>JAUIMM010000146.1:3750000-4350000 GCA_031769625.1 Taudactylus pleione | reverse complement strand
TGGGGAACTTTTTTAAGGGTCTTATTCACCTCACTAGCCGGGTACACACTAGATGACCTATTGTCCACTTCAAGTGTGTACCCACTGTGTCGCTGAGCTATGCACGCTCCCGCGCGCCGGTGGCGACATCGCTCGTTGGTCCTGCATACAGGTCCGATGGGTGATATCGTCAGTGGGGGGCAATGCTGCCGATTGCAGCACGTTTCCCGCTGTCACGCCCGCCGCTCCTGGCATCATCAAGTGTGTACGCACTTGCTGATGCTGGGACCCGGTGCACGCGACACTTCGTTAAGTGTGTATCCAGCATTACACTTTTTCACTGAGATACAAAAGGTTGGAACTAAAGCACCACTGTTTGTTTTTTTTGTTTGGTTTTTTATTTAATTTTTTTACCTGAAACATTTTTGAAATGTTTTAAATAAATTTGAAGAATAAGTAAAACTCTTCTCTTTACTATTTGGAGTAATACGGAGGATTATTCAAGTTTTTGGACTGTGTGGAACAATCATTGGCACCATTCCTCTCTCCCCTAATTTGTGCATATTGTATTCTGGTGAATATGTAGTGGTCTCTAGCAGGTTCAGGGAAGCTACTTTCAGAGTGCTCTAGTGAAAGAATCTTTTTGTTTGCATACAACTAAGCACAGAACATTGAGTTTAGTGTCACTTTAACATTCACAAGTGTCACGTTGCGGTTCTCTAAATTCGTTTACCTCACCCCGCACTGTCACTATTCCACATGACCTGTACCTGCAGCCCAGATTCCACATTTTCTTTCAAACATGGATCCTGCATGACAGAGTTTCCAGAGATACAGACCGGCATGAACTCTGCAATATTGATTCCTGTCACATGACGCTTCTGCTCCTATTCCTAAGCTTGGACATTCCACATGATCCATTCAGCCAATCCGTGCTCAGAGCGCTCTATTTAAGTTCCCCAAGTTCTCTAGCACATTGCCAGTACAACAACTTGTCACATCACTGGGTCCTGAGTCAGCAGCTCTGTCTGACAACTTCCTTCTGCTTCTGTCTGTCCCTTGCTATGTGCATCCTACCTTCCTGATTCCTATCAGCACTGTGCTAGTGGTCTCCCGTGGTGCTCAACCTTCCATACACCAGTGTGTTCCTCCCTGCATTCCTTCTAAAGACCTGCTGGAAGCGTTCATCTATTTACAGCCTGTCCTGGAAACTTTCTGCACCCATCTAACTTGTAGACTAACCAGTTCAGTGCGCAGTCTCCTGTGTGTATTCCTGCAAACAGCTACCATTGTCTGCTAAACATCTGCTCCACGTGCTGATCACCTCAGCTAATTTAGTGTTCATTCCAGCACCCTTGACCTGTCGCAACCTGTACAGTTCCTCTTTCCTGTCTGGGGTGTCGCTCTCTGCTCTGGTGCTTCTAGCACACTTCAGATCTGGATCTCAGCTGTTTGTTGCATCGGCTGAATGTGCTAGAAGCAGCAGAGCAGAGAGCGACACCCCAGGTAGAAAAGAGGAACTGCACAGTTGTGACAGATACGGGGTGCTAGAATGAATGCTAATTAATAATATTCCAGCTGGCTGGTTCCATCTCAGAACCTGTGCTGAGTAGTCATCCAGCTTCCATTACAGATCCTACCTGCAGAGGGCGCAAGTAACCTGATGTACCCTGATCATGTATCCTGATCCTACTGGACTATTATACAGTTATTAAGAGCACCACTCCTCTTAAGGTGTTCTAGGTTTTGGCGGTGTTCAGCCACAGTCAGGCATTCCACCAGTGCCTCTACCTAGGTTTCATCTGTCCTGCCATTTTTCCAGTGCGCTCCAACCAAAGAACAAAAACATCATCCATGCACCTAGATTCACACACTCCAGTTCTCACCAGTGGTCCCAGTTCTGAATATGACACAGTGCTTCTTACATACACTGTAATTTGGTCGCTATGGGCAGCACCCCTACTTCTGTAAAATTGCACTTTAGTAAATTTAGCCCTAAGTGTTATAATATATTGTATTTTTATAATGGAACATTGTGGATATAGGGGTTTCTCTCTGTCTAAAATACGGTTTAAATACCAACCCACTCATCTCAAATTTGTTCTCTGTGGGCCTGATTCAGCAAGGATCGTAATTCTGCTTATACGCACGCAACGCAGTCGCTAATATCAGCGGCGATATGCAAATGGTTGCATTCGCAATGCGATCTCAGCCTAACATGATGACACCCACTTCCCGTTAAACACATCCGTATATTTTGGCAACATAGCGAAACAATCGGTAACATCGGACCCATATGCACAGTTAAGGCAGGTCAGACCTCACTCAGGAATTGCTAACTTCAGCGCAGCTATGAGGCCTCAGTCTGCATATGGTATTGCAGTGGATAATGTATGCACGCCACTGTAACGCCGTCCCAACGCACTGGCACGCCTGCGTTTATCCGACCACCCCCCCATCACCACCCACAAACGGCACTTCCTGTCAATCGCTGTGCCATGGGTCTTCGTACACACTGCGCTCTCATTCCCCATCGCATTGGCTAGTTCACACATGCGCAGATCGCGAAAATCGGCTGACTGCATGCGTCCAAGCAAATGCGTTCCTTGCTGAATCAGGCCCCGTGTTTGCCATGTGGATTATTTTACATTCCTTAAAGTATTGTCATTATACAGAAACATTTACGTCCAGAGGACAGAGGAAGACTTGTGCTGTAACTACAGAAAACCCGTCACCTGATCCTTGTCTTTCCTCCTGAGAGTTGCTTGCTATTACTTGCAGAATACTCTATCAGTGTGTTTGGAAGGTGGTAGATCTAAATGATAGTAATAGGATCTCTGTCCAAAATGTGATACTGTTAAAGAAAACAATCAATGTTTGAAGGTCGTGTTGGTCTGGAAAGTTAACCTATGTGACTTGGAATCGATGAGATAAATTTCATAAGGTTAATGGGCCAAAACCATTTATTAATTATTCATGCACCCTGCAGATCATATTTTGCACATGGTAAGCGCTGTACAATGCTGTGTGTGTACGTCCCTTTTTATATGGCTTATTAATAGTTTTTGAATGGGCTATTTGTTGGTTATCACTCTTCCTTCCTGAATATTAGCCAATCTTGACTGGACTGTAACACATTGTAGCTAAGCGGTCATGTAGCGGAAAGTACAGTATCCTATGTTTGTTTTTACATAACCTAACCCTTTGATCCTATCTCCATGTTGTGCATGTAACTAATGGGGGGCATCCACTAGACGATTTTATCCCTGTCCAACCTCTTAACGATTTTCCCTTGAAGTTTCCCTTGAAATATGATCTTCCACTCTGAACAATTTGCAAAAGATCTAACAATAAACTATGTTGTTTTAATCTGTGATTGAGAGCTTTCAGCTATAGTGGGCAGATAGTGGTTCAGCGTTTGATCGTTCAGCGTAAACGATGTGTAAACTATTTGTAAGCAATCAAGTGAAATTGACCTGCATGTTCAGTCGATGGAGGAGACGATCAAAAGACCAGCGGGAGCGCGCATCGTACATCGTTAGAAACAATCACTGCACGATTTGCAAACGATGTTCAAACGATGTTTGAACGATTTTATCATTATCGTTCAACTTTATCATCTAGTGCAGCAGTTCCCAACCACGGTCCTCAAGGCACACTAACAGTCCAGGTTTTATGGATAGCCATACTTGAGCACAAGTGACTTAATTAGTACCTCAGTTATTTTGATTTAACCATCTGTGCTCAATCATGGATATCACTAAAACCAGGACTGTTAGTGTGCCCTGAGGACCGTGGTTAGGAATCACTGATCTAGTGGATACCCCCCCTTAAGCTGCTCATTCCATTGGTGGAAGGTCACCTACGACCAGTAGAGGTCATTGAGTAGACATCTGAGCTATGGAAAATACTTGAACATTCCAGGTTGGAGCACTGCACCAAAATCTTATGAAGGTCCCTTGCACCATTATCCCAATGTTTCTGTTGTTCTGCGGGGATATCTTTCATTAGAGCATGATCAATATAGATTTTAAGGAGCACAAATTTTAGTGGTGACCCCAAACATCGAGCCATGTTTATAGTTACCGTTAGATGCAATTCAGAACACAATATATTCTGTGTATTCTACCTTTTGTACAGCACTAGTGTCACATAGTATTTTGGACAGATTTAGTCATCTTGTATTTGGAAATGTTTAGGACACTGTGTAGTTTTAAATCGCAGTGAAGGCCTAAAGGGTATTGCCTTTCCTAATCATACATTCCCCTGGTGTGCTCTGAGGTCATTTCACCAGCTCTCGTTATTACGCCTGCATCTGTGTATTGATTACTTTTCCCTGGAGCTGCTTCCACTGCTTTGTGTCATCTGTCACTGTACTCTGCCCTGTCCTCGGTTTTCAAATACATATACTGTACATATATATATTTTTTTTTTTCTTGACGTCATTAACAGGAAA
This sequence comes from Taudactylus pleione, assembly GCA_031769625.1. Taxonomy (NCBI): domain Eukaryota; kingdom Metazoa; phylum Chordata; class Amphibia; order Anura; family Myobatrachidae; genus Taudactylus; species Taudactylus pleione. The sequence goes on along the minus strand of JAUIMM010000146.1, from coordinate 4,345,565 downwards.
AATCAATTACAAAATTGATTATTTATGTATTTTGCTCAAGGCGCCATCAGAGCAAAACTAATGTAGCTTTCCATTTAGGCATGTCCTCTAATGACTCCTCATATATGTCCCGTGGCTCTCCTTCAGCAGGATATGTATTATAATTCATCTAACCGGTGTACCCGACTCTGCGTTCCGCAGCGAGTACGGCTGGAGATCCAGCTAACTTCCAGTAATGGCGGTGGCCTTTTTCCTAGATCTTATTTTATTGTAGTTCTAAGGTTCTAAACTGGCTGCAGAGTTTGTGTTGTTAAAAGGGAGCCTACTTCCTAACTGTAAAACATATCACATTTTCTCTATTTACTGCTCTTCTAGACCACTGTTTCTCAAGACACAGGAGCTCACTCAGACCCGCTCGCTAGATGCGTACGTTCGCTCCCAGCGTATGCAAATTTGCCTAAGTGACGGCATGGCAGGCGATCACACAGCAAGGCATAAGCACGCCCACTATGTCTTGGCTTGCGATCACTTTGTGTATGCGGACTCCCACCAGCCATTCATAAGACGCCCACTTGCGCACGTCATCTCCAGGAAGTGCTTGTAACCATTGGTACATCGAGCACCATCGGATGCGATCGCAGCGCTGAAGGTTGCTTTTACCCTGCCACAAGCACAGCAATCACCTCAGAGTGAAATCCCAACAAGTGACGTGTACTATGACGCTGCCTTTTAATTATGCCCGCCTCTAAAACGGCGTTGAGGCACTCAGGCACGCCTGCATTCGCACCTCCACTCCCCCGTTTCCAGTGGTCAGCCCCTGTCACCACCCACAAACTGCCTCTCCTGTCAATCACTTCACTGGACAGTCTATACGCAGCGAGCGAACGCATCCCGATCTCTCGCATTGTTTTGCACACGCGCATTGCGATGCATGCGCAATTAGCGACGATCCGCCAGCTACAAGCGTTCGCATCATAGCGAACGGGTCTAAATCAGCCCCACAGTCCTCAAGGCACACTAAAGCTGCGCACATGCCATACAATGTTTTGTACGATATATCTTTCCGACGTGGATCGGAACGACATATCGGGTACATCGTATAATGTGTATGTCCAATCTGTTGATCATCGCATCATCCCATCTGATATTTTCTGCACAGCAGATGGAACGATACAATGAATGACGTGTTGCTGTCACAAGCAGCATTTAATGACACATCGCTCCGTCTTACAGCGGTTCGCACAGTGTGCATGGCGTTTGATGTATCGTACCAATGCTTGGTCGCACCATTACATATTGTGTACTTACATTTAGCAGTCCAGGTTTTACGGATATGTTTGAGCATAGGCGACAGTACCACAGTCATTTTGATTTAACCCTCTGTGCTCGAGCATGGAAATCTGTAAAACCTGCTCTGTCAGTGGGTCTTGGGGACCGTTTAGGAAGCACTGGTCTAGACCGTGGCTGTAAGCTAATGCACAGTGACAAGCAGGGAAGAGTGAGCAACTGTACCAAAGGTAGACAGCACGTCAACCTGGATATACACATTCATTTACAGTATACAGTGTAACATGACAGCTGGTGGAGGAGGGATAACCAATGCATATAATAAAGTAAATTGTTCAGTGGGTGAAGCCTACAGAGCTACAAACACCCCCCCCCCATTCCTCCTAGTTAACTATCCAAAAGGATAGGTGGGAATAGTGTTTATTATTAGTGAATTATCTCAACATATTTGTTTTTGCACTCACCTTCCCATTCACATGGTCACACTAGGTACAATCTATTCAACAGTAATAAAAAGAACAAATACTAAATTTAGCAACATAATTAGGATTCTAATCTCATTAGCATGCAATTTTGTATTTAAAGTAAATTTGTCACTAGCTCATTTTCCTTGTTCCCCTAATTTATGGTATGTTTTTTTTCTAAACTGTTTGTCAATTCTATTTTGCATTTTAAAAATGACTAAATGGAAGCTACAGGCAACAGACCGGACTTTATACATGTTACCAATACATTACAGAGAGCGAAACAAGTATTTGTGCGAACTTCAAGTTGTATCCGGCAAGTTTATGTTTGTCTGCCAAAAGGTAACCTTGATATTTACCAAGTCAGTCTCAGCTGTACCATTATACAAATGTACCCCCCCAACTCATTGTTACATCTTTAATATTTTACATTCTGTATAGCGCATAATCCTGTCTTGCTGGTGGCACGTGGCTGGATGCACATGGCCGCAGTAGTGCACAGATTGGCCACACACCGCATGATCAGGCCATACTGACCAAGTGCACCGCGTAACATTGGCCCCACTGGTTCCTGTTGCTTTGATCAGCCATTGCCTGCACACATGGGCTGCTGGTTTTGATGGGATTATTAATAAACAATGGACTTGTCTTGGGGTTGAATTTCTTGAAAGCCCCTGAACATTGTTATATTGAAATGCATAGCCAGCTTCGGATTCGGTATGATTTACCGCCGTTCAAATCCCGGCAGCGTCAGCCCGACGCAAGAGGAAATCCCGAACGTCGGGAGATGAGTATAAACTAACCTATTCTACACCCTAACCCTCCCTGAGGGGTGCCTAACCCTAACCTCCCGCCCCAAGTGCCTAAACCTAATCCCCCCCCCCCCCTTTCCCCGCCACTTAAACCTAAGTCCCTCGGGGGGGTGGCTAACCCTAACCACCCGGGGGGTGCCTAACCCTGACCCTAACCTCCCGGGGGGGGGTGACTAACCCTAAGTCCACCCTGGGAGCCCTAAACCTATCCCCCCCCCACCCCCGGCTGTCCGCGCCTGTCATCCCTTTGATCGGGGCGCCGGTGTAGGTAAAATGAGATTTCGACGGCTGTCATTTAACCCTTGCAGGGGCGATTTAGCAGTCGGGAAGCCGGCTTCTTGTGTGGCCCGTTTGTTATAGCAGAGCAGGTTAGTGGACAACGGTGGGCGTACAAGAAAATTAGAATGCATCTGTGTTACAGACTCTGAGGCGTTATGTGTGTAACAGCGGTTGCTAAGCAGTCAGGAAGTTACACCTTTATAGAGCAGCTGCTGTCTTTGAATAAGACACGGTAATCCACCTTCTGTGCAAATGTAATATTGTCATCTTCCCCATATAGGCCTAATTAGTCCTAACATCCATTTATTTGCATTTAGTGGCGTCTCACTTGATATCTTTTAGGTGAATCAATATAGATTATGCACTATAGCCATACTATGTATGTAATAACCTCATTAGCTGGAGCAGTTCCCGGCAGGCATGCTGTCTTGTCACAAATAACATATCCTCGTGCTTGTTCTTGAAACTGACTTACCTTTTTTCTGCAGCTGATGTTTCTTGAGCTTTTTGATTGTGTGTGTGTGTGTGTGTGTGTGTGTGTGTGTGTGTGTGTGTGTGTGTGTATATTAAAATAGATATTCAATACACATTCTAACTTGTAGTTCTGCTTTAATAGAAATGACACTTCCCATTCTTGAGAAATCGTCCTGTGCAATATGTATTGGGTTTCTTTTGCATTCTTTGTCATTTGGAAACCATGCTTAGCCTTCCTCCCACTGTGGTGAGCAAACGTTTGTAAATGGCCACAAAATATACCGAGGAGCAATGCACGCATCCGCTTACTAGGATATAGCATGATTCAGCTGCACATGTAAATGGCTGCGAAAATTATTCCACATATATATTTGTATTTATTTTCCATTACGCTGCAGTTTTTATTTTTCATACATATCTCATGCACATCAGCACAGTGTAACACTTACATTTGTCTCCTTGTGAGCACATTTTGAACGCATGAAAGAAGCACTTACATGTCTTTAGCTTGAACAAGATAACTTCCTGCTTTGTCAGATGGATCTTTAAAAATAAACGCAGGCTGAGTGCGCTCTTACTTGTTAACTTTTGCTGCGTTGCGGTACAAAAGAGCCTTCAAGGGTGTGCTGATAACCTGGGCTGTTCCTCTGATATGTAGTCGGGTTGAAAACATATCTTGCCCTGTCTTAAAGGGATTGGTTTAATCGGAATCGATCCCAAGATGTCCTCGTCTTTTGGCACATGATTGTCCTGTTCTGCTGTTTTCTTAAATAATGCCACCCCTCGCCTTCTGCTCACAGTGCAGTTTCTATGGGGCCGTTGCAATTCAGCGCGCTGTTGATGGCGCCGGGAAGGATTTCCTGGAATTATTTAGTTCAGTTTGCGTTTAGGTCGACTAAAGGATTTCTCCTCTCACCCTCCTGAGGGTACAGAATTTTTATTCGCAGAAACGCGAATAAAGTACAAGCTGTGAGGCTGTTTGCCGGCTCTGTGCAACGCTAGCGGCCACACGGGTGAGACTTTACGCGAAGAATGACGGTTCTCACAACTAACTAAACACCCAGGTAAAGTTTTGAGAACCGGCATTCTCCAGCTTAAGTTCTTATAGTCGGTCAAAACTGCGAGGTGAATTGAGTAGCTACGGGAACAACTTCCCGGGACTATTCCCGTTGCTCTGAATTGAATCATCCCCTATATGACCAGAGAAGGTATGTATTTGTTTTCAGCACCTTGGAGGGGTTCTGGGCAATAGGAACCCCCGTTATCTGCTCTCTTGGGTATTGGAGGGATAAACTGACGTTGCTGGTGTCGTCTTATCAGATGGGATGAGTATGGAATGCCGGCGCTTTGGATCCCGGCCGTCAAAATCCTGACGCCGACAACCCGACAGGGTTAGGATACCAATACCTCAGTTGGTGTCCTAACCCTCTCCCTACTCCTAACCATAACACTCCCTCCCCGGTGCCTAAACCTAACCACTCGCAACCTAAACCTAACCCTCCCCCTAGTGCCTAACTCTGTTCCTTACCTTCAGGATGCCGGCGCCGGGATTCTGACAGGTGTTGGGATATTGAACATATCTCTCTAAGACACAGGGCCTGATTCAGAGCCGCTCGCAAAAAGCAAGTGCTCGCTCTGAATCAGGACGGCTGCTTTGTTTTTAAAAAACCCGGCCTCCTGGCCGCTCGCTAAGCTGTGGTTAGACACACGATTTGGATTTGTGTAATGCTGGGGTGCACTTACTGTACTGGTCTGTGAATAAAGCCTCTGTTAATTTGCAGACCTGTGTTCCCTATCTGCACACAGGAACCAGTTTTAAGGACTATTTTGAATTCTTTAAACAATTTCACACTGGGCTATGTATGAGTCACACTTGACAGTATTTGTTTAACTTAGGATAATAATAAGGTAGTTCAATAAGTAAGGTAACAAGACCTCTGCACGTGTGTAATGTTCTCTGTTTCCTTCTAATTTCCCACCAGTGCAGAACAGGTAGGACCACTGCATCCCCACACGGCCATTAGACTGCGCCTCATATCAGTCATAATATCCTAACATTGTTAGTTGGCGGGGCTGTCGAAACATAGTCAAACATTGACCACCAACAGCTTTAGCGAGCGGCCAGGTGATGGTCGTGATGGTGGTAGGGTCCCGTCTGCCGCAAGCCCCAGTGAGCCTCGTGATGTCAGTAGGGCCGCCCACAAACGGCAGGCGTTCTTTCAGGAACGCCTCCGTTTGTCCAGCCACCACCCCACCCCGCCTACAAAAACATCGACAGCCGCCCCGTTTGTAGCGAGCCCCGGAGCGAGAGAATTTCTCTCACGCTCCGGGGCTTGCGCACGTGTGCAATGCCCCACCATCGACCCACTTGCGAGCGGGTTTGAATCAGGCCCACAGTGCACGTTTTCACAGCTGTTTTTTTTTTTTGTATTTCTTTTCCAAAGCCACTAAAGTCTCTGCTACATTTCTGACTATTTTACTTTTGTGCGTGTGTCTAGTTATTACTCGTTTCATTATATTATGTAGTCTTATTAGCTCCCCAGACCACATGCACAGGAAGTCCTCTATGAAGCGTAAAATATACGATATTAAGTAAAAAATCGGCTTAGGTCCACTCATATGTCTTTATTTTACATTTTTAGTAAGAGAAATGGCAGCCATTTGTGGGGAGTTGAAATTTAGTTAGAGCAAATTGGGTACAGTGAATGCTCTGTTTTGGGGAACAGTGCAAACGAGATTAGTAAATGAAGAGAGCACAGTGGAGAAGGTGCATTTTTAGGGCACATCAAGGGACTAATGACAATTCTTTACTCCACAAAATAAAAAAAGAGCATAATTTTATTGAGCTGTATTATTGGGGTTAGTTCTGAGCTGGGAGAGAAAAAGTAACTTTGCACCTGGACAAACCTGATGCACTCCAAGTAGCTCACAAATGCTGGACAGTTTTATTTTTACTCTGCAATTTAGATTGCCCTTCTCGGATCTAAATCGCTGTACAGTTTACATCTGCCCCCTCCTGCAGTGCAGCATGGTTTTACCAAGGTACAAATCACATTGCAGGAGTGACTGCATGACGTGATGATAATCCTGCTGAATTCCAGGTCCACCTGTTCATATCTTGTAACATATGGAGGGTGGAGTGTCAGTATCTGCTCTCTTTAAATGTGTCCTACAGTCTACAATGGTTTACGTGTCAGCTAATGGGGCCAAGCTAGGGATGACCATCAACCATCGATGGCGGAGATCCGATGATTTTCTGCCATTATTGGCAAGGAGGCAGCAATTTAAATTTTTCCCCGGCTAAGGTTGCACAGAGCCTTAGCCTCACTCGCTGTAATGCCACTCAGCCCCACACTCCTTCTATGATTGGCCTGCTGTGTCATAGTGCAGTGCTGTCCATCGATGGGCGAAACTGTCCATGCTAAGCACTGATGGCACTATTGATTATTCACCTTTCGATGGCCATCCCTAAGCCAAACTCTGGAAAGCAAAAGCTTGGCAAAAAAATAGGGGCAGCACTTTTCAGCCTACGTTCTATTATATTTACATTAGGCGTATTTACCAATTCAGAAATTGTCATTTCCGCATGATTTTAAGTTCAATGGGGTTTGATAAATAAGTTCCTTAGTGTCCACCCCTTCCTCCCCAACTAGTAGACACAGGTGGGTAATGGTGGAGTGCATCCTTGCTATTTTGCTAGCTAGGTAGAAATGGGGTTGGCATTAAATACTATGGTTTTGCAATTCTTTATTACTTTTTGCTTCTTATGAAAGTCCTAATTTACCTTAGGCTCGTCCCCTTCCCTTATTTCCATGGCAATTGCGTGATGATGCTTTTCTAATGTAAATCTGCCACCATTGTTCCCACCGTGCTTGGCATGCCTTGTGCGCCTAAGTGGTGATCACAACTTTGTTGTGACCTTACAAGTTACTATGTGGGAGGGAATTGACACGATGTAGTTCTTGTAACACCCATACATATTACTGTACACCGCCAGTGGTATAAAGGAAATAACTTAAAGAACATGTCACTTTTTTATACTTGAGAATATAAGAGGATGTGTTTGAGGTTTGGGGGTGGAAACCCATAATGTATAAACAAGTTACACACAGCTGCTTAATGTGGTCAGTAAGGTTGATGCCAGAGTATGTGACGAGTAGCCTGTCTTTAACACACGAAGAAAGTATGTTTTATATTGTCACAAATATCTTTTATCTGGGTAACTGTAGATTAGTCAGGTATAGTTAGACACACATTTTGGATTTGTGTAATGCTGGGGTGCACTTACTGTACCGGTCTGTGAATAAAGCCTCTGTTAATTTGCAGACATGTGTTCCCTATATGCACACAGGAACCAGTTTTAAACACTATTTTGAATTCTTTAAAAATTTCACACTGGGCTATGTATGAGTCACACTTGACAGTATTTGTTTAATTTAGGAAAATAAGTAAGGTAACAAGACCTCTCACGTGTGTAATGTTCTCGGTTTCCTTCAAATTTCCCACCAGTGCAGAGCAGGTAGACCACTGCTTCCCCTCACGGCCATTAGACTGCGCCTCATATCCGTCATAATATCCTAACATTGTTAGTTGGCGAGGCTGTCGAAACATAGTCAGACATTGAGGTGCGTAGTGTGATCAGATTTCTGCGTCTAAAGGGCAGACCGCCTCTAAAACTGGCAAATCGGGTCACAAAAAGAACACTAAAACTGTAGATCAAATTGTGTGTTCACAAACTTTACAGATTCCAGAGAATAGTGTTTGGGTGTCCACAAACTTCGAAGTGTGAATCAGACATTTCTGATTCTGAAATTGCAAACCTAGAGAAGCCTCCTTCTACCATTTCTGAACCATCTGCAAATGTGAGGATGAATAGTAGTGAAAGTAATGATGATGATGGTGGTTTAGACATAGAAATTGAGGATGCTACTGTGGAATTTGTAAATGTGCACAGGATGAGGGGGATAATTGTGTATCTGACGCTAATGAGGATGTTGATGATGAAGGTATTGGATAACCATCTAGGCACCTCCCTGTTATGACATTTGCAGCAAGTTAATTCAAGTTGTTAAAATTTTAAAAATCATATACAAGCAATACAGCATCAACTGAAAGCAGCATTGGAGGTAGTCCCGAATCCAATTTCCAAAGGCAACAGACTCCCTTATTCATGCTTCCCAAGAAGAATCCTTGCGTTTTAGAGCTGCAGCTGGTGGGAGTGAATTCTCATCACAGACGGGGACCAAGAAAACTAGTAGTTTCAAACAACAATTGTCTGTGACACAATCATTTTGTAAAAGGAAACAAGTATGACAGCCGCCATCGTGCTGCACACAAGAACACTTGAAGCCATGACTGGTCTGTTAGCAGTACATCTACGTTCAATATCCACCATCAATGCATCTGGTTTTAGCCGAATAATTGAGGTCCTGTTCCATCTCAATTCTATTTTACGAGAACAGCAAATTCTCGCCTGTACCAAGAAGTTAAACAAAAAGTTATTCTTTGTCTAGAATATCACATTATACAGACTATCCACTTAATTCCAGATATGAGGACAAGCGGTACTGGCCACACTAAAGATTACATGACTGTGGCAGCAGTATCTAACCTACATTAACACTCGGGTTACTCTCTGTATCCCCATTTTCCCTAAAAGACATGCTGGTTTCAGTCTGTTGGAAAAACTCACGGATGTGATGGCAAAATGGCTTACCCTGCTAAGACTCTCCTCCAGGATTTGTCATTTTTGATAATGTAAATAACATTGTACGAGCGTTACAACTGGGTGAATGTCAACACATACCATGTTTTGCGCACATAATATTCTTTGTGGTTCAACATTTCTTACATACAGTTCATTATACATAAGTATTCGCAGCCTCTGCCATGAAGCTAAAATTGAGCTCAGGTGCATCCTGTTTCCACTGATCATCCTTGAGATGTTCCCACATTTAGTTGGGAGTCCATCTGTGGTAAATTCAGTTGATGGGACATGATTTTGAAAGGCATACACTTGTCTATATAAGGTCCCTCACTTGACAGTGCATCTCAGAGCACAAACCAAGCATGAAGTCCTAGGAATTGTCTGTAGACCTCCGAGACAGGATTGTCTCGAGGTACAAATCTGGGGAAGGGTACAAAAAAATATCTGCTGCTTTAAAGGTGCCAATGAGCACAGTTGCCTCCATTATCCGTAAATGGAAGAAGTTCGGAACCACCAGGACTCTTCCTAGAGTTGGCCGGCCGTCTAAACTGAGCAATCAGGGAAGAAGAGCCGTAGTCAGGGAGGTGACCAGGAACCCGATGGTCACTCTGTCAGAGCTACAGCATTCCTCCTGTGGAGAGAGGAGAACCTTCCAGAAGGACAACCATCTCTGCAGCTGCCCGTTGCAAAGTCCTGAATTTTGAAAAGTGGATCACAAGTACCATATCCACTACACACTTTTATATATACACATTCACTTTCTTTTCTTAACCAAACTGGAAGATCTATTTATTGCTTCCTATAAACGTGGATACATGTTGCTATAAATCACAAGTTGGAACATCATTGTGGTTGCAACTAGAGATATTGGGGGGAGATGTATGAAGTGGTGTAAGCTCACATTATGTGCACTGATATCGCTTCTCCCCGATGTATGATCGGCGGGGGAGGAGGTTGACGATAAATGACAGTGGCGCTATGTGCCCGTCCTTATCGGCGCTGCTATATTGTAGAGAGCAGCACCGATAATGACGGGCACATAGTGCCACATAGCCTGGGCTATGTATGAACAGTCAGTTCGCCTGACCATTCCGCCCGCTGCAGCTGTCCCTATAAACGGCTACAGCCTGGCGATGCCCTATCCCGACAGCAGGGACAGCACTGTTCCTGCTGCCGTGGCTGCCGGCTCCAGGGCTGGACGTTGGGATCTCGCGATACTTGCCGGCCGATGAGATGTTCATACACCTCATCGTTAGTGCTTCCTGCTTCGGCTCGGTAAAGAGGTGAAACGTGCCGCTATAATACACCCCCTCCCCATTTGTTTCTATTAGGTGATATTTTATTACCATCACCCAGCTGATTGACCGCGCTGGGTTCATAGTTTTCTAAGGATTATTTATCGTAAACTGGGCCTGATTCAGACCCGCTCGCTATGATGCGAACGCTTGTAGCTGGCCAATAGTCGATTTTCTGCGCGCGCATACGCATCACAATGCGCGTGTGTGAACCAGTGCAAGACCGGGATGCGTTCGCTCGCTGCGCATAGGCAGCCCAGCAGAGTGAGTGACAGGAGAGGCTGTTTGTGGGTGGTAACGGGCTGGCCATTAACAACGGGGGAGTGGAGGTGCGGGCGCGGGTGTGCTTAAGTACTTCAACGCCGTTTCAGAGGCGTGCATAATTAAAAGGCAGCGTCATAGTGCACGTCACTTGGTGGGATTTCACTCTGAAGTGCTCGCAGTGCTTGCGGCAGGGTATAGTCAACCTCAAGCGCTGCGATCGCATCCGATGGTGCACAATGTACCAATGGTTTTAAAGCACTACCAGGAGTTGACGTGCGCAATTGGGCGTCTTATGAATGGCCGATGGGCGTCTGCATACACTTAAATGATTGCACGCCAAGACATAGTGGGCGTGCTAATGCCTTGCCGAGCGATCGCCTGCCTCTCTGGGCGTGTGCTGGATTTGCGCAGGGAGCGAGCGAACGCATCTAGCGAGCGGGCGTGAATTAGCTCCATTGTTCTATGTTCATTGCATTTCTAAATCGTATTATAATGCTTTGAATTTATTTTTTATCTTTCATTATTTACTTATTGATTGACCTAATTGCTAATGGTATATTTTGCATTTTTATTGATTTATTTACTCATTTTTTAGTGTTGCTTAACTGGTTTCACAGTTAGTATCAAGGGATTATCAGATACCCCCTTTAGTGCTGTTCTATTTTTGGTTATTTATTTGTGGTTTCTGCTGACAACATATAAGCACAGCGGCTAGGTGTATCTGTCCCTTTTTTTTTTTTTGTTATATATATATTTCTAATTTTTATTATTTATTTTTTATATTTTGTGTTCCATAGCGCCACAGGTTATTCTCTTCTTTTTTTTTTTTCTTGCTCGTTAGTGGCAGGACTGTGGGTCTAATAGTAAAGCTGCATACACACACAACAATTTTTTTAATGAACGATTATAGTAAACGATTTTTTCCCTTGAAAAAATTAACTAAAATCGTTTACTAAAGTTGTTCATTTACTAAATGTCATGAACGCTTTTTATGAACTACAAACGATTTTTGCATATTCCCTTAATGAAAATCGTTGAGTTGACAAGTCTGACTGAACGACAAACTACAAACGACAAACTACAAACGTGAAAGCGCATGAACGATAATCGTTCATCGTTTGACTCAGAAAGTGAACGATTTTTGCAAACAATTATCGTTAAACGATATCGTTTAACGATAATCATTAAAAAAATCGTGTGTGGTGTTTTTTTTTGGGGGGGGGGGGTGAAATTATTGGAATGCGTACAGATAATGGCACACCCCCTTTTTAAGTATATATCCCAGTGTTTAGACTTACAATTACTCATAGAGACATTAAAATGAATAAGAATATTCATATGAGTTTTGCTTTTGGACTGATTTAATATCCTGACCTTATGTATTGTGTGCAGTATTTTGGATTTGAAGAGCATTTACTATATTATCAGTTGTTACTGTAGAGTGTTGGTGTAAATAATGCACGCTTTGTTTAGCCGCCCTGGAGGCTGATGTAGTACTAATGTAAAAACCATAATAGGAAGCAGTCATTGCGAAGCTTTAAAAGGTTGAAAAGTTTAAACCGTGCTGTAATACGTATTTGGCAAAGGCAATAGCGTTGCCCGAGTGTGGCCTTTTCTGGTGCGTTAGTGTGTTTTTGTTTTTTTTGTGAAATGTTTTGATCCTATGTTACAAGGTCAGAACTATTTATCCTCTGCCTCTGGGGACTATAGGGGAAAAAAAATAATTCTTTGTGCGCCATAGATTATTTGGCATTTTTAGTTTAGTCTTTTCTATTTCAGTCACTGGGTGCTTTTATATCTTGCTGTGTTTACCGCTGATAAACGAGGCAGATAAGGGGATTCATGACCTCTTTGTAATAATGTGATGAAGGTTGAAGGACATTTAAGTAGTGCAAGCAGCCTTCATCCTTCAGTTCTTTAATGGTCTTAAGTCTGTGGTTTCAGTGGCTAGATGACGCTTCACCATATATGCTCTGTTTCTTCATCTCGGCTGCTAGATAACTCCAAAGGCTCCCAGCAGTGTCCTTCATTACTCTTACTCACCATTTCACCTATTAGTAGCAGTAGTAACTATTCATTCAAATAATTCTGTTTTAAAGGCCATTTAAATGTAGTATATATTGGAAAAAGATTGACAATCAAGTTACAGAACTCAGTGTTCTCCCCAGAATTTTTTTTCCAGCCGGGTGGCATCCAAAAGTAGCCGGGTGGGAGCCTTTACAATTATGCGCGTACCGGGAAAAGGGGTATCTCCCTTACCAATCCAGCCCGACAGGTCTCCGGCTGCTCCCCCACTGGCTCTCAGTCAAAAGTGCCCATTATACAGTGCCCCCTGTAGTTTTCCCCTTTTATGCATTGCCCCCTGTAGTTTAACTTTGCCCTTATGCATTGCCCCCTGGCTGAAATAGTGCCCCCAGACTGGTCCCTTGTGCAGTGCCCCCAGGCTTAAATAGTGTCCCCAGACTTGTCCCTTATGTAGTGCCCCCAGGCTTAAATAGTGTCCCTTATGCAGTGCCCCCAGGCTGGCCCCTTATGCAGTGCCCCCAGGCTTAAATAGTGCACCCAGACTGGTCCCTTATGTAGTTCCCCCAGGCTTAAATAGTGTCCCTTATGCAGTGCCCCCAGGCTGGCCCCTTATGCAGTGCCCCCAGGCTGGCCCCTTATGCAGTGCCCCCAGGCTTAAATAGTGTCCCTTATGCAGTGCCCCCAGGCTGGCCCCTTATGCAGTGCCCCCAGGCTGGCCCCTTATGCAGTACCCCCAGGCTGGCCCCTTATGCAGTACCCCCAGGCTGGCCCCTTATGCAGTACCCCCAGGCTGGCCCCTTATGCAGTGCCCCCAGACTGGTCCCTTATGTAGTGCCGCCAGACTTAAATAGTGCCCCCAGACTGGTCCCTTATGTAGTGCCGCCAGGCTTAAATAGTGCCCCCAGACTGGCCCCTTATGCAGTGCCCCCAGGCTTAAATAGTGTCCCTTATGCAGTTGCCCCCAGGCTGGCCCCTTATGCAGTGCCCCAGGCTTAAATAGTGTCCCTTATGTAGTGCCCCCAGGCTTAAATAGTGTCCCTTATGCAGTACTCCCAGGCTGGCCCCTTATGCAGTGCCCACAGGCTGGCCCCTTATGCAGTACTCCCAGGCTGGCCCCTTATGCAGTACTCCCAGGCTGGCCCCTTATGCAGTGCCCCCAGACTGGCCCCTTATGCAGTGCCCCCAGGCTTAAATAGTGTCCCTTATGCAGTGCCCCCAGGTTTAATAGTACCCCCAGCCTGGCCCCTTATGCAGTGCCCCCAGCCTGGCCCCTTATGCAGTGCCCCCAGGCTTAAATAGTGCCCCCAGACTGGTCCCTTATGTAGTGCCGCCAGGCTTAAATAGTGCCCCCAGACTGGTCCCTTATGTAGTGCCGCCAGGCTTAAATAGTGCCCCCAGACTGGCCCCTTATGCAGTGCCCCCAGGTTTAATAGTGTCCCTTATGCAGTGCCCCCAGGCTGGCCCCTTATGCAGTGCCCCCAGGTTTAATAGTGTCCCTTATGCAGTGCCCCCAGACTGGTCCTGGCCCCAGCCCAGCACTTACCTTTACTTGCTGGCCGTTCCCTCGCGCTGACTGGATCTAACTAGATCCAGCAGGCGCGGGGCAGGCTCCTCACGTCGCGGGTGACGTCATGACGTCACCCGCGCAGTGCATCACTGGGAACGCTGGCCTCTGAAACGATCGGAGGCTTCTTTATCCTCCCGTTACTGCAGAGGCCAGCATTCCACAGCGGGGGTCGGCGGGGAAAAGTGCCGGGCGGCAGGCTGTTTCTGCCGGGCGATGTGCCCGCAGAAAACAGCCTGGGGAGAACACTGGAACTGTATATTGCAAGTTCACTACTTTTGGGAATTTAATGATAATGGCGGCTCTTCTTTATTTATTTATTAAGTATTGGATTGGGATTTTTTTGTGTTAAAAAAAGAATTTGCATACTTCCGCGTGTTCTTATTAAAATATGTTGTTGAGATTGTTTGTCAACTAAAATATTTGTGTGTGATGTAATTCTTGTATAACTATCCGGAAGCTCCAAAGTAGTTTACGAATTGGCTTTTCATTAAAATGAAAGATCCTGAACCCTACTTGTTGTTAATCAGTAATGTCCAGCTTGCCGTCTATAAAGGGTCTGTTGCGGGACTTAAATTGACCAAGACAAAAAAATGGCAGTTTTGGTTTTTAGAACTAAACATGTTCTCCCTCCTCCCCCCGCAGATATTTGAAAACTTTTTTTTGGAGTCGACTTATATCGGACTCTCGTCAGCTGCAACCACCACATTGAGGCCCTCATTCAGAGGCGGTCGGAGAATCAGAAACTGGGCGGCCGCTTGCATCCTGACCTCCCGCCTCTGTTTCGGTCGTTAGGCTGTGGGTTTACACCCACAGCTCTAACGACCGCTCGGGTGATGGTCGCGATGGTCAGAGACCACCGGGGCTTACGACGAGACCCTAGGGTAGGGTCTCACTTGTCGCAAGCCCCGGAGAGTGATGTCAGTGGGGCCTCCCCCAAACGGTAGGCGTTCCCATGGGAACGCCTCCGTTTGGGCTGCCACCCCCCCGGCCCGCCTTCCAAACGGGGCGAGCTGTCAATCAACATCGACAGCTCGCCCCCATTGGAAAGAGACCCGCTACGACCGGCGCTCTCGGTCGTAGCGGGTCTCAGCATGCGCACGAGGGAGCCAGCTCCCTCGTGCGCATGCGCACTGGCCAAACATCGAGGTGGTCGTAGACCGTACGGCCGCCTCTGAATAAGGTCCTGAATGCTTGCAATGATAATTGCTGCTTTTTCAGGTAGTACATCTGGACACATGATTTCTCAAAACGTTAAGGTGCCCATGCACTAGCAGACATGAAAACGACTGTAAGATTACAACATTGCTGTGATGAGCCTGCACTGAACGAGCAGTTGTTCAGTGCAGGCTCATCAATTTATCTGCAAACATGCTCAACTTGACGTTATCGTCTGGTTGTCCAGCATGTTTACACGATTATAGATGACAAAACGACCAGGGGGCACGCGCATCGCTGGTCGTTTTAGACATTTTTGCTAACTATTTGCAAACGATTTTTGAACGATCGTTATCGTTCAATCGCTCAACTTAATCGTCTAGTGGATGGGCACCCGTGCAGAGACAATCCAATTACATTGGAAAATGGAAATCCATATAATACAGAGAGAAGATGCCTTTTTAGTTTTATTTTTATTTTTAAAGGTTTTTATTGAAGCAATTAAGACCGTACATCAAAATAATAAAAAATAATAAATAGTTTTCCAGATCAAATTCAAAAAAATAGTGTACATGGCGTTTTAACAGCTACAAATATTCTAGGACATTTTCATATGTTTGCATACATAACTGTGTCCATTTTGTCCAATATTTAATCTAATAGAAATTACATCTGAGACACCAATAATAGACAATAAACAGATAATAATTGACTAAATAAAGAGGAAAAGAGTGTCCAGCACTCACCCACCAGGCAACGCAATAGGAGGATCACCCAAGAGGACTCTAGTTTCATACCATTGGGTCAGACACATACTATGATAAATTTGGGTTTGTGTTAAAGTTGGCAGAGTCGTAATAAAACTTTCCCAGGTATCGAAAAAAAAAGCGACCCTTCTCTCCTTTTCAAGCACCGACTCAATCCAATCCATACGGAAAATAAAATGTAATTTTTCTTTATATAATTGAAAATTGATGGGAGTTGGGTGAATCCAGTCCTGCAAAATAGTCTTTTTTGCTGCGGCACTTATTTCAAGTAATAATTTTCGACTTCCCGCGGTGAGCTTATGTCCCTTTGGAAAGATACCCAGGATGGCCCATTCTGGAGTAAATGGTACAAAATTGACTAGGTGGTTTTCCGCCTCTCGTCGTAATTGTCTCCAGAAACCTTGGACTACCGGACATTCCCATAGACAATGATAAAGATCGGCCTCTTCCCCAGCACATCTAGGACAATTATGAGAATTGGATAGACCCATTCTGTATAATCTGTAAGGGGACAAATAAGTCCTATGATATACATTTAAAAAGAGTTCATTATATGAACTAGCGGTTAATAATGTGCGAGACTTCAGTAGTCCTTTTACCAAATCCTCAGTAGTCAATGTTGGAAATTGCGTCAACCACTGGCGCATCCCCTGGCTGACCAAATCATGATTTAGATTCTCACTCAAGAATCTATAGTATATAGAAATAGCTTTGCGTGATGGTATTGGTCCTGAAAGCCATTGATCTAATGGATTACACCAGTCATCACTCGAAAGTGGCCGTATTACCGAGGTTATATAATGTTGTGCCTGAAAATATGCCAGGGGATAAGCCCCTAGAGTCTCAAATCTCGCGGTTGCCTCATGGAATGTCAGGGGCTTATGAGTGTCTACATCAAGCAAGTAACTTATAGTATGAATTCCCTTCTCTTTCCATATCGTAAAGGCATATGATGCCTCTCCATTTTGAAAATCTAAGTTACCGTATATACTCGAGTATAAGTCGACCCAAATATAAGCCGAGGTACCTACTTTTACCCCAAAAAACTGGGAAAACTTACTGACTCGAGTATAAGCCTAGTGTGGGAAATGGCAGCAGCTGGTAGTGCCCCCAGTAGTAATTCCCCCTGGTTGTGCCCCCAGTAGTAATCCCTCCTGGTAGTGCCCCCAGTGGTAATCCCCCCTTTCAGTGCCTCCAGTAGTAATCCCCCCCTGGTAGTGCCCCCTGTAGTAATCCCCCACTGGTAGTGCCCCCTGTAGTAATCCTCCCCTGGTAGTGCCCCCTGTAGTAATCCCCCCTTTTAGTGCCCCCTGTAGTAATCGCCCCCTGATAATGCCCCTTGGTAGTGTACCCTGTAGTAATCGCCCCCTGGTAGTGCCCCCTGATAATGCCCCCTGTAGTCCCCCCCTAGTAGAGAGAGACGTGAAAAGAATAATAAAAAAAAATAAACACTTACCTTAAACTCCCGCTCCTGGTCCCGCCGCTGTCCACGTCCACTCCGTCCGGTCAGCGCTACACTTGACTCGAGTATAAGCCGAGGGGGTACTTTTTCAGCACATTTTTTGTGCTGAAAAACTCGACTTATACTCGAGTATATACGGTACCCAACAATGGAAGGTAAATGGATTTGTGAGCGTTGAGACAAGATTTATGACACAGGATATGCCAAAGGCGTCTAGTTGTCATTAATAAATGATTGTCAAGAACCTCTGGCGGAACCTCTTGATCGTGGATATGAAGGAAATATTTTAGGGCCATGGTAGGTAAAAATTGTGATTCAAGGGACGTATTAGCATATATCTCTTTGTCTTGTAGCCAATATATCAAAATTCTCATTAAAGAGGCATGGTTATAATCTAGAACATTAGGGAAGTTTATCCCTCCATTAGATTTAGGTTGATATAGTTTCCTAAGACTGATTTTTTTTTAGTTTTATTTAAGTCAAACTAAGTGAGAGAGATGACTGTATGAACGACATCAAAAGTGGGCTTGCGCAATAGAATTAAGGGCCTGATTCAGAGATGCACGATAGTTACGCAGCTGAGTGATTATCAGTGGCGCATATGTCACAGTTGCAGTTTGCAGTGCCACTTGCAGCGAGTATTTCTTTACAAACAGGTGGACAGTCATGGACTGTTTGGAGGAGGTAAAAAACGCTGCGGTGTTTCCCAGCATGTGTCGTATCCTGCGTCTTGGATCTGTGAAGCTACTGGTTGGCGTCTCCATAGCTTTCCAGCCGGCTACAGCATTAGTATATTTTAACGCTGCTTTTGCATGCGAGATCGCAGCTGCGAATGCGTCAGCGTACATCTCTGAGTTCCCATTAACAGAATAGAACCAGCTAATATGCACGTGTTACGCGCCATACAAACCATGTATTACACCCTTGCTTTAGATGTTAGAAGCAGCAATCAGTAGGAGAGGTTTGAAGATGCTGTTTAGAGCCGCGTATTGTGGATCCCTGTCAGACTGCTCCCGTCTGTCAAAGCCGCCATTGACATTTAAAGTAGTGGTGAGGAATGTACAACCCCTTGGATATTGCCGACCCAGATCAGTGGTTCTCAAACTCTGTCCGCAAGGTACCGAACAGGCCAGGTTTTAAGGATATCCATGCTTAAGCACAGATGATTTAATTAATACCATCTGTGCACAAGCATGGATCTCGTTAAAACCGTGGACTTGGGTACCTTGTTGGGCATATATTATTTAACTTGGCATTACTATGACCAGGAAGGAGCAGAGCCCCTGGTGGCTCTATAGGGACCAGGCAACCTGCAAGCAAAATGCTGGTGCCATGGGGGATTGATGGTGGCACTTTGGGTGGCTCACCCCTAGTTACGACTCGGTATTCCCATTGTTTGTGTTCATATAAAGACCCCAAACATTCTAATTGCCATTTGTAAACCTGTAGAAGCAGCGAATTGAAATGGACATTTCAGAGGCGCCTTTGTTAGCCTGCATTGATTCTAGAGGCGTATGCATCGGATCCTTCAGCAGCAATGAAACTATGCAGGCACACACTGAGATTTGTGGACCACTTCTGTATTTTTGCCATTCTGCATGAATTGCACTATAAAGGGCGTTTCACAGTGAGTGATGTCATTGAATGAGTAAAGCAATCAGATGTACCCCCCCCCTCCCGTTTCCCACTGGCAGAAAGGATTTAACAAAATGTTTGGGCGCTCCTATTCTAAGCACAGATTCAGGAGGTGCATTGGCTGTAGTGTGGAAGAACGACTCGCTGCTCTCATGGAGCTTATTGGTGCTCTGTTGCTATGGTAATCTTTTAAATATTACCATACCCGTCGTCTGACTCTACCTCTGCATTATGCGTCTTGTTTCATATTCCTGTTCTATTAGTCTGGCATCAACCGTACAGGCAATCTGCAATTCATTAGTGGGAAATGGCAATCCATTACTGTCAGCAGCTGATCAGTGTGTTTTTCACAAAATGAGCTGGGAACGACGGAAGCCTGTTCTACGTTAGCCGTGCCCTGAACTGGACAGTTCATTGTAAGCAACGCTGCGAATGGGAGAGCTCCATCCTTTTATTAAAATAGGGTTTTGGGTTTTTCTACATTTCTCTGCAAGTGTATTACACAAAAATGGCATTTATTTATTGGGCTCACTGGATAAACATGCAGACTGCACTGTAAAATTAGGAGCAATACAATTTTACGGTTCCAGCAGCCATGCCCCAATATTACAGTGTGGTGATGGGCAGCTCGTGTACCCCATGTGGTCATGATTAAATCCTCTAGCGATGAATGTTGATTTAACACCATTGGAGACCTACAAGAGGCGCAGTACTGAGGTTACTCACAGCTGCTCATGTATTTGGACAAACTATGAATCTTTTACCAGAGAATTGTAGAAATAGCAGCTGGTTTTGTATTTGGCTGAATGTTTTACTTCATAGCTCAGCAAATAAAGGGAAACGCCACTTTCCGAGTGTTCTCTCTGCCAGGCAGATGGATTTACTTTATCCTTCTATGGGACGTATTCATTTAGCCGCAAAAAGTATCGTCGATTGCGACTTTTTTCCAGGCGGAAACTTATCTCCGTATTCAGTTGCAAACACTTTTCGCGAGCGTGAAAACGCAAATGTAATAGGCGAAAAAGATTAGCCTCTGAATAGGTGGAGAAAAAAAGTGCAACTTGTAATTTTGGGGTGCAAAGGTGGGGAAACCACTCAGCACCCTTGGGACAGCCCCCCAAAAGATCTGTATCAAAAAACCCATAAAAAAAAAGTGTGGAACACCCCCCCAAAAAAACACTTTGAAAATGGGGCCAAAACAGTACAAAGTGGGGTGCAAATATAAAAAGTAGCGAAAAACACTTTATGGGGGTCTGCAAGTATGGGTGAGGTGATTTTTTTTTCATTGCAGGCGTTTGCTGAAGGTACTTTTTTTTTTTTTTTTTTAAGTTTAACACTTCACTTTAGCGACTTTTAAATATGCTTGCCCCCATTTTCAAGTACCCCAAATTTGACAGGACTATATTCACCCCAAAAAACTGCTTAATGCTATTCTTCACCACTTGTGCAAAGATGCGAATTAGTAGCAATTGTGCAAACTTAAGTACCCCAGACAGTAGTGCTAGGGCTAATCGGGCACTACTGCATTGATCCCCAATGTTTCTGCATCTTTTTGGGGGGTTCAGGCTGATTTCCGTGATTCTGACACCACTTTCTAACTTCGCGTGTCTCCGTTTTAGTGTCTTTTGGAATTAAATAGGGCGAATCGCGGGTACGTGCGCGATAAGTTTCCACGGCTAAAATATGCGAAGTAGGCGAAAAAGACTGGCATGCGAATACATACAGCCTACACCGGAACCTCGCCGTGTCTAAAACAGCACAGATAGGAAACGTCTGCATCAAAGAATCCTTTGAGGGTTGAAGGCCAAATCTAGGTGCAATCCATTGCATGATCACTTAGCCCTCTGCAAATTGTGATATTTACTTTAACAATATTGGATGTACCAATTTTATATACTGTTACTTTTCTAAGTTTTTATTTTAGGGAGGTAGTTTAAATGCTGGCGCTGGAATACCGACACCAGTCAGAATCTCAGCGCCGGCATTCCGACGGTAAGTACTGAGGTTAGGGATAGGCCCTGGGGGGGAGGGGAGATAAGGTTTAGGATGTGGGGGAGAGGGTTAGGTTTCAGCAGCAGGGAAGGAGGGTTAGGTTTAGGGGTTGGATACTTACTGACAGGCGTCCCTGTCGGGATTCTGACCGCTGGGATCCCGAACACCGGCATCCCATACCCAACCCGTTTTTGTACTGAAGGGTTTATGTATGTAACCTCTACATTTCTTCATTGCTTGACATGGGGAGTGATTTATTAAGCAATGCAAAGAGTGGACAAGTGCAGATGTTTCCTATAGAAACCAATCAGCCTCTAGCTAGCATTTATAAAATACATTCTATAGAATGATACGTAGAAGCTGATTGGTTGTTTTTGGCATCTTGTAGGGACTTGCAGAAATTGGGGTCCTTTTTAACATTTTGTTCAATATATGAACAAAATCCCCTTGTTTTTATTTGATAGATACAGTCCTCGCCTCGCCCTTTTATCACTCAGCTTTTCAAACCTGTTGCATCTCTTGCAGTAGTGACTGTTGGCTTTAAAGGGGCAATAATATTAAATACAAAACCTGGTGTGTTCTTGTATTTTAATTATTGGCCCTGTAAAGCTAGAAGCCGAAGGCATGGTGACCGAATTCAGTAAATTTGCTGTGTAGTGTACTCAAACCTCACCTCGTGGGCCTCCAGTCCTTCTTAGAGTCGGGATCCGGACGCAAGGTCGACAGGGAGAAAATGTTGATGGGTAAAAACGGTCGACATGTTTTTAAAAAAAAAAAATTTGCAACATTTTCAGGGTGAGGTTTAGGGTTAGGAACTTGGGGGAGAGTTAGGCTGTCGGAGGGGACGGTTGGGGTTAGGCACCATGGGGAGGGTTAGGTTGTGGGAGGAGACGGGTAGGCACTAGGGGGGAGGGTTAGGATTCATGGTTAAAATTACACAAAAACAGTCAACTTTTTGTGTAATCAAATGTGTGTCAACTTTTTGAACCTGTAGTCATTTTGTTGTCCATGTCGACCTATTGCATGTCGACCATGTACTGCTCAAATATTAACTTTTTTATGAAGATCATTAGATTTAACTTCTCTTTTAAAATAATATATAATATATATTTTGTTTTGTTCAATTGAGGATGTTCTTCCCAATGCTGCCCTTTTTTTAATTTCAGTACAATCATAGCAGAAGTGCAGGGATGTCTGTGGCTTAGCTTCTATAATGCATTCGCAAACAATGTGGTTTGGATTATCTGAAATTATAATAAAATATTCATATGCTTTCTGA
This sequence comes from Taudactylus pleione, assembly GCA_031769625.1. NCBI lineage: Eukaryota > Metazoa > Chordata > Amphibia > Anura > Myobatrachidae > Taudactylus > Taudactylus pleione. The sequence goes on along the minus strand of JAUIMM010000146.1, from coordinate 4,323,122 downwards.
GCTGACCAACAAACTGTTGTTAATTAGAAAAATAATTTGCAGAGCAGGAAAGATTCAGAATTCCCATCATTACATCAAGCCAAGCTGAAAGCCGTTCATGGTCTGACATTTTGAAACATTTTTAGGAACTTCTGAGGTCTTTGTAACACTGGATACATGAGACATAGACTGTATTAAAAGCAGGAGGGTTCCACATAGACATGTGCATTAACTAAAAAAATAATGTGCCACCTCCCTAACCGGAATAGTCATCCCGTCTTCTCCAAGTTTTGCATTCTCCTGATTTGGATTCCAAGGGCTTCTGGCCATCAAACCAAATTGATACTCCAATTCATTTCAGCTTCTAGATTGTGATGGGTTTGGACGAAACCTCTTGCTCCATCATTGGAAGCAACTCTTCCCAGGATCCGGAATATTTATAAAATGGAATTTCTAATACATCCCAAGAGGTGGGTTCCATGGGCTTCGCACTTCAGTCTCCGAGCCTGATTCATTACGGATCGCTATTGTGATCGCAGCAGCGATTACGCACGCAGGTCCATTGCGAAAATATGCTAATGACTGCAATCGCAAAGCTTTTATAGAGACGCCCACTAAAACTTTCGCACATCCGTAATACAGTGCAGTCCTGCGTATACCTCGGGAACATCGAGTAACATCGGCCCCTCACGCACAATTGCAACAGATCTGACCTTACTCAGAAATTGCTAACCTCGTCGCACGCAGTGAGTACTCAAGCTGCGTATGCTGTCGCAGGTGCTAATTTCTGCACGCCCGTGCATCGGTGTTCATACAGACTGGCACGCCTGCGTTTCGCCGTCAACACTCCCCCCAAACTCTCACTTCCTGTCAATCACTCTGCGATGGGTCTGCATGGTCTCTACGTTCACACTGGCACCCACGCACACTGCAAAATATACACATGCGCAGTATGCAACAATTGTCCGTCTGCATGTGTAATCGCAATAGCGATCCGTAATGAATCAGGCCCTCAATTCCTATATTCTCTCCATATCTCCTTCCCACTCAATGTTCAAAACTAAACTCTACCTTTTTTAGAAACCGCTTGGATCCCCCCTCCTCCATTCCCAAAAACACCCCCCACCCCACCCAGCCGTTTGTTACGCAAATCACCACTGAACCATCCTCCTCTCTTCTCCAGATACTAAGCAGAGGAGGTTTTGGTCGCATCGTACAGAAAGTCGTGTAATGGTTAGCCGGCAAGGACCAGCGATGCGCGTGCACGCTGGGTCCTTGCCGACCCCGACTATCTACTGAACATGCCAGTCAACCTGATGACGATCGTCAGGTTCGGCATGTTCAGAGATAGGAGGTCGGGCTCCTGCACTGAATGACGTTCAGTGAACGCCGTTCAGTGCGGGCACCGCACCTCGGCGACCTGAAGGTCTGAACGCCAAATGTTCATTCTTACAGGTAGCCTAGTGGATATGGCCCTCAAGAAGCAACGCCATGCAACAGATGCTCTTCTCGAGACTACACTGCTTTGTTTGGTATGTGACACTTGTATATCTGTGCGCGACGGAGTTGGAATCTGTGTTAAAGCGCTGCGATGCTGCGGCTTTTTTGCACTCCAAGTTCCACTGTACAGATTCAGACGCGGTTGCACGGCGATATACAAGGGTGCTTCAATAAATAAGGTAGCAAGACCTCTCATTGCATACATTTATTCAAATTGTACCTCTACATATAATTAATGGTATGACCTTGGTACAGATTATTTCTCCATATAGTCCCCATATCTGTCTAAGCATTTGTTCCATTGCTTCACCAAGGCATCTATCCCGTTATAGAAGAAATCAGTGTCAAGCGCCTGAAGCCAGGACATGACTGGTGGAATCGCCTTCTACCCAGGTACTTCAATGGTCCAAAGAGATGGAAATCACTTGGTGCCAGGTTGGGGCTGTAGGGAGAATGGTCCAATACCCCCCAATGGTAGATCCGTAACAACTTGCGCGTGCAGTTTTCTGAATGTGGGCTGGCATTATCGTGATGCCTGTTCGCAGTAACACAGGTATATTTTTTAATAAAATTGCCCTCCGCACCGGCTCAGTGTATCACAATAGCGGACAGCATTCACAGTATCTCCCTTGGTGAGGAAATCAAGAAGAAGCTCGCCCTTGTGGTCTCAAAACACGGGTGCCATGACCTCAATGTAGAATAGAAATCTTGGCAACACAACACATTACAAACAATTATTTTGGGTCCTTCTGTGTGTAGTGAGATCCCAGAAAGGGGAGGGGAGTGGATACCGTCAGAAATCTATACAGACTGACTATATGGCTGTGACTTGTTAGTGAGAATATCACACAGTGATACATGGAGCAGTTTTCACGGGCAGCCAATTGGGTACAGATGGACCTATTGAGATTATACACTGAGAACAGAGGCCCCAGGATTTTGCACTGCTGAAAGGACCACCAGGATGGTCACAGCACATAGGGGAAGGTGGATAATACCGGAGGTTGTACCGGCTACATGTCACGACGAGACCCATCTGTTACATGTCGGAAGAGTTATTATCTGTCTAAATATGGCCTAATACCCCAGAAATATTTTAATAACGTTGTGTGATTTTGTTTCTTTGTAGGATACGCTATTGTGGAACTATATGCTCCATGTGGCCTAGTCCACAAGCGCTGGCATGTTCTGACGGCCATGGGCAATACTGGTGGCGGTTTCACAAGTAGTGAATCATTATGTAACAGAGTAGTGATCATGCACTTTTATTACCCCACCACTCCAGAGTTTTTGCCCTTTTTGGGAGGGGCTAGTTTCTCATTATAACAGGGTGTTCCATGCTGCTAGCCTCTGTCTGTATGACCAGCCCAGCTTGGAGCTTGTTGCAGTATTTGTATTATGTGCAGTAAGAGCCCCCCAAGTTGTACTACAGGTAGTATATGCTGATTCAGGCCGTTACATTATAATATTGGGGCAGATGTATGATGCTCTGGGAAGTGATAAATGACCAGCCACTCAGCTCCCAACTGTCATTTTTCAAACACGGCCTGTAACATGACAGTTAGGAGCTGAGTGGCTGGTCGTTGGTTGATCACTCTCCACTTTATCACTTTCCAGAGCTTAGTACATCTGCCCCAGGGAATGCTGTGCTGCAGTTATTTACAGTTTGTACTTCAGCTCTGCAATGTGTTTTCTGTATCCATATACTGCGCACTGGTTGCTATGTGTGGGTTCGTTTTAATATCAGAATTAATCAATGTCGTGTTATTATTAGGACCAAAAAAAAAAAACCCACTAAACCTACTGTATATTTGTGTGAAATCTCAAGAACCAGGTTTTTAGTGCTTTGAAAGCTACTGCTGGTGCCGAAGTTTCGGGGGTCCATTCTGTTGAGGTAACTGGATGCCCAGCTTTCCTGGCGTTTTTTTCCAGGCTCCTCGAATTTTTTTAATCTTTTTGTCCACTCTTGATGAACATGCGTCATTCATTACTCTCATGTATCTAACGCTTCATATTCCATGACCTGTTTTAACATTCTTGTATGTGTGTGTAACATTTCTAATAGCGGAAGACAGGCTGATAGCCGTTATATTTATAAAGGGGGTCTATGCACACTGGGGGGTGGATTTTATTAAAATGCGGGTTTATAGACTTGGAAGTGTTGCTCATGGCAACCAGTGAGCACCTGCTAGAAGTTAATGGCTAGAATCTGATTAGTTGCTACAGGCAACACATTCACTTCTATAAGCCTGCACTTTAGTAAATATACCCCTCAGCGGCCACTTTATTAGGTACACCTGCTCGTTAATGCAAATATCAAATTGGACAATTGTGGCAGCAAATGAATTCAGACCAAACAGCAGAGAGGGGACAAAGTTTGATCTAAGCGACTTTGTGCATGGACTAATGATGCCAGACAGTGATTGTATCTCAAACTACTGATCTCCTGGACTTTTTGACACACAGCAGTCTCTACAGTTTACAGAGAATGGTGTGCAAAACATGTATGGTCTGATTCTGAGTGGGATGCAATGCTGGTATTTGCTCAAATGGTCAATGTTTTCCAACTGTGCATGTGTCTAAGGGCCATATTAAATTTTGAGCGAAAAGTCCGTTGCCGGACTTTTTGCCGTCAAACTTATCGCGCGCATATCCCCGTATTCAATTCCAAATTGGCGAAACTAAATCTGTGAAAAGTCCTGTCGTTTTGGGGAAATCAGTCTGACACCACCCTAAAGATGCTCTGACATGGGGGTTCACTATGGGTACCCCCGAATAGCCCTGCTAAAGGTATTTAGGGTCTCTAAATGGTCTCAATAGGAGCAATTTAGCGACTTTTTTGGGCCTAAATAAGCATTCTCATCAAATTTGGGGTACATGAAAATGGGTGCAAGCATAGTTCAAAATCTTTAAAATCAAGCTTTAAAGTGTACCAAAAAAACGCACCTTCAGCAAGCATCGGCAATCTAAAAAAAAAAAAAAACCCTCCCCCATACTTGCAGACCCACCCCCCCAAAGGCTATTTCACTAGTTTTGGAAGTTGTACCCCCACTTTGAAATTTTTTCGCCCACTTTTTCAAAGTGCTTTTTTTGAGGTGTCCTTTGTGGGTTTTTTTTAGCTTTTTTTTGACACAATGTCCAGGGTGGTTTCCGCACTTCTGCACTCCCAAAACCCCAATTGTGCACTTTTTTCCACCGGGTATTCATTGGCAAAACTTTATCACCTATTACATTGCATTGCATTTTCGTACCGGCGAAAAGACGCCAAAATTTGAATACGGGCATAAATGAAATCGGCAAAAATGATGCCATCGGCGAAATTTTTTTGCCAAAAACGGCTTTTCGATCCAAATTGAATACGCTCCTAAGTTGCTAAAAAGTCACACAACACGTGCGTCTTATGGTATGTACACACAGGCACATGTATTGGTAATGTACAGAAATATATTCGTAATGTACAGTAGTACATGGAGTGGCTAATAACTAACGAGTCTGTACTTGTAAAAAATAAACCCTACTGCGTGACTTAAAATGGAGCAGGGGAACAATGACCTTGGACTACCCCAAAACTATTTTGCAAGTTTCACCCCTCTCCCACAAATAGCTTGCTGTCACATAGCGTTCAAAGAAGTTGTGTTTTTTTCCCGCACGTCGTAAAAATGTTTAGTTCAAAAGTAGAACAACATGTAAATTTCAAATTTTTTGTTAAATTGAACAAAACACCCACCAAATGTTTCCGTATGTTAACCGAGGCTTACGGGGCAGATTGTATGTCACGTGCATGTGTGTTTGAGTGGCACAAAATATTTAGTGATGTTTGTGAGGATGTCAAAGATGAACGCCCTGGAAGGCCTTGCACATCAAAAACAAATGAAAATGTGGAAACATTTTTAGAAAATTGTTCAAATTGACTTTCGACACAGCATTGGAATGACAGCAGACATGGTATACATCGACAAAGAAACTGTTAGGTAAGTTTTGCATCAAGATCTTAACATGACAAAAGTTTTTGTGCTAAGATTGTTCCAAAGCTTCTCACTGCCGAGCAGAAAGAAAATGGAAAGCAAATTTGTACAGACATTTTGGAAAAAATTCAGGCGGATTCCCTTTTTTTTTTTTTTTTAAGATCGTTATTACCTGTGATGAAACCTGAATCTTTCAGTACGATCATGAGACAAAACACCAGTCCATGTACTGGAAAACACCCTCATCGCCGAGCAAGAAGAAGCACGTTAAAGCAAGTCCAAATACAAAGCCATGTTAATTGTTTTCTTTGATGTCATGGGTGTTATTTTGGAAAATTAGCTCCCAGAAGGCACAAAAGTGAATCAACATTACTACATTACATTATTACAAAAATGTTTTAGCAACTTTGCGGGAAAGAATCCGTATAAAGAGGCCAGAGTTGAGGAAAAATGGTTTATTCTTCCATCAGGACAACGCACCAGCCCACACAGCTCTCTCTGTGACGCAGTTTTTGGCTGAGCAACAGACTGCAGTGCTAGAACACCCTCCATACTCGCCAAACCTAGCACCGTGTGACTTCTTTCTTTTCCCTAAAGTCACATCTGTACTCAAGGGAACCTGTTTTGCATCAGTTACTGAGGTAAAGAAGAGATTGACAGAACTGTTGAAACAACTGACAAATGAGCTACAGCGCGGCTTTGTCCAATGGAAAATAAGAATGCAGCGGTGTGTGGATGCAGAAGGGGAGTACATAGACGGGGAACATGTACATGTATAGCATCAGTCTCTTTATTTTATAGTGACACCTCATATTGGGCAGTCCGACAATTACGACAGATTGCAGCAACTCTGAAACAGCCCCCCAGTAAGTGGCAGTTCTGTGGGCAAGAAACGCCTTATTAATGAGATCAGTTAGAGCCATCCTGGCCAACCTGTGGCTCTCCCAGCTGTTGTGGTCCCAGCATGCCCTGCCACAGTTTTAGCATTTCCTAATAGTAAAACGGAGGCAGGGCATGCTGGAGCTTGTAATGTTACAACAGCTGGAGAGTCACAGGTTGGCCAGGCCAGAGTTAGATGATTGCGACCAGACAGGTTCAAGCTGACTGGAAGGTGCCAGTAATTTTAGTAACCATGCTTTATAACTGTGGCATTCAGAAGAGCCTCTCCTCAATGTACAGTGGGACTGATTCGGACCCGCTCGCGAGCGCTATGCGCTCGCAAGCTGGTCAATGGTGGCCCAGTGCGCACGACGGAGCGGGCTCCGTTGTGCGCATGCACCAGACCCGGATAGCGATGGGCAAACCGTCACTCTGGGTGTCGTACCAAAAGGGGCGTGCTGTCGATGTTGAGTGACAGCACGCCCCCTTTGGTGGGCGGGCCGGGGGAGTGGCTGCCCAAACGGAGGCGTTCCCATGTGAACGCCTCCATTTCAGGGCGGCCCCACTGACCTCACAAGTGAAGTCAGTGGGAGGGATTTCGGCTCTGTGAGAGCCGAAATCTCTCTGGGGCTTGCAGGAAACGAGACCCTACCACAAGGGTCTCGTCGCAAGCCCGATGGTCTTGACCATCGCGACCATCTTCCTGGCTGCTCGCTATAGCTGTGGGTGGTCACCCACAGCTATGCGAGCGGCCAGGAGGCCGCTCTGAAAAACAAGAAGGCCGGCCCTGATTCAGAGCGAGCGCTCTGTCAGAGCGTCCGGCTCTGAATCAGGGCCAGTGTATGTGCTACAGAGACAGATGATCACACCGGGCTCCACTCCTGCCAACTCCTGTTTATCCTAAAACTGCAGGATACTGTTAGGGCTCATACCAGCTGGCATTCTGTAATGCATTGTGCCACTAGAAGTGTTATCAGTTGATTTTTTTTTTTTTGTTTTATTACACTAGTAATTTTCAAAGTGCTACTTTATCTATTTATGGTGTTTTCCTCTTATAACAACTTGCCAAGCCCACCATGAGCTCTGTAATGCGAGTTAAAAAGCCATATCCAGTTTGTAAGTGAAACGCCAGTGGGCATTATGCCTTAACTACAGTGTAATTTCTTACAGCACTTGACATTTAATAACCCTTATATATGTGTTTTTGAGAAGTAGTTTGTTTTCGTCCATCCTATTTACAGAATTGGAGCCAGTTCTAAACGTTATCAGCCATGGCAAGTTCTAGGGAAAGGAAATAATAACAGTAAGCACCTGTAAATGTAAATATTTGATCCACAGCGCACGGTGTGTCTGGCGCACAATGCATAGGCCTTTCCGTGAAAACCGAGACGTCTGACATCAATAGCGGCCGTCCGACTAGATTGTGAGCCAGTGTGAGGAGATATAAGGAAGCCTGTTATAAATAATGCAGACGGGACTGTCTGCATCTTCAAATGCCAAGTCTGGCTGATGAGGAGAAATGTGTTCTCCCAATACTCCGAGCACACAGCAGCATGATTTATGGTCCCGTGCCTTATTTATCTGTTGGGCCCACCAGGGCGTGTTTGGATTTTGGTAGTTTATCATACTTCTATAAATGTATACATTACTTCCTCATACGGTCTACTATTAACTCTTGGAAGTGACATTCTTTTCTTAATTCTATCCATAGACGTTCTATTTTTCATTTATCTCTTATCAGGGGTGGCCAGACTTTTGGACTCGGTGATCTACTTTTAAAGCTAAAAACCCTTTTTGTGATCTACAGAGCCCGAAAGGGGGCGTTGGGGGTCTGTCCTGCCGAAATCACACAAAGTATCCCCCGTTCAAATTATGCCACACAGCAGCACAATCTTATTCACATTACACCACATAGTAGTGCCCCTTATTCACGAACCGACACACAGTAGTGCCCTTTATACACAATGCCCCCTGTAGTAGTGCCCCTTATGCATTGTCCCCAGTAGTAGTCCCCTTTATACAATGCACCCAGTAAGGGTGCCCTTTATGCATTGCCCCCAGTAGTAGTGCCCACTGTAGTAGTGCCCCTTATGCAATGCCCCCATAGTGTCCCTTATTCAATGCCCCCTATAGTAGTGCACCTTGTGCAGTGCCCACAGTAGTAGTCCCCCCTCCCAGTGCAGAACATCCCCCCCCCACACACACACACACTACTGTGTAGAACTTACCTGACTTCACGCTGGGCACAGCTCCATGCTATCAGGGATCCTGCTGCCGCTCCCGCTGACTGCATCAAACTAGATCCAGCAGGCACGTAGGTTCCTCACATCACAGGCTTCATTAGCCTCTGATCGCTTCAGAGGCCAGCGTTCCCAGTTGCAGTAGGAAAGGTGGTCCGGATATATATCGGCGGGAGCTTTGCGGCTACCGGTAGATCGCGATTGACGTTTTGGCCAGGCCTCATCTATATGATAAGCGAAAAATCCTCTCTATCTGTTTTGTCCTTTATGCACAGTCAGACTTTTGGACCTAGCACCACCATATTTGGCAGGGTAGTATAGTTTAATCAGGATTAGGTTTTTTTCCTAGGTTAGAACTTCGTCAGGACCACACACTGTCACGCAATCCCTAAAAATGGAAAAAATCTAGATTGTAAGCTTGCGAACAGGGCCTTCCTACTTCCTATGTCTGTCTGTTATTATTACCCAGTTTTGTTCTATTAATGCTTCCAATTGTGAAGCGCAATGGAGTATGTTTAATGCCCTTTACACATTATGCCTCATAGTAGTAGTGCCCCATATAACACATTATTCCACACAATAGTAGTGCCCCTTACACATTTTGCCCCCCTTGCAATTCACCACCCCATCTCCCTCAGCAGCCTCTCTCGCCTCCTGTGTGCTATCCATAGAAAACAGGTGTGGATTTGGGCCTGGGCTGACAGCTAACTAGAGCTGGCGCACCGGCAGCCAGTTGGTGCTCACAGACCGGCAGCCAATTACGAGCCGCCACTGTTGATCCCAACGATCAGAATCCCGACACCGGCATCCCGACACCGGCATCCCGACAGGGTTACGATACCGACACTGGTCTGTCGATATCCTAGCCTCCCCCTCCTCACACCCTGAACCTAACCCCACTACTTACTTTCGGGATCCTGGCGCCGGTATTCTGGCAAGTGTTGGGATTCCGGAGTCCACTCTGCCGAAATCCCCACGGTCGGGATTATGACTGCATCCTCTTTTCAGGATCAATGGAATGGGGTTATAGGTGAGGATAATATAAACAAAGGGTGCCGGTGTAATTCAGGGTCAAGTCTTCAACCCGGGCAACGCCGGGTATCCCAGATAGTATTTTAATACGCTTGTGCTTCAAATAAGACACGGGGCTACTTTCATTACATAACCCCACCGGCTATTTACACACAGGTGCTGATTCAGCAGAAGACGCATTTGCTATCGCAGCAGCTAACGAGTAGCAGCTGCGATAGCTGTAATATGGTATTGCAGCAGTAGGCGTCGCGCCTCCTGCTTGCATTACTGATCCGATTTGCTTTGTACAACGAAATATCAGGTCATATGCGCGATCATCATCGGTCGGCTAAGTGACACATGGTGCCACACAAGCAGGCCGCTGGAAATGCACAAAAGAGGCCAGGAAATCTCAGTCAGCCGCCCCCCACCCAGAAATGGCAGCAGGCTGTAAATCACTGATAGTCTGCTGCCGAACTCCGTGCAACATCTCAAACCCTTACTGTGCTGGGAGCCCGTGGATATGACCATTGGGAATCTGCGTGATTTCTTCCCCTGGCAGCCTCTGCTGAACTAGGCCCACTGTTCCTTCAAGACATAAGGGAATACAGTGAGATTGTCATATCCATGGGCTCCCAGCCGCTGTGGCACACCAAAACCAGAAATAGATGTAAAAAGATAAATGATTATATTTAGAATGGTCTTGGTGCTGGAGCGGGTGTTACAGATAGGTTTGGATTGGCGGGCATGTTTAGATCCAGGACTTAACCGTGGGGCAATAAAAGGACTCGGAATAAGTTTGTTATTGGAGAGTTGGATGAATACAATCATGTGAAAGAGAAGACTCTTCCTTTTGAAACAAGGGGGCAGATATGGTAAACTTCGTATTTTACAAAGCTGCCAACCAGCGGCTTTGACAGATTTTTTTAATGTGATGGTAGTAATTCTAACCCACCCCGATTTCGCATTCATTACTATTGCCCTTTATAATACATCTTCCCCAAGTTGTCCGTTGTTCTAGATTGTTAGGAATGTATTTAATTTAATGGTAATAAATGTTAAATAAAAAACACCACCAAAAATACTGTTGTATTAAATGAGACCATACATAGTAGCGCGTAGTGCGCATTGCAACTGTTTTCTTGTTCCATTTCAGTATGTCTGACGCTCACCAACACAGCAGAAATCTAAGGGGTCATACCTACTGGTAAGATTCTGCCTTTAGAATGGTATTGCACCAAGGACCTCATTCAGACCCGCTCGCAAGCGGCCCGATGGTTTGTGAATGCGCATGCATCGTTCTGCGCGAACTACTCTGTGCGATCGCAGCTCGCTCGCTCGTCCAGCAAAGACAGCCCAGGGTAATGAGTGACAGGAGAGGCAGTTTGTGGGTGGTAACAGGGGCAGGACACTAATAACGGGGGTGTGGAGTTGCGAACACTGGCGTGCCTCGCTGTTTCAACGACGTTTTTAAGACGTGAATAATTAACAGGCAGCGTCATAGTACACGTCACCTGGCTGTTTCTTACACTGAAGTCCACAGTGCTTGCGGCAGGGTAAGGCAATCACAAGCGCTGCGATCGCTACCGATGGTGCTCGATGTACAAATGTTTTAATACACTTCCTGGAGATGACGTGCGCTAATGGGTGTCTCTACATAGGCTAATGGGTGTCTGCATACACAGAGCGATCGCTCCCACAGCCAAAGTGGGTGTGCTTATGCCTTGGCGAGCGATCGCTTCCCATGGCGTCACTTTGACAAATTTGCATACGCTGGATGCGAGTGGGTCTGAATGAGGTCCCAAGTGTACATATATCATCTTTTTTTTTTTAAGTATTTTTTTTTTTTCATAATAGTTTTTATTGAAAGTTTAATACAAAGAAATGGGGATACAGAAGGAAAAAGAAGGGAAAAGGGGTAAGCCAGACATATAGCATATCACAATATAAATCAATCGATCTTGGTCCTTGTACATATAATTGATACTTAAACTTTTTAGGACAAGAAAAATGTTTTATAAAACACTTCACAACACATATAGACAAAATACTAAATACATATATCATCTTGTATAGCATGTTTTTTTGCTGCTGCCTCTTCCTTGTTTGAAAGTTTTTACATATCATCTAAATGAATAAAATGCCATAAACATGAGACACCCATGTGTGCAGGCCCTCCCTGTACTCTGCTGTACTGAACCCTTGCAGTAACAAACACATTGGAAGACTATATAGTGCTTTGGTTTGACAGCACATATTGTATCTGAGTAGATTCTGTGGTGGGGGAAAAAGCAGAAGAGGAAATGTAAGATTAGGGAAATGAGTCTGTTAAATACATTGGAGAGAGCGTGGACGGTAATTATATGTTTCAGGGAAGTGTAAAGTGGGGGTTTGACTTTGTATCATACTTGCCAACTTCTGAAAACTCCTCTCCACGAGCAGCCCAGAGAAAAGATGCTGCTGGCAGGTTTGGGGGGCGGGGCCGGACTGTTGATGTCATTAGGCCCCGCCCCTTTCCAGGATTTGCGGGTCCGCGAGCAAGGGGCCGGGCTAAATTCTGCTATTCGCATCATTTTAGCCCAGCACCCTCCCTACTGACCCGCAAAATTCTGTAAAATCTCCCCATCTCTACCCATTTCTCTAGGAAGTGGGCAGGATTGGGGAGATCTGCCTACTCTTTCAGGGGGGGGGGGGGGGCTACCCGAAAAATCAGCAGCCTCCTGCGACTTCCGGGAGTGTAGGCAAGTATACTTTGTAATGCGCAAAACACCCAAATAGTGTCAGTCTGGTGTACCCCATCACACTGGACCTGATTCAGACCTAGGGCCCACTTCTGTTAGCCGCGAAAAGTGGCGTTTTGGAGAAAAAATTTTGTGCATTCGGACTTTTCGCGTGTTTTCAGCTCATCTCCGTATTCAATTATAGGAGTTTTCTGCTACGCGGAAACAAAACGGGAGAAAAGTTTTGTCCATGTATAGGCGGGTGAATTGGAGGTGCAAAATTACTATTTTGGGTTGCAAATGTGGGGATTTAGTTTAGAACCCTTTGGACACCCCCCCCCCCCAATGTCGGATGAAATAATAAAAAAATTTTGAGAACTCCCCAAAAATTACATGTAAATTTTGGGGCGAAAATGAAAAAAGTGTTGGAAAATGGGCAAAAAATGGGGGGGCCTGGGACTTTGGGGGCTATATGGATGGGACAGGTGTTTTTTGGGATTGCACGAGGCTGCAGCGGGTGTATTTTTGAGATTTTTTTTTAAATCTTCACTTTAGAGACCTCAAAATATGCTAATACCCTTTTTTATATACCCCCCAAGTATGACCTCTGTACTTATTTTCCCAAAAGAAATGGCTTTCTATAATTTTTCAGCACTTATGCATATAACAGCTAATTCTGACACTTTAAGGACACAAAACACTTGTATTAGGGCTATTAGGACACTTCTGTATTGATTTCTAGTGTTATTTTTCTTTGTCTGTACCCCAGAAAAATCTGCAGATTTCCCCAAAATCTTAGAGACTTTTCGCCAGTTTCGCTTTTCTCGCCTGTTTGCCTTTTCACGTCTTTTCTAATTGAATACGGAGATAAGCGGGCGCGCGCGCAGGGAAAATGTATCTCCAGGCGAAGGCAGCGAAAACATCGAGGCTCGGCTTTTCGCGTCTAACTGAATACGGGCCCTAGTGGTTGCAGGAATATGCAAATGCTAATCTCAGCATTGCCTTGGTGCGAGGCGCTGAGATGGGGAGTACGAGCGGCGAGACGCCCAATTTCAGGCTGCGCTGTCTGTGCGTTTACAATGAAGATTGTAAACACACCAACATCGACGCTACATCGGTTGCACCATCGACATTTTCAGTAGCCCAGTGTCTACCCTAGCTGCTCTCCTTTACTCCAACTACACAGGGCCTCTGACGCTGTGGATGTGCGATTGGGAATGCAGCAGCGATTCCGGACACGCCCCTGACTCTCCCATAACACGCCCCCATGTTGTGATCACTTTAGGTCACCTCCCAGCCTCCACCCTGATGCAACCAGGGATCGCAAACACCTTCAAGTGTTAACGAGGCCGTACGCAATTGGGAACGTCATCGCTCACATTGGTTCGCACATGTGGAGTAGCAAAACATTTGAAAGGTCACTTCATACATTACAGCTGAAACCTGACTTTATGTGGCCTTTTGGCCCATCTCAACATTGATCTACAAATTGCAAGTCAATCAATTTATCTGACCACAAGTAACAACATTTACTGTACAGACGTGTCTGAATACAGTGAGCACGATGTCCGGCACAACTGATACACTCTGAGAATATTTTTGTTTACATTTTGCGATTTAGTGGCATCGCAGACGCAGCACAAAGCCGCTCACAGCGCATTAGAGACGCCGGGCTGCGACTTTGCCCTCACAGGACTTTGTGTTACACACGTACAAAGTCGCAGATGAAGCACAACGGGACTTGGCGTGAGCTCAAGCCGAAATTGCTCGCACCAGAGACCCTTTTACACGGAGTCGAACTCAGTCGCACACCGATGTACAAATGTCGTAAGCCCTAGTGGTCTGTGTGTGCTGGCGATGCAGTTTTGTTGCCTCCAGTTTGATTTGTCTAAATAAGATGCACATTTTTAGCTAACAAAGCGAGCGGCCCGACTCCTGGAGCACCGATGGGGGCTATTTGGCGCAACTGAAGTCACAGTATGAAAGGTCACATCTATAGACAAGAAGAAACACACACTTCTCCCCCTCACCTTCCTACATTAAGGTTGGGTACACACCCAATCGTGCTGATGTTCAGGGCGATTTGCCTTCACCCTGGACATCGCATGATAGCCGGTACAGACTTAAAAGATTTAATGAAAGATGGAACGATCACTGTTCCGTCCTTCGTTAATATGTTCAGCCTCACATGCGTTATCGCATGAGAGCTCCGTAAGGGTGCAAATCGGGCATACGCTCTGCACGATATACCCGATTTGCCATTCCGATTTGGCCAAATCATGCCGATATCGTCCTGGTGTGTACGCACCCCAAGCAGGGGCGTATAATGGGAGCGGGGAACATGGGGCCTGATTCAGAGCCGGACGCTCTGACCAGAGCGCTCGCTCTGAATCAGTGCCCTCCTACCTAAAAATGGAGCGGCCTCCTGGCCGCTCGCATAGCTGTGGGTGACCACCCACAGCATATGCGAGTGCCCAAAAAGATGGTCGCGATGGTCAAGACCATCGCGACCATTGGGCTTGCGACGAGACCCTGCGGTTGGGTCTCGGTGACCGCAAGCCCTGGAGTGATTTTGGCTCTATCAGAGCCAAAATCACTCCCACTGACATCACTAGTGATGTCAGTGGGGCCGGACCCAGACGGTAGGCATTCCCATGGGAACGCCTCCGTCTGGCAGCCACGCCCCCGGCACGTCCACCAAAGGGGGTGTGCTGTCAGTCACCATCGAAAGCACGCCCCCTTTGGTGCGAGACCCGGAGCGACAGCTTGGCTCCCTCCGTCGTGCGCAAGCGCATTGGGGTAACATCGACCCCCTGCGCTCGCGAGCGGGTCTGAATGACCCCCATGGGCCCCTGGGTCCAGGGCAGCCTGCACCTTACACCCTGCACCCATAATATTACTTACCTCTCCGGAGTCCCACGTCGACGCGGGGGTCCGGTCGCTGTAAAATGACTGGAAAATGGTATCGGCGTCAATTTTCCCGTCGTTTGCACATGCGCAATACGGGGAAAATGGCCACCGCGGCCATTTTCCCGGTGACCTGTGCAGACACTATAGACTCTGGGCACACTCTAGTGCCCAGAGTCTATAACTCCAGCCCTGGCCACGCATAGCTCAGTGCGCTGCCGGGCGGAGAGGAGGGGGCCCGTGTCGGAGACTGCACACGGGCCCCCTCCTCTCTAGAAACGCCCCTAACCCCAAACCAGCATAATAGGACTGCAATCTTTATAAGAAATGCCGAAGACATTTGCACATATATAGTAAGCCACTTGCCACGTCAAGGCGCCTGTGCTAAGGTGGTACTAACAACAGCTAATGATTAACTCCTCCCATACACGCTCCTGGTGTAAGCAAATAGATTAATTGGGCAACTTGTGTTTTGTATATAACTGCCGAGAGGCATGTACAGGATCAGTAGTTGGAGGAAGTGCTAGTTATTATGGTGCCATGCTGGAGCATCTTGGGGTGCTTGCAGGTAAGTTATGGTGCGTGTACACGGTACGATTAAAGTGGACGATATGCACGATAACGATATCGATGTTATCGTTCATATCATGCATTTTTCGGTGGCCAACGACCTGCGATGCGCTGGCATGTATGGACAACGATACCGTCCATCGCCCGTGCATGCATGCCAACCTGGTCGATATCGACCAGGTTACTATAGAGCCCCGCGATCGTTGGCCATCGTTGGTGGGTTTGTGGTGTGCTGGTTGATCGCTGTCGATCATCCAGTACGCCCAGTAGATCGTTCAATGATAAAGTTGACGATCGGCCCGTGCGTATGCACCATTAGCTCTCAATTTAAAAACACATGAATGAATGATATGACCCAATATGGGGGGCTAATATTTAATGTTCGGACCACCTTTGCAGAGGTGCCTAGATGTGGCTGGTGGTTTGCCAGATATTTCCAATTGTAACTTCTGCATTTTATTACCATGTAGAGCGCAAGCTGGTTTGTCGCAGTGTTCAGGGCGACCTTTTGTTTCGCTTTCTGGCATTTCGACGCTTTGCAAATTTTTTTGAGCGTATCTATATTTTAAGTTTTAGATTTTTCCACAAAAGAAGCTATTGTGTCTCAGGCAAATAAATGTAGGTTTTAACTGATATTTCGTAAGAGGTCTCATTGGAGTAATAGTCATTTTGAGATCCTTGTACCACACTCATCTGTCATCAGGAATTGTGAATAGTGCACATTGTTGGTCTGAAGGTCACATTTGTGATGTCTGTAATCCAGGTTTTCTATTATTTTAATTAAAATATCCAGTTAGTGCATTAGATCAAAAACTCTATTTCCGCCACATCTGCCCATCTTCGCCATTGTCTTTCGGTGTGTTGTACATTTTACCCGGCTCACCCAAAGTCAAAAAGCAGGCTTTCTTGATCGTGTGTTTCCAAATACCTTATTGAGGAACACACCAAAAAAAAAAAATAACTTGCAGCATCATTTTGTAGCAGATACCCTTTTTTTTTCTACTGAAATTACTTTATATAAATTTACGTGCATCTGGGTCACAAATGTTGTTTCTTATTCACGTAATTTGCGATGTTCTCCAATGGCAAGATTGTGGTTCAAACAACATTTTCGTAACACAAGGCGGGGGCAATTCAGGTGAACGTGATGCGTGATGCTAATTGAATAGCTCCGGGAACCCCTTCCCCGGCGATATTCACAACGCGCTCAATCGAATTGCCCCAAAGTTTTTTGTTAACTTCTAGGATCTGATGTAGAGCCGAACACAAGTAATAATTGCAACTTAATTGTGTGTACGGAACCACCCGTGCGCTTGGTTTGTTACTTGTTACCATCGTCGTCTGTGTACACTTACACCAGCTTCATGATATGTCTGAAAACAGGCATATTTACACTTCCTACCTGCAGAGCCCGTGCTTCCGTTGACGCCCTCACTCAAGGCTAGATCAAGACTTGCGGGGCCCCGAGGCAGTTAAAATGTGTGGAGCCCCACTAATAAAATGAATATCCTCTGCTAGTGTGCATACTGCAGTGTCTGAGCTCAGGCCTAACGTCTTCGCCCACTACCTGTGACGAGCCAGCTACATGAGCACTGCTGCTGACAGCCTCGGTAGTCCCTCGTACACGCACAGGAGATGGACCAGGGGAAGCTGCTTCATGCTGCCCCAGATACCCCTTACCTTGGCTCCGAGTCCGGAAGTCTCCTGGTCAATTGAATAGCCCCATGTCTCCTCTAACTGGCATCATATTACATCGTGTTTGCGACACTGCCAGGAACTGACTCTCAGCAGCATCGCAGTCATAATGTAGTACACTGTGATGCTGCCTGGACCCGACCAGGGAGGTTGTAAAGTGGGCTGGCTCGGAGCAATGTTTGCGGGGTCTTTAATATGTGGTGACCCTTACCTGACCACCCCATCCGTCCTGCCTATAATCCAGCCCTGCCCTCACAGAACATTGTCTACGTGAGAACGCATGTTTCAACTCTGTTACGCCTACTCATTCAAGTGAAGATCTGTACGACACTGCTTTTATGCAGATCTCTGATATCTGTTATTGCTGTTCTCTATTGCTGCACCCAGTGGTGGTGCACATTTATATAATTATTTAGATGAATGCTCCATATTCCACAATGAACTCCAAAATTCATGTGGAGAAGTTACCCATAACAACCAATCAACTTCTACCTATTATTTTATGAAATGCACTTGGTAAATGCGAGGTGGAAGCTGATTAAGGTTGTTATGGGCAACTTTTTCACTCTTTAGGAGTTTTGCTACATCTCTCCCTATGTCCTGTAGCGTTTTAAGCCCCTTTTTGATCTAAAGTTCTAGTGCGGTCTCATGCCATTGTTTCTACAGACCAGATGGAGCTGAAGGATTTAACAGACTTCTGCCACTTATCACCATATTTGCTCTGCACAGTTTGTGTTGCTGACATCTGGAGACCAAAGGAAAACCATAGACTTCATGTTCAGTCCTGATATAATTATTCCATTTAAATGTAATTCCTGCTTATTGTGTTTGGGTATATTCTCTCCACCAACATTTTATTTGGTTTAACAGTTTTTGGTAATATAATACAAAAGGGAGGAAGGGTCTCCAATGGTTTACCAAGCCATATAACCTTGTTAATTATAGTTTATAATATGTTTGAAGTCCCTGTTGGAATTGCAAACTGAATTGTTCTGAGCAAATATATTATGTTTGGCAGCATAAGCATTATGTCCCAGCCACAAAATCTCCTCTTTGTAATTTTAGCTGTCAGTCTTTATGCTTTGGAAGTAATGGCAGGGACGTCTGCTTCTTATGGTTTTAGAGAAGGGTTAGTAAGTAATTTGCCCAAGCAAGGGAGGTGGTCATTCACCTATCAGATGGCAGTCTACCCTTGGGTTTAAAATCTGGTAGGTTGTTATGTTTTAATATTGTAGTAAGATAGTATATTAGGTATCCCGTCACACTGCCCAACATGGCACCACGTCGACCTCCTCAGAATGTCGACATGTTCACAATGTTTATCAACAGCTGAAATGTCTCCATGTGAAATGTGGACACTCTCAGAATGCCGACGGATGGGGATAGGCGCCACCGGGAGGATTAGGTTTAGGCTGGCGGGGGACCTTAGGGCTAGGTTGCGGGGGGTGTGTCGAAAGGGAGAGGGGGCTTGGACTGCACACCCTAATTTTCAACATAATAAGAGATGCTACCATGCTGAGACATGTAGTACAATGCAGGGGACATAGAATGCAGGTGCACACTCTAGGTACTAAGAACAATGATAGTCAAAATAATCCTGATAAACTCTACAATTAACATGGACTATGGCCCGTATTCAATTTGAGCCGTGCCGCGATACCTTTTCACGGCCCGGACTTTCCGCCTACTTCGCCTGTTTTGCGTGCATGCTTTACCCCGTATTCAATATGAAAGTACACGAAAACTGTACCTGGCGACACTGAAACAAGCGGAAAGTGCCGTCAGATTTGGGGAAATCAGTCTGAGACCCCCCAAAAGATGCTCTGACATGGGTGTTCACTATGGTACCCCCCGATTTGGCTCTCTGAAGGTATTTGTTTTTTTTTAAACGGGTTCAATAGCTGCTAAATAGCGTTTTTCTATACGTGATGCAGAATAGTATTCAGGAGTATTTTTTTCAGAAAATAACTTATCCCTGCAAATTTGGGGTACTTGAAAATGGGGGTCAGCATATTTAAAAGTTGCTAAAGTGAAGTTGAAAAACCCACCTGTCGCAAGCACCTGCAATCAAAAAAACACTTGAGGCATACTTGGGACCCCCCAGAGTCAAATTCGCTAGTTTTTAACTTTTTACCCCCAATTTTTATTTTTTTTTTGCCCCCTTTTTCAAAGTAATTTTTTGGGGTGTCCTTAAGTGTTTTTTTTTTTTTTTACACAGATTACCTTTGAGGGACTGTCTGAAGGCTGCACGGGGGTTCCCGCAACGTTGCACCCCAAAACCCCAATTCTGCGCTTTTTTCCACCTGCTATTCATAGGTGAAACTTTTTCGCCTGGTACATTGCATTGACTTTCCACAGCGCACAGCGCTTGCGACCGGGTCAGAATCAGGCCCTCTGTTCACAGAAAAATAAGGGAATACAGAACCGTGTGAAATCTATAGTAAATGATGCATGTAGGACTGAAGCCACCGAAAGCTTGGGAGGTGTAAATGAACATTACAGACGCAGTGAAGCTGAGCAAGCAGTGTGGAAGTCAGAGTCTGTGGGTGTAGAGGTATTAATACTTCTAGCAGTAAGAAGGAAGTTGTATTGCCTTGTCATAGGTCACTGGTAAAACCTCAGTTTGAGTCAGGGATCATGCTAAAGAATGACTAGCGTCCCTGATGGCTTGCAAAACCATGATGCTCCTCCAGATCAGTCCCATGTGTCCTGTGGGAGGAGGGTGACCTGTAGCACTACTTACTCAGAACTTTACTAAGGCCTAGATTGCGGGTATGGGCGCTAAGCAGACATGGGAGGCGAGAGCAGAATTCTGGTGGCACAGTCACTACCTCTTTAAAGAAAGAAATTAGCGGCGCCTATATAATGGTTCAAACATCTTCTCAAAAACAAAATACCACCCATCCTGACGGGAAGCAATCGGGAAGCCGACTGCCTAAATACCGGCAGCCAGCTTCCCGACTGTCATATCCTGGCAAGGGTGAAATGCCGGGTGTCTAGATGTAGACGCCCGGCATCCCGATCGTAGTGATGCCGGGCGCCGCGAGCGGACAGCCGCGGGGGGGGAGGGTTAGGTTTAGGGCTCCCGGGGGGGACTTGGGGTTAGGCACTTCCCCCCCAGGGAGGGCTAGTCTAGGGGGAGAGAGGCTTAGGCACCCCGGGGGTGACTTAGGGTTAGGCACCCCCCCCGGGGGACTTAGGTTTAGGCAGCGGGGAAGGGGGTGGTTAGGGTTAGGCACTTAGAGGGGGGATTAGGGTTAGGCACTTGGGGGGGAAGTTAGGGTTAGGCACCCCTAAGGAGGGTTAGGGGGGTTAGGTTAGGTTAGTAGATACTCACTTATCCACGATCGGGATTTCCAGCGTTGTCGGGCTTCCGCTGCTCGGAACTCTGCTTATGTCGGCCTGCCGCTGACGGGAATGCGGCCGGCGGTATTTCATACCCATTCCATCCTGACATTGGGGCTCTCCACTTCAGGGCACACTAGCAAGAGTACAGCCGGTGCCATCCAAGTCCAGGTTTGGTGTGAAAGGGTCAACCTGGGAATCTGACCCTGGTAGCAACGACCCGGGTAGGCTGCTGTGTGAATGGCTTGACCCGATAATCGCTCAACTGCTTAAATATCGGCATTGCGTACATCTTTGAATCGGGCTAATGTTTGCAATCGCACAGCCAGCATAGAGACACCCACTACCCGCTATCTCATGTCTGTAACACCTGAGTAACATCGGACCCTCACGCACAATTACAGCAGCCCTGACCTGTCTCAGAAAGTCTTGTCGCACGCGGTGAGTTCTCAAGCTGTGTATGCTGTCGCAGTGGCTAATTTATGGACTCCAATGTAAAGGCATTCAAACAGACAGGCACGCCGGCTTTTGTCCAACCACTCCCCAGTCACCACCCCCCAAACACTGATGTCCTCTCTCGCTCACTCTGCAATGGCTTTCTCTCTGCGTGCTTGAACGCAGAGTGATCGCAATTCTATCCTGCGCAGTACACGGCAACCGTCTGTCTGCGTACGATGTTGCAGTTGCGATCCGTGCTGATTCAGGCCCCCCGTTTTTAAACTTAAGATTGAACAAATCCAAGTTACATCTGTTGTCCCCACTGATAAATAATGTTCCTTAAGACTTGCTAAAGAAACAGGTTCTAATGTGACAATTCCGAAGATTTTCCGAAGATTATTTTTTCCCCCTTGCCTTAGGGATCCTCTATAATTCTGCTCTGCTTGTGTCCTGCAACATCTGTGCGTTGGAAAATTTTATTTATTCCAATTTTTTTTTGCATCCTGCTTTATTTTGCCAATGAAATCTCCAGTATCCACATGTTGCTTAAATAAAAAGCTTTAAGAACTGCTGAGAAAATAAATTCTGTTCCCTTCTTAGAAGAATTAAGGCGCACCCGTTAGTGTCCCATTCAGTATGTACCTTAACACAGGTCTGGAAAGAAGATCACAATCTTGTCCTATTTCTCCCTTCCTGATTACAATTCTAAAACCATTATTGCTTCTACCAATAGAAAATACTCACTTCCTGCCCTCCTTTATAGCTATAACACGGCACTTGCAATTCTCTGCAGTATATGAATAAATAATTACATATGTCTCTACAAAGCAGTTTGTGATGCATTTTCTTGTATCACTTTATGTTCTCTTTAGAGTAGGCCAGTGGTTTTCATTATCTTTCTGGTTTTGATAACATATATGCTTTTGATAAATATTTGTCTTGTTAGGAAACACCGTTTGTTTTTAGTTTAAAAAGGGAAGGGCAATAGGTTACACTGTATAGCAAATAGACGTATCTTATGACCTATCTCTGTTTTGAAATTAGGGCAGCGATATATCAACAGTGACACCTGCAGGTTGTAAAACATGGACCAAAATATTACAGGAAGTGAATGTTGGTGGAATATATTTCACAAAGTCCCCGACGCCCACAGTCAGTTACTCAGGTCTCGCCCATTGAAAACCCCCAAGTTTCTGACGTTGAAATGTTTTGAAATAATTTAAGGGTTGAGGCACTCCCTACTGTATAGTTTTAATAGGAAATTGGAAGTCTGCAAGGAGCTCTGTGACTATCTAAAGCACAAGGCCACAGGGCAAGTGCTTTTATACTGATAATGGAAATCCTTGGTGACCTATAATATCCGCAACAATGGCAGGGTTTTTTTTATTTTTTATTGAACTCCGATGACATCAGTACTCACCATTTTGTACATAAGTTATTTGCTGTGTGTGTGTGTGTTTGATGTAGATGTGTGTGTGTGTGTATGTGTATGTATGTATGTATGTGTGTGTATATATATGTATGTATGTATGTGTATATGTTCACGGCACTCGCTAAATCAGACAGGTTATCATACTCTGGTGTGTGTGTGTGTTTGCTGTAGATGTGTGTGTGTATGTATGTGTGTGTGTATGTATATATATATATATATATGTATGTATGTATGTGTATATGTTCACGGCACTCGCTAACTCAGACAGGTTATCGTACTCTGGTGCCTCCTGAATACATAGTTGATATAAATAGGAAACAACCAGCGGCAATCCGAGATTTGAGAAAATGCAAAACTATATATTTAGACCATATGTCAAAAAATAGGCCGACGTTTCGGGGCACGCACACCCTGCCCCAAAACGTTGACCTATTTTTAACATATGTGGCCAAATGTAATAGGTAGTCTGTTTTAGTAACAGTACAAACTCGCACTTTCTCGCACTTTTAGAAGGTGCGAGTTTGTACTGAAACTCGCAAATTCAATAGCCTGCGAACTTTTCAGCTCGAGGCTACTGCATTTGCGAGTTTAGGACTATGTAAACTGACACCTTTTAATGTGAGTAGCATTAAAAGGTGCGAGTTTTAGAGAAGCCATCACAGATCAGTGAGATCCGTGATGGCTTCTGTGTGTGTGTAAAAAAAAAAAAAATGTGCACCCCCTCCCCAAAAGCATAACCAGCCCCGGGCTTTATAAAGCCTGTTCTGGTTCTAAAAATACAGGGGCCAAAATGCGTAGGGGGCCCCTGTATATTAAGAACCAGCACAGGGCTTTGTTGAGCTGGTTCTGGAAAATCAGGGGACAAAACAAGTAGGGGTCCCCTGAAAATTCCAGAACCAGCACCGAACTCTGTCTAGCGGGGGGATAATGCCACAGCCAGGGAAAACCTTTCACCGGTTTCCCCGGCCAAAGCATTACCCCTGACCGCTAGTCAGTCCAGGCCGGGGATCCCTGGGGAGTTGGGTACCCCCCAATAAAGGGGTACCCCTCTCCAGGGCACCCCAGGCCTAGACTGATAGCCCGGGGCTATCCCCGGCACCCTAGGGCGGTGGGTGCCGGGTTGATAGTGTAAAGTGTAAAATTAAGTTTTCAATATTGTCTTTATTTGTAGAACCACAAGTACCAGCAAACCTCCCCTGCATGCTGTAATTTGGAGAACCACAAATAACAGCATGCGGGGCATTACGGGCCCGCTGGCACTTGTAGTTCCACAACTAAAGAAATACGTAAATAAACAAACATACACCGTGAAAGTATAATTTTAATAAAACATACATGCACACTCACACATACTCACCTAGTATCCGAAGTAATCCATAGGGGTGTACCTGAAAAAAAAATCCATACTCACCTCTTCTATGCGTAGATCACGTCCACTTGTCCGAGTAGGCAATCCAGGGGTTAAAATAAAAAAACCAAAAAGAAAACGAACCATACGGACTGAGCAAAGGTATGTGTGTACACATACCTTTGCTCCGCGTAAATGACCGGGGCACACGTGTGCCCCGTCAGTGAAGGAGCCGCCAGCCAATTAGGGAACATCTCCGTCGGAGCAGCTCCCTGATTAGCTGAATGCGGCCAGCCTGTGTGTTCCATAGACCTCTATGGTGAGAAATCCCCATAGACGTCTATTGTGGGAACCGCTACATCGTAGCCGCAAGATTAATTGAGGTTAATCTTGTGGTTACATCACTGATACAATGTCGCTTGTAGAGGAACCTACAAGTGAGAATGATAATAAACAGGAAAATTGACATGCCCAAACAGCGCCCCCTGCCCCGCGGTGCCCTGCGCCATGGCACTGGTCGCACTACCCTAGTTACGGCCGTGGTTAGACCTTTACTTTTTTTTATAAGTTTAGTGTTAAGGTCATAATTAAGCCATTTAGACTTTATCCTGGTGGTGTTTTCACTCCTTGAAGTTTGGCCTTTATTGCTACAAAATGTACAAACCCTTCCCGGCCTGCCCAAGATGCAGTGACTGAAGTCGTTTCTGTTGTTGATAAAGCCCAAAGTTATTTCTGGCTCCAGGGTTTGTGGTTTTTCTCCCTCCTGTAATCATTCGCCCAATGCAGCTCTGCAGCCTCTGCCAGAAGTCTACATCTCCTGTCTCCACAAATGCCGCGTGTCCTCTGTTGCTTATGTCACCTGCACGTTCCTACCTCTCATTACCAGCTAGAGCAACGTTTTCATAGGTCACCAGGCCCATGCAGCAGATGCCAGGGACTGGACCATGTAAGTAGTATATGATTGCAGAGAGATCCCGGAAGCCTGTGGTGTACCTCGGGTCACCATATCTGTGTGAGCAGTGCCGTCTTCACACTGTATGTATCTATTACAGTATCAGCAGCTGGCACATGGCGGCATTCCAAACGCTTGCGCTATTTATTCCTGCCAGGATATGGCTCATTCTCCATCTATACATATAAAGAGCTTTAACCTAAAATGCTGATTATAGTCAGTTTTTCCCTTTTTAAAATAAACCTGTAGATTCTGGAATCGCTGTTTGTACTTTGTGCAGTGGCAGACACAGACGCTGTAACCGCCATGACGGCGCACGCTGCATTGTGACTGCAGAAACCGCACTAACCTGCGCTATAGATCATCTCCTACCCTGTTGCTCAAGTCGCGGCTAACAGGTCCTCTCTGCGCAACAGGTTTTGGGCGACTCTGCCGCGCCGAGCGTCTTTCTCGATTTTAATATGCATAAATAAAATAACTGGGAGAGGGAGAATTCCTCTGGTGGATTACAGTGATTAATGTGATGTGCGACATTTATACGTGTGTGCGTGTGACTGCGTCTGAGTCTGTGTATGTAGTGCCATAGTGCAGCGTCCGCGGCTTTTTCTCACGCCAAGTCCCGTTGTGCTTCATCTGCGACTTTGAGGGGTATTCAATATGAAAGGTTAACTTCCCTGGCGAAGTTAACGTTTCATATCGGAGTTTTTTTCTGCGTAAAGGTATGGTGCGCGCTCCCGCTTATCCCCGTATTCAATATCAAATTAACGAAAACGGGAAACTCCGAAGTTGGATTTGCGTAAAGTTACGAATTTTTCCTTAAAATAATTGTAAGACCCCCCTAAAGTTGTAAAAACATGGGGGAACACTATGGGTACCCCCGTTTTAGCCTTTAATTGAAAGTCGGGGATTTAAATAGCCGCAGCAGGTGTTTTTTTCCCCGACATTGAAGAAGTGATGCAGAAGAGCACTTAGGTTATTTTTATTTTTTTTAAGTGGTCCCATCAAATTTGGGGTACATGAAAATGGGTACTAGCATATTTTGATGTCCCTAAAGTAAGTTTTTAAAAATTCTGCATTTGTGCACCTGCTGCTATAATTCTATTCTAGAAAACACCTGCCGCATACATGCAGAATAACCCTGAACCTATTTCCCTATTGTTTAACAATTTTTTCCCTTTTTTTTATTTTTTTTTTGCACCCCAATTTTTAAATTAATTTTTTTGGGGTGTCCCTATTTTTTTTAAAACTTTTTTTGACAGTTCTTTTTTAAATGTCAATCTCAGGGGTGCAGGCTATTTTTTTTTAAGCCTGCACCCCTAAACCCTAATTCTGCACTTTTTTTTCGACACCTATTCAATAGTGAAAAGTTATCACTGTTTTTTATCAAAGACTTTTCAAAACTGCGATTAAGTCTTTGATATTGAATACAGTGTAAAACTAAAACAAGTGATATTAACGCAAAACCGTTAAGTGCGATATTAACGCAAAAAACGATGTTATCGCACCCATGTTGAATACCCCTATTTGTACGTGTTTAACACTAATCCCTGTGTGATTATAGTTTCGGCCCAATGTCTCCTGTACACTGTGAACTGTGTTTTGCTGCGCCTGCATTGCAAATAAGACACAAAATGTAAAGAAAAAGACGCTATGTTACTCTTCTCGGAGAGTCTCCGTCGCGCCATATGCAGTATGAGGGTGCATTTGTATCATTCAGTGCAAGTATGATGCTGCAGATGGGTTAGATCGCTGCCGGGTGGCTATGCACGTGTTCATGTATCACTTTACAATTAACAATTATTTGTTTCCTAAATGGACATTTAGGGCCGTATTCAATTTGGAGTGAAAAGCTGTTCTGGGCGAAAACTTTTTCGCCGATGACGTTGTTTTCGCAGATTTCACTTATTCCCGTATTCAATTGTAGCGTCTTTTCGACGGTGCGAAAAACGCAATGCAATGTAATAGGCGACAAAGTTTTGCCTATGAATACCCGGCGGCAAAAAGTGCAGAATTGCGGTTTTGGGGCGCAGAGGTGCGGAAACCACTTTGCACCTTTTGTACACCCCCCCCCTTGACACTAACTGCATCAAAAAAATATTTTAAAAAATCGCAAAGGACACCCCAAAAAAGCACTTTGAAAATGTGGGCGAAAAAGTTCAAAGTGGGGGTACAAATTCAAAAACTAGCAAAATAGCCTTTTGGGGGGGTCTGCAAGTATGGGGGAGGTGTTTTTTTGATTGCAGGTGCTTGCCAAAGGTGCTTTTTTTTTTGCGCATTTTAATGCTTTACATTAGCGATTTTTTAAATATGCTTGCACCCATTTTCATGTACCTCAAATTTGATGGGACAACTTATTTTGGACAAAAAAGTTGCTAAATGCTATTCTTAACCACTCTCCAAAACACGCTACATAGCTCCTATTGAGAACATTTAAAGACCCCAAATACCTTTCGCAGGGATATTTGAGGGTACCCATAGTGAACCCCCATGTCAGAGCATCTTTTGGGGGGCGTCAGGCAGATTTCCCTAAAAATCACAGGACTTTTTCGCAGAATTCCTTTTCGCCGGGTCCCGTTTTCGGGGACGTGCGCGATAAGTTTTTGACCTGAAAACCTCCGATGACGGCGAAAAGTCCGGCAACAGACTTTTCGCTTTAAATTGAATATGGCCCTGTGTGTTTACAATTGTTCCATTTCTCTTTGATACTTCTGTTACTTTGACATTGGTGTACTCTCGTTTTTTTTTTATTTGGTACTTTTGTACAGCGATTTTAATCCATTATCTATTTAGCAATGAAGAACATCGAGAGCCACCTAACAAAGGCAGCTGTATTCTTGGTAACCTTCAGAAACGATCTAATCTGTGTGTGTAGATATTAATGGAAAATGCAGATTTATCAGGTCTCTGTATTGTATGTGTAACTCATATTCAGCTAGAACCTAACTGAGGTTTAGTGATCTACTGTCCTCGGATCTCATGCTGCAATACCAGGCAGCAGCTAGCTTACCATAGAGAAGGCGCAGAGGGACCCTTTTGTGCTAAGGCCGTATGACTATGGTTCTGTCGGATGTGGCTGAGCTCTGTTTTACTAGGAAAGATAATAACAATATCTATATATTTGCAGGATCCTACAGCCGCTCTGCATAGACCTATTGGGCCTATTAAGTATGCACCATGGCCCTGATTCAGAGCCGGACGCTCTGACCAGAGCGCTCGCTCTGAATCAGGGCCCACCTCCATTAATATGGAGCGTCCTCCTGGACGCTCGTATAGCTGTGGTTCACCACCCACAGCATATACGAGCGTGCAGGATGATGGTCGCGATAGTCTTGACCATCGCGACCATCGAAACTGCGAGCAGAAGCCTGCGGTTGAGTTTTTCAACCAGGACTGATTTTGGCTCTATCAGAGCCAAAATCACTCCCACTGACATCACTAGTGATGTCAGTGGGGCCGGCTTCAGACGGTAGGCGTTCCCTTGGGAACGCCTCCGTCTGGCAGGCACGCCCCCGGCACGCCCACCAAAGGGGGCGTGCTGTCAGTCACCATCGACAGCACGCCCCCTTTGATGAGACACTCCGAGCGAAGGAAAGTCCTTCGCTCGTAGGGTCTCGCGCATGCGCACGACGGAGCTCCCTCCGTCATGCGCATGCGCAGTGCGGACCATCGACCTACTTGAGAGCGGACAGCCGCTCGCGAGTGGGTCTGAATGAGGGCCCATTTTCCCCCATCTGAACAGCGCGCACATATCTTTATAGATATCTGCTCCCCATATGGTTGCAGCATTTCACCAGCAAATTACTATTCTCCGCATTCCATTTGCAATGTGATACATGTCAATTGAATAAAGCCTTGTGTATTATAAGAGGGGGGGGGGTGTTATGAACAGGGTATAGTACTTTATTTTAAGTTGGAAGATAGGACCATGCACCCTCCTACCATGTTTGTCCTTGTTCCCCAACCTAAGAAGTTGGGAACTATTTGTACGGGTTTTTCCTCTGACATTTCAGGACTTTTATATAATACAGATGGGTCCTTGCTTACTGTTGCTTCAGTCACGCCAAACAGGTCACAGCAAGTTCCGTTTCCGCTTCATCTGTTACTTTGTACGTTTGTAAAACCGATTCCTGTGTGGTTAAAGTCGCAGCCCAGCTGGTACGCTATCCCTGGCTTTTCACTGCATCTGTGATGCGACTAAGGGCCGCATTCAATTTGGAGCGAAAAGTCAGTTTCGGCGATACTTTTTCACCGATTTCATTTATCCCCGTATTCAATTTGGCCGACTTTTTCGCCGGTGCATAAAATCAGTGCATCGGACCCGGCAAAAAAGTATTGCCTATGAATAGGTGGGGTTTTGGGGTGCAGACTTCCAAAAACCACCCTGCCGCCCTTGGACAGTCCCCTAAAGATAATCTATGTCAAAAATTTGTTTAAGAGTACCTTCAGAAATCCCAAAACAGTACTTTCGTTTTGGGGGTGATAAAAAAAAAAGTTGGGGTACAAAGTTAAAAACTAGCGAAATAGACTCCAGGGAGGTCCCCAAGTATTCAGCAGATATTTTTATGATTGCAGATGTTTGCGTCAGGTGGATTTTTCAAGTTTTTTAAAACGTCACATTATCAACTTTAAAATATGCTAGTACCCGTTTTCATGTACCCCAAATTTACTGGGACTAGTTATTTTCTCAAAAAAAATCCACCAAAATGCTATTCTTAACCACTTTTTAAAACACGGAAAATAGCATCTATTGAGACCATTTACAGTGGCCAAATACATTCAGCAGGGCTATTCGGGAGTATCCAGAGTGATTCCCCAGGTCAGTGCATCTTTTGGGGGGTGTCAGGCTGATTTCCCAAAAACTGACAGAACTTTTCGCCTATTTTAAGTTTCGTCGGGGCCCGTTTTCGACGATTTGGAATTGAATACGGGGATAAGCAGGGACGAGCGCGATACTTTTTTGCACAGAAAACTCACGATGATGGCGAAAAGTCCGGCAACTGACTTTTCGCTTCTAATTGAATACAGCCTGAGACACAAAATAGTAAGAAAAATACGATACGCTTCTCTCGGAGCATCTTGGCCCATCAGGAGTAAGTGAGGACACATCTGTACGTGATTTGGATCTTAGAGCAGCTGCCATAATATCAGATCTAGATTACACTGTAGGTCAATTCATACATGTGTCTGGGGAAAATGGGTAATAAAACACAATAGTATATCGTGTACTATATTGTTAGTGCACTTTAACACATGAGATGTAGGACTTGCTCCTCTGCGCCACCATTTAGAATACAAAGGTGGTAGCAAGAACATAAGATAAAACAAGAAAACAATACTGTACAATGAAATGAAATGTCTAAAATACTGTACTGTCATGTACTACAGTAAGATTAACTGCTGCTCCCGTAAGTGGGATATAGACCGATACAAAATATGGAACCAGGAGCGTTGATAAACCAGCCGTAAAGCTAATGCGATGAAAATGTGCAGGCAGGCATGTACAGCACCTCAGTTGTTGTGTAATCAGTGCTGATTTATACAGAACATTCTATTTGCACAGCAAACGTACAACACGGGGAACTGGAATGCAATGTACAACCGTATTGCAGTAACATGTCAGCATTGGAGATATGTACTTGAAAAATCATTCACTTAAGTCTGTTTATAAAATACAGGCGTAATGCTCAGTCCAGACGGACTCTTAAAGTGTTTATTTGGCAGGTAATTTTTTTTTTTTCTTTTCTTTTTCTTTTCTTTTTTTTTTTTTTTTTACTTAATAACCTGTATGTTTTGCAAATCTTGCTCACATTTCTGGCAATCTTTGTTATATTAACAACACCAAATATCCCTGACCATATGGTTTGTCAGATTGTTAAATTACGACATTAAACCAATAGCAGTCATCTAGAATTTAGCCGTTTGTCCTCCATTTACAAGTTTCTGAAACAAAGGTAAAATCCAAAAAATCCAACTGGCTTTGCCTTTAAACTGACTGGCGGGCGATTACATTCGGCAGTGAATACAATACTTGGAGATCAGTTAGTTACATTCCTTCCTGATGCAAACATTATAGAATTAGGCCTTGCATGAAGATTCACTTTTAGGTCATAATAACTCTTTGAAGAAGAAAATTCTCTACCACTTTCTTTTCTGCCTAAAGATGCACATCCACTAGATGATTAATTTGAGTGATTGAACGATAACGTTATCGTTCATAAATAGTTTGCAAATCATTAAGAAAAATGTCTAAAACGACCAGCGATGCGCGCTCCCGCTGGTCATTTAGACATCTATCATCGGGCAAACATGCTGGATAACCTGACGATAACGTCAGGTTCAGAATGTTTGCAGATGATTGATGAGCCTGCACTGGACGACTGCTCGTTCAGTGTAGGCACATCACAGACTGACAAATGACTGCACGATTACAGTGTCGTAATCGTGCAGTCGTTTCCATGTCCTTGTCTTGCATTCTATTGTATTGTACTGTAAGTCTTTAGGGAATCGGGATGAAATACCGGCTGACGCATGGCCGGCGGTTCGATTCCCGGCAGCGTCCGTCCGACAGATGCAGAGATCCCGGCAGCAGCAGCCCGACAGCGCTGGAAATCCTGATCGCCCCTAGGTAAGTACAAACTAACCTAACCCTCCTTAGGGGTGCCTAACCCTAATCCCCCCCCTCCCTTCCCCGCTGCCTAAACCTAAGTCCCCCGGGGGGGTGCCTAACCCCCCTTCCCTAGCCTAAACCTACCCCGTCCCCCCAGCAGCTGTCTGTGCCCGGCTTACCTTCGTTCGGTATGCCGAGCCTCGGGCTTTGGTCTAATGACAGGCGTCAGGATTACGACACCTGTCATTAGTACCTTGCCGGGATTGGACAGTCGGGAAGCCGGCGGTCGGAAATTTCAACCGTCGGCTTCCTGACTGCATCCCGGTCCAGGCGGGTCGATGACACAGTTCGCGCTGTGTCACTTTATTGTGGCCCCCTGATTTTAAAACTTGGCTTTGTATAGTGTAGCGCGGGGGTCATGATGATGAGATTGCTCTGCCACACACCTCCCATCTGGCTGTGTAGGGGGGTGCCTAACCCTAACCCCCCCCTTCCCCTAGCCTAACCCTCCCGGGGGGGTGCCTAGCCCAAAGTCCTCCCCGGGTGTACCCTAAACCTAACCCTCCCCCCCTGTGGCTGCCGCATGTCAAATTAATCAGCATGGTCTAGAGATGCGTATTTTTTCTCATAGCGTTGCGACAAAAATGCACATTTGAGCGACAAAGACGATTGGTGCAAGCCGAATCGCACGGGACCTCTCACGTCGAGAAGGACTATTTGGCATAACTGCGCCATTAGTGCATGAGGCACATATCTGTATCCCAAATCAGGATTTGTATACTTACCCGCAGGTTTGGCAATTTGTTCACAGCAGCACAAGTTACTCCACTGCCCATTAGATCTCTACGTTGGTTTTTGAGAACAAAAACTTGGGCCTCCTGTAGTATCAAATTAACAATCTTACAAATAAATGCAGAGAATCAATTAAAACTGGGCACATAAAGCAATGGGAAAGCTGTCGTAGAGTATTGTGAAAATTTGTTTTCCATCTCATTAAGAATTTCCTGGCTAATCACTTTCAATTTAACCCAGTCAGAGCTCTCCGAAATTACACTAAAGGCTCTAGTAATCCTACAGTATGTTACCTTATTAAATCAGATACTGAATGCAACAAGAAAACATTCAATGTTGGCGTTTCCCAACCATTCGTGTAAATTGCTCGTTGCCGGCAATGGGGGACCCAGCAACGGTAAGTGTCATTCACATGTGCAGACTGAGTGTAGCACAGTGGTGTCAAACTCGGGCCATCCAGCTGCAGTGGAACTACACATCCCAGCATGCACTGACAGAGTTTTGATAGTAGGGCATGCTAAAACCGTGGCAGGGCATGCTGGGATATGTAGTCCACAACAGCGGGATGGCCACGAGTTTGACACCCCTGTTGTAACACATGCGCATGACCTAGCAGCCTGTAGCTGGCAGCAACAGGCTGCCAACAACAAAGGAGAGGATGCCTCCAAGGACGGGGTGACACAGGCCCCCACCAGAGGGGAAAATAAATGTTAAATACCAGTGGCATATTCGTTAGTATCATTGCGACGCTCAACGAAAAATGCAGCTGGTATTGTTTTGTTGTTAAATGGGGCCCAAACGTTGATAGCGCCACTGGAGCAGATTTTCCGTGAACAAGCCTCCAGGCGAAACACGCGTCGGCTGTGTGCGTTCCCCATGACTGCGCAGTACGGGACACCCCAACACCAAGTTTGTATATGTTCATCCTGTGCGCTAACTTTTCACCAAGATGTTACTTCTCCCATTACAATACATGAATTTTCTCTATCTATTCCAGCGCTGGAATGTTGGTTTATATTATAGATGTGATACAATAAGGAGCACTTTGTGATAGAGATTGCACCTCTTTTAGATTGCCTGCAAAGCCTTTTGAGGGGGAGCAATATTAACCTTAATGTTAAAGTGGTATTACTGAAGGGTATATATCGACGGACAGGGATAAGCACCGACACTTTATTTTATTCTGCCAATTTTTCAGTGATGCAAACGATGATTCTGAATTATCAGATGCTTTTTCATTTCCCATGAATGTATCCCTGTTTTGGTAATGATGTGCACTCTCTCCCCAATGTATAAAAGGCTGTCAAGTAATTGGGGCTATTTAAAGTGATATGAGATAAACATGTATTGAGACGTGTATGTTATGGCGACATTGTTTGTTTATCTTGGTTTTGATCCTGATTATCAGGCACTAGCACTTTATTTTTTTGCCTAAACAAAATTATATCATCTCAACTAAACTTGCAAATACTGTATATGAGATGATTATGCAATTATTTTGAGCTAATCACTAATTGAATGGTGGATACTTGAACCAGATCAACCTGAGTCGGAGAGACTATACTCCAGGGACCAATGGTGAACTGATGTGGAATGAGACAGTGGTTCTAAAATACTGGGAATAAACTTGTCAGATTATGTTTGGTATACACTTATGCTGACCGTGATATATATGTCCGCAGTATGAATACAGATATTTCTAATTCAGTAGGAGCATAATTTGAATACCTACTAATTTTCAATTTACATTTTAGACTGTACCTTTCTTTATCAGTCATTTCCAGCAGAATAACTCTCTCATTATGTGTATTATACCTAGAGTATGGGATCGGTATGAAATACCGACAGTCAGTATCCTGGCAGGCAGAATCTCGACGCCGGGATACTGACAGGGTTAACATACCGACACTTGTTGGTCAGTATGTTAACCCTCTCCCTACTCTAACCCTAACCCTCCCTCTTTGGTACCTAACCCTAACCTCCCCCACCCAGTGCCTCCCTAAACCTAACCCTTCCCCCTTAGTGCCTAACACTAATCCTCCCCCAGTGCCTAACTCTAACCCACCCCCTAGTACCTAACTCCTAAACCTAACCCTCCCCCTAGTGCCTAACCCCTAAACCTAACCCTACCCCTAGTGCCTAAACCTAACCCTCCCCCTAGTGCCTAAACCTAACCTACCCCCTAGTGCCTAACCCCTAAACCTAACCCTCCCCCTAGTACCTAAACCTAACCCTCCCCCTAGTACCTAAACCTAACCCACCCCCTAGTGCCTAACCCCTAAACCTAACCCTCCCCCTAGTGCCTAACCCCTAAACCTACCCCTAGTGCCTAAACCTAACCCTACCCCTAGTGCCTAAACCTAACCCTCCCCCTAGTACCTAAACCTAACCCACCCCCTAGTGCCTAATCCCTACACCTAACCCTCCCCCTAGTGCCTAATCACTAAACCTAACCCTCCCCCTAGTGCCTAAACCTAACCCTCCCCCTAGTGCCTAACCCCTAAACCAATCCCTCCCCCCAACCCCACTTCTTACCTTCGGCATCCCGGCGGTCGGGAAGCTGGCGCCAGGATTCTGAGCGGCGGCGGTAATGTAAGCGTCTGCATCCAGACTGCCGGGATGCCAAACGCATCCCCTAGAGTATAACACGTAACAGCAGAAGTGAAAACTGATGTATGCGCTGGTAACTCTGTTGTTTCCAGGGGCAACCAGTTCTTTGAGAATCTCTCACGCCTCATTCAATGCCATGGGGTATAATGAGGTGCAGCAGAATTCTATCAAGACAGATCTATCTGCCCTGACTCTTCCTATATCCAACACCTCACCATAGAACAAATCTAAAGTGGATTTGCCCGAATGCAAAAAAATTTGGTGTAAATGTTGTTTCATTTTTATTTTATATAAAGTACAATGATCTATAATATTTCGCCGCACTATCAGTGGGGAGATCTTCCTCACTCAGTTTCTATTCTCTTCAGCACCAACACTTTATTTTCCCCCTTTTAGTACACTTTGTGTATATTATGTATATTGTCTGCTTTTTCTAAATTTTTATTAATATTCCATAGGTTAAAAAAATGTTTTAAGATGATACGAGGGGAGACATTGAAAAGAGCGCCTCATAAATAGTCCCTTTTTTTTTTTTTTTTTTTAATTTCACTATTGTACTGTAAGTGGTTTTTTGTTCTTCGCAAAGCTCTGTGTAATGTGTGCGCGCTATATAGTTACTATGATATACATTTCTAATTATCTCTAAAACAATTAGAAATTAATTCTAACTTTCAAACCTCTCCACTTTTCCACCAAATAATGTCTTTGATATATTTATTTATTTTGTGGCTGGTATTACTATAGCCAATTATTTTTGCTTGCATGTAGCCTGTTTAGCAATAGACCAGATTTTGCTACAGAATCTAGTTTGACCAACGGTTCTCCATTGGCTATGATCAGGGTCGTCGGAATGATTTTTTTGTTTGGGGAGGCAATAAAAATCGTTCCGATGCTCCCCTCCCTCCATCCAAATTACTGTTGCTGTGCTGCCGCGACCCCTACCGGGTGGACGATGCAACGCGATCGGCAGCTGTACTGTGTCGGCATCGTGATGCAGTCGCACACACCCTCTGGTGTCATGACCGTCCAGGAGTCCCAGCAGCCCACAATGAGACTCCGCCTATCCGCTAACGCTGCTCTGTGATTGAGCAGAGGCTGCTGCTGCTCCTGCGCTGAGTATGGGGGCTCAGGCTTTGTGCGTTGGATGCTGCAGACAGTGCAAAGCGCACAGGGGACCAGTCCCCTGCTGCCAGCAGCACCCGCCGTCTTCAGCTACTGCACCCGTCTCTTCCTTGGCACCTTTCTAATGTTTCTGGAGGGGGCGAGCCACCCCCTTGTCGTCGTCCCCATTCCGACGCCCTTGGCTATGATGATGTCACCTATGCACAACACTTACCTGCTCTCTCTCTCTTGTTCCAGAAGATAAGATCTTACTGCCCAAGAAGGAAAAGGTAAAGCAAAGACGGGAACGATGGTTGCAGAGTGAGTATGCTTTTCTAAGTCATTTTCTTGTTTAAATAAATAACTAAAATGAAAAAAAAAAAAAATCAAAAACAACTGAATCAATAAAAAATTCTGATTTATTTTTTTGCATTTGTATAAAGATCTGATCCACCATTGTAAACAGGGCAGGACTGGCCCTCTAGCACTTCTGGCAAATGCCAGAAGAGCCGATGGCCTAATGGGCCGGTCCGGATTGAAACCCTGGCCGAGCAGCTCTGCCAGGTTGCTGAGAGATGGGGAATGTGCCACAAGGCCACGCCCGCGTCCAGCGAAAACACTCCCGTGTGGCAAGGCCACACCCCCTTTTCTCCACTGGGCTTAATACCAGGGCTGTTCTACAGCCCCAGTCCGTCCCTAGTTGTAGATTTAGATCTTCCATAACTCAAGGATTAACTACTTAAGCACGCAACATATTAACATTTTTGTTTTCCCATAAGGTGTTTTTGCACCTTAAAAAAGGCCACATTTAACAAAAATTTATTTTATATTTCATTGCTAGTAACTAAAAATATTACAGGCAACAACATTTCTAATACAAATAATAACCATTAATGATACATTTACAGATGTGTCCACATACATCTTGCTTCCTTAAACAGCCCATCTTGTCACACCATGCCGTGGCATGATTCTATAGCGCTGAGCGTTTTTTTAATGCGACATTTCCCCTTCAACTGCATCTTATTCGCAAAGTGATGAGAATAGGACGCACGCACAGCTTCTGCTGATTAAAATGATATGCGGCATGCCTATATACTGCGTGTGACTGCGGGTGTATCTGCATGCGAAATGCTACGTTAGTGTCACAGCCACTGAACCTGTAACGTAGCATTTTGCATGGGGATTTAACCTCATTTGCACACAGAATATAGACATGCCGTATATCAATTTAGTCAGCAGAAGCTGTTTGTGGCTCTTATTCACTTCGCTGTGTGAATAAAACGCATGTGAAGGTAAAAATTTGCACGAAGATATGCTTGGCGCTACCGAGTCGAACGGCACTCACATGTTAACATGTTATGCGGAGGTAATATGTATGTGGGCACATCTGTAGGTATGGATAGGATTTACTGAGATGACGACCATATTTTAGGTTTGCTGTTTACTACATTTTTGCTGTGTTATAACAACTACTGTATCTCAATTTACACAGGTTCTTAAGTGTGCTACATTCAATGCAAAATCACATTTCATTTTATTAATGGAGAATAAACCCCATGCAAAACTATTGATAGAAATATTTCTAAAATATTATATATATATATATGCAATGGAACAGTATATGTTAGCGCTATATAAGTAAATGTTAATAACAAATGCATAGGGGGTGGTTTGGTATACATTTGGTCATATTAAATATGTGTACATAGATTTGGGAGCTGGTGCCCATATGGTGACTGGTGGCCTATGGGTATGCAGTCGGGAAGCCGGCGGACGTAATCCTGCCGGCCGGCTTCCTGACTGCTTTATCCCGGCGAGGGTTAAATGACAGGCGTTTAAATCTAGACGCCTGTCATTTTACCGAGACCGGCTCCCGGCATCCCAATCAAAGGGATGCCAAGCGCGGACAGCTGCGGAGGGATAGGTTTAGGGCTCCCTGGGGGGACTTAGGGTTAGGCACCCCCCGAGAGGCTAGGGGGAGGGAGGGTTAGGGTTAGGCACCCCTGGGGGGGACTTAGGGTTAGACACCCCCCCCCCCCCGGGGGACTTAGGTTTAAGCGGCGGGGAAGGGGAGGGTTAGTTTAGGCACTTAGAGGTAGGATTAGGGTTAGGCACTGGGGGGAAGGTTAGGGTTCGGCACCCCTAAGGAGGGTTAGGGTTAGGGGGGGAATTAGGTTAGTGAATACTTACCTTAGGGACGATCAGGATTTTCACCCATGTCGGGCAGCCGCTATCGGGATTCTAACCGCCGGACTTGCGTCTGGCGGTAAATCATACCGATTCCGGCCTAAGAATAGTTATGTGGTATAGGTCCAGAAACAAGTATTGGAGGTTGTTAAATTGGTTTATTTGATTTGCCTGGAGCACCCTGCAACCAGGATCTTTTGGATGTTCCAGAAGGGGAAGGAAGCTGCGGTCAGTGCTGCACTCTCCGGGTGCTGGTAGCCCCGCCCCCTCTACATAATGATGTCATGCGCACAGGGGAGTGGCCAACTGGGGCGCAGTTGAGTCCATTTACGGCACTGATTCAAAGAGGCTCTATATGATGCACATGCTGACCTGTTAAATACCCCAAATGATATATTAGGAATGATTGAAAATACCAGTTGTGCTGACAATTATTATTAGCATTCTGATGCATGTTTATCAAAGCAGTGCTGTATTAATAGCTATTTAGGTCTCCAATGGCCAAAATAATCATGTGGGTTCTGCATCCTTGATTAGCCGTACTGATGGAGACCCCTAAAATGGGTCATTAAACTGCTTAAGTGACCTAGGGCCTGGTTCCGTACGGATCGCAAGTCTGTAATCGCACGCACCCGGCCGCTGCCAAAATATGCTAACGAATTCATACGCACTGCCAGCGCACCATAATATGAAGACCCCCAGCACTTCATAAAGACACCCCCTTACCTTCACTGACATCGGTAATATTGTGCAAGATAGCGAAAACATCGGTACAATCGAGAACCATCGGACCAAGACGCAGAACAGTGGTTGACCTGACCCTCCCGCAGGAATTGCTAAGCTTCCTGCACGCAGTGAGTACTCAGGCTGCATATAGGTTCTGTGTGGATAATTTATGCACGCCCCTGGAATGCACTGACACGCCTGCGTTCGCACGTCACCACCTACAAACGGCACTTCCTGTCAATCACTGAGTAATGGGTAAATGACTAGAATTAACTAATCATTTAGCCAGTCACATTTAGTTTCCAAGGCTTATTCTTTGGTCCTTTTATATGGAATTCCCCCCTCCTTAGCTTCTATATCTCAAGTTACTACATTTTTATTTGGCATTCTCCAAAGTAAATAAAATGTTCCATGAGCTAAGCTCTGGGCATTGAAAATGTGTATAATTCATGATTTCTGCAACATAATTCAGTCACTTGCCTAATTGCTATTTCAGAGGTTAGACGAGGTTGTTAACGTCCAGTTGAGTTGTGCAGAACATGTCATTGTTGTTGACAAATCTTTCAGTGTAAAAGGTTTGGTCAGGCTTTACTTGGTTATTACTATCTGACGGAGAAGAGCTTATGTTTAATGTAATACAGGCATTGATTCTGCAGAACTGTACAATATATCTATGACAAATGATTGGTATAATCATTGATTCTACAGAATTGTACATTATACTTACAGATGTGTCCTTATACACTGTGGCTTCAGTTGCGCCAAACAGAACTGTGCAATATATCTATGAGAAATGACTCTCGGTGTATAGAACCACAGTACACACTGTGAGTAGTGGGCCTGATTCAGAGCCGGATGCAATTAGCGCTCGCTCGTCCAGAAAATAGGGGTGGCTATTCAAATGAACCGTTCGCTCTTTGCGGTCTGTTCACGCCTCTAGGTCTGAACGAGCAAACAAAACTTGCGGTCGTTTTTTGGAAAACTACGCCCCCTGGCCGCTCGCATCCTACGTCATGTCCATTATTTATTAGATTAATCGAGTACATCGACCAGCGTATGAACTGCTCGCTATTCTTGTGGCTGGTTTTTGCTACCACAATTTTGCGAGCAGTTCTGGCTATAAAATAACCCAGTGACGTGGTCAATGACGCTGCTGTTTTAATTATGCACACCCATAAAATGCCCGTTTTGACCTTTAAGCACGCCTGCGTTCGGATCTCCACTCCCCGTTTTCAAGCACCTTCCCCTGTTACCACCCACATACGCCTCATTCTGTCACTCATATTATCAGGCATTCGCTATTTTGCGAGCACATGAATTTCGACCGCACTGACTGGTTCGCGCATGCGTATAACGATCCGTACGCATGCGCAGTTGGACAAACATCGCTCGGAGCGAACGAGCGGCCGCTTACGAGCGGCTCTGAATCAGGCCCTGTGTTCCGCTGCATCTACAATGCAAATAAGATACAAAGTTTAAAGAATAAAAGCGTACTATACACTTCTTGGGTCGGCTCAGTCCCACCAGGCGTCTCGTGACTTACGGTGTTTAGACTCTTGATGTATGAGGACATATCTGTACCACAAGTAATGCTGGCATACCGTAAGAAACTAGACTTCTGATGCCTATCAGATATGAATTTACCTGATTTATTATCAGACTGTTAATGGGAAAGGCACAGTGCAGTTAGTAACACATACTTATACTCTATATAGACAAAATTAGTTTCGGTTAATGACTGTTTTTGATCTCCATTGATGGACTTGGTGACCTCATTTGGTTTGTATGTAGTTTGAGCTTCCAAAAGACTCTGTGACTTGCCCATAAAGGAATGCAGCGGCTCCAATGTATCATCATATTATACAGTACTGTCATATTTGAGTTAATAGTCCCTCTGATTATCGCAGAGCACTTGGAATGAGAGGGAAACTGACGATTGTGTTAACTTCTGTTATGTAATTATATATACATTTCTTTTATACTTGGTTTTCTTTGCTCTTAAGATTTACAGCATAGCGGCATTACTGTCATGTAAATGAATAAATTGTACAGAGGCTTGTAATAATTTCCTTTAAGGTATAGTTTTTTTAATGTATAGTTTTTTTTAATGTAATGAAACCATCCATCTGCCCCCCCCCCCGTGTGTTTGTGTGTGTGTGTATGTATATATGTATATATATATAATATATATATATATATATTCTGAAAAGAAAATACATATGGGGGCGCTCCATAGTGCATAAAAGTATGTTTTATTGTTTTATTCAAAACATGGCATTAGAACCTATACATCTTCTCAACAACATATGCTCGTACCAATGTTGTAAACTGGGTGGACTGGTCACCACATGATATTAATAGAAACAACCAGGCAAAGAACCAACCGTCCTCTGGGATACCGGCAGGTAATTTAAACCATGTCGCCTCCTACCGCTGGAAGGGACAGCGTTCTGGAACCAACACGGACCACAGAAGCTAGGGACAACATTGGATGGAACGGAGCTGCCTCACTAGGCCACGTCTTAACGTGTTTCGTCATAAGACTTTGCCACAGGCCTGGTCTAAGTGACGCGGGTGGCTAGTATTTACATAACAAACAGCGAATGGGCATGCAGTAGGGGCGGGATTACTTATGTAAACAACGCACGCCTCCTCACATCACTGCTATGAACTCCTGAAAGTAACTTAAACGGTATATATGCAGTATATTAAGTCTCACTTAAGACACACAAACATATTAAAAAAAAAAAACATACAGAGCATAAAATATCATAAAATAAAATTAAAATAAACAACACATGTTGCCCACAAGAAAATATGCAATAATGCAGAACATCACCAAACTAGTTATTACTCTATATAGAGTTTAGGACCATCAATCTGCATACTTATACAATAACCTATTACTAGATCTAGTATATGTATATAAAATCAGATGATATATAGCTATATAAACCCAACGCACGTGCTATAGGTAGATAGTAACATCCAAATATGGACGGACAGGCCCAAAGCCATACTATGGATATAAGATGATACACACAGATAAAAATCCCCAAAATCAGAAACCAAATCACAATATGATCCGATAAATGGAGTAATTTTGTAACCCTCATTCAACCCAACTGGTACTTGGGTGTTAAGGTAATGATCCAATAGGTTTCTCTCTTGAATAGAGATTTGTTCATTATAACTGCTCTTTTATTAGGTGGAAATATGTCAATCCCTTTAAACTTTAAACTATGTCACAATAGTGACCCCAAAGGGTTAAAGTGTTTCTGAACACTATGATTGGTGATACCATTTTTAAAGTATTTCTGAGTTGTTCAAGTACTCTTACCTTTAAACATCTCTTTGTCTAGCCTATATATTGAAGACTGCAAGGCTATATTAGTGCGTGTGTGTGTGTGTGTGTGTGTGTGTGTATGTATGAATATATGTGTGTGTGTGTGTGTGTGTGTATATAGTGATAGAAGCACTGGAAAAGTTTGGAATGGCTTCTGTGTGTGTCCCAGGTTCCTGTCTTATATGTTTTGAAACCCTCAGGAGAAGTCTGTTTGACAAAACAGACTAGAAATGTCGGCTTTTTTAACTGCAGACTTTCAGATTTAATTTGAGGGTAATTACATCCAAATCGGGGGAACGGTGTAGGAATTACAACGGTTTCTATATGTGCCTCCCACTTTTTAAGGGGCCAAAAGTAATGGGACTATCAACTCAAAAGCTCTTTCATGGACAGGTGCGGGCTATTCTCTCGTTATTTCATTATCAATTAAGCAGGTAAAAGGTCTGGAGTTGATTCTAGGTGTGACATTTGCATTTGGAATCAGTTGCTGTCGACTCTCAATATGAGATCCAAAGAGCCGTCACTATCAGTGAAGCCATCATTAGGCTGAAAAATCAAAACAACCCCATCAGAGAGATAGCAAAAACATTAGGAAAGGGGCACTCCAAAACAATAATAATAACTAAGGGTGCTAAGTTAGAAAAAAATATAAAAATAAAGAAAAACTGCACTCCAGCAAGAATACAAAACACATAAGTGTATTTCTCTTCTGTTCATTCACTTTGCATTTTGTTAATTGAAGCTTGAGAAAGGGCACTTGGCTGCCCGAAACGTTGCTGTATTTTTGTCTTGGGCTTATGTCCTCATAAACACTTAGGTGTTTTAATTCTTGTTGTAGTGCCGTTTTTCTTTATATTTATAATACATACACACACATACATACAGTACTGTGCAAAAGTTTTAGGCAGGGTGTGGAAAAAATGCTGCACAGTAAGAATGCTTTTAAATATAGAAATGTTAATAGTTTATTTTTATCAATTCACAAAATGCAAAGTGAATGAACAGATGAGAAATCTAAATCAAATCAATATTTGGTGTGACCACCCTTTGGGGGAGATATATAAACCACCGAAGTGGCATCAATGCAATTTATGTGCGCTGATACCGCTTCTCCCCCATGTATGATTGGGGAGCTGGGAGGTAAATGACAGGGGCGCCATGTGCCCCTGTCATTATCGGCGCTGCTTTGTATGAAAGTTCAGTTCGCCTGACCGTTCCGCCTGCTGTAGCTGTCGCTAACGACAGCTGCAGCCTGGCGATCCCCTATCCCCACAGCAGGGACAGCGCTGTCCCTGTTGCGGGGGCTGCACGCGGGGATCTCTTGATGCTTGCGAGATCCGGCGCATGCTCAGTGGAGCCGGCCCGGGACTGAGACACAGGGCATCAGCACTAGGCTTATGCGCTGTGTACTCAGGCAGGGACCGCCTGCGTACATAGCACTGTTTATACTGTGTTTATACATCTCATCGTTAGTGTTTCCTGCTTCACCTCTGAGATGGTGAAATCAGTTTACCGGCTTTTGTCTATGGAGAATTCACACGTGCGCAATAGGTTTGCACGATAAGCATTTCTGTGTGCGAATACTTTTCACCAAACCACAGCTTTTCAAGGCTAACTTAATCCGGTCCATAGTCCTTTTTTTTTTTGCTAATTACACACTGTGGTTCTGCGATTGGTGACGCAGCTGTGAGCGCATACACACTCCTGGAACTCCCATAACACGCCCACTGACCGGCCACTTTTTTGCAAACACTTCCCAACTTCACCCAGGAATGGCTGTGGACCTTGCAATCACTTGCGAATGTCATCTCAAACTTTAGTTTGTGGCTGCGCAGTGGGACTTTCCACGCCATTTTGTGCATTCGCAGTAGCAATTAATCTCTTGACTGTGTGAACATCGCCATAGCGTACATCTGTGGATCAGGCCCCATGTCTGTTGTTAGGCCGCCTGCTATAAAATACAGTTGGTACTGTGCACGCTGTTGTAGTATCGACTTTTATTTGGAGTGGCAAATTCTTGTGGGTGGACAAAGGTGTGAAGTTTTTTTTATACTTCTCTTGTACAAGAATTTATATGTATTGAAAGATCCTAAAAACTAAAAAAAAAAAGTAACTGAATTTTGGCTTTTGTAGGGTTCTAACCATTATAATTTTAAGATTGCTTTTAACATTAGCAGAGAACGTACTGAATTCCTGGGCCGAGCCCTGGAGAAGTCCCATAGTGAGAATGGCAATATCGCAGCAACAAACAGTCTAAGCTCAGATGCCAGCAGCTCTCCTCAGTTTGTGCTAGTTACCATAAAAGGAAATGAAACACAAATATTCCATTTTCACTTTTGGAAGAAACTGTAGCT
This sequence comes from Taudactylus pleione, assembly GCA_031769625.1. Classification (NCBI taxonomy): domain Eukaryota; kingdom Metazoa; phylum Chordata; class Amphibia; order Anura; family Myobatrachidae; genus Taudactylus; species Taudactylus pleione. The sequence goes on along the minus strand of JAUIMM010000146.1, from coordinate 4,278,415 downwards.
ATACTGATATATTTGAAGGATGATTACTGGAAAGTTAAGAGCGGATACCCCTGAGCTAGCCATCCAAGCTGGTGCAGAGAAAACAAGTGATTTGAGATCGAATATATTTTTTTCAATTAACATGAAGCTAAAAACAGAAACAAAAATATATATTTTTTTTTACAGACTTCAGTGCTGAATTAAAAGAAGTATGAAGAGGATTCTTCAAAGTTATTGGAGCATTCCATTACTGGACCCAATCTTGGCATCTTGCTATCTAATAAATCTGAAAATATTTTCAGGAAGACATTAAAGGGAATTAATAAAATTTATAAGCGTACCAAAGTTTAAAAGGCAAAGACTTTCAATCTAAACCTCAATTTACACTGATAAAACCAGGAGCATACCAGAGTGAAAGTGTGTAGGAGCCTTAACTATGAACCACAGTGTGCAGACCTTGCGGAGTCTATCAGGGATTCTCACAGATGGTTACCTCCGATAAAGAGATAACAAGTGTAAATGCTGCTCTGGTCTCGCTGACGCGTTTCGATTCAGCCGTGGAATCTTTTTCAAAGCTGGCCAGCGTATAGGATGTACGGGTCATGTGTAATGTGTCTTAATGTATTTTAGTCATTTGTTTTTATGTGAGTTTTTTTATTTACTGGCTTTTTTATTCTGATTAAAAACTGGTTTACACATGTGTTGAGTCTCCTTCCACATGTATTTACTATGACATTGGAGAATGCACTCTCAATATCCATACTGAAGGTGGAAAGAAAAATACTATTGACTGATAATGATCTCCATTCCGTAAGGGCTTTTAACAGAGGGGTGTTTTCCCCCCAATATTTAAAGTATGTATACTCTTAACTATCTAGGACTGAATTAACACTATTGGAGGACTCTCCTATCTAATATCTGGTACAACCTTAACAGTAACCCTAATATTTCTGGACACTTAATGGTGTTAAAATTGAACTTAATACACGACATTGTTGAATTATGTATTTTTTTGGAAGGTGCATCTGATTTAAACAAATCACTGTTAATCTCATTTCCCCCTCCGCCTTGTAAGACTGGAAGGAGGCGAGTTACTAAATCATTTGGAAGTAACCCTGAGCTGGCGGTTTCCTTGGTGTCCCTCCAGTTTTGTGGTAGTCGTCCAATACTGGCGTTTCTGCAATTGGTTCAGTATGTGCACTGCACACAGGCCCCTGGGTCCAGGGGGGCCCACACCGCACACCCTCTACCCATATAATTATACTTACCTCTCTGAAGTTCTGCATTGGCCAGCGCAACTCTGGAGAAAGCGTTATATATGTCTCTCCAGTTTTATACAGTATATATAAAAAAGAAGCAATAAATTTAAGGTGCTTTAAATTTAATGATGTGTACCCAGTTGATGTGTCATACGACGGGTGCCGGCATCGACACACTTGCCGATGCCAGGATCGACAGCGGGGACCATGTTGTAATTTCCGAGCTACTGCTGGTTGCACAAAGCACACCACTTACAGGTAATCTACTTTAAACCACCATAAGCTATAGCATACAGCGACACTCCCATAACATGCCCATAATGCAGTGCATCTCCGTAGGGCTGAATAGCCACCACAGGAACCCACTCCCCCAATACATTTTACAATATACCTCTGAGACCATACGTCTCAATCCCTGCTGCGCCTCTCTGCGCACACACTGGGATGCTTGCGCAATACGACTTTTTAGTGACTTAGACAAATGTACAAAAATCGAACATTTGCACGAATATCTGCATTGTGTGCGCCTCAGAATCAGGCACAATATGTTAGTGCGCGCTATAGGGTAGTAAAGGATTCACTATATATATATATTCACTATTATATATATTAGCGGCTTAGTGTTCTAAAATTTTCTTTACTAAAGTTATAGGATTAATTTTCAGGATTAATCAGCGGCAGGTGAAATATTTATCTTATAACATCAGTAAGGAACATTATTTTATTACACTAAGCCACTGTTATAAAAAATAAATGTATTTATAACTATAATGGATGACAAATTATGTTTGATGTGACTTATTTTATATAATAGTAAGTCAGTCAGTGTTTCATGCACAGCTGCAGCCCCTAGAAGCACATTATGTGATAAGCAGTCTGCAGCCCCTAGAAGCACATTATGGCCAGCGATTAGCACAGTCTGCAGCCCTAGAAGCACATTATGGCCAGCGATTAGCACTGTCTGCAGCCCCTAGAAGCACATTATGGCCAGCGATTAGCACAGTCTGCAGTACCTAGAAGCACATTATGGCCAGCCATTAGCACAGTCTGCAGCCCTAGAAGCACATTATGGCCAGCGATTAGCACTGTCTGCAGCCCCTAGAAGCACATTATGGCCAGCGATTAGCACAGTCTGCAGCCCCTAGAAGCACATTATGGCCAGCGATTAGCACTGTCTGCAGCCCCTAGAAGCACATTATGGCCAGCGATTAGCACAGTCTGCAGCCCCTAGAAGCACATTATGGCCAGCGATTAGCACAGTCTGCAGCCCCTAGAAGCACATTATGGCCAGCGATTAGCACAGTCTGCAGCCCTAGAAGCACATTATGGCCAGCGATTAGCACTGTCTGCAGCCCCTAGAAGCACATTATGGCCAGCGATTAGCACAGTCTGCAGCCCCTAGAAGCACATTATGGCCAGCGATTAGCACAGTCTGCAGCCCTAGAAGCACATTATGGCCAGCGATTAGCACTGTCTGCAGCCCCTAGAAGCACATTATGGCCAGCGATTAGCACTGTCTGCAGCCCCTAGAAGCACATTATGGCCAGCGATTAGCACAGTCTGCAGCCCTAGAAGCACATTATGGCCAGCGATTAGCACTGTCTGCAGCCCCTAGAAGCACATTATGGCCAGCGATTAGCACAGTCTGCAGCCCCTAGAAGCACATTATGGCCAGCGATTAGCACAGTCTGCAGCCCTAGAAGCACATTATGGCCAGCGATTAGCACTGTCTGCAGCCCCTAGAAGCACATTATGGCCAGCGATTAGCACAGTCTGCAGCCCCTAGAAGCACATTATGGCCAGCGATTAGCACAGTCTGCAGCCCTAGAAGCACATTATGGCCAGCGATTAGCACTGTCTGCAGCTCCTAGAAGCAGATTATGGCCAGCGACTACCACTGTCTGCAGCTCCATGCCTGATTGTGCTCATGGGGGGGCGGAACCTGGGGTGGAACCATGTGCTGGGGGTGGGGCCAAGTTCCAAGTGTTGGAATGGAGCTCACTCTAGCTGGCTGTGGTAGGGCAGTCACAGTGGTGGGTTTTTACTGGGGGGTCTGCAGTCCCGCAGCCCTTAGGTAAAATTCACCACTGCTAGCTGTATTTGAAAAATGACAGGTGCCAATTCGTTGGTACATTTATCTCCATCCACTTTCTCTGTCATAGCTGCCCATTTTAGTGCCAGTGTCCACGTAAGCATACACCTAAAAGCAAATCATGTAAACAAGCCACTGCAGCTAAGGAGAAGGCGGATAGATGTCTGGGCCTGGCTTCCCTCTGTCATTTCAAGCTGACCTAGAGTTCCCGCTAGGCTGTTTTACCTGTGTGCCGCACCCTACCCGATTTTTAAAGTGCAGAATTCGCCCTGCCCCTCTGTCCCGCGGGTGGGGAAAATAGCAGTGCATCTGTAACTGCCGGTGAATGCGCCCGGCATCCATTCACCGGGTCAGCAGAGCTTGGGGGCAGCCCGGTAAGTGGGCACATCCCCAAGAGTGACAAAAAGGGGGCGCGTCTTAAAGACATGCCCCCTTTCTGGGAATGCTCGTTGGAGAGCCCCTGTCTAGGTTCAAATTGATTATTTATTTATTTATTTTAAATGCAGTTATGTACAGTCAGCCTCTGTCCCAGACAACTTGTGCTCCCATACATAAATGTCAGGCACAACCAGTTCTTAACAAACTATAGGGCTTGCAAATGCAATTGTTTCTTAGAAAATGGGTTATCTTGTTGTTCGGTGTCTCACTTTTCTTTTTTTTTTTTAAATTCCATATTTACAAAGAATTAGGAGTTGATAGTGTCTGGCATATCTGAAGATAGATTGTGAAACTATGGTCACACACTACATGGACAGGTGTTACAAAGAATTAGGAGTTGATAGTGTCTGGCATATCTGAAGATAGATTGTGAAACTATGGTCACACACTACATGGACAGGTGTTACAAAGAATTAGGAGTTGATAGTGTCTGGCATATCTGAAGATAGATTGTGAAACTATGGTCACACACTACATGGACAGGTGTTACAAAGAATTAGGAGTTGATAGTGTCTGGCATATCTGAAGATAGATTGTGAAACTATGGTCACACACTACATGGACAGGTGTTACAAAGTTAATTGTCCGTTTATATGCTAGGACTGCATTTTACAATGTAAATCTTGCTACTGTGATTGTTGTTACGATGGGGCTTGGTAGCGATCCAAAACATAGATTTGCTGTAGGAATTCAGACGTTTTGGCATGAATTTAGGTATTTAAATTGTATACATTTGTTTCTGTTAACTCTGTACAGAATGGACATTATTTTAAATGTAAACAAGTGAAAAGCAGCGCTGTACTAAAGATAATAATTTATTAAAAAATGAATAAACAAATAAACCCAGTACTCAGTGTGATTACATAAAAGGAATTCCTGAGTGGATGCAAAATAAAAATACATGAACGTCCAATATAAAAACATTTAGGCAAGAACCCTGTAGGCACTTATAGTAAAAAAGGAAGCAATGAATGAGCACCCAGCGGAACAGTTTTAGAAGTAGCACATAGTCCAATGACAATTGCTGTTTGGTTTACCGGCTTCTGATGCAAACTGGAAGGAGTCTTTAGTTAACGCATTTCACTGCCTGAAAGCAGCTTCTTCAAGGACCTGGAAAAAGCTGCTTTCAGGCAGTGAAATGCGTTGGTGGTGATGGTTTGATCCAAGTTACTGGCACCTGACACTTTGGAGGCCAGCACCCTTATATTCTTTGGATACAGTGTTTGGATACGGGACTTTGGGTATTACTTCCAGTTACTGGCTATTAGGAGTCTCCACTTGCATACATTGGAACGTTATTTGCTGTGAGATCATCGTTAACTAAAGACTCCTTCCAGTTTGCATCAGAAGCCGGTAAACCAAACAACACTTGTCATTGGACTATGTGCTACTTCTAAAACTGTTCCGCTGGGTGCTCATTCATTGCTTCCTTTTTTACTATAAGTGCCTACAGGGTTCTTACCTAAATGTTTTTATATTTTTCGTTCATGTATTTTTATTTTGCATCCACTCAGGAATTCCTTTTATGTAATCACACTGAGTACTGGGTTTATTTGTTTATTAATTTTTTAATAAATTGTTATTATCTTTAGTACAGCGCTGCTTTTCACTTGTTTCCATTGTTATCCAGGAGGCTGACTACCTCCCCTTTAGTAGCTGCTTGGAACAGCGATCCATGACTGCGCCCTTTTCTATATACTATTTATAATTATTGTCAATGTGCTTGGTGAGATAGCATGGTAACTTCGCAAGGTAATAACTTCGACTATTGAAAAACCTTGTAAGTGGATGGTCTGCCATAACACAGAGAACATTAAACAGCTCTGTAAAGATCTGGGGGTAAAATTACTAAAAACTAAAAAATAGCAAGGGCGCCAGTGAAAGTGCACTGTGTGCTATACTGCTAAATCAGAAAAGCCGCACACCTATTGGGGGTCTGCCACACTCCCAGCAATCAAAACCTCAAAACAATAGATAGACGGCGCTAATCCAACACAGCAGATAGGCAATTCACTAAAAATGATTAATATTTATTTGTTAATAAACACATGTAATAGATAAATGATCCCTAAATAGGATCATATAACAAACATAAAAAGACGTAAACTATACACAAATAACAAAGAAATTAATTATAAATAAATAGGTTAATAAACAACCGGTATAAATTGATCTCCAATTCCCTTAATGCAGGGTGCCAAAGTTCCTTTGCAGATTTAGATGGTGAACTGTGCACAGTGTAAACTCCCCATCCAGTAGTGAAAAGAATATGTACAGTGATAGTGACACTGTGTAACAACAGGCCTCAAACTGATACTTATGGCAACAATTGTATCAAGGCGCAATAACGATGCGCTGAACTTCAAAGGGAAGTATACGTTGATGGTAAAACAATAGTTGTTGGGTATTAGATGCAATGGATATGAGTATGAGGGGGATCAACAGTACTCACTATCCTCCAATGGACAAGTTAATCCACCAATAGTATGTAGAGAGCAATCTCCGTGATTAATAACTTGATGTTGAGTAAAGTGTCAAGTGTCAAACAGGATCTCTGTCTCCATATACCGCTGTTGGTAGCTCTCGAGGACCGAGTTTGGCCACCCCTGTTCTAGATATTAGTGACAGTCTCTGTATCTGAGAGCACTATAAGGTTGAGCCATCTTTGACCTTCTGAATGCATCTGCCTCTTGAGAAAGCCGCCAGGTGCGGAGAAACGAGGTAAAATATACTAAAAGTTGATTTTTTGGCAAATTTTGGGTTTCAGGGTCTAAATCGACACATTTACTAACAGATGATTTTTGACATCTTATTTTTAAATAATGTAAAAAAAAATTGTCTCTAAGTGAATGTGTGATTTAGACCCAAAACCACAAAATCGACCCAACATTGACCAAAAATTTAACCAAATAGAATTTCAGCCAATATACCCCTAAATCACACATTTACTGACAGATGATTTTTTGACATTGTTTCCAAAAAATTGTCAAAAATTATCTGTTAGTAAATGTAAGATTTAGAGACCCTGAAATCCAAAATTGACCTTTAGCAATCTACCCCTAGGAGCCATCGGGTGCAACGCGTACAGATGTGTAGTACAGACTTTGGGCCTGATTCAGACCCACTCGCGAGCGGCTGTCCGCTCGCAAGTGGGTCGATGTTATGGACTGAGCATGCGCACGACGGAGGGAGCTCCGTCGTGCGCATGCGCCAGACGCGACGAGCGAAGGAAAGTCCTTCGCTCGTTGTGTCCGATCAAAGGGGGCGTGCTGTCAATGTTGATTGACAGCACGCCCCCTTTGGTGGGCGTGCCGGGGGCGTGCCTCCCTGACGGGGGCGTTCCCACGGGAACGCCTCCCGTCAGAAGCCGGCCCACTGACATCACTAGTGATGTCAGTGGGAGTGATTTTGGCTCTGATAGAGCCAAAATCACTCCGGAGCTTGCGGTTGAAAACCTCAACCGCAGGCTCCGGCTCGCAAATTCGATGGTCGCGATGGTCTCGACCATCGCGACCATCACAATGCACGCTCGTATAGCCTGTGGGTGGTGACCCACAGCTATACGAGCGTCCAGGAGGACGCTCCATGAAAATGGAGCCCGGCCCTCATTCAGAGCGTGCGCTCTGCTCAGAGCGTACGGCTCTGAATGAGGGCCTTTATCTGTACATTTTGACAATGTGAAGCTTTGCCATTGATCTATAAAACCTCTTTTGTTCTAGAAATCGATTCCTTGATACTGGCACAGCAGACAAAGAAGGCCCAGGCCAAGAGGAGAGCCACGCCTGTTGTCGGGGACATGCAGCCGCTTGCGGACGCCCTACCTGATCTATCAGAACTAACCTCTGTGCGCAAACCCAAAGCACCTAGGAAGCAGCCTAAAGAGTAAGTCCCGCTGAAGCAAACGCTTGGGAAAGTCTCTGTAATGTGCAAAGCAAGGACTATGTTTTAGAAGACCTATTTCTTGCGTATAATGTCATTTTCTACATGATCTTAGAGTGCAGTAGTACCGTTGACATTTATTCGTTGTACAATGGCTTCCATCCTGTGTTCATGGGTTTGGTCCGGTGGCTCAGTCGCTATTTAGCCATGTGTCACTCTGGCTTACGATGTGGCAAAACTGACCATAAACACTGACAAAACAGTTTCTTAAAGACACTTATTTTAGTAGAAGTTGCCTAAAGTAACCCTTAAAGATTTCATGGATCCAAAAATGTCCTTATGGGTACGGTATACGTTTATGAAGCCGGCGGACGGAATGCCGACTGCCTGCTTCCAAACTACTTAATCCTGGCGAGGGTTAAATGACAGGCGTCTAAATCTAGACGCCTGTCATTTTACCGACGCCTGGAGCCCGGCATCCCGATCGAAGGGATGCCGGGCGCGGACAGGCGTTTAGGTTTAGGGCTCCCGGGTGGGACTTAAGGTTAGGCACCCCCCCCCCCCGGGAGATTAGGGTTAGGCTAAGGGTGGGTTAGGGTTAGGCACCCCCAGGGGGAGGTTAGGGTTAGGCACCCCCCCAGGGGACTTAGGTTTAGGCGGCGGGGAAGGGGGAGCTAGGGTTAGGCACAGGGGGTGAGGTTAGGCACCCTAAATGAGGGTTAGGGGGTAAAATTAGGTTAGTTTATACTTACCTGGGGACGATCGGGATTTCCTCCTCTGTCGGGCTGCCATTGCCGGGATTGGAACCGATTCCATGGGTACAGTTAGTGAAGATTGGGTTTAAACGGGAAAATGTTACATATTTGCGCCCCTGAGCAGAAGATGATATCTCTTACTGGGGTCATCTTTTTTCACTTGTCCATGCTTCTAAAACCCCCATATCCGTTACAGTAGTAAATTTCTATCCTAAGTGTCCTTACCCGCTGGCGTCCCATTAGTCACATAAGCAAGTGCCAATCAGGAGTGAAAAAAACTAATCAACACTTTAAATTGGAACGTGCCCAATAAGTGTCAGATAAGCAGCTGGTATGTGCCTCTAGGCATTTGTGAATGTGTCCACAATGCAAGCGGTGCAGGTCTTCTACCTTTCATTTTAATAATCCATTCATTTCAGTGGGCTTTACTAAATGCTTATTACATGTACACACCCCATTTAAATGAATGGGAAATTCGTTACATAAGCAGGCCACATGCTACCAACCCCAGCAGTAGGCAGCCTGGTCTCAGCCCCACCGTTAACAGGGTTCATAGTGGGGATTTTCAGTAAGTCAAGTATGGACATGGCATAAAGCGAAACTAGTCCTGTGTACAGTATGTATGTAATGTATGCTTGTGTGTTATCCAGTATATGTATCAATATATATTAAAATGGGTTGGGTATGAAATCCCAGTGGCTGAATAGCTGCTGGGTGAAATGCCGATGCCGGAAGCCCGAAAAACAGCAGAATCCCAACGGGGCAGGTAAGTATGCTAACCCTCCCTTCTCTCCCCCCTAACCATAACCCTCCCTTAGGGGTGCCTAACCATAAAACTCCCGGGGTGGTGCCTAGCCCTAAGTCCTCCCCGGGGGGTGCCTAAACCTAACCCCCCCCCCTTCCAGCACTCTAAACCTAACCCTCCCAGGATGGTGCATAACCCTAAGCTCTCCCCCGGTGGTGCCTAACCCTCCCCGGGGGGTGCCTAAACTTTACCCACCCCCCGCGGCTAACAGCTAACCCTTCCCGCTTACCTGCGTTCGGGAAGCCGTCTGTCGGAATTCCGTCGTCAGGCTAAAGATAGGTGTCTGTATTTAGACGCCTATCTCTTTAGTACTGAGTCGGGATTTCAACACCGGGATTCTCAGACTGCTTCCCGTGCATTGGGATTCTAACTGCTTCCCACTAAAATTGGCAACCCTAAGAATTCATTTAAAATATGAATTCTCATCTACTATATAAAAGCGAAAATTTGTCCTTCCGTCTTTCAATACAAATCCACAGTTTACAAGCCATGATCGTGAAATTTTACATACGAGCGTATTAAAACATGGCCGAGGCAACTAAAAAAATTTAAAATTTCAATTAATTACTGTTCATTTTTAATTAAATAAAAAACACAATTTTTGCTGGACGCTCATTGTGGGGCCTCACGGCATATGGGTAGGGCCTCGGATCCTGCGTTTTGTATTGTCATGTTTTGTCATGATCTTAATGTTTATTATCGAAGAGAGCTTTAGCAGGCTTTGCCAGCACTCTCAGGGCCTGATTCAGAGCCGGACGCTATTTGCGGTCGTTCGTTCTGAAAATAGGGGTGGCTATTCAAATGAACTGTTCGCTCTTTGCGGTCTGTTCACGCCTCTATGTCTGAACGAGCGAACAAAACATGCGAACGTAATTTTGAAAAAGACGCCCCCTGGCCGCTCGCTTCATACGTCATGTCCGCTATTAGATTAATCGAGTACATCAGACGGCGTATGAACTGCTCGCTATTCTTGTGGTTGGTTTTTCCTACCACAATCATGCGAGCAGTTCTAACTATAAAACAACCAAGTGACGTGGTCGATGACGCTGCTTTAGTAATTATGCACACCCTTTAAACGCCCTTTTTGACCTTTAGGCACGCCTGCGTTCGGATCTCCACTCCCCGTTTTCAAGCACCTTCCCCTGTTACCACCCACAAACGCCTCATTCTGTCACTCAAAATAGCAGGCATTCGCTATTTAGCGAGTACACGATTTTCGGCCGCACTGACTGGTTCGCACATGCGTATTAAAATCCGTACACATGCACAGTTGTGCGAACATCGGTCGGAACGAACGAGCGGCCGCTTACGAGCGGCTCTGAATCACGCCCTGTGTCAAAATGATGACTTTGCAAGGACCCTGCTGTACTGTGAGCTGCCAAAATATTACACATGCAATGCTTCATGCGCAGGAAACAGGGAGTCACTGTAGATGGTCATCCTGATATCAGAGCAACAGAAGCTCTTGGCCGTGTTTACACTGTACATCCGACAAATTTGGAATGCTTCCATCTCCGAAGTTTGCTTTGCACCGTTACAGGTCCCACTTCCTTCGAAGACCTTAGGACTGCTTATGGGGAAGTTTGTCACACTTTTCGTGAGGCCTGCCTAAGGAGAGGTTTGTTGGAGGATGATGTGTAAACAAACATTCTTAAAATCTCGGGCAACGCAGGGTACTCCAGCTAGACCTTAATAAAATGGTTTGTAGCAGCAATAGACTATATCTCCAGCTTATTACACATCAGTACATATCTTTTCGCAAAGACTAGAACCCCTGATGGTGTCTATACCATAATACTCCCCCCTAAGGCACCTTAATACCTATTCCTTTATGACTATCTCTCTCCCAATGTCTGGCACACTCCTACTCTGGTTGGCCCTTCTTCCCTTTGTCCTCCCCCCACTCCCCATCCCATCGTGTAATCCTCACAGCCTATCACGGGGCAGGAGGCCTCTATCTGTGTACCTGGCACAGCCAAAGCCAAACCTCTGCCGTGGCTCTGTCCCTGGTTGCCAAATACTATCTAGTAGTTCGAGGATCCTAGCTGCTTTGCAGAAATGTGACTGTAATTGTGCACTTATAAGAGATTAATACAGCATATCTTGGATAAAAGACTTGGAGTGCCGTCCCTCTTTTGTATATAAAATATATATATATACACATATATACATACACACACTTGAAAAAATGTATAGGATAGAGAATGGGTGCATACAGAGTTTATCTGGCATAAGGCCTCTTGTGTGCCAGCTATTTACTGTTTCCTATTGAGCTTTATATGCGGTTTAATGGGTTTTAGTGAATGGCAAATTTAATTGACGCTTGTGACAACAGCCGTATAAATCGCAGTTACCTCATTTCACCTTTTTCCGTTGCAAAAATAATCAACAATTGCTCCTGATGTGTCCATGGGGATAACCGAAGCTTACACATCCTAGTTCACGTATCCGCTGCATTGTGGTAAATTACATTTGTGCTTCCCTGGCAGCTTGTAATGCTAAAGGCAAATGAGATTGAAGCAACAGATACAGAGGGATCGGTAAAATTTTACAGATGATTTGAGCTGTAAAGGTACATTTAAGGTCATTGGTTTAAATCACATTTGTGTTTTATATGGGCATAGGTCGTTTTCTGTTCACTTGCAGTCTTAAATGACTGTTACACAGCACAGTTAAGACCTTGGGGACAGATTCAGACAATTTTCCCGCACTGTGCATGCGCCGCCTCCGCGAGCCCCAGCGAGCGACGACAGCTCCGGGGCTCACTACAAGACGGGGCGGCTGTCGATGGGCAGCTCGCCCCGTTTTGTAGATTGGCAGGGGGGTGGTGGCTGCACAACGCAGGCGTTCCTTAGGAATGCCTGCCGTTTGTGGGCGTCCCTACTGACATCACTCGTGATGTCAGTAGTGGACTTCCTGCTCTATTAGAGCAGGAAGTCCACTCAGGCTTGCGGGAGCTGAGACCCTCCCGCAGGGTCTCGACGCAAGGCCGATGGTCGTGACCATCGTCAGGCCGCTCACACTAGCTTTGCGAACGGCCTGGAGGCCGAAACAAAACAAAAAACAAATGCCCTGATTCAGAGCGAGCGCTCGCAAACAGCGAGCTCTTCTGAATCAGGCCCTGGGTGCCCAGGTGAGAATGCTATGCCTGTATTGTCACCCATCTAACTGCAGAACTAATTTGCTATTCTTTGGGCAGAAATTTCGTATAAGTATATTTAAAGCAGATGTCAAAACTTGTCAAAACCAATCAGATAGTAGCTGTCGACTGTCTGGTCAATAAATCTACACTAAAAAGGTTGACAACGTCTAGAATAGACCCCAAATGGTAGACAGTCAGTAGGTCGAAAGGGACAAAAGGTCGACATGGATGAAGATAGACAGGTATAAAAGTTGTACAGGGTCAAAATGTTGACATTGAAATGCTCGACACAAAAAAAAAAAATGGTCGACATGGATTAGGGTTAGGCACTTTTTCTGGAGTGGTAGTGTCTAAGAGGGACAGTAGGGTAAGGCACTTACCCCGACGGTTAGGGTTAGACAATAGGAGAGACGGTTAGGCACTCACTGGTGGGTTAGGGTTAGGCACTTGGAAGGATGGTTAGCGTTATGCACTTACCCCAATGGTTAGGTGTAGGCACCAAGGGAAGGGTTAGGGGTAGACACCAAGGGAAGGGTTTGGGGTAGGCACCAAGGGGAGGGTTAGGGTGAAGATTAGGGTTAGAAAATGGGGGGAAAAGTCGACTATTTCAATGTCGACTTTTTATACCTGTCTGTCTTCATCCTTGTTGACCTTTTGCGTGTCGACCTTTTGTCCTTGTCTACCTATTGACTGTCTACCATTTGGGGTCTATCTAGACATTTGTCAACCTTTTTACTGTAGAACCTTTATACCAAACCCATACAATGATGGCTAAAAGTTGATTGGTTGCTACTGGCAATTTCTCGACTTGTCCTGTTTAAAGGTCTGATAAATCTCTCTGTCAAAGGGAAAAATGTTCGCTTTGAAAAGAACAGAAATATAGTGAAGATAAAATGATATGCAGCATGCCTATGTTCTCTGTACATCTGCGGGTGTATCTGCATGCGGAACGCTACGTTATAGTGTTATAGCCGCTGACACTGTAACGTAGCATTTCACATGTCAGATACACCCGCAGACGCACACAGAATCTAGGCATGCTGCATATCATTTTAATCAGCAGAAGCTGTGCGTTCTAGCTATTCGTTTCACTGTGCAAATAAGACGCATTTGAATATAAAAAAGTCGCACAAAAGTTGCTCAGCGCTACCGAGACACGCAGGGCTCCCGCGTTGTGTGGCGCAAATTGTAGCGCATGGAGGATAGATGTATGTGGACACATCTGTAGCAGAGTGATATTATGGGTACATTTCATGAGCTCAATTACGTATAGTAAATACAACTGCAAAATGTCTAATGTTGTTTTTCACATCTGAATGATGGTTTACAATATACAAAACCGTTATTGAGCGCAGAATAAAATAAATGTTGATCATTCCGGACTTCACAGCTGTGTATCCCTTCACTACTGACCAACAGGAAAGCGGACAGATGCCATACTGGAACGATGGATTAAATCCTGCCGTGATGTTTATGGGCTATTGTTTATATCAGTTTTTTTTTGTTGTTGTTTTTTTTTAATCCATGTCAGGCATGCAAAGACATTATGAGATTTGGAGTCATTAGTGGTTTGTTAATCCAGCGGGTCGGCTTTAAATTCACTGAATTGGTAATACACTGTCTTCCGCTAGATTAAATTGCAGGGACTTTGTTCTGTATTTAATGTGTATCTCTGACCCCCTAATGTAATATGTCCATTATTAAAATGATCTCTTTCGAATCAGTTGTTTTTTTTTTTACTTTCATTGCACCTTGAAGGTAATTATCTGCCTTGAAGGCGCGGGTGGGTAGGGTGAGGCGTGCTTACAGCTCTTAACGCCCATCAGGACCAAGCAGATTTGCGAGGTTCATGTATTTTTGGGAGACTTGCTCAGTTGGTTTCTTGTACAGAGTCAAACAGCGCTGAGATCTTGCTATGAGTGAGCGTGCATCTATGTCCTGCAGTTCTCACACCGTATGAATAATTCATTCCCCGATGACCAACTCTGCTTTACTTCAGTCTCCAGTGTGGAACCAGCATGTATGAAGGATTTGCATGTCTGCAGGAAAATAAGCAGAATTAGAGAAGGGAGATTTTCCTACATAGCCCCCCACTCTTTGCAGGTTGTCAGCAGTGCGGTTTTATTACGAGCTGGGGGAGTATATGACATGTGTTTTGTACTGTCAAATGCAAGTATTAGTCAGTGTAAGCAAAACCAAACAGTTTATAGTAGTTGTTCCTACAGCTGGGAATATGGGAATGATGCACAGGAATGCATTTCCAAACTGAAACAAAATTTACTCTGCCGTTTTATATTTGTTACTCAGATGCCCCTAATCCTCCATTTCATGGTGGCGCGGTACTTATTCGCGGGTCTGATGTAATAGACCGTTAAAAGGTCGACAACGTCTAAATAGACACCACCTGTTAGATAATAGGTCGACACACTAAAGGTCGACAAGAAAGAATATCGACATGTACAAATGGTCGACAGGGTTTAAAAAAAAAGTCGCCATGAAAATTGTCGACACATGATATTTTTTTTTTTCTACCCCTAATCTTCACCTTAACCCTCCCTCCTGGTGTCGACGCTAACAGTCGAGGGAAGGTGTCTGACCCTCACCGTCCCTTCTAGTGCCTAACCCTCCAGTAAGTGCCTGACCCTCCCGCCTGTGACCTAACCCTAACAAAAAAATAATAATATAAATAATAAAAAAGTTGACTATTTTCATGCCGACCTTTTGACAGTGTCGACCATTTGTATCTGTCGACCTTCTACCATGTTGACCTTTTTGTCCCTGTCGACCTATTGTGTGTCTAACATCTGGTATCTTTCTATACATTGTGGACCTTCTTAATGCAGATCTATAGTCCGGATACCCTCATTCACTTTCTAGTGTTTGGAGCTGCAGGTCAGGCTTTGCCGATTTCAGTCGGTGGTTTTAAAGGGGCAATAATATTGAATACAAAAATCAGACACGTTTTGCTTAATATTATTGTCCCTTTTAAATCTTGCAGCCAAAGAAAAACGATGACTTTGAAAAGAGCCACTTAGTGAAAGAAAGTGTTAAGTTTTCACTCCAAAATGTAGCATTCTGTTACTTTAAGATCATCACAGCTTTCCTTCTAAAGTCTTGCTGGTTCTAGCCTCAGCTATGTCTTTAATTAATCATGAGTGAGAGGACATGGGTGATGTCAGCATTGTTACACAGCTGTATATGGCACTGTGTATATACCCAGGAGAGATGTCAGTACTGCAGAACCAAACACGTCCTAAATGTTCACCCAATTACAGTGCATCCGGAAAGTATTCACAGCGCTTCACTTTTTACACATTTTGTTATGTTACAGCCTTATTCCAAAATGGAATAAATTCATTTTTGACCTCAAAATTCTACACACAATACCCCATAATGACTATGTGTAAAAAGTTTTTTTTTTTAGATTTTTGCTAATTTAATGAAAAAAAAATAAACGAAGAAGGAGTATTATGTGTAGAATTTTGAGGACAAAAATGAATTTATTCCATTTTGGAATAAGGCTGTAACATCACAAAATGTGGAAAAAGTGAAGCGCTGTGAATACTTTCCGGATGCACTGTAGGATGAGAGATCTGTGGAATTGTCCAATAAGTTCCCTTCCACTACACTTGCAGAAATGTCCACAAAAGTCTTTGGGTTATGACTGAGAAGTCACCACCTGCATTATATTGAAGGTATTTTAACCCTTTCGCTCCTGAGGGATTCCTCACCCCTGTGCTGAGGCCATTTTTCATCACACTCCAACATTAATATAACTGTTTTTTTATGCAGTACCCACATAAATTATACCTTGTTCTGTTTTTTTATTTTTAATAAGACTTTCAGGGGTATTCAATTTGGAGCAAAAATTTCGGAATCAGCGATAAATTATCGCTGATGACGTTATTTTCGCCAATTTCAATTATCCCTGTATACAATTTCAAAGACTTTTCGCAGGTTCGAAAAGTCTTTGAAAAAAAACTGGGATAACTTTTCACCATTGAATAGGTGGTGAAAAAAAGTGCAGAATTGGGGTTTAGGGGTGTAGGCTTAAAAAAAATAGCCTGCACCCCTGGGATTGACATTTTCGAAATAACTGTGTAAAAAAAAAGTTTGTTTTTTTTCAAAAAAATAGGGACACCCCAAAAAATTTATTTAATAATTGGGGTGAAATTTTTTTAAAAAAATAAGGAAATGGGTTCAGGGCTGTTCTGCAAGTATGCGGCAGGTGTTTTCTAGAATGGGCTATTAGCGGCAGGTGAATTTTTGCTCAATTAATTAAAAATTACTTTAGGGATATAAAAAATATGCTAGTACCCATTTTCATGTACCCCAAATTTGATGGGACCACTTAAAAAAATGATAAAAATAACCTAAGTGCTCTTCTGCATCACTTCTTCAATGTCGGGGAAAAAAACACCTGCCGCGGCTATTTAAAACCCCAACTTTCATTTGCGGGCTAAAACGGGGGTACCCATAGTGATCCCCCATGTTTTGACAGCTTTAGGGGAGTCCTACAATTTCTTCCAGGTAAATCCCGTTTTTTTTTCTCCGATCCTATATCGCCGGCTCCCGTTTTCGTAGCTTTTTAATTGAATACGGGGATAAAGCGGGCGCGCGCCCGATACTTTATCCCAGGAAAAGACTTTTCGCTCCCATATTTAATACTCCTGTTTGCATTTTTAGAAAATTCTATCCGTGCTTTAGCTTATTGTAGCACGTCAAATAAAATTTAACAAAAGTGGCCAAAAAGTTTTTTTTTTCTCTTGATATTTCAAGAAAGTAAACAAAAGGCAAACATGATTTATGTGTATGTGTATATATATATATATATATATATGTGTGTGTGTGTGTGTGTGTGTGTGTGTGTATGTATGTGTGTATATATATATATATATATATATGTATGTGTGTGTGCGCACATATATTATAAAGCTGCCCCGATGAAAAGGCTGCGATGGCCTTGAAACGTTGACTGCACAATGTGATGTTTGTATTTTTCTTCTCAGTATATTGATATGTGTGCAGTGGAGGTGTGCAGCGTTTTTATATCCTGGAGGGGCTGAACAGCTCTGTGTGGGATATAGAGGATGGCATTTCTGCTCTTTGAACCTATAGACCAGACAAGGGTGAGCGCACAGCATCAGAGTCGCTGAACGGACCTGGAAACAAAACACAAGGGGAGCAGATGGCATGGATAGCGCTAAGGGAAGAAGGGCCCTGCCTGTGTGAGCTTACATAGTATACTGTGCTGCCGGGAAGTTCTGGTACAGCAAGGACAAAGTTCTGTCTACACTTTAGTTAGCGCGAAGCACTTGGAACTGATACACCGTATAGCTGTCTGGAAAGAATTTTATTTATTGTTACTTATATTCCCTGAAGACACAAGCAGGGAAAGCCAAGCCGTCATTGGAATTCGGTCATGTCGGAGAGGAATTATAGTTGTGCGAGACAACTGCTTAGCAATGTGGAAGGTGTGGTGGGCAATAGAAACTATTTAATACTGGCATTAATTTCGGGTAACTGTCACGCAGTGCTCTTATCTGCTGAGGAGCCTCAGAGGATAGAGCCAGTTGGGTCTTGTCTGTTGTGAAACTCTTGTTTCCGCCGCCTGCATTTCTGATTGACTCCTTCTGTTTACATTTTTATTCTATTAGTCTTCATTTTTTTTATATTGTGCTTTTAAGATTGCTTTTTTTTTTTTTAAGGGTGGGGGTCGTAAACATTCAGAAATACCATGGTAACATGCATGACAGTACAGGCGCAATCCAGGGTCAGGAATTGTCGACGTTCCAGACAAAATAGTTCTAAGGGGGCAAACAAATGTTGTCAAAACAGGAGAGCACAATATCCGTAATAGAACGCCACTGACGAGACGCGAGTGTCCATGTAAAACTTTTTTTTGCTACTGCGTCTAAGTCGCCACAAAGTCCTCAGCATGCTGACAAATACAGACAGGCACTTATCCATCATGCAATACCATCAGGGAGGCGTCAGATTGGCTGCAAACTTATTCTTCAGCAGGACAACAGCCGCAAACATACAGCCAGTGTCATTAAGAACTATCTTCAACGTAAAGAAGAACAAGGAGTCTTGTAAGTGAGGATATGGCCCCCACAGAGCCCTGATCTCAACATCATTGACTCTGTCTGGGATTGCATGAAGAGACGGAAGGATTTGAGCAAGCCTACATCCACAGAAGATCTGTGCTTAGTTCTCCAAGATGTTTGGAACACCCTCCCTGCCGAGTTCCTTCAAAAACTGTGTGCAAGTGTACCTAGAAGAATTGATGCTGTTTTGAAGGCAAAGGGTGGTCACACCAAATATTGATTTGATATAGGTTTCTCTTCTGTTCATTCACTTTGCATTTTGTTAATTGATAAAAATAAACTATTAACAAGTCTATTTTTGAAAGCATTCTTACTGTGCAGCATGTTTTCCACATCTCCCTAAAAGTTTTTAGTATATGTATGTATGTGTATATATATTGTGACAGGGTCAACATAATTCCACATGAAGTAAATGTGGAATATCCAGATCTCCCAGGTTTGGCAGAGCAAAGGCAATAGTAGTGTGTAAATGTCCAGTTCAGGTGTTGCCTCAATCAGTGCCTGGAAAGGCAACTGATTACGGACACCTGTGGGAAGCTGTTTTAAGAACTGCAGAGACACTGGGAAACCGAGGGGGGGGAAGCAGATGCACACTCTAAAGGCCCCCATACATCAGCAATCTGAAAACCACAATTGAACAATTTGAAGATTTATTGCCCGATCTTAGGATTTCCCAATCGAGCAATCTGCGCCCATACACTACAGATCTTTTTCAGTGATTTGCAGATTGATTGCAGCAAACACAGATCTGGCAATCTTGAAAGGCCCATCATTTTGCTAGAAACGGTCTGCAAATCTCCTGATCATGTCCATACACTAGCAATCTACAGCCCCAATCGATCTGTGAAATCCAACATGTTGGACAATCTGATTAAACAATTCCAATCACTTTTTGGTTGCAATCTGCGATCTGTGAAACCCATACATTGCAGATTTTTATACACAATTGATTGCAAAATTGCACGATTGCTGCAATCCATCTCTGATGTATGGGGGCCGTAAGCCAGAGGTTCCCAAAGTCCACCATTACAGTCCACGTTTTAGGAATATCCAAATTTCAGATGGTCCAGGTGATTAAATCAAATGGACTGAGGTACTAATTAAGTCACCTGTGCTCAAGCATGGATATCCCTAAAACATGGACTGTAATGGCGGACTTTGGGAACCTCTGCTCTAAGCACTAAGAACACTGAATATCACAACATATATAATAAACTATCAATATACATGGTTTTAAATTGAGGTTCTTGGTACATATTTGACCAAAGATGTTTGTCCACCTTATATAGTCGATTATATATATATATATATATATATATATATATATATATATATATATATATAAAGTCAAAGAGCTAGAAGGCACTCGCCAATATCCAGATAGGTGCTTTATATGAAGAAAAAAACACACATGTCCAATCAAAAGTAGGTCGACATTTCGGTTCATTGTTAAGACAGCCAAACAACATGCAACTAGTACAGTTGTCACCAGAAACCAAGCAAATGCTGCTTGTGCGTCCTAGTCGCATTGCTTAGCGAATAAGCTGCATTTCAAGGAAAAAAGTTGCATGAAAAGATGCTTGGCACTACGGAATCACGCCACAGCATGGCAAGACTAGAAGGGCTGTTTAACGCTCAAGGAGGCTAGATGTATGTGGATACATCTGTATGTATGAATGGTTACTGAGCCTGTATGGTGTGAACACTGTATTGTGCTGTTCGAACACTGTATTGTGTGCACAGAATTTGTTAGTAAGCTATAACATAAGCTTAGCTGCTAATTACCTCTAAGCTTACGTTTCTGCATGTGGACATGATCCGGTTGGTTGGTCCAAGTGCTGAAATGCCACGTTTCATTCAATCTGGCCACTCGTGTGTGTTCGGCCTAATTGTACTCTGATTTAGTCGAGCAGAGGAAACCAGATACCCAACAAAAAAGAATATTTTATTTGAGGCCAATTCATATTTTGAATCATCAACTGAGTAAGATGGCTGTTACCCACTGTACGACTGTATAGAAGAGACCTCAAAGACTAGAATGATTACTACAAGAACCACAAAATTCAACACTGGGGGGAAAATCCATTAAATTCTTATTATAAGAACAGATACCTTCATTAAAGCTTTCTACAAAGTTCTCATTTTTCACACCATACATTTAATACAAACCGTAACGTCTGTATGCCTGCCTACATGTATTCTAATTTACATGTTATCACCCTATCACTATTGTACAATGTGTGTGTTGCTGAGATTTGTCCTGGTCTTTTCCTGCCTTTTATGTTGGTGAGTATCAGAGGTGCCAGCTTGTCTCTCTGCTAACAGACACACACACAGTCATAATGTAATTTCCATGGCTGATTGGGTCTAGACTGCATCTACCCTTTTAATTAACCAGCTAACGTATAAATTGACAACTGTGGTGGACATGTGCAAACTTCATATTGCTTCAGGCACCAACATTAATAGTTTTCTAGGGTTTAAATGGGTTCCAGGGTTTTCGTGCCCTAAAAGGAAATGCAACAGTCAAGAAAGGAAATTGTGCTTCTCACATTAGACCTGATGAGAGGGATACTTGGTTTTACAGGAAGACTTATGACGGGACCAATTCCTATTCAGATGCACACAACACTTGGAAAATGTTTTATTGATCATTTAATCATTTACGTCATGTAAACACTACTTATATACTTTATAGGCTACGGTACATTTTACCTTTAAACCTACCAGACATTATACAGAGAAGCTCGTTATCGCTAAATGCTATATGGATGTGCTAAATTGTGTATAAATTCCTCCCACTGTACGTACCCCTAGCCATCCATCATCGTCAAGTATTTGTGTGATTTATAGTTACTAGCTGGAGAGCTGTACGTAGCCACACCATATGCTGGAAACTTCTTTTTTTTTTCTCTTTATTTTATATACATCCTGCAACGTTACGGTTTTCTTTTTTTTTATAATCTTGCAACGTTACTCTTTCTCTTTAATTTCTATACATCTTGCAACGTTACTATTTTTCTTTATTTTATATACATCTTGCAACGTTACTCTTTCTTTATTTTTTATACAGTCAGGTGCATAAATATTGGGACATTGACAGAATTTTCATATTTTGGCCTCTATTCACCACCACAATGGCTTTGAAATGAAACAAACAAGATGTGCTTTAACTGCAGACTTTCAGATTTAATTTGAGGGTAATTACATCCAAATCAGGTGAACGGTGTAGGAATTACAACGGTTTCTATATATGCCTCCCACTTTTTAACGGGCCAAAAGTAATGGGACTATCAACTCAAAAGCTATTTCATGGACAGGTGTAGGCTATTCCCTCGTTATTTCATTATCAATTAAGCAGGTAAAAGGTCTGGAGTTGATTCTAGGTGAGACATTAGCATTTGGAATCAGTTGCTGTCGACTCTCAATATGAGATCCAAAGAGCTGTCACTATCAGTGAAGCAAGCCATCATTAGGCTGAAAAATCAAAACAAACCCATCAGAGAGATAGCAAAAACATTAGGTGTGGCCAAATCAACTGTTTGGAACATTCTTAAAAAGAAAGAACGCATCGGAGAGCTCAGCAACACCAAAAGACCCGGAAGACCACGGAAAACAACTGTGGTGGATGACAGAAGAATTATTTCCCTGGTGAAGAAAAACCCCTTCACAACAGTTGGCCAAATCAAGAACACTCTCCAGGAGGTAGGTGTATATGTGTCAAAGTCAACAATCAAGAGAAGACTTCACAAGAGTGAATATAGAGGGTTCACCACAAGATGTAAACCTTTGGTGAGCCTCAAAAACAGGAAGACCAGATTAGAGTTTGCCAAACAACATCTAAAAAAGCCATTACAGTTCTGGAACAACATCCTATGCACAGATGAGACAAAGATCAACTTGTACCAGAGTGATGGGAAGAGAAGAGTATGGAGAAGGAAAGGAACTGCTCATGATCCAAAACATACCACCTCATCAGTGAAGCATGGTGGTGGTAGTGTCATGGCGTGGGCATGTATGGCTGCCAATGGAACTGATTCCCTTGTATTTATTGATGATGTGACTGCTGACAAAAGCAGCAGAATTAAGTGTTTCGGGCAATATTATATGCATATTCAGTCAAATGCTTCAGAACTCATTGGACGGCGCTTCACAGTGCAGATGGACAGTGACCCGAAGCATACTGCAAAAGCAACCAAAGAGTTTTTTAAGGCTAAAAAGTGGAATGTTATGCAATGGCCAGGTCAATCCGCTGACCTGAATCCGATTGAGCATGCATTTCACTTGATGACGACAAAACTGAAGGGAAAATGCCCCAAGAACAAGCAGGAACTGAAGACATTTGCAGTAGAGGCCTGGCAGAGCATCACCAGGGATGAAACCCAGCGTCTGATGATGTCTATGCGTTACAGACTTCAGGCTGTAATTGCCTGCAAAGGATTTGCAACAAAGTATTAAAAAGTGAAAGTTAGATTTAGGATTGTTTAGTTTGTCCCATTACTTTTGGTCCCTTAAAAAGTGGGAGGCACATATAGAAACCATTGTAATTCCTACACCGTTCACCTGATGTGGATGTAATTACCCTCAAATTAAATCTGAAAGTCTGCAGTTAAAGCACATCTTGTTTGTTTCATTTCAAAGCCATTGTGGTGGTGAATAGAGGCCAAAATATGAAAATTCTGTAAATGTCCCAATATTTATGCACCTGACTGTACATCTTACATTACTTTCGTGATTGGGCTTTAGACTTGTCTTTTAAACAACTTCTTAATGCCAGATCATAGTGTCCATTATAGCTTTACCTACTGTTACAGCAGGACTTCACAAAATCTGCCGTCTGCATTCAGAATGTCCACATTTTGTACCACACCCGTCCTTGGTGTTATAATGTTGGTTAGAAAATTAATTGCATCCTGTAAAGAGCAGGAGGGATGTAATGGTCCTAGGGTTCCGTACACGAGCCCGGGAATCCCCCTGAAGTCACGCGAGCAGTGCAATCTGCCTTATGCTCTGGATGGGGAGACTCTCTCTCTTTATTATGCCGTCAGGAAAAATCCGCTCCACCAACGCATTAATTGCACATGTGCAGGTAAGATCTCATTGCAGGGTAATTTCATAAAAGCTCTTTCTTATTCTTCCCCTTCCAGCTCTGTGAGGAAGAAGAAGCCGGAGCAAACGGATTACAGGAAAATGAATCCGGCCCAGAAACGGAAGCTAATGTGAGTATATAACCAAGCACATGGATGGTACACAGTCCCTATGGTTTCCCCTTTGTATCTGTTGACTATAAATGGTAGGATTACTGTATAATAATAATAATATTATAGGACCTGGTTTCTGTGTTAGTAAGTGAAGACCGTAGGTTTGTATAATAATATTATTAGGACCTGGTTTATGTGTTTGTAAGTGAAGACCGAATGACTGTATAATAATAATAATATTTTATAGGACCTGGTTCCTGTATTAGTAAGTGAAGACTATATGACTGTATAATAATAATATAGGACCTGGTTTATGTGTTAGTAAGTGAAGACTGTATAATAATAATATAGGACCTGGTTTCTGTGTTAGTAAGTGAAGACTGTATGGCTGTACAATATAATAATAATATTATAGGACCTGGTTTATGTGTTGGTAATTGAAGACCGTATGTCTGTATTATAATAATATTATAGTTACTGGTTTCTGTGTTAGTAAGTGAAGACCATATGACTGTATAATAATAATATTATAGGACCTGGTTTCTGTGTTAGTAAGTGAAGACCGTATGACTGTATAATAATAATATTATAGGACCTGGTTTATGTGTTAGTAAGTGAAGACCGTATGACTGAATAATAATAATATTATAGGACCTGGTTTCTGTGTTAGTAAGTGAAGACCGTATGATTGTATAATAATAATAATATTATAGGACCTGGTTTCTGTGTTAGTAAGTGAAGACCGTATGATTGTATAATAATAATAATATTATAGGACCTGGTTTCTGTGTTAGTAAGTGAAGACCATATGATTGTATAATAATAATATTATAGGACCTGGTTCCTGTGTTAGTAAGTGAAGACCGTATGACTGAATAATAATAATATTATAGGACCTGGTTCCTGTGTTAGTAAGTGAAGACTGTATGACTGTATAATAATAATATTATAGGACCTGGTTCCTGTGTTAGTAAGTGAAGACTGTATGACTGTATAATAATAATATTATAGGACCTGGTTTCTGTGTTAGTAAGTGAAGACCGTATGATTGTATAATAATAATATTATAGGACCTGGTTTCTGTGTTAGTAAGTGAAGACCATATGATTGTATAATAATAATATTATAGGACCTGGTTTCTGTGTTAGTAAGTGAAGACTGTATGACTGTATAATAATAATATTATAGGACCTGGTTTCTGTGTTAGTAAGTGAAGACCGTATGACTGAATAATAATAATATTATAGGACCTGGTTCCTCTGTTAGTAAGTGAAGACCATATGATTGTATAATAATAATATTATAGGACCTGGTTTCTGTGTTAGTAAGTGAAGACCGTATGACTGTATAATAATAATATTATAGGACCTGGTTTCTGTGTTAGTAAGTGAAGACCGTATGACTGAATAATAATAATATTATAGGACCTGGTTCCTGTGTTAGTAAGTGAAGACCGTATGGGTGTACAATATAATAATAATATTATAGGACCTGGTTTATGTGTTAGTAAGTGAAGACCATATGGCTGTATAATAATAATATTATAGGACCTGGTTTCTGTGTTAGTAAGTGAAGACCGTATGACTGTATAATAATAATATTATAGGACCTGGTTTCTGTGTTAGTAAGTGAAGACTGTATGACTGTATAATAATAATATTATAGGACCTGGTTTCTGTGTTAGTAAGTGAAGACCGTATGACTGAATAATAATAATATTATAGGACCTGGTTCCTCTGTTAGTAAGTGAAGACCGTATGACTGTATAATAATAATATTATAGGACCTGGTTTCTGTGTTGGTAAGTGAAGACCGTATGACTGAATAATAATAATATTATAGGACCTGGTTTCTGTGTTAGTAAGTGAAGACCGTATGGGTGTACAATATAATAATATTATAGGACCTGGTTTATGTGTTAGTAAGTGAAGACCGTATGGCTGTATAATAATAATATTATAGGACCTGGTTTCTGTGTTAGTAAGTGAAGACCGTATAATAATATTATAGGACCTGGTTTCTGTGTTAGTAAGTGAAGACCGTATGACTGTATAATAATAATATTATAGGACCTGGTTCCTGTGTTAGTAAGTGAAGACCGTATGACTGAATAATAATAATAATATTATAGGACCTGGTTTCTGTGTTAGTAAGTGAAGACCGTATGACTGAATAATAATAATATTATAGGACCTGGTTTCTGTGTTAGTAAGTGAAGACCGTATGGCTGTATAATAATAATATTATAGGACCTGGTTTCTGTGTTAGTAAGTGAAGTTTGTAGGGCTGGGTTGAGTATGAAATGCTGACGGACGGGAATCCGTCTGACTAAATACCGAGGCCACAAGCCCGAATGCTGAAGATCCTGACTGGGGCTGGTAATTTGGAAGTTATAGTATATTTTTAGAAATCTGGATTTAGCAGATGAGTATTTAGCACTTCCTTATAAATCAAATGAAAGCTACTTTGTTACTGGAATTGGAAACTCTGGGCCTGATTCATTATGGATTGCTTTTGCGATCGCTGCTGCGATTACACACGCAGACCCACTGCGAAAATATGCTAATGATTGCGGTCGCTATGCTGTCGCCGCCCAACATAAGGACGCCCACTTCCCCTTCTAACATCCGTAATACCTTGCAAGTCTGCAAAACCATCGGTAACCATGAGTACCATCGCAGCCTCACGCACAGTTACAACAGCTCTGACCTTATTCAGAATTTGCTAACCTCATCGCACGCAGTTAAAGCTCAAGCTGCGTATGTCGTTACAGTGGCTAATTTATGCACGCCCCTGTAACGGCGTTCACACGGTCAGGCACGCCTGAGTTCCACCTACCACCACCCCCAAACACGCTCGTCCTGTCAATCACACTGCGGTGGGTCTGCGTGGTTTCTGCGGTCGCAGTGCTGTTGCATTGTAGCATTCGCGCACTGCGATGCATGTGCAGTTTGGAACAATTGGCTGTCTGCATGCGGGGTGCTTGGCTATAGATAGACAGTAAAAAGATCGACAATGTCTAGATAGACACCAGGGGCCAAATGTAATATGGTGTCAGTTTTAGTAACAGTACAAACTCGCACCTTCTCGCATTTTTTAAAGGTGCGAGTTTGTGCTGTAACCCGCAAATGTCATAGCCTGCAAACTTTTCAGCTTGAAGCTACTACATATGCAAATTTTGGCGAGTTTGGGACTATGTAAACTGACACCTTTTAATGCAAAAAACAGGCGTGCAGCCCTCCCCCAAAAGCATAACCGGCCCCGGGCTTTATAAAGCCTTTCCTGGTTCTAAAAATACAGATTACAAAATGTGTAGGGGTCCCCTGTATAGGGTGATGCACAGGGCTTTGTTGAGCCGGCCCTGGTTGTGGAGAAACGGGACAAAACGAGTAGGGGTCCCCTGTAATCTCCATAACCAGCACCGGACTCTTTCTAGCAGGGGGGTAATGCCACATCCAGGGAAAACTTTTCACCGGTTTCCCAGGCTAAAGCATTACCCCTGAACGATAATTAGCCCAGGCCGGGGGAGTTGGGGACCCCCCCCATAAAGGGGTCACCCTCTCCAGGGCACCCCAGGCCTTGGCTGATAGCCCAGGGCTATCCCCGGCACCCCTGGGCGGTGGGTTCCGGGTTGATAGTGTTATTGTGTAGTGTAAAATAGATGTTTAAATATTACATTTGTCCCCTGGTGTCTATCTAGACATTGTCTACCTTTTTATTGTCTATCTATAGCTCAGCACCCCGCATGCAGACGGACGATTGTTCCGTACTGTACATGCTTCGCAGTGCGAGTTTGCACTGTTTGGGATGGTTATGCCTTTGCGGGGGGTTGCACGTACAAACAGAAAATGCACGTACAGTATCTCATGGATATGTGCATGTTTCTGTGTCAATCTGACCTGTTCAGGATATACTCGCTATCCTGAAGCTGGTCTATTGTTTGGGGACTTTTGGTTATCTTTTTTCTTGTGAGTCTGAAATTCGCACACTATTACATAGGGAGAGTTGATAATTTTCAATGGGAAAACATTTGGATGCGAATTTGAGAATGGAGATTTTTAGTAACTTTTACATGAACTGACACCCTATTACATTGGCGAGTTGTGAAAAAGTGCGATTTAGCACAAAACTCGCAATTTACTAAAAAAGACAACCTATTACATTTGGCCCCAGATGTTAGACAGTCAATAGGACGATTGGGACAAAAGGTCGACACACTAAAGGTCGATATGTAAGAAGATCGACAGGGTCAAAGGTCGACATGAAAGTGGTCGACACATGATCTTTTTTTAAAAATACTTTTTTTAGGGTTAGGCACTTACACCGATTGGTAGTGTTGGCCCTTACCCCGACGGTTAGGCACAGGGGCTGGCTGGCAACTTTTAGCCTGGGGGGCAAATGCATGCAGGCGGCCCTGGCAGTGGAGTAGCGTGTAGCCAGGGTGCTCGAAAGAAAGTGCGTGCTGCGGCGCCCCCCCACCCCCTCAAGTGTTCTAGGGAGGAGGCGGGTCCATTTGGGATTAATGTAAGGTAAAAATAAAGATATGGGGCAGCCCCCTGTCGTAGTGCCCATATGCAGTGCCACCCTGTGCCACAGGAGGACACCCTTATGCAGGCCTCGAGTAGTGCCCCCAGTAGTGATCCCCCCTATGCAGTGCCCCTTGTGCCCCCAGTAGTAAGCCCCTTATATAGTTATATAGTGCCCCCAGGATTCCCCCCCCTTGTAGTGCTCCGAGGAGTCCCCCCCCCTTGTAGTGCTCCGAGGAGTCCCCCCCCCTTGTAGTGCTCCCAGGAGTCCCCCCCCCCCCCTTGTAGTGCTCCCAGGAGTCCCCCCCCCCCCTTGTAGTGCCCCCAGGAGTCCCCCCCCCTTGTAGTGCCCCCAGGAGTCCCCCCCCCCTTGTAGTGCCCCCAGGAGTTCCCCCCCTTGTAGTGCCCCCAGGAGTCCCCCCCCTTGTAGTGCTCCCAGTAGTCCGTACCCCCCGCAGTTGAGACATAATAAAAAATAAAAAAAAACACACTTACCTGACACCCGCTCCTGGACCCGCCGCTGAGATCAGCTCCTCCGTCCGCTGCTTTGCATTATGGGAGTGACGCGTCATGGGAGTGACGCGTCACTCCCATCACCCACTGCGGGAGCCGGAAGATGTCCGGCTCTGGCAGTGGGAGCAGCAGCCGATGAGTCTGTCTGACTCTCATCAGCTGCTAAAGCAAACACACAGCTGCCGGCTCCGGCGGCTGTGTGTTTGTGCTGTGTAGCGCTGACCGAACTCCGTCCGGTCAGCGCAACACACGCGGTGCAGCTGTGTCACAGTGACACAGTCTGCACCGCGGCCTGCGGCCCGGGGGGCACATGGCACCCTGCCCCCGGCCCAGCCCGCCACTGGTTAGGCACCAGGAGGGAGGGTTAGGGTGAAGATTAGTCCTAAAAAAAAAAAAAGTGGACCATTTTTGTGTCTACCATTTTCGTGTCGACCTTTTGACCCTTTCGACCATTTGTTCCTGCTGACCTTACATGTCGACCTTTAGTGTGTCGACATCTAGTCCCAGTCGACCTATTGACGGTCTAACATCTGATGCCTATCTAGACATTGTCTGCCTCTTTACGGTCTATCTGTTAATCCACACCCTGCGTGCGTAATCGCAATTGCGATCCTTGCTGAATCAGGCCCCCTGTTCACTGTCTATGACATAGCTTACAAAGCTCTCAGGTGGTGGCCCAGTAAACTCAACGTAAATGTTAATTAAGTGTCCAGATAGCCATATACAGACCCCCTCCCCCACCCCCGCTTCCTTTCTTACCTTGTACTCGTATCACACCATAAATTACCACCAGCTGTAGAGGAGGACAAACATTGTTTTTTGTTTCTTTTTTCCCCTATTTTATTTTTTGTTTTTACCCTTCCTCTTTCCGTTTATCGGAGAGGTCTCTTCATCTTCTGTGGACGGTTTGCTACATTAGGCGGTGTTTATAGGGCATTGCAATGCAGTGTGGTGACTACAGTAAGATATGCGATCAGCCTAGAATGAAAACACAGCAGATTCAGACTAAACAGGAATAAGTAAGGCATGTACGTGCATAACATGTCCCAGAGAGGTGATAAGGGTCCTGTCTATTGCTGGAATACATTTTGATACTTGGGGTTAATTAGCTCGGTAGACTGGGGTCAGTGGTGCAGTGAGTAGGTGCAGAATTACAGTCCACACGTAGTATTCCATTTAAATAAACATAAGAGATGCTTTACTTCCAGCATGTGAAATCAGGAAACAGAAAAATAATAAACAAACCTAGCCCTTATTTAGGGCACTAGCTCACTTCTTGAAACCTCTCTACAGAAGCAGCTAATCTGCATGAGTCTCTCACAGTCTCTGAGATTTGTGGTCCTTCCTGCCACATGCAGGGCTGGACACTGGCCTGGTATAGCTTTCTCTGCTTGCTGGCTGCCGCCTCGCACAAGGACAGTGTCAGAGGTATAGGGATCTCCCTGCCTCCTTGCAGGTATTATCCTGACCTCCTGGTCTGCTTCACTCACACTGCTGCCCCGCCTGGACTGTCTGGCTGTGTCCACCAGCAGCCTCACCTGGGCTCTGATCATACGGCTGCCAATATACATCTTCCCACAATGCTTTTCTACTCTGTGTGGGCGGATCTGTTCTGCCACACACAGAATCTGCTGCTCACCATATATATATATATATATATAATCTGCATATTATTTGCCCGCATAATCTATCTATATAGAATAGTCGCCAAATATCGACTCTTGTGGCAATTTAGTTATAGGAGAGGTGTGGTAGTGATGTGTGGCTGTGCACATCCCTGAGAAGTGCCATAGGCCAGCGTGGCACATACTATGACCTCCTCTATGGGGTACGATGTTGGTGGCCGGCAGGTGCTGGCTTTCCAGCAACCGTGGCAGTCAGACTTCCTTCTAATAAATTGCCCCCATATGTTCAAAACTTTTCTCCCAGTGGTACTATGTGATGCAACATTTCCTGTGTATCCAAGTGGCAAAGTATATTTCTACATCAGGGTCCATAGGGTATCCACAGGATACCTTGGGGTATAGGTGATGACGTCAGGCATCGGGCACCATAGAGTTAGTTTTCAGCCTCCCAGGATGCACTAGGGTCCCCCTCCTATACCACGCCCCCGAGCCAAGGCATCTCAGTTTCGTTTGGTGCCCGGCCGGAGTCTGATGCACCTGTTAGAGGGGGGCTAAGAAGAGCCCCTGAAGTTTTCTACATCTGGAATTACAGCATGGACAGTCAGTACTGACGTCCATGCTGTTTACCCTACTATCCCGCCGGTACCAGAACGCTGGTAAGCATCTGGGGTCACAGCTAGCGGTGACCCCAGATGTTTGGGACCATGGCCGGATCTAAGGGGGACAACAAGGTAAGCAGCAGGGTCCCGCGGTGGGACCCTGCTGAACATGTTCCAGAGTCCCCAGGCAGGGGGCTCCCTGGGGACTGGCTGCAGCGTGGAGCCAGGTACTAACCTGCGCCTCCACTACCCCCCTGGGACAGCGGATTGCGGCAGAGCGGTAGCGCTGCAGCGTCCCGGGGGTTAAATGCATGCCAGGGGAGCGCGCCTTCCCTGTCTCACAGCCGGCGCCTCCCCCGCTGCACACAGCCCTCTCTGCACACGCTGACTGGCCCTGTGGCAGCGCTCTTCCCCCAGGCCAGCCTCCTCTATGCTCCTCGATGGCCATCTTTCTCAACGCAGGGTGAACGCTGCTGGAAGCTTGAAATGGAGGCATCGCGGTCTGGGTCCCCCGGCATACCTCTCCTCCGCTTGGTCAGGTCTGTGTATGCAGCGCTGTGTCCTACCAGGCTCCGTGTCTGAGTAGTTGAGTATTAGCGCTGATAGTGCAGGGATTGAATTTCTTTGCTTTGTATGTGACTTCTGCTAGCATCTGCTGCCTGTACTTTCAATTTCTTCTGTCAGCCATTTCACTGTCCCTGATCTTTCTGCTAAAGCCCTTGCGGTGCGGTGCTTGCAGGGTGGTCTCACACTATACTAACAAGTATCTGTGAGAGGGGTCACATACTTACCATCATGTCTGAGAGTGACTTTCCTCTCCAGCTTCTGTGTACTACGAGTAAGGTACCAATAGCGGAGGGGGAGGGTAGCGGCAGTGTTATTTATTGGCGCGGCCAATTACTGTCACGGCACCAGTACAGGAGCCGCCCTGGACTTGTTTCGCCAAAGCGCTTACAACCCTGGTGGGCCAGTTAGCTCCGCAGCCTGCGTTCTCACAGATGGGATTGTTCCAGCAGTCAGTGGTGTCGTCACCCATGCAGGGTTTCCCGAGGCAATTGATGGTACCTCACAGTCTCCCTATTTCCCCTCCCCAGGTCTCTCAGGAGCCTGCGTGGGTTAATTCGCTGACAAGTTCTGTACAGCACTTGTCGGCGTGTTACAAGGGGAGTCTGTGTTGAGGGCCGGTGGCGTCTCTGTCTGCTCCTTATGAGGATGACGACGTGCCGTCTGATGATGGGGAGATTCTGGATCTTTCGGACCAGGAACCTCTCCGTACTAAAGTGTCGGACGCTAGGTCCAAGATATATATTCCTGAAATTATTCGGGCAGTCCGAACAGCTTTAGTGATTGAGGACGAAGATCCTCCAGTGTCCAAATCTAAATATGCCTTTTTTAAGGATATTAAGGGTGACGCCACAGTGTTTCCTCTTTCGGGTCAGTTAGTGGACCAGTTAGAGGAAGCGTGGAAACAGCCTGGCAAACGGTATCAGCCGCAGAGACGTTTGGCGGTGGCTTATCCGTTTGCGGATAATTATTTTTCTAAGTGGGAATCCCACACAGGTGGATTCTCATGTGACACGCTTAGTCCGTAGTGCCACGTTGCCCATGCCCTCCACGTCTTCCCTGAAGGATGCTACGGACCGTAAGCTGGAGATCTGCCTAAAGTCCGTTTATTCTCTTTTAGGGGGGGGGGGCAGCTAGGCCGGCTATGGCCATTTGTTGGGTAGCCAGAGCTATAGAGCGCTGGGCTGATACTTTGGAGGCGTCTTTCGATTCCGACTGTTCGGCTGAGCAGACCGAGTTGATAGGCAATCTCCGGGACCCGGCCACTTATATCAATGAAGCGGCCTTGGATATCAGTACCCTGGCGTCTCGGATTTCTTCGGCAGCTGTAGCTGCTCGTCGTACCTTATGGTTGCGATCTTGGAAGGTGGACGCTGATTCCAAAAAGGGCTTGGAAGCTTTGCCTTTTAATGGAGAGGTTCTATTTGGTCCGGACCTGGACAAAATTGTAGCCACGCTGGCGGCAGCCAAATCTGCATGTCTCCCGTCTGCTGCAGTTCCTTCCAGTTCAGGTACATCTGATAGGGCCCAGGGTAGGCCTAAAGCACAGTCCTTTCCCCGACAGGCTGGCCCCAAAAAAACGGCCAAGCCCCGGAAGCAGGCCTGGAGTACCAGACGTCCGGCCCCTAAGCCAGATGACAAGCCTGCGGCCTGACGGTCCGGGCCTCCCTTTGGGGGATCCCAAAGTGGGAGGCCGCCTGCTGCAGTTCGCCCAGTGTTGGTCGGTTACCGCGACAGACACTTGGGTTCTCGAGGTGGTTTCTCACGGGTACGCCCTCTCCTTTCGGCACAGGCCCCCCTCTCGATTCTTCACCACGGGTCTTCCATCAGACCGGAACAAAGCCTTGGAACTGCGGAAAGTGTTGCATACTATGCTCCAGGCTGGAGTTATAGTGTCTGTTCCATTCTCCCAGAAGGGCCAGGGTTTCTATTCCATTCTGTTTTTGGTGCAGAAACCCAGTGGGTCGTTTCGTCCGATCCTCAACCTCAAAGCACTCAACAAGTCTTTGCGGGTGCCGAGGTTTCGGATGGAGACCCTATGGTCCATCATTCTGGCGCTGGAACCTGGGGATTACATGGTGTCGTTGGACATACAGGACGCTTACCTGCATGTTCCTATTCTTTTACGCCATCAACAGTTCCTCTGGTTTGCAATCCGCAACGACCACTTTCAGTTCCGGGCGTTACCTTTTGGGCTGGCGACAGCTCCACGTGTTTTCACCAAAGTGATGGCGGTCATGGCGGCTTCCCTGCGGCTGCAGGGCGTCCGCATGTTACCGTACTTGGACGACCTTCTGTTGGTGGCAGGATCTCCAGAGCTCCTTCTACGTCACTTGGACCTGACCATTGCGGTACTGCAACGGCACGGCTGGTTGATAAACTGGCAGAAGTCCACCCTGATCCCATCTCAGCGGATTCTGCACCTCGGAGCCTTATTGGACTCCGGACAACAAAGGATCTTAGTGACGGGGGAAAAGATCTCTGCCTTGCAGTTGAGGGTGCGCAGTTGTCTGCAGAGTCGCCGTGTGTCTCTGCACTCGGCGATGAGGTTACTGGGCTCCATGGTGTCAGTATTCGACATGGTGGAATATGCCCAGTTTCACTCCAGACCTCTTCAGCAATTGATCCTGCCCAAATGGAATGGACTGCCTCAGAGTCTAAAATCCGAGACGATGGTACTCACTCCAGAGGTTCGCCTGTCCCTGGCCTGGTGGTTGCAGATGACCCATCTCAACAGGGGTCGTCCGTTCTTGGTGTCGAATTGGGTCCTGTTGACAACGGACGCCAGTCTTCGAGGCTGGGGACCAGTCACGGGTCCACACTTGTTCCAGGGCAGGTGGACTCGGGCGGAAACAGAGCTTCCAATAAACATCTTGGAGCTCTGCGCCGTATTCAATGCTCTCCAGCAGGCACATCGGTTTCTCCAAGGTCACCCAGTGCAGGTCCAGTCGGACAACGCTACCACCGTGGCCTACATAAATCGGCAAGGAGGAACCCGAAGTCGGGCGGCTCTCGTAGAGGTGTCCCGAATCCTGGTTTGGGCGGAGCGCAATCTCCCGGCCATATCAGCTGTCTTCATCCCGGGAGTCCTAAACTGGGAGGCGGACTTGATCAGTCGCCAGGACGTTCATCCGGGGGAATGGTCTCTGCACCAGGACGTCTTTCAACTTCTGGTGGACAGGTGGGGTCTTCCAGAGATCGACCTCATGGCGTCACTGCACAACAACAAGTTGCCGGTGTACGGGTCTCGCACAAGAGACGAAAAGGCGTCTCTGGTGGATGCTCTGTCCGTCCGGTGGATGTTCCGGTTTGCTTATCTCTTTCCTCCGTTTTCCCTTCTTCCACGGGTAATCCGGAAATTCAAACAGGAAGGAGGGACGCTCCTGTTGATAGCTCCCACGTGGCCCCGGAGGCACTGGTTCTCAGACCTCCAGGGACTGTCCGTGGACATTCCTCTGCGGTTGCCGTTACGTCCGGACCTCCTGTCACAGGGTCCTTGTCTTCACCCGGACCTGACTCGGCTGTCTTTGACGGCGTGGCTGTTGAGACGGCCATGTTAAGGACCAGGGGGTTTTCCAGCTCTGTAGTGCAAACAATGCTAAGGGCTCGGAAACCATCCTCTGCAAGGATATACCATCGTGTGTGGCATACGTTCTTCCAGTGGTGTCGGCCGAGAGGTTATGCTCCTCGGGAGTTCCGTCTGTCTAGAGTATTAGCTTTCCTACAGACGGGACTGGACCATGGGCTTCGCCTTGCGTCTCTGAAGGTGCAGGTGTCTGCCCTGTCCGTCTGGTTCCATCGTAGGATTGCTGCAATCCCTGATGTGCGCACCTTTATGCAAGGTGTTCTCAGAATTTAGCCACCTTTTGTTTCACCTGTGGCGCCTTGGGATTCAGCTGTGGTCCTGAGGGCTCTCCAGGGACTGCCGTTTGAACCACTGGGCTCAGTGGACCTCAAATGGCTGACAGCTAAAACTATTTTCTTCGGCCAGACGTGTTTCTGACTTAGGGGCTCTCTCCTGTAGACCCCCTTTTCTGATTTTTCATAGGAACAGGGCGGTGCTACGCACTCGTCCTGGTTTCCTTCCTAAAGTTGTTTCCAGTTTTCACATCGAGGAAATCGTTGTGCCGGCTTTTAACTCACCTGATCTTTCAGTGGGTGAGGCCACTTTGGATGTTGTGCAGGCCTTAAGGATTTATGTTGACCGCACTTCTTTGTTTAGGAAGTCGGACGCCTTGTTTGTTCTCTATGGCTTCCGTAAAAAGGGTTGGCCTGCTTCAAAGCAGACTTTGGCAGGCTGGATTCGTATGGCCATTTCAGAAGCTTATCTTCATGAAGGCCTTCCGGTTCCTTCCTCTGTGAGGGCTCATTCCACTAGGTCTGTGGGTCCTTCGTGGGCTGCTCGACGTGGTGCCTCTGCAGTCCAGATCTGCAAGGCTGCCACTTGGTCTTCAGTCCATACCTTTGTGAGGTATTACGCGTTTGACACCTTTGCCTCTCAGGATGCTTCCTTCGGGCTGCGGATTCTCCTTTCAGCACAGGAGCGTCCCCACCCTTAAAGGATACTGCTTTGGGACATCCCCAAGGTATCCTGTGGATACCCTATGGACCTTGAAGTAGAAAATATGAGATATGGTAAGAACTTACCTTTGTTATCTCTATTACTACGAAGTCCATAGGGTTCCACAGGACTCCCGCCCTGTCGCACCTGTGCTGCAGATGGGCTTTACTCTGGTCACTGGTTTTTCCGTCTCCCTCTGGTGAGAATGTGATTCTTGTGTGTATCCAGATCTTTTTTCTCTCTCTTCCTTCTCTTCCTCCGGCCTATGGCTTGGTACGTAACTGAGATGCCTTGGCTCGGGGGCGGGGTATAGGAGGGGGACCCTAGTGCATCCTGGGAGGCTGAAAACTTTAACTCTATGGTGCCCGATGCCTGACATCACCTATACCCCAAGGTATCCTGTGGAACCCTATGGACTTCGTAGAAATAGAGATAACAAAGGTAAGTTCTTACCATATCTGATATTATACGATTTCAGCCTGTACAGTGTATTTAAGTAATCATGCCTCTATTTAGTGCCCCTTACAGGGTTGTGCACGGCACCATCGTAGAGATGACACCTTTAGCAGATGCCCATACCTAGGGTCTGATTCTAAGTCACAAGGTGCAGGTGCAGGCAGCCACGGAAGCTTAATTCACTACCCTATGCTAATTGTGGGAATGCGTAGGGCTAACGAGGGGCTTTGTGCGTCTACAAGCGGAAACTTATTGATTTTACGCCAGATGACGCAACCATCATTATTGGCATAAGCACATACACCAGCCCCGTGCTCGGTGTGAGAGATCTGTCAGAATCCGGCTTCCCTTCCCTGTATGCACAACTGGAAATCGCACTTTTTGAGTGTTTTATATATACGCCTGTGAACTCCCACAAGACTGGGCCGTACTGTGCCCTTGCATTGTTGCCCAATGTCACGGAACAACAGATCTGGCCAAGTTACGCAGAACTTACACTAGGACGGACATGGCAAAAATAAGTAAATTGACATCTGCACGTGTGCTGTATGCTAAGCGGTTTTTCGGGATCGCATAAAAAGAAATCGTTTAAGTTGCGTGAAAAAATTGTCTGCCAGACTGATAAAGCAGATGGGTAAACCGAAGTTAATGGGTTGAATGGTAGCAAACGATTGTTAGATGGTACGTGTAGGGCTGTCATAAGGCTTTTTTTTTTTTGTCTTTGCCACCCTTTTAATGTAGAGATTGCCTCTACCTTCTATACAATGATGTTATATAAGAAGAGCATCATCTCTGCTTAGTGTATACGGACTGCACAAAGCATTGCTACGAATCCTCTGTTCCGAGCGTTCCCCCGGTGACCCTATCTGTCTGCAGCCTCACTGTGCGTGCTGTGCTCACTCTCATCACTCCTTCCGTCCCATTGGAGGCAAACAGGAGCTGGATCAGCTGTTAGCAGCTGGCAGGAAACCATGAAGATAACCTGTGAGAAACCAGTGGAGACTTCGCCAGACAGGCGGCCTGTGTTCTGCTGCAGGTCTGGGGTAGAAACCAATAAATAAGGTTGTTGTTTTTTTCTCTGTGTTTATTTAATGGATTCCATATCTATCTAAAAGACGTAGGAAGAGGGGGAAGGGGAGTGAGTAAGTGGCGCACGCTGCGGAGAAGTGAGACATGTCCTCATTTGTTCTGTATGAGCTGCAGAATGTTCAGGTTTAGGACGACTTTACTTAGCCAAGCTCCTGGGCATCTCAGAACGTCAGGCAGAAGCTAAATGAAAGAAAACATGTAGGTGCCAATTGTCCTGGAGAAGTGTGTGGACTAGAGGCGTCTAGTACAGGAGGTAGCACTGCGGCGCTTCTAGCACCTGCTTTTACATATTTCACATTTTATTTTCTACGCAGAAATGGGAGCTGATCAGTCAGTTTAGCCGATCACAGCAGGTGCTAGAACTAGGAGAGAGAGCACAGAGAGAATATACTGCCAGCACACCCGTGATCCAGTACCAACGCTCCTAAAATCCAGAAACCTCGCTTACACACATTTGCAAATACATGATGAGTTACACGACACATCAGGGTATCGGCCAGGATTCTTCTAGTCTCCCTATATTGGGCCACGCATTAATGTGTTTATATATAGACGCATATCGCAGAGAAAAGGAAGACTGGTGACCCATTTGTTCAATTAACATTTGCTGCGATGCATTCAAGTTTTAGGACTACTTCATATAGCCATATTTACCTACTCTCCCAGACTTCAGTAAGGGAATGGCAAGTCTCCCACAAACGGCTTTATTCCCGGCGCTGACGCCCACTTCCTGAGTCAAGTGGGCGGCCCAGGGAATCAGTATGTAATACCACCGGCCGCATGGTTCTAATCCCGACGGCGGAAGCCCAGCAGGGGTGAAGATCCTGATCGATAATTTGGGTAAGTACCCCTAACCTTACCCCCTACCCTAAACCTCCTTTAGGGGTGCTTAACCCTAACCTCCCCCACCTAGTGCCTAAACCTAACCCCCCCCTTCCCCGCAGCCTAAACCTAAGTCTCCCGTGGTGCTGCCTAACCCCGCCTCCCCTAGCCTAAACCTAACCCTCCCCCCCCGCGGCTGTCCGTGCCCGGCTACCCTTCGTTCAGTATGCTGGACCTCAGGGCGTTGGTCTAATGACAGACGTTGGGATTATGACGCCTGTCATTAGTACCTTGCCGGGATTTGAGAATCGGGAAGCCGGCGGTCGG
This sequence comes from Taudactylus pleione, assembly GCA_031769625.1. Taxonomy (NCBI): domain Eukaryota; kingdom Metazoa; phylum Chordata; class Amphibia; order Anura; family Myobatrachidae; genus Taudactylus; species Taudactylus pleione. Next base: position 4,239,673 of record JAUIMM010000146.1, on the reverse strand, counting down.
AAATTTCGACCATCTGCTTCCTGACTGCATTCCAGTCCAGGCGGGTCGATGATGCAGTTCGCGCTATGTCACATTATTGTGGCCCCCTGATTTTAAAACTAGGCTTTGTATAGTGGAGCGCGGGGTCATGATGATGACATTGCTGTGCCACACGCTGCCCATCTGGCTGTGTAGGAGACAGCCTAAATGTCAGCAGGTATGCATACTGCCATGCTTCTGGGTACCTGGGGGTGTCATGGACAACTGAAATTATTTACAGCTTGCAGGTGAGAACTGTCACAGAGAAACTCCATGGACCAAAAAGTTAAAACCCCTTTTTAATGTGTCTTACAGTATATTTAGGAACATCTGGCCATGGCAGTTTCTGCCAGGTGCATCAGGGGTGGATGGGCACCATTGCTAACAGCAGATTCCGCACAGCGGTGTTATTACCATATACTCTCCTGTACTTTCTAATGGACTCTACAGTGCCATGGGGTCTGATATTTTCCTAAAATATTCTTTTACTTACATTTTTAAATTATTCACACATTTGCTTTGTACGCTCTTTGATCTTCATGATGAAGCTCTCGTTTGGAAATGCAGCGATCGCCTTTGGCATCTTGTCACATGCAGGTGTATTTTATTTGAAAGTCATCTGAAAACAATTTGAAGAATACACAGCAGGGTGGTCTACAAGCAAATAATCGTGATCTCTGAAGACCACTGATTGCTACAGGGTAAATGGTCTGGTTTTAGTGTTATTATCTGACATTACATGAGTGTTAATAAGTGGTAAGAATTGAATAAATTCTTTTTTGACTCCCTGATTGTAGGAAAATAAATCTGAAATATGCCGTAGGGGCCAATATCTAAGGGGTAAATTTACTAAGATGGGAGTTCTATTAAGAAGTGATGTTGCCCATAGCAACCAATCAGATTCTACTTCTCATTTATCTAGCACCTTCTAGAAGAGAATACCTGGAATCTGGTTGCTATGGGCAACATCACTTCTTAATAGAACTCCCATCTTAGTAAATTTACCCCTAAGTTGCCAGGTCCAGTGAAGGGAAGCTCCTATAGCAGTTAAAGGCGATTGTTGAGTCATATCTTGTAAAAATAATTCTGTGAGTTATACAGGGAGAGACACTGTGTATGGAATCTGTATCCAGAGCTAATTGGAAATGGAAGCAGAGTGTTTACTAATAAGGCGGTTACTGACTTTCTCCTGCCTCACTCCCAGTATACGCACCGTAGCCAGCCGTGCAGGCGTGCAGCCCTGTAATTGCCATTTATGGGGGCCTCCATCGTTACTCTGACGTGCAGCTTTGATAACGTTTGTATATAAAACATACCATGAGTCACATCACCTCCATCTGTGCAGTGAGCTTTGGATCACACATTATTTTCCCTGGCTGTCAGCCTCTGGTTCTTACTACATGCCAGACCCCAGGGAGCGATAGCCACTTCTCAGACATAGCTGTTGATGTGCAGAGAGAGCTGGCACGTTTTTTTGCGGCTGGAGTAATGTTTAACTCTCTCAGTGCTTGGATGAGGGAAGAACAGGTCACTGTGGGCCCCCTTGTACAGTTGGATGCCTTGTATGCATGCTTGCTGACCTTTGTGCTGCCCCCTATGGGAGAGGGCAGCTAGGTGCGCAGTAGGGGAGGGGGGCATAGCCATAAGTCGTAACCTTTTACAGCGGGACGGGGCATCGCAACACAGCGAGAACATACAAACTCCTCACAGATAGGACGTTGGTCAGCAATTGAACTCATGGCCTCAGTGCTCTTTAGCAGTAATGCTAACCACTACCCCAACATGTTGCCCACATTTGTTCATACATTTATTTTGTTGTAATTGTGGGAACATTGGGCTCAATTCAGACCCGCTCGCTAGATGCGTTCGCACGCAGCGAAAGTATGCAAATCCGCGATCGCACGGCAAGGCTTTAGCACGCCCTCTCTCTCAGCGTGTGATTGCATTGTGTATGCTGACGCCCACCAGCCTGTCTTAAGACGCCCACTTGCGCACGGCATCTCCATGCAACCATCGGTAACATCGAGTACCATCTGAAGCGAACGCAGCGCTTGTGGCTGACCATACCCTACCGCAAGCACTGCGAGCACTTCAGTGTAAAATTCAGCCAAGTGACGTGCACTATGACGCTGCGTCTTAATTATGCACGCCTCTGAAATGGCGTTAATACGCTCGGGCACGCCTGAGTTCGCACCTCCACTCCTCCCTTTTCTCCGACCAACCCCTGTCACCACCCACAAACTGCTTGTCCTGTCACTCATTCAGCCGGGTTGTCTATGCACAGCGCTCAAACGCTTCCCGATCGTACGGACTGGTACGAGCACTGCGATGCGCACGCATGCGCAGATTGCAAAAATCGGCTGGCTGCGTGCGAGCGTGTCTTAATCGGGCCCATAGTTCTAAACTAATATTGTGTAATATAATTCAATACAGTAAAATGTGTGTTTACTTGTGGCTTACTGTATCAGCTATAGAAGACTTTGGTGTCCTCTGTTACTCTTTAGAGGCTTTTTACTAGAATGTTATGAGTCTTCCTTTACCAGCGAGAATTCCGGCATTTAAAGAAAATATCACTGAGATAAAATATTCACCTCCAGCAGCAACTTGTAACCTCATCTAGTGTACAGATCTTGGCACCATAAATACATTTATATGGGCCCACTCTACATGGTGATGTCTTCATATTGACTGTGATACATTGATAAGTACTGTATACATTGTTTCTTACATTCCTATCACTACAAACATTTGCTAACGATATTACTAGGGAAAAAAAATACTTGGCGTAAGGAAATTATGTGCACTTTGTGTTTTGATTTGTTCTATTCAGTCAACAATCCTGTTGTTACAATGGCTTATGCTGGGCATACACGGCAAGATAAAATGCCTGTCAGACCGACAGACATTTTATCTGGCCGGCTGCCAGCCGCAGATGTCCGCGGCATATACTGTGAGAGAAATCTCAGTGTATAGCCCGACATCCGCGCTCCGCCCCCGGGGGAGGAGACATTTCCCTGTTCCTTCCGTAGGAAGGAACACAGGAAATGTCCGTCTGTCGGCTGCGCTGGGCATACACTGCCCGATGCGGCCGACAGTTACCGGGTAAATATCGCATCGGACGAGCATGCTGGACAATCCAGCATGCCCGACCAAGCAATATTTAACCCTCGGTTGCCCCCCCACGCTACAATTATCGCGGCGATCCGCCGATATCAGGCGGATCGTCCCGATAATTGCAGCGTGTATGGCCAGCATTAGTTATATTTCTGTATCTGCTGAACTATAAATCCCATCTTGCTTTATTGGCAGGGTTTAAACCTAATCTTTATGACTCCTGCCATCTCCCCTTTTTCTGAGTCTTGGGTACCACTCCTGGACTCCCGGCATCTGTGCTGTTAGGATCCCTGATTACATCGGTAGCAAAGATCATTTTTTTATCACTGGGGCTTTGAACGCTGACAACCCGAAGTTGCGTTATGACCGATTACGATTGAAAGTGGATATGATCTTGAATGTAACGACTTCTGGAATAGTATTGTGTATATGGTGTAGTAAAGAACTATTATTGCAGGTTTATTTTAGCTAAAGTCTCATTGACTTACATATTTTTGGCAGGGAGGAAGAAGTGTCTCGGGTCCAGGAATTGATCAAAAACCCTTCCTACAAAGTCAACCCACTGTCTGCGGTAGCCGAGCACCTTCTGAAACGCATGAAGGGCGAGCAAGCGAATCTCAGCTAACATGGCTACATAGTGTGTCTGTACCTGGAGATCGGATTAGGAACCAGATAAAGACTGTTTGCGTTCCCAGGACAAAATGACTGGTAGCAACTGGACACAGGAAACGTTGACTGTATCTGCATTGTCAAAAACACCTGGCACTGTTAATAGGGATTGTCATTTTACGCTGTTCTACCCAATAAAATATATACTGTATAATATGGAGTTTGTCTATTTGCTTTTACATTTAAGGGTTTGTCCAAAGTGTCAGCGAGCACATGTGATATTGCTTCTAATGTGTTATTCTAACCAAAATAAATAAAATACATAGTAAAACTATACAAATAGTACAATAGAAGGATTTTGGCCATTAGCGTGTCTATAATCCGCACAAGGTGCCCACCCTGTAACCATTCATGAAGCTTACCTCTCTGTTGGTGCTGAGAGTTCACTGGGAATGTGGCACTGGCGCCATTTTCCCAGAGATCGGAGCATGCACAGTACTGTAATCACTTGAAAAATGGCACCCGCACCATTTTCCTGAAGGACGACTCTGGAGAGAGATGAGGAGGCCCACAGGGAGACTGCAGATGGCCCACCTTCTCTGTTAAACCGCCCTTGATTCTGACGCTACTTCATTTCCTGAGGAAGCAAGCAGCAGTCCTGCGAATTGCATTTAATATTTATGCTAATGACAGAAGAGACTGCTGGGAGTAGAGCAGCCATCTTAGCGGAGTCCAGTTCCACATCAGTCTCACACTTTAAAGCACTTTACAGTATATACAAACTCAGAGTGAACTTGCATCAGGATGCTCACGAAGAGAATACACACAGATACACTAATGCAGACTGGCATGTAAATTGGTGCCTATGCATCCTAACCATGGAGAGGGGAAGGATGTGCAGTCAAAGGCAGAGTACAGTAACTACTGTGGTTGCTGCAGAAACATGCACATGGGGGGGGGGGTATCCAACACCTGCTACAGAGCGCGTACAAACACATGCTAAAGATGATGACTTAATGTAAACCAGGCATATATGCTGCCGATTTAGATCTGGATGCATGGTGAGTTGTTTTTGGCATTGCATGTACAAATGTGACCTCATACACATAGTGTCTATACGGCGTGAGACACCCAGCACAACAGATCCGAGAGGAGTACCGTACGGTATGCAGTCCGGATGCCGGTGGATCGAATGCCGACAGCCGGCTTCCCGACTGCTTAATCCCGGCGAGGGTTAAATGACAGGCGTCTAAATCTAGACGCCTGTCATTTTACCGAGACCGGCGCCCGGCATCCCGATCAAAGGGATGCCGAGTGCGGATAGCCGCGGGGGGGTGGAGGGTTAGGTTTAGGGTTCCCAGGGGGGATTTAGGGTTAGGCACCCCCCCGGGTGCCTAGGCTAAGGGGAGGGAGGGATAAGTTTAGGCTAGGGGAAGGCGGGGTTAACATTAGGTACCCCCGGGGGGGACTTAGGCGGCGGGGTAGGGTGGGTTAGGGTTAGGCACCCCTAAGGGAGGGTTAGGGGGTAGAAATAGGTTGGATTATACTTACCTTCGACGATCGGAATTTCCTCCTCTGCTGGGATGCCGCTGTCAGGATTCCAACCGCCGCAGCCAACGGCACTGTTGTTTCCTTTTAATGTTGGCTTATTCGCATCCCAGGCGCAGCGAAACACCCTCTCGCAGTGTACTAGATGCGCAGGGCGGCCACTTAGTTTTACACACGTACAAAGTCGCAGATGAAGCACAACGTAACTTGGCATGAGAAAAAGCCATGGCCGCTGTATCGCAGCACTTCATATATAGGGCCGTATTCAATTAGAGGCGAAAAGTCTGAATCCGCCAGGCGGAAAGTTTCCGCAGTATTCAATTCCAAAGACTTTTCGCGTACGCGAAAAGTCAATGCATTGTAATCAGCGGAAAAGTTTTGCATATGAATAGCAGGCGGAAAAAGGTGTAGAATTACGGTTTTGGGGTGCAAACTATGGGACCCCCCCCCCCCCACCCCCTGAACCTTTGTAACAGTCCCCCAAAGATAAACTGTGTAAGAAAAAACAACAACTTTAGAACACCCCAAAAAAAGTACTTTCATTTTGGGGGTGAAAGTGCAAAGTTGGGGGACAAACTTAAAAACTAGCGAAATAGACTTCTGGGCGGAAGTTGGATTTTTAACATGATTTAAAACTTCACTTTAGCAACTTAAAAATATGCTAGCACCCATTTTCAAGTACCCCAAATTTGCTGGGAGCAGTTTTTTTAACATAAAAATACTGCTTTAATGCTATTCTTCACCACTTGTGTTAATGCGCTAATTGGCACCAACTGCCACAATTTAAGTACCCAAATACCTTCATTAGGGCTAATCGTGGGCATCTATAGTGATCCCCAATGTTAGTGCATTTTTTGGGGGTGTCAGGCGGAGTTCCCCATTTTTGACAGGACTTTTTGCCTGTTTCAGTTTTGCCGGGTGCTGTTTACGCGACCTTTCTAATTGAATACGGCGAAAATCGGGAGCACGCCCGATACTTTTCAGCATGCAAAACACGTAATGCAGGCAAAGTCTGGCATGCGGAAAAGTATCACAGGTGCGAAACTAATTGAATATGGCCCAAAGATTCAGACTCAGCCGCACACAGATGTATAAATGTCGCACAGCAAATTGATCAGTGTAATCTAGCAGAGAAGCTTTTTCTACCCAGATTCATGAAAATAAAAGGCACATTGTGACTGAGAAAGACGCTCGGAACAGCGGTGTCAGCCGCGACCTGATGCGCCAAGATATTTGCAGGTACTTGAGTAACACACATGTAGGTGGTAATACACTATTTTTGCAAGCTTTTTTTTATTTTTGTCAATTTGCACCCATTTTGCTACAAACTTTGCATCAGTATTGTAACATCAACATTTATTGACATTAAAATAAGATATTACTTAAAACACTTTTTGATGTATCTGGCATCGGTAGCGAGGTTTTGGGGCCAGTGATAGTCTGCCCAATCCTGCACTTTATTACCACAGCGCAGGACTTTTCTCTTTCATGAAAGAGGAGAAGAGATGTGCATATATACTGTATATATTACTATAAATTACTTTGGGGTCCTTTTGCTGGTTTGTGTGTTTTGTAACATAATAAATCATATTCCAGTTTGGTTCTGCTGATAACTTTTACGTTCTCTATATAGGGAGGGTTATACATGAGGGGATACTATAGGGTTATACATGAGGGGATACTATAGGGTTATACATGAGGGGATACTATAGGGTTATACATGAGGGGATACTATAGGGTTATACATGAGGGGATACTATAGGGTTATACATGAGGGATACTATAGGGTTATACATGAGGGGATACTATAGGGTTATACATGAGGGGATACTATAGGGTTATACATGAGGGGATACTATAGGGTTATACCTGAGGGGATACTATAGGGTTATACATGAGATACTATAGGGTTATACATGAGGGGATACTATAGGGTTATACATGAGGGATACTATAGGGTTATACATGAGGGGATACTATAGGGTTATACATGAGATACTATAGGGTTATACATGAGGGGATACTATAGGGTTATACATGAGGGATACTATAGGGTTATACATGAGGAGATACTATAGAATTCACTTGGTAAATGTTTCAGTTTGGTAGCTTTTTCTCAGGCCAGATAAAGATCTATTTACCGAAATTATTCCTATGTGATGTATTATACCTATGTGTACTCTGTAGCAGAGCCGTAACTAGACTTTTTGGTGCCCTGTGCCAGAAAGAGCATTGGCGCCCCCCTCATTTTTCAAAGGGACATAATGCACCCAAAAAAGGGCCATGGCCTCATGGGGAAGGGTCAGGGAAGAGATGGGGGAGGCCAGGAGATGCTGGGGATGAAATAAGAGGAAGCTACAAGCGAGAATGATAATAAACCGAAAACTGACAGGCTCAACAGCGCCCCCTGACCTGTGGTGCCCTGTGCCATGGCACCGGCCGCACTACCCTAGCTACGGCCCTGATCTGTAGCACTTTACGAACGAGATGAAACACAGTGATGAAGCTAGGTAGGATATTATTAAACAGAAGTCATTGCGTGGACTCAGCCATTTGTTAACGTGTTTTCGTTTTAATATATCATGTTACAGCAATTTCTCCATTCTCTTCAGCAAAGCCGAGAGATCCTATTGATTTACTGCAAATTGTACAGTGAATATAAAATGACCATTCTGCCTATTTAATAATCAGTTATAACTGGATATTCAAGTTTAGTATTATATAAACAAGGGATATAGTCACAATGTCGACAATTATGATGTCGACCTTATTAAAATGTTGACATTATGTCTGCATAGTTTACAGTGTTGGCATGTGAAACGCCGACTTTCTGCACGGACCGGCAGTGGAGGAATATGGTTGGGCACTAGAGGGATTAATGGTGTCCTCAAAGTTTAGAAATACAGGCATATACAGTCAGGTGCATAAATATTGGGACATTGACAGAATTTTCATATTTTGGCCTCTATTCACCACCACAATGGCTTTGAAATGAAACAAACAAGATGTGCTTTAACTGCAGACTTTCAGATTTAATTTGAGGGTAATTACATCCAAATTAGGTGAACGGTGTAGGAATTACAACGGTTTCTATATGTGCCTCCAACCCCAAAGGCTCTTATTTGTGACCTTCTTTTTTTAATTTTATATTTTTTTGGGACAGTCCCATAAGCAGAGATATGAAGATGACGGGAAGCCATAACATTTAGGGCACCCTGCCAATACTTTGCAAACAGATCTGGACAAGTAACTCCTAGAATATTCTGTTCTAGACCATTTCTCTATATGATATTGCAGGTAAATCTCTACTTGACTTTGACAGAGTTTTCAAAATAGTGCCCATATAGAGAATGTGGGGACTGTTTGTTGCACGTGGTTAGTGCTGCTGGTATATGTTGTGTGGTACATCTATGGAGTCTCAATATATAAAGAGCTGATGTTGTAGGAGTGAAATGTTTCAAAATTCTCAGTCTAATTGGTTATCCATAGCCCAAGAGGGCAAATCTGAAATGGCTGACCGTAGGCAGACGCATGTGGGTACGCACCATGCTTCTATGCCTACGCTTGTTCTTATAATAAAGATTTATCCATAGTAAGGTCAACTAATGGTCTGATAGGTGTCACACATAGCCACTATTATTGTGGTCTGCTATCCAAGCTACTTTTGCTTTACCTTAACTCAACTTTAATTATGCAATGGCTATTAATCTGCCTCCATACTATTCTGTCAGTGCTGAGAATTTGTAGCTTAGTGTGGAGTACTGGGGGCTTCCACCATTAATATAGGGGGGTGCTCTTATAGCCCATCTCTGAGGACTGTCTGTTGGCTTTCGTGCACATCTGTAACAGATTAATTATACACGTTGTCTTTGGCATTGGAATTGATCTGGTGCAATAAATCACGTTCTCTCATCACGGTTCTGTGTACCTATCTGGTTCTGTTTTCACATCTGGGAATCTCCGACAAATTCATTTACTACAGCGCTTTGGTAAACGGCCATTGGAGCTAAACCTAAAGGGTACAATTTGTCCCAGTCTTTCTGTTCTCATGACCTACAATAGGGGCTTCGCTTTCTGCATCACAGTAACTGGTTTTCATCCCCACTAGGACACCAATGCATTTACTTTCCTCCAGGATGACTGGCCACCAGCGTTTCGCAGAAATAATTTTTAAATGAAGCAATAAAAAAAGTTGTGGATCAAACGTGGTTGCAAGAAGGGTTCTCTGTAAAGTGTGGTGGGACTCGGTAGAACGCCCCAGCTTCCCGAGGGCAAGAATGGATCAATTTCACTAATGAGTAGATGAAGGACAAGCAGCTCGGAGAATGATTGCTGTGCTATCCCATTTCTTCCCCAGTGATTTGCTGCTGCACAGGAAATAAAACGTGCAGTGCCCCTATATTGTCATCACATGGCTGTGACCATTTATAGAGACAATGTAAGTGACAGATCCCATGTACTGATAGTGGTGCTATCTCATCCCACAGTTACCACATGGTAAATACAGCAATCAGCATTCATGCATGTAGTGTGCTGTTCTATGTCTCCCCAGTACATACAAAGAGAGGGGGGGGGGGGGGCAGGATATAGTGGTCAGATAGATGTCAAAATAAAAATAATATTCCTGTGAGAGCCCCTTACTGATATACAAAGGTTCCTTATTCATATATATAAATGTATACAGCTGTCAGCATTTTATTTTAATTTGTTTAATGGTTGATGAGTGCTTTTCACCACACACATATACATACTGTAACAAAGAGAACAGAACCTTTACACAATCTGTGTATATTTTTTTTTAACAATGATAATGCGGTTTGAATCTACGTAGAAAGTCATGACTAGACTAACCTGAACGTTGTTAGGAGTGTACTCCTGTGCATCCTCCCTCCAGCATCCTGCTAGTTACGAAGAGCAGGCGGTCACTAGGACCCAGCGGAGCTAAGCCAGAGGGGGCTGACCTCGAACATACAATACTATCTGTTGTCACCCTACTACTCTGCTACTACTATATGCTATCTCCGTACTTTGCTACTACTATCTGCTGTCTCCATACTATACTGCTACTACTATCTGCTGTCTCCATACTATACTGCTACTACTATCTGCTGTTACCCTACTACTGTGCTACTACTATCTGCTGTCTCCATACTATACAGCTACTACTATCTGCTGTCACCATATTATACTGCTACTACTATCTGCTGTCTCCGTACTATACTGCTAGTATCTGCTGCCACCCTACTTCTCTGCTACTAATATCTGCTGCCACCCTACTACTATCTACTGTCACCATACTATACTGCTACTACTATCTGCTGTTACCCTACTACTCTGCTACTATTATCTGTTGTCTCCATGCTATACTGCTACTACTATCTGCTGTCTCCATACTACTCTGCTACTACTATCTGCTGTCTCCATACTACTCTGCTACTACTATCTGCTATCTCCATACTATACTGCTACTACTATCTGCTGTCTCCATACTACTCTGCTACTACTATCTGCTGTCTCCATGCTATACTGCTACTACTATCTGCTGTCTCCATACTACTCTGCTACTACTATCTGCTGTCTCCATGCTATACTGCTACTACTATCTGCTGTCTCCATACTATACTGCTACTACTATCTGCTATCTCCATACTATACTGCTACTACTATCTGCTGTTTCCATGCTATACTGCTACTACTATCTGCTGTCACCATACTATACTGCTACTACTATCTGCTGTTTCCATGCTATACTGCTACTACTATCTGCTGTCACCATACTACTCTGCTACTATCTGCTATCTCCATACTATACTGCTACTACTATCTGCTATCTCCATACTATACTGCTACTACTATCTGCTGTCACCATGCTAAACTGCTACTACTATCTGCTGTCTCCATGCTATACTGCTACTACTATCTGCTGTCACCATGCTAAACTGCTACTACTATCTGCTGTCTCCATGCTATACTGCTACTACTATCTGCTGTCTCCATAGTATACTGCTACTACTATCTTCTGTCTCCGTACTATACTGCTACTACTATCTTCTGTCTCCGTACTATACTGCTACTACTATCTGCTGTTACCCTACTACTCTGCTACTACTATCTGCTGTCTCCATACTATACTGCTACTACTATCTGCTGTCTCCGTACTATACTGTTATTTGCTGTTACCCTACTACTCTGCTACTACTATCTGCTGTCTCCATACTATACTGCTACTATCTGCAATCTCCATACTATACTGCTACTACTATCTGCTGTCTCCGTACTATACTGCTACTATCTGCTGTTACCAAACTATACTGCTACTACTATCTGCTGCCACCCTACTACTCTGCTACTACTATCTGCTGCCACCCTACTACTCTGCTACTACTATCTACTGTCACCATACTACTCTACTACTACTATCTACTGTCACCATACTACTCTACTACTACTATCTGCTGTCTCCATACTACTCTGCTACTACTATCTGCTGTCACCATACTATACTGCTACTATCTGCAATCTCCATACTATACTGCTACTACTATCTGCTGCCACCCTACTACTCTGCTACTAATATCTGCTGCCACCCTACTACTCTGCTACTACTATCTACTGTCACCATACTACTCTACTACTACTATCTGCTGTCTCCATACTACTCTGCTACTACTATCTGCTGTCACCATACTATACTGCTACTATCTGCAATCTCCATACTATACTGCTACTATTATCTACTGTCACCATACTACTCTGCTACTACTATCTGCTGTCTCCATACTACTCTGCTACTACTATCTGCTGTCTCCATGCTATACTGCTACTACTATCTGCTGTCTCCGTACTACTATGCTACTACTATCTGCTGTCACCATGCTATACTGCTACTACTATCTGCTGTCTCCATACTACTCTGCTACTACTATCTGCTGTCTCCATGCTATACTGCTACTACTATCTGCTGTCTCCGTACTATACTGCTACTATCTGCTGTTACCAAACTATACTGCTACTACTATCTGCTGCCACCCTACTACTCTGCTACTAATATCTGCTGCCACCCTACTACTCTGCTACTACTATCTACTGTCACCATACTACTCTACTACTACTATCTGCTGTCTCCATACTACTCTGCTACTACTATCTGCTGTCACCCTACTACTCTGCTACTAATATCTGCTGCCACCCTACTACTCTGCTACTACTATCTGCTGTCTCCATACTATACTGCTACTATCTGCAATCTCCATACTATACTGCTACTACTATCTGCTGTCTCCGTACTATACTGCTACTATCTGCTGTTACCAAACTATACTGCTACTACTATCTGCTGCCACCCTACTACTCTGCTACTAATATCTGCTGCCACCCTACTACTCTGCTACTACTATCTACTGTCACCATACTACTCTACTACTACTATCTGCTGTCTCCATACTACTCTGCTACTACTATCTGCTGTCACCCTACTACTCTGCTACTAATATCTGCTGCCACCCTACTACTCTGCTACTATTATCTACTGTCACCATACTACTCTGCTACTACTATCTGCTGTCTCCATACTACTCTGCTACTACTATCTGCTGTCTCCATGCTATACTGCTACTACTATCTGCTGTCTCCGTACTACTATGCTACTACGATCTGCTGTTTCCATATTATACTGCTACTACTATCTGCTGTCACCATGCTATACTGCTACTACTATCTGCTGTCACCATACTATACTGCTACTACTATCTGCTGTCTCCATACTATACTGCTACTACTATCTGCTGTCTCCGTACTACTCTGGTACTATCTGCTGTCACCATACTATACTGCTACTACTATCTGCTGCCACCCTACTACTCTGCTACTAATATCTGCTGCCACCCTACTACTCTGCTACTACTATCTACTGTCACCATACTACTCTACTACTACTATCTGCTGTCTCCATACTACTCTGCTACTACTATCTGCTGTCACCCTACTACTCTGCTACTAATATCTGCTGCCACCCTACTACTCTGCTACTATTATCTACTGTCACCCTACTACTCTGCTACTACTATCTGCTGTCTCCATACTACTCTGCTACTACTATCTGCTGTCTCCATGCTATACTGCTTCTACTATCTGCTGTCTCCGTACTACTATGCTACTACTATCTGCTGTCACCATGCTATACTGCTACTACTATCTGCTGTCACCATACTATACTGCTACTACTATCTGCTGTCTCCATACTATACTGCTACTAATATCTGCTGTCTCCGTACTACTCTGGTACTATCTGCTGTCACCATACTATACTGCTACTACTATCTGCTGTCTCCGTACTACTCTGGTACTATCTGCTGTCACCATACTATACTGCTACTACTATCTGCTGTCTCCGTACTACTCTGCTACTACTATCTGCTGTCTCCATAGTATACTGCTACTACTATCTGCTGTCTCCATGCTATACTACTACTTCTATCTGCTGTCTCCGTACTATACTGCTATCTGCTGTTACCCTACTGCTCTGCTACTACTATCTGCTGTCTCCATACTATACTGCTACTACTATCTGCTGTCTCCGTACTATACTGCTACTATCTGCTATCTCCATACTATACTGCTACTACTATCTGCTATCTCCGTACTATACTGCTACTACTATCTGCTATCTCTGTACTATACTGCTACTACTATCTGCTGTCTCCGTACTATACTGCTACTACTATCTGCTATCTCTGTACTATACTGCTACTACTATCTGCTGTCTCCGTACTACTATGCTACTACTATCTGCTGTTTCCATACTATACTGCTACTAATATCTGCTGTCTCCGTACTATACTGTTATTTGCTGTTGCCCTACTACTCTGCTACTACTATCTGCTGTCTCCATACTATACTGCTACTATCTGCAATCTCCATACTATACTGCTACTACTATCTGCTGTCTCCGTACTATACTGCTACTATCTGCTGTTACCAAACTATACTGCTACTACTATCTGCTGCCACCCTACTACTCTGCTACTACTATCTGCTGCCACCCTACTACTCTGCTACTACTATCTACTGTCACCATACTACTCTGCTACTACTATCTGCTGTCTCCATACTACTCTGCTACTACTATCTGCTGTCACCCTACTACTCTGCTACTAATATCTGCTGCCACCCTACTCCTCTGCTACTACTATCTACTGTCACCATACTACTCTGCTACTACTATCTGCTGTCTCCATACTACTCTGCTACTACTATCTGCTGTCTCCATGCTATACTGCTACTACTATCTGCTGTCTCCGTACTACTATGCTACTACTATCTGCTGTCTCCATACTATACTTCTACTACAATCTGCTGTCTCCATGCTTTACTACTATCTGCTGTCACCATACTATACTTCTACTATTATCTGCTGTCTCCATACTATACTGCTACTACTATCTGCTGTCTCCATGCTTTACTACTATCTGCTGTCACCATACTATACTTCTACTATTATCTGCTGTCTCCATACTATACTGCTACTACTATCTGCTGTCTCCATACTATACTGCTACTACTATCTGCTGTCACCATACTACTCTGCTACTGCTATCTGCTGTCATCATACTACTCTGCTACTGCTATCTGCTGTCACCATGCTATACTGCTACTACTATCTGCTGTCTCCATGCTATACTGCTACTACTATCTGCTGTCTCCATACTATACTGCTACTACTATCTGCTGTCACCATGCTATACTGCTACTACTATCTGCTGTCTCCATGCTATACTGCTACTACTATCTGCTGTCACCATACTACTCTGCTACTGCTATCTGCTGTCATCATACTACTCTGCTACTGCTATCTGCTGTCACCATGCTACACTGCTACTACTATCTGCTGTCTCCATACTATACTGCTACTACTATCTGCTGTCACCATGCGATACTGCTACTACTATCTGCTGTCACCATGCTATATTGCTACTACTATCTGCTGTCACCTTGCTATACTGCTACTGCTCTTCTACTATCTGTAATATTTATATAGAGCATCAATGCCATGGGAAAAAAATATACCAGAGACTGATGTTAGCATTTAACAACAGAAGGGGAATGAAACCTACAAATCATCACACAACCAGAGAAGAAAGGAGTTGCTGAGGCATGGCATGAGGTGTGACCGCCATTCCAGGCACCCTACTGCTACTACTATCTGCTGTCACCATACTACTCTGCTACTGCTATCATCATACTACTCTGCTACTGCTATCTGCTGTCACCATGCTACACTGCTACTACTATCTGCTGTCTCCATACTATACTGCTACTACTATCTGCTGTCACCATGCGATACTGCTACTACTATCTGCTGTCACCATGCTATACTGCTACTACTATCTGCTGTCTCCATGCTATACTACTACTTCTATCTGCTGTCTCCGTACTATACTGCTATCTGCTGTTACCCTACTGCTCTGCTACTACTATCTGCTGTCTCCATACTATACTGCTACTACTATCTGCTGTCTCCGTACTATACTGCTACTATCTGCTATCTCCATACTATACTGCTACTACTATCTGCTATCTCCGTACTATACTGCTACTACTATCTGCTATCTCTGTACTATACTGCTACTACTATCTGCTGTCTCCGTACTATACTGCTACTACTATCTGCTATCTCTGTACTATACTGCTACTACTATCTGCTGTCTCCGTACTACTATGCTACTACTATCTGCTGTTTCCATACTATACTGCTACTAATATCTGCTGTCTCCGTACTATACTGTTATTTGCTGTTGCCCTACTACTCTGCTACTACTATCTGCTGTCTCCATACTATACTGCTACTATCTGCAATCTCCATACTATACTGCTACTACTATCTGCTGTCTCCGTACTATACTGCTACTATCTGCTGTTACCAAACTATACTGCTACTACTATCTGCTGCCACCCTACTACTCTGCTACTACTATCTGCTGCCACCCTACTACTCTGCTACTACTATCTACTGTCACCATACTACTCTGCTACTACTATCTGCTGTCTCCATACTACTCTGCTACTACTATCTGCTGTCACCCTACTACTCTGCTACTAATATCTGCTGCCACCCTACTCCTCTGCTACTACTATCTACTGTCACCATACTACTCTGCTACTACTATCTGCTGTCTCCATACTACTCTGCTACTACTATCTGCTGTCTCCATGCTATACTGCTACTACTATCTGCTGTCTCCGTACTACTATGCTACTACTATCTGCTGTCTCCATACTATACTTCTACTACAATCTGCTGTCTCCATGCTTTACTACTATCTGCTGTCACCATACTATACTTCTACTATTATCTGCTGTCTCCATACTATACTGCTACTACTATCTGCTGTCTCCATGCTTTACTACTATCTGCTGTCACCTTACTATACTTCTACTATTATCTGCTGTCTCCATACTATACTGCTACTACTATCTGCTGTCTCCATACTATACTGCTACTACTATCTGCTGTCACCATACTACTCTGCTACTGCTATCTGCTGTCATCATACTACTCTGCTACTGCTATCTGCTGTCACCATGCTATACTGCTACTACTATCTGCTGTCTCCATGCTATACTGCTACTACTATCTGCTGTCTCCATACTATACTGCTACTACTATCTGCTGTCACCATGCTATACTGCTACTACTATCTGCTGTCTCCATGCTATACTGCTACTACTATCTGCTGTCACCATACTACTCTGCTACTGCTATCTGCTGTCATCATACTACTCTGCTACTGCTATCTGCTGTCACCATGCTACACTGCTACTACTATCTGCTGTCTCCATACTATACTGCTACTACTATCTGCTGTCACCATGCGATACTGCTACTACTATCTGCTGTCACCATGCTATACTGCTACTACTATCTGCTGTCACCTTGCTATACTGCTACTGCTCTTTTACTATCTGTAATATTTATATAGAGCATCAATGCCATGGGAAAAAAATATACCAGAGACTGATGTTAGCATTTAACAACAGAAGGGGAATGAAAACTACAAATCATCACACAACCAGAGAAGAAAGGAGTTGCTGAGGCATGGCATGAGGTGTGACCGCCATTCCAGGCACCCTACTGCTACTACTATCTGCTGTCACCATACTACTCTGCTACTGCTATCTGCTGTCATCATACTACTCTGCTACTGCTATCTGCTGTCACCATGCTACACTGCTACTACTATCTGCTGTCTCCATACTATACTGCTACTACTATCTGCTGTCACCATGCGATACTGCTACTACTATCTGCTGTCACCATGCTATACTGCTACTACTATCTGCTGTCTCCATGCTATACTACTACTTCTATCTGCTGTCTCCGTACTATACTGCTATCTGCTGTTACCCTACTGCTCTGCTACTACTATCTGCTGTCTCCATACTATACTGCTACTACTATCTGCTGTCTCCGTACTATACTGCTACTATCTGCTATCTCCATACTATACTGCTACTACTATCTGCTATCTCCGTACTATACTGCTACTACTATCTGCTATCTCTGTACTATACTGCTACTACTATCTGCTGTCTCCGTACTATACTGCTACTACTATCTGCTATCTCTGTACTATACTGCTACTACTATCTGCTGTCTCCGTACTACTATGCTACTACTATCTGCTGTTTCCATACTATACTGCTACTAATATCTGCTGTCTCCGTACTATACTGTTATTTGCTGTTGCCCTACTACTCTGCTACTACTATCTGCTGTCTCCATACTATACTGCTACTATCTGCAATCTCCATACTATACTGCTACTACTATCTGCTGTCTCCGTACTATACTGCTACTATCTGCTGTTACCAAACTATACTGCTACTACTATCTGCTGCCACCCTACTACTCTGCTACTACTATCTGCTGCCACCCTACTACTCTGCTACTACTATCTACTGTCACCATACTACTCTGCTACTACTATCTGCTGTCTCCATACTACTCTGCTACTACTATCTGCTGTCACCCTACTACTCTGCTACTAATATCTGCTGCCACCCTACTCCTCTGCTACTACTATCTACTGTCACCATACTACTCTGCTACTACTATCTGCTGTCTCCATACTACTCTGCTACTACTATCTGCTGTCTCCATGCTATACTTCTACTACAATCTGCTGTCTCCATGCTTTACTACTATCTGCTGTCACCATACTATACTTCTACTATTATCTGCTGTCTCCATACTATACTGCTACTACTATCTGCTGTCTCCATGCTTTACTACTATCTGCTGTCACCATACTATACTTCTACTATTATCTGCTGTCTCCATACTATACTGCTACTACTATCTGCTGTCTCCATACTATACTGCTACTACTATCTGCTGTCACCATACTACTCTGCTACTGCTATCTGCTGTCACCATGCTATACTGCTACTACTATCTGCTGTCTCCATGCTATACTGCTACTACTATCTGCTGTCTCCATACTATACTGCTACTACTATCTGCTGTCACCATGCTATACTGCTACTACTATCTGCTGTCTCCATGCTATACTGCTACTACTATCTGCTGTCACCATACTACTCTGCTACTGCTATCTGCTGTCATCATACTACTCTGCTACTGCTATCTGCTGTCACCATGCTACACTGCTACTACTATCTGCTGTCTCCATACTATACTGCTACTACTATCTGCTGTCACCATGCGATACTGCTACTACTATCTGCTGTCACCATGCTATACTGCTACTACTATCTGCTGTCACCTTGCTATACTGCTACTGCTCTTCTACTATCTGTAATATTTATATAGAGCATCAATGCCATGGGAAAAAAATATACCAGAGACTGATGTTAGCATTTAACAACAGAAGGGGAATGAAAACTACAAATCATCACACAACCAGAGAAGAAGGGAGTTGCTGAGGCATGGCATGAGGTGTGACCGCCATTCCAGGCACCCTACAAACCAAATGCAGATGTTGTGGGGCAGCGACAGCGCCTCCCCCGGGCAATGCATAAAATGAAGTCATTGTAACACAAATTTCTGTAGAACCCATCAAAGTATCAGATAAAGAGCCAATAAATGAAGCAGGTCAATGTATGTGTTATTTAAAATGCTACTAGTATGTGAGCTCTCATGGACAGGAACCTCTAGCCTCTTGTTTTCCACGTAGCATTAAACCTGTGCCTCCCATTCAGTGACTTGGACATTGTATGCTTGTCAGGTTACACTGTTTCTATATACTGCTGTATGACACTGCGGATACTTTGTGGTGGCTTAAGAAAAAAAACTTTAATAATATGTAATAACATATTATAATGGACTTAAGATCTTATTCAGTAAGGATTGCCATTGCAATAGCGATTACGCAGTCTGACTGCGAAGATATGCTAATGATTGCAATCGCAATGCCATACACGGCCTAACATAAGGGTGCCTACCTCACCTTACACAGGGATGCAGTTAATATCCCTACGATCGGCTTGCGGCTGCCGAAATCCAGGCGCCGGAATCCCAATCACCGAGCGCACACTGGCACCGGAATCCCGACTTGACTGGGGATGCCGACAGTGGCAAGCCGGCATCCCGATCGTAAGGAGACCGCGGGGGGGTTAGGTTTAGGCACCCCAGAGGGACTTCGGCCTTATTCAATCTGAGGCGAAAAGTCCAGACTTTTTGCCTCCTTCGCCTGTTTTCCAGACGGAAAAGTATCGCGCGCGTGCCCGCTATTCCCCGTTTTCAATTCCAAAGGAGGCAAAATCAGGAACAGGCGAAACTTTCATCAGCGAAAGAATACGGGAATTTTTGGGAAATAATTGTAGGACCCCCCTTAAAGATGTCCAGACCTCGGGGATGACTATGGGTACCCCCATTTTTGCCTGCAAAAGAAAGTCGGGTTTTTAAATTGCCGCAGCAGGTGTTTTTTTTTCCAACTTTGAAGAAGTGATGCAGAAGAGCACTTAGATTTTTTTTTTTTCGTTTTTAAAAGTGGTCCCATCAAATTTGGGGTACCTGAAAATGGGTACTAACATATTTTTAAGTCCCTAAACAATTTTTTTTAAAATTCTGCAAAAAAGCACCTACCGCTAATAGCCTATTCTACAAAACACCGGATGCATACTTACAGAATACCCCTGAACCTATTTCGCTTTATTTAAACATTGTTCCACTTTTTTTTTTTTTACCTCAAAATTTGAAATCCTTTTTTTGGGGGTCCCGATATATATATTTTTTTTTACACATTTCGTTTTAAGGGGGCATTCCCAAGGGTGCAGGCTATTATTTTTAAAGCCTGCACCCCCAAACCTCAATTCTACACTTTTTTTCACCTGCTAAAGGTAAGTGAAAAATTCGCTCCGTTTTTTCCAATAGACTTTTTGCACCTTCTATGAAAAAAAAATGGGAATTTTCGGGAAATGTGCCTGAGACCCCCCTAAAGATGTCCAGACATGAGGGATCACTATGGGTACCCCCATTTTTGCCTGTTGATGGAAGTCGGGGTTTGTAATAGCCGTGGCAGGTGTATATTTGCAGCTGTGATGAAGGGGTGAAGAATAGCTCTTCGGAATATTTATTTTAACAAAAAAAAAACTATCAAGTTTGGGGTACATGAAAATGGGGGTATCATATTTTTAAGTCCCTAAAGTTATTTTTAAGAATTCTGCAAAAATGCACCTGGCGCTACTCAAGGGAACCCCTGTGGATTTTATTGGTCTATTTTAGAAGTGTTTTTTCGTTTTGTTTTTTTTTTCACCCCAAAAATAAAGTTTAATTTTTGGGGGTGTCCCGATTTTTTATTTTTTTTTTAAATTTTGACAGTTTTTTTTTTAGAATGCCATTCCCAGCGGTGCAGGCTATTTTTTTTAAGCCTGCACCCATAAACCCCAGTTCTGCACTTTTTTTCGCCTTGCAAACCATGGTGAAAACTTATCCCTGTTTTTTATCAAAGACTTTTCGACCCGGCGAAAAGTCTTTGAAATTGAATTCGGGGATAATTGAAACATGCAAAAATGACATCATCATCGACTTTTCGCAGCCTAATTGAATACCCTCCTTAGGGTTAGGCTGCGGGGAGGGGGGGAGGTTAGGCTCCAGAGAGGGGGGGGGAATTAGGTTCAGGCACCACCGGAGGGATGTTAGGGTTAGGTACTAAGAGGGGAGGGCTAGGTTTAGGCACTTACCAGGAGGGTTAGGGTGCGGGGTAGGGAGGGTTAGTATGAGTGTACAAAAAGGAGGGTTAGGGGGTAAATAGGACAGGGGAACAATACTCACCGTTCCCATGTCGGGATTTGAACCATCGGGATGCCTCTGTCAGTGTTCTGACAGCCGGCATCTCCTTCGTCTGTATTTCATACCAATTCCTTTACAACACATCCATAATACTTAGCAAAACTGCAAAACCATCGGTAACATTGAGTACAATCGGAGCCTCACGCGCACTTGCACAAAGGGTGACCTTACTCAGCATGCAGTGAAAGCCCAAACTGCATATGACATCACAGTGGCTAATTTATGCACGCCCCTGTAATGGCGTTGAAACGCCAGAGTTTCGTCGACCACCCCCACAGTCACCACTCCCAAATGGTACTTCCTGTCAATCGCTCTGCGATGGGTCTGTATAGTCACTGTCCCGATCGCAGTGGCATGTTCGTGCATGTGCAGAACGCAAAAATCGGCCAATTGCGTGCGTAATCGCAATAGCGATCCTTACTGAATCAGGCCCTTAATTAGTAGAATGTCTATCTGTTTCCGGTGCCCTGATTCTCCATGTTGTCCGAACTCCAGTCTTGTATTCTGGAAGCGACGAGAAGGGTTTTCTAACTGTAATTACTTATTACCATTCTTGCTCAGATAAGCTCATTTACAGAGGTGATTTTTCCTTTCTCTCTTAATTTAATTTATAAGGCAATAGCCCAATCAATTCAGTATTACACTTACAACAAAACATTTACATTCCCCTTTCCTGTGCTAATTGGACATTTAGCGTTTCATTATAAAAGACATTTCTGTTCGGTTGATTTTTGCCTCAAAGTCGTACGGCAAAGTGCATGTGATTTTTAACCCTGTGCTGACCGCTTGTCATCAAATCGCCAGAATAGGTTTGTGCTGCCATCTGAAAATAGGGCCCTCTTATGGAGGGGCTGGACCGCTGTCCGTAACGGAGAGTGAGTCTTGGGGGGGGTTCTAGGAAGAAGTGAAGTATGGAAAGAATAGGTAGACGTGACCTGGTGATGTCATTTGTATAATCAAGGGGGCGGAGCAAAGCATGTCCCTGCCCACCTTGCAGGTAGCTAAGCAGTGACCCTTTGTAAAAAAAACAGCCATGTATAAAATTATTAACGAGGGCAAGTAGAGTTGTTCCCCCATAGCAGCCAATCAGATTCAATGTTTAATTTTATAGAATGTACTAGATTGAATGATACCTGGAAATGGCTTGGTTGCTATGGGCAACTTCTCTACCTGTCTTGAATGTTTGATATATCTCCACCAGGGATGCAGTGAGGAAGTGGACGGAGATAAAGGGGTCTATTTACTAATCCTTGGATAAAGTGCCAGCCAATCAGTTCCTAACTGTCATGTCACAGACTGTGTTTGAAAAATGACAGGAGCTGGTCGGCTGGTACTTTATCTTTATCCAAGGCTTAGTAAAGAGACCCCAAAGTACCACCCAATCAGCTCCTATCACTTTACAGGCTGTTTGTAAAATGACAGGAGCTGATTGCTTGGTACTTTAACTCCGCCCACTTTCTCTCTCTCCAAGACTTCGCACATAGACCCGATAATCATAACCGCAAAATATTCATGATATCAAGATTCATGTCAACCTAGTTAAAATGACGACATCATGAATGACGACACCTGAAAAATTTCGACAATTGCATTAGGGTTAGTGTTAAAGATATTACTTCAGTATCGTCATGGGGAATGTCAACATTATAAATGTTGACATGATGAATGTAGACATAATATACCGAACCCTCTCCCCTGTTGTATCCTTTACTCCATGTGTACAAAAAAACAACCAATCTTCCTGGTCCCACGCTGCTGGGCTGCTGGCAGGTAAGAGGGGAGGGGGCAATGGACCCGAGCCCAAGTAATTGGTACCCAATCCCCCCTCTAGGCGCCCCTGTTGGGAATGCAGCCGCTCTCGCTGACACGCCCATAGCGCAACATTTTTTTTGCGTTCGCTTCAGGCCACCTTTCAGTCACCGCCCAAGGACACCAATGGGTTTGCCTCACCAGTTCTAATGCCAGCGCCTCTGTACACAACAGAGGTCTCCACGTACACTCTTGAACGCTTGCACCATAGGGGTTTTCAGGACTTTGCAAAGTAGAAAATAATCGCTCAACTGCACAGACCGCGACGATGCATCCACCTGTGAATTGGGCCCTGCGGCTCCATTTCCTGTCTCCGTTTTGCAAAGCAGAATAGTTACACAGGCGTCGCTAGTATTTTTTAGGAGGCCCAATTCCGGATTAAGCAGTGATTCAGGTGGCGTCAGCTCTACCCAGAAGCATCAGAGGAGCCTCCACACATTCTAAAGATCCCCCCAAAAAAGGACAATAGTTTGCTCTGAGCTTGATAGCAAATATAAAGTATCAGGCATCTCAGAATCTGTCACTGCTGGAATAATCCAATAGAATTGTTACATGTTACAAAGTCTGGGAGGCTGAAATGTAGGGAGAATATGCAGTTTCCCAGCACATTTAATGATGCATTAATGCTGATAATTGTCTTGCTATCTTTTGTACAGCGAGCATCATGGTCACATGGGAACGGCGCACAAAATAAGCTCTCAGCATGACATCTTGCAGGATTCTGACATCACAGAGGAAGTGAGAATGATGGAAAAAGCAACATCCTCACTATAAAGTCCTGATTATCACTCTAACAACCCCACTTCATTCAGTGCAACCTTTCCTGTATCTTCCTGCTTTGTCACACCTCATATAAATGACATCATCAGACTCTCCAACATGACCCGTGCCATCAGGTACATAATGCTCCGCACCTGGACTTCCCTCTTAATTGATGATTGTAGCCACCTGTGGTGAAACACCTGTCTCATCAGTTATCTAGCTCAACACAGGTGACTGCAATCATATATTCAGGGGCGCCGAGAGGGGGGGGGAGCGGGTACAGATTACCCGGGCCCGGGCTTCCTGAGGGGCCCGGCGGGGGCCCGGGTCCGACGCCGCCCCCCCTCCCTCACAGCAGCCCAGCACACATTGTGTGCTGAGCTGCAGTTGGAGACTGCTTGTGGCTGCACAGCAGTCTCCTATGCCTGTGCGGGGGAGCGATGACACTGATCGCGCCCCCCCTGGCTTTGCGCAGGGCTGAGGGGGCTCAGAGCGCCCCCCCTCCGCGGCAAGCGTTGCTGCAAATCTTTTTAATTTATTTATTTTTCGGCAAGGAGGTGTGGCCACGCCTCCGAGATTAGGCCACGCTCCCTATTACCGGGGCCCGCCTTGGCTCTTGGTGGCCCTGCATATATTAGGAGGGAAGTCCAGGAGCAGAGCATTATGTACCTGATGGAACATGTCATGTTGGGCGGTGGGTATCATGATTGCTCAGAGACATCGGGGCTGTTTTATGCTGATTGCACCATCGCTCATTTTTAATGTTAAATAAAGCTGCTTCTATTCTAGCTAAAATGATCTCATTAAAATGTAAATAACAATGGGTTAAACAAAACCAGTCGGCGCTAATTATCAAAAGGTGTAACGGGACTCAATAATGAGACTGAAAAAGCTGCTGTTCCAAAAGAAACTCTGTGGTCTCTCCCAAGAAAATAATAACCATAAATAAATATAAGGAACTGCGCTAAATCAATCAACATATTTGGTTAATCATAAAAATAAAATATTTAATATGGACATACAGTATAATAAGCATGACAAATTCTTGACAGAAAATTACAAAATAAACAAGTATAATGATGTGTCCTGTGAGGAAGAAAGTGGCTGATTGGTTCAATAATCCAATGCTGGATAGTTCAGAAAATCCTCTATTGTGGGGAATATTGTGGAAGAGTTCCAATATGTAGCAGAGAAAAATATACAAGGTTGGAGGCTGTGATGCCTGAGTAAATGCAACAGTGTCTCTATTATGAAGCAGAAATGGTGTTCACAAAAAATCCCAGGCTGTTATGCCAATCGAAAGCTAGAGTGGATGAGCGTTGTTTATGAAAAACAGCATATGTGGTATAGGGCTAGTGAGTACTTCCAAAGTTGATAAGCTCACCCGTAGGTCCGTGTTGGATACCGAGGTCTCCACACACCTCGTCAGGTGAGACCGACGTCTCTAACCTGCTCCCAGAGTGACAAGAAATGGGCTGTGTGTCATGCTGAGGTTTTGAGTGACCACGCCACTTGCGGCACATTGCCACGCCATTTTTTTTTTATTTGTTAATTTTTTCTACTTGTACCACTGGTTTAGTTGGAGCTGCCTATGCAGGTACGATTGCTGCACGTGCAACAATGGTTGTATGCATGTATCTCCTGTAAAGGGATATATTTGTTATAATGGAAAAGCCCCCAAATATTTAGAATCCTTACCAGCAGCATCACCTGCCCTCTTGCCTGAGGGGGGCTGCTGCTGGCTGGTCTAGCCGGTTGGGTTCCCGGCGCCTGCACAATAGACTTGACAGGCGCTGGGACTATCACATGAGCGGCGGTGGTGCCACGCATGTGCATAATACTGGCATCTGGTGCTGCATTGACTGCAGCCCTGAGAAGCCGTGTAGGGCTGCCCAAAAGACAGAGCAGCGGCTTCCACTGGAAGCCGCTCTCTGCTAATCACAGCCCGGACTGGCAAGCCCCGGAGGAGGAGACACCTCCCCCTGGGGCTGCCTGTCCTGTGCGTGACTGTCAGGTGGCGCTTCAGCTGGGAAACCACTTCCAGTCACAGTGCAGTCACGGACTGCCCTGGCTCATTGAAGTGGCTGATTTTACTTGGTGGGGCTGCAGCACCACAGCCTCTAAGTAAAGATCCTTACCACAGCAATAAGGATTCTTTATTCACTTAAATGTATTAATAAAAATCACTGGGACAGACCCCCTCACTGGGACAGACCCCCTCGTAGTTACTGCGTAACCACAGTTTTCCAGCTGCACATGCACAATACAGAGAGAGACACAATACACAGCAGGAACTCCTGCACACCATCAGAGAGGGCTCTCACGATCCCCCTTGGGCACTGCTACCCTATTGTAGCCAATGGGCTGACGCCATCTGAAGATGGCATTAGCCCATGCAGGCAAGACAACCTTGTTAAATATCGTCCCCACAGAAAACTATGGAGACGGCTACTGCGATATCTCCTGCTTTCTGTTCTGGCACATTCTTGGGATACTTATTTCTTCCCTTAAACCTGCAGAAACAGCAGTTCCCACATCTGTTAAGGGCAGAATTGATTAATAAATTGGCCTTTCAGAAGTCTGACGTGAGAATCCCCAGGAAAATAAATAAAACACATTGCTGCAGCAAATTGTAACCAGTCTTTGGTGGCCGGGCGACTTGTGCCGCTGTTATCATTGCAGATAATCTGGTAACGGTGGGATGGAGTCAGTACAAGAAATAAAGTGGATAGTGTCGTATTGATCAGAAACAAACATCCACATGAAACATGAGCCTCCTGGGTTGTGATCATAGTTATGATAAGGTGTAATGGTAGAAAGCTGCCGCCATTAACTTCCCAGTCACGCTTGACCTGCTCACAATAGATTTGCGTGCATTAAAAAGAAAACAGAACTGTTTCTCTTTCTTAAAGGGGTTTGTACAGCACATTAGATGCAGCGTGTATCTGCAAAGCTGTATACCCAGGCATGAAAACACTGGGAAGCTGTATACCCAGGCAGGAAAACACTGGGAAGCTATATACCCAGGCATGAAAACACTGGGAAGCTGTATACCCAGGCATGAAAACACTGGGATGCTGTATACCCAGGCATGAAAACACTGGGAAGCTGAATACCCAGGAATGAAAACACTGGGAAGCTGTATACCCAGGCATGAAAACACTGGGAAGCTGTATACCCAGGCATGAAAACACTGGGATGCTGTATACCCAGGCATGAAAACACTGGGAAGCTGAATACCCAGGCATGAAAACACTGGGAAGCTGTATACCCAGGCATGAAAACACTGGGAAGCTGAATACCCAGGCATGAAAACACTGGGAAGCTGAATACCTAGGCATGAAAACACTGGGAAGCTGAATACCCAGGCATGAAAACACTGGGAAGCTGTATACCCAGGCATGAAAACACTGGGAAGCTGAATACCCAGGCATGAAAACACTGGGAAGCTGTACACCCAGTCATCAAAACACTGGGAAGCTGTATACCCAGGCATGAAAACACTGGGAAGCTGTATACCCAGGCATGAAAACACTGGGAAGCTGTATACCCAGGCATGCAAACACTGGGAAGCTGTATACCCAGGCATGAAAACACTGGGAAGCTGTATACCCAGGCATGAAAACACTGGGAAGCTGTAAGGTCAGAGCTGCCTGAGACTGCCAGGATGCCTATTATACAGTGGTGCTAGAGCCTTATAAATTATAATATACGTCATTAAAAGGTGAATAATAATAACAAAGTTATATGACATCTTTCGATCACTGACTCCATGTCACCGTATCAACCCAATACACACGGGACTGCACAGTGGCCCTGATTCAGAGCCGGACGCTCTGACAGGGCTGTCCTTAATTTTTAGAGCGGCCTCCAGGCCGCTCGTATAGCTGTGGTGACTACCCACAGCTATAGCGAGCGGCCAGGAAGATGGTCGCGATGGTCAAGACCATCGCGACCATCGGGCTTGCGACGAGACCCTTGTGGTAGGGTCTCATTGCCGCAAGCCCTGGAGTGCTTTCGGCTCTGTCAGTGATGTCAGTGGGGCCGGCCCCAGATGGTAGGCGTTCCCATGGTAACGCCTCTGTCTGGGCAGCCACGCCACCGGCCCACCCACCAAAGGGGGCATGTTGTCACTCATAATCGACAGCACACCCCCTTTGGTACGAGACCTGGAGCGATGGCTTGCCCGTCGTTATCCGGGTCTCGCGCATGCAAACGACGGAGCCGGCTCCGTCGTGCGCATGCGCATTGGGCCAACATCGACCCGCTTGCGAGCGCTCACGAGCGGGTCTGAATCAGGCCCACTGCACGGAGACTGCACCTAGACTACAGACCCTGATGGTCACCTTGTGCTGAGCCATAGGGGTCTATTTACTAAGCAGTGTTAGGAGACAGAGTGAAAAGTGATAAGGTGTCAGCCAATCAGCTCCCAACTGTCATTTTTCAAACAGCCTGTGAGATGGCAGTTAGGAGCTGATTGGCTGGCACCTTATCACTTATCACTCTGTCTCCTAACACTGCTTAGTAACTAGACACCTGAATCTGATGTGTGTATCACATGATCACAGTGCAGCCACTAACTCTAACTGGCCACTGGTGCTGACCAATTAGAAGCCTCACGCCAGCCTTCCACGCGTAGCGGCATTTGCACGGTATCCCAAACTGACGTGAAGAGGGGAACGTGACGTGAAAGTAAGGGGGAGAGTTATCCAACCTTCTATAGAGGACACGTGAAAGTGTTTCTCATAGCAACCAGATTGAAGCTGTCATTTTAAAGAATGTAATAGATAAATGATAGCTGCAATCTGATTGGTTGCTATGGGCGACACCTCCATCTGTCCTAAATGTAAAAGAATGATTGCATTCAAGTGCCCCTAAATAGCTGCAGCCTATCCCTCTACTGTACATAGCAACTGGTATCCCCAATGCCAAGGTAAATGCACACAATATATAAACCAAATAGAAGGAGGATATGGTTCTCCTAACAAACAGAATAAACATGTTGTGAATGGGAAAGGCTGAAAAGAGGGTAAAGGATACTTGTGAGCTTCGGCTGGATTCTAGGGGGTAAATTTACTAAAGTGAGAGTTTTTAGAAGTGAGTTTCAAAAGAGATGTTGCCCATAGCAACCAATCAGATTCTACTTAACATTTAACTAGCACCTTCTAGAAGATAATAGCTAGAATCTGATTGGTTGCTATGGGCAACATCACTTTTAAAACTCTCTTCTAAAAACTCTCACTTTAGTAAATTCACCCCAAGGTCTTTTAACCAGGAGGAGTCCTCTAAGATGTGGGAAAATCAGGACTACAAGTATCTACTGAAGGTGCAGTAGTCACGGATATTTGGCGAGTAGAACTAGCTGAAGTGATGCACTGTGCTGTCTCCTTGATGTGACAGGGTCCCCCCATAGTAACGGAATTGTGATGCTGCGACCTCTGACCCAATGCGCCTTTTGCGCATGCCTGCCCTACCGCACACAGGGCCTAATTTAGTAGCATATGCAGTTGCGATTACAGACGCAGATCGACCGATTTGTTCACCATTGCGCATTTGTATAAGCCGCACTGCCCATGCGCACCGATTGCATTGCGATTACGGACTCACAGAGGAATCCATTGCAAAGAGAGTGACAGGCTGCCAGCGTTTAAGGTTGGTGATTGGGGGGGGTTGGAAAAACTCAGGCACGTCTCTCTATTTAAACGCTGTTTCATGGGCACGCATAAATTAGCCACTGTAATTGCATACGCAGCATGAGAGCTCTCTGCGTGCGAGGAGACGTGCAGTGCCAGCAGCTGGTAAAACCTGCTGTAAATGGCGCAATGTGCGTCGATGGTACCGATGTTTATGCAGAAGAGCGACATTGGACGGATAGGAGAAGGCAGCACTGGGCGTCTTTATATCGGCTGTGCTTTGGCGAGCACTAGCATCTCCAAGACTGACCTCTTACTGGGCTCTACCACTGTTCTTATTGACTAATAAGCATTTTTCTGGCCATTGCCAATAACGAGCCTATTTCAGTTTATAATTGCTGGGGGATCTGGTGCTTTCAAGATTTAGAATTTCCTGTATAAACGTAATCTGTATCTGTCAGTAAAACTGAGTCTCAGAGACGTGCGCTATGTCAATGTTTTCCCAGTTGAGCGATTATCGGCCATATGCGGATGCATCTAATTCGCTCTGCGAATGCGTCAAGGTACATTACCATAATCTCTCGCAGCGATTATATATTTCAGTGTGATTGGGAGCGTCTGGGGGAGGTAACAGAGAAAGTTGCAGAGGACACAGACATGTCGCGACCGTTTCGGGTGGCGTTTCACAATCTGTGGCTGTAAGCCCATACACAAGCAATATGGCTCCGGCGTCTTAATTCCTGCGGCCATTCTGCAGTCTCATAGACTTTCTCAGGACTGCAACCATCGAACGCTCTGCGACCAGTGCTGCATCTGTGTACGCAGATGCTGCGACTTTTTACGCAGACGCTGGGATTTACAAAACTGCAGTTGGTCGTCTCGATACATCTCCCGGCGGCTGCGATAATTTGCATATTTTTCGCATTGCTGCTGCGTGCACAGACGCGGCAGCGCTAGCGTTCAACCCTGAATCAGGCCAATTGTCCTAAAATCAGCAATTAGTGTGCATGACATCAGTAAAGGGACACATGTATGTACATGAAGGTGTGGCCTGGAGACTTAGGTGAGCACAGACACGGGTGACCTACATATATATAAATATCTGCCAAACCTGGGAGGATGCTGGACGGGGGCTGTGCTGTGATAGCAGAGGTTTAGCAGCTGCTGGCAGCAGGTTCTGTTCTCTGGAGAGAGAGGTGTGAAGGTTTCTCCTCCGCTCGGCCTCTATTCTTCTGCCTGTCTAGCCACTCAGCATCTAAAAATACTCCCTGCTTTTCTTTCCTGTAGCGTTATCCATCATTTTAATGAGCTTTCAGGGCTGACCCTTCCACGGGGAAAGATTTCATGTCATAGCGGCCGGGGAAATGAAATCTTCTCAATCACTGCAATGCCGCCTCTTGCATGGTGTGAGATGGGAGCGCTGCTCCTGTAGGTTTTGTAGATGGTGCTGATGCTCCCAGCAGCCGATTTGTGAGTCACCCTGGGTTTGATTTGCAGGAGACCGAGATGTTCAGCATTGCCAGGCTCCCGCCTTATTCTGGATTCTGTAGCAAACATGAGAATACACATAGACCAGAACACTTGTTAGAGAGCTATGGGGCCTGTACATCAGCAACCAGAAAACCACCATTCTGCATTTTTTCCCTGATTTCACGATTCTCCAGCCCACCAATCTGTGCCCATACATTGCAGATTACATACATTACAGATTACACATACATTACAGATTACATACATTGCAGATTACATACATTACAGATTACACATACATTACAGATTACATACATTGCAGATTACATACATTGCAGATTACACATACATTACAGATTACATACATTGCAGATTACACATACATTACAGATTACATACATTGCAGATTACACATACATTGCAGATTACATACATTGCAGATTACACATACATTACAGATTACATACATTGCAGATTACACATACATTACAGATTACATACATTGCAGATTACACATACATTACAGATTACATACATTGCAGATTACACATACATTGCAGATTACATACATTTCAGATTACACATACATTACAGATTACATACATTGCAGATTACATACTTTGCAGATTACACATACATTACAGATTACATACATTGCAGATTACACATACATTGCAGATTACATACATTGCAGATTACACATTACATACATTGCAGATTACACAAACATTACAGATTACATACATTACAGATTACACACATTGCAGATTACACATACATTACAGATTATATACATTGCAGATTACACACATTGCAGATTACACATACATTACGGATTACATACATTGCAGATTACACATACATTACAGATTACATACATTGCAGATTACACTTACATTACAGATTATATACATTGCAGATTACACACATTGCAGATTACACATACATTACAGATTACATACATTACAGATTATACATACATTGCAGATTACATACCTTGCAGATTATACATACATTGCAGATTACATACATTACAGATTACATACATTGCAGATTACACATACATTACAGATTATACATACATTGCAGATTACATACATTGCAGATTACAAATTTTGCAGATTACATACATTACAGATTACACATTACATACATTGCAGATTACATACTTTACAGATTATACATACATTACAGATTACATACATTACAGATTATACATACATTGCAGATTACATACATTACAGATTACACATACATTACAGGTTACATACATTACACATTACATACATTGCAGATTACATACATTACAGATTACACATACATTACACATTACATACATTACAGATTACACATACATTGCAGATTACATACATTACAGATTACATATACATTACACATTACATACATTACACATTACATACATTACAGATTACACATACATTACAGATTACATACATTACACATTACATACATTACAGATTACACATACATTACAGATTACATATACATTACACATTACATACATTACACATTACATACATTACAGATTACACATACATTACAGATTACATACATTACACATTACATACATTACAGATTACACATACATTGCAGATTACATACATTACAGATTACACATACATTACAAATTACATACATTGCAGATGGCTTTCAGTGACTTGCAGATCATTTCCAGCACATAACAGATTTGCCAATTGTGAAAGCCATATCATTTCACTAGTCACGGCCGGCAAACCAGTTGATCGTTACCATACACTAGCAATCTACTGACCCCATTGGTCGGTGAAATTCAACATGTTGGAAAACCTAATTTACCGCAGTCGATTTTACTTTAAATGTGCTAACTTTGAAAGGCTAATGGGCGGGAAACCCCTTAAAATGGCGTTTTCAAGAGTCTGACCTCATTTCTCATATGTACCAAGCACCGGAATGCAGCGGGCAATGCCCACTTTAGATTAGAGATGAGCAGGTTCGGATTAGTTCGGATGTCCACGCCGAGTTCGGGACTCAGAAATAGGCAAAACGTCATCTTTCATGGACAAACATCATCATTCCTTGACAAAAGTCCTATTTTCTAGGTTACCAGGTTAAACTGGACCAATTGTGCTTGGTTTGTTTTTTAATGGAAACTTCACCGCCAATCACAGTTAGAGGTTAGATTAGATCATAAGTTTTCTTGTGTGAAAATAAAATTTGAATACAGCATATTGCAAACTAAGAATGTATTTGTAAAGAATAATCTAATTGGTAAGAATTTAGATAATAGAAACATTTATTTTATTTATTAAAATGGCATGCAGCCTTTACTAGACCTAATATAGTTCTCATTGAGGTTGAGACACTGGCCGGTTAGTACCGGAGTCCCCTAGCACATGTGCATTAATGCAGACACGGAGTTCACTGTATCCTACGTGTCACGACCAGGGTTTCTCGGCATGGTGGTCGGCGGGTGATACCTGTGAGGACGCTATGGCGAGGGGCATCTGGCGGTGGTGCTGGAGCCTGGCGGGGAGCATTGGCTGTGCATGGTCCTATGCGGGCATGTTGTCATTCTGGGCTGGTTAGGCCTGGCGGTGCTTCCGTTCCACTTCGGCATGGGCGCTGCCATCTTCCCTCTGGCCATGTGACCTAATTGCCCTATCCTGTGTGTCACGTGCTCTCTCTCTGACCTGTCACGGCAGAGCACTTGGTATTTAAGGGAGTTCAGAGCTTCCCTTCATTGCCAGTACAATGCGTTTCTCAGTGGAAGCTGAGAGGGAGAGTTCCTGTGCTCGTACACCTGTCTTTGGAATCCCTGCCTAAGCCTGCTTCACCTAACCTACTCCTACCCCGCTGGATTCCCCTGCCTCCTCCATTTACCTCTCCCTTGCCTGAATACCTGAGTCTCCTGTACTCTGCACCTTGCCTCCACTTGCATTACCACTGGATATTATTTTTTCAGCCTGCACTTCACTTCAACCTCACTAAACCTGGAATACTGGACTGTCTCCTGTCTGTCACTACCTGGACTTTTTCCCATAACCTGACTACAGTTCCAAGAGCACCTTAGTACTATCTGGACTTTTGTGTTGCCATATTCATGTCTTCTAAACCACTCATTAAAAGTTCCACATTTTCCTTTAAGTCTGCTTCAGTGTTTGCTCCTAATACCACCCCAGGTCCACAACAAAACCAGAACCTCACACTATGGTCCCATACAATCCTCCGGAGCATTCACCTGTTAACTAGAGGAGACCGCGACACACTGCATATCCAGGAGAGCAGTGTGACAGCCACGGAAGTCAGTTAAAAAAAGCTGATCGGAGAGATCTCACCTTTGGAGAGGGACTGCGAACGGGCTTCTCTCCATGTGCCCTTGAGGGAAGCAATCGGGAAGCCGACTGCCTATATACTGGCAGCCGGCTTCCTGACTGTCTTATCCCGGCAAGGGTGAAATGCCGGGCGTCTAGATGTAGACGCCCGCATTTCCCCAACGCCGGGCGCCGCGAGCGGACAGCTGCGGGGGGGGGAGGGTTAGGTTTAGGGCTCCCAGGGGGGACTTAGGGTTAGGCACCCCCCCCCCGGGAGGGTTAGGGTTAGGCTAGGGGGAGGGAGGGTTAGGGTTAGGCACTTAGAGGGGGGATTAGGGTTAGGCACTTGGGGGGAAGTTAGGGTTAGGCACCCCTAAGGAGGGTTAGGGGGGTTAGGTTAGGTTAGTGGATACTTACCTATCCATGATCGGGATTTCCAGCGCTGTCGGGCTTCCGCTGCGTCGCACTCTGCTCCTGCTCCTGTCGGGCTGCCGCTGATGGGAATCATACCCATTCCGCCCTTGATGAAGGCTTGACACTGGCTGTATGCGGCAAGTCCAGGTAGGTGGTACAGCGGCACTACAAAACACTCTTGTTCGGAACTATACTAACTCTCCCTAGGAGAGGGACACAACATTTACTGATCTGTCAAAAGTACTGACTGTATGTGACAGCCTAGAGCGGAGCAGTGCCATCATTTACCTTGGGAGAGGGATTTCATTCACCTATACTGAATTATTACTTGGACCAGGGGCGTTTTAAAAGAGGATGGGGCCCGTGTGCACTCCTCGTGCGGGACCCCCTCCTCTCTCCCTGGTGGCTGGCAGCCGATTGACGCGGCTGGCCAGCCACCAGAGCATTAGTAGACTCCGGGCACTGGAGTGTTCCCAGAGTCTATTGCGCATGCGCAGAACACCAGAAAATGGCCGTGGCGGCCATTTTTCCGGTGTTCTGAGCAGCAGTGACACCCGACGTGGGACCTCGGACAGGGAAGTTTAAAAAAAAATATGGGTGCAGTGTGTGCGATGAGGGGCCCCCCTTGACCCGGGGGCCCGGGTGCCCCGCACACACTGCACCCATTATAGATACGCCACTGACTTGGACTGATATTTTTTCAGCATTCATTTTCAAGTATTACCAAGGAAAAATTATTTTTTTTCTCTGTGAATCAACAATTTATATATAAAGGGCTGGCAGGACATTTATATATAAGATTGCTTCTATAATACTTATAAATAGGACAAGCGGTAATTGATTTTAACCATAATCATTTTCATTACGATATACGTCAAAGCAATTTTTAAGTGGAAATGTATTTGGTTAATTAAATGTTTGATATATATTACAATTAAATGTTTGTACTCTTTAAGATCGAGTTCTGATTGATTTTATTCTGCCATTTCACAATAATCTCAAATCAAATAAGCGCAGAGTCAACTGTAGTTCTATATTGTTCTGTTTTGTATGCAGCTTTCACAAGCTCATTTTTAGATTCTGCAGCTGTTGATACATAATCAAGCCCCTATCAACTTCGGGTCCATAAAATATATCATTATATAATAGCGCTGAAGCCATTTTTTGTTTTTAGTATAAAGGGGCGCGGACCATACACTGTAGTAGCCATGTTTCCTGTAGGCTATGATTAGCCAAATCACTGTCCTGGCAGGCCACCACACCCCTTAAACATGGGCCCCTACCACTGCATTCTCCCAGTGGGCCCTTCATGTGCCAGTCTGACACTGGGTACTGCCCTCTATTAGTCAGCTTGGCTCTTTCAAGCGTCTCCTGAGCTGATATTTGCCCAGTAATGGTCAGTGACCACAATAAACTTCTGGACACAAAATAGGGCTGAAGTTTCTTTGCAGCCCACACACTGAACAAACACTTGTCAAGTTGTATACACCACCTCCGGCTGAAATAAGCCACGGGAGCAGGATGTACTAAAGGTGCGGCATTCTCCGAATGTACTAAGCACCTGGAATGCAATGCATTATGGTGCTTTGTCCAGATGGGTAACACCACCTTCAGGTGGCGTTACCCAATAGAAACCTATGGCATTCTTTTTGGGATACTCCGATCGGATCCCTCCCATGAGCCACCGCAGCTTTCGTCTTTCTGCACAGAAGGACGCCAGATGGACTTCTGGGTGTTATGGACTTCTGGCTCGTACGGGGGTCCAGGTCCGGTAAAGTCAGTCAGTGTAGTGCGGACCATAGTAAGTGTGGTCCACACTACACGGTAACACACACTCGGACTACCCGGTGGCGGTGTATGTGTTTCAGCAGCCAATGAGAGTCAGACAGGCTCTCATTGGCTGCTTTGCCCACTGCCGGAGCCGGGCTGGAGCTCACTCATGAGCTCCGCCTTCCGGCTCCTGCAGTGGGTGATGGGAAAGACGTCATGATATCTCTCTCCCATAGTACCGAGCAGGAGGACGGAGGAGTAGACAGCGGTGGGCGCGGCAGGAGTAGGGGTTCAGGTGTTTTGTGTATGTATGTATGTCTGTGTGAGTTATGTAAGGGGCACTACTGGCCGGGGGCACTATATCACTACTGAGGGCACTGCATAGGGGAGGATCACTACTGAGGGCACTGTATAAGGGGCACTACTGGGGGCCTGCATATGAGGGACCACTACTGGGAGCAATGCATACTGGGGGCCTGCATAAGGGGGACCACTACTGTGGGAACTTACTGTGGGCACTGCAGACTGGGAGTACTGTATAAGTATAAGGGGCACTACTGGGGGCCTGCATTAGGCGAACCACTACTGTGAGCAATGCATACTGGGGGTACTGTATAAGGGGCACTACTGAGGGCCTGCATAAAGGGGACCACTACTGTGGGAACTTACTGTGGGCACTGCATACTGGGGGTACTGTATAAGGGGCACTACTGAGGGCCTGCATAAAGGGGACCACTACTGTGGGAACTTACTGTGGGCACTGCATACTGGGGGTACTGTATAAGGGGCACTACTGAGGGCCTGCATAAAGGGGACCACTACTGTGGGCACTGCATACTGGGGGTACTGGATAAGGGGCACTACTGGGGGCCTGCATAAGGGTGACCACTACTGTGAGCACTGCATACTGGTGGTACTGTATAAAGGGCAATACTGGGGGCTTGCATAAGAAGGACCACTACTGGGGGCACTGCATAGGGGGACTGCATAAGGGGCACTACTGGAGGCACTGTATAAAGGGCACTACTGGGGGGCACTGTATGAGGGGAACTACTACATGGGGCACTGCTACTAGGGACATTGCATAAGGGGCACTACTACAGTGGGCATTGCAAGAGGGGCACTACTACTGGGGGCATTAAGGTGCATATGGAATGGAAAGGAATGTTCCCAGAGTGACGAGAAATGGGGGGGGGGGTGTTATGTTGACCCCCCCATTTTTCAGTGGCCACACCCCTTGTGGTATGTAACCACACTCACTTTTCAGCACGCTCATAGGGGGACTCCATTTTTCCTCTTGCCCTGGGCTCCAAATACCCTAGTAATGTCACTGCCTATAGAGGAGCTGCAGGCAGTCAGTGACAGGAGCGGGGATGGACTAACACCCTCCCTCACTCCCCCCCACACTGTAAAATGCCAGGAACAGCGTGTCTATGCAGATGGGCCAGGATAAAAATGAAAGGATTATCATAGTCATATTGGCCCGTCCCTTCCACAAGGGCCTGAGATTGCCAGCATTATGCTTTCCATTCATTCTACCCACTTCACTAGGAAGTGGGTGGGATGCAGGAGGACTGCCCACTCTTCCCAGAGCCCATGAGACTCCCTGAAAATTTCCAAGTCTCCCGGAGGTTCCAGGAGAGTAAATACGTATGCTATAATAAACATATGCCGCCCCCCCCCAGCCCCGGAAGAGTACCCGGATTTCCCTTCCTAGTGAAGTTTGGCTATAAATGCTGTGCAACATCTGACAGCTTCCTACAATATTAGCAGTAAGGGTAATCCGGATGAGCAATGTAAATGATCCTAAATTATGGTGCAGAATAAATAGAGGGGAAACTATACCTGACAATTCAGTACTAAACTCTCAGAGGAGTCACCTTAGGAAGGCTGATTAGAAACAGTAGTATTTATAGCTATTCATGTCGTCAATCTGACCCATTACAAACGAGGCTAACTGCTTGCAGTACATAGATAGTGGGCACTGAATGGCCAATCCCGTACAGCGGTGTAAGGGAGCCAGCCAAGCCTGTTTCCAGCTGGATGAGGGCAAAGCGCTTCCATGAACTCTATGACCGCTGACTAGTCTTCCAGTGGAGGTCAGCAGGAGGTTATTCATTCATTGAAGCCGGGGAAGGTTCACCCAGCAGCCAGGCAACACAGCATAATATTGTTCCTGGCATCACATAACATTGGATAATACATCTACTGTCTGCTGGCAGGGTGGCTGGGAAATGCCCAACTTTGTGTTTCATCAGGCGGTTTCCTTAATTGTGTAGCGACAAAAGCAATTTGTGTCCAGAAGAGAAAGCAAAATATGTCTTCTTCATATTCTATTAACTCCTTCAGTCACAAGGGGCGACGTCCTACTCACCCACCCTGGTCATCATCTTTTCATGTAACCTTTCTTTCTTCTGGAAAAGGATGTAATTCTGTGCTCCAAAACATTTTATCTATAATTATAATACATAGGAAATATTGCACTTCTAGGGCAGCAAAGAGAGAAATGTGGTCACACCTCCAAAATGTGGGTGTGACCGCATTTCTCATATGTACCAAGAATGAGATGCTCTCCGGGGCTTGGTTGCCGTGGGTAACGCCATCTCCTGATGGCGTAACCCTATAGCAGCCTATGGGCTTCTATACGGAGAGTGCTGTGAGAGGGTTCCAATCGGATCCCTCCGAGTTCCCCGCCGCGGCGTGTGTGTAATTTTGCACGTGCGGAGAAGGACGCCAGAGGGACTTTTGGGTCATTCGCAAAGGACCGTTCTTACTGACAGAGCAATGCTTTGCGCATTCTTTCATGATACCGCCCTAATGAACGCCGGCATACACGCGATCAGCGGCGGGATGCATCCCGAATGCGGTGTGCCATGCATCCCGCTAATTATATGAAACGTAGCTGTGTTTGCAGCTGACTGCACCACTGTTTCTTTGCTGCCAACCTCCCGCCTGGAGTAACTTCTGCATTTCCTCACGGAATGGGATTGAAATGCCGGCGGCGTTCAAATCCTGACAGCGGATGCCCAACATGTGGTGATCCAGACTGGGATAGGTAAGTATACTAACGCTCCCCTGTCCCCACCCTAACCCTCCCTTAGTGGTGCCTAACCCTAACCTCCCTCCCAGGGGTGCCAATACCTAACACTCCCTCCCCGCACCCTAAACCTAACCCTAACGGGGGGGATGCCTAAACCTAACCTCCCCCCGGTGGTGCCTAACCCTCCCTCCTAGGGGTGCCTAACCCTAATCTGCCCCCCCCCAAACCTAACGCTAACCCCGCTAGACTCCCTAACACTAACTCTCCCCATCGCCCCCCCACTAAGGGCGCCCCGGACTTACCTTCGTTCGGGCTGGCGTCCTCAGCGTTCCGGCATCGGGATTAACCTAGCCTATGTTAATCCCTTGCTGGGATTCTGCTGTCGGCATTGAGACCACCGGCCATGCGCCTGCCGGTGTCATCACTACATCCCTTCTTCACCTAGGGGGTACATTTACTAAAGTGAGAGCTTTTAGATGTGGAGATGTTGCCCATATCAACCAATCAGATTCTAGCTATTATCATCTAGAAGGTGCTAGTTAAATGTTAAGTGGAATCTGATTGGTTGCTATGGGCAAATGGTTGCAAACCAACCATTTACTAAATGCAAAACCGACGGCAAAACAACCAAAAACTCGACTTTAGAACATCAGATCAACTATCGATGTTTTTACATACGGCACTATAGAACCAGCAGGTTTACTAATGGTCGGACCAAAACCCAACCATACAATGACAGCAAACCCACCAAGCAATAGACCTGCCTGAGGTAGGCGAGTTTGTGAGAAGCGCTGTCTAGATCACTATGAGCTATGCAGGCTTCATTAGGTTGAAAAGCTTTGAAATAACTAGTTAAAAAAAAACAAAAAAAAAACAGAATAGGGGTCCCCCTATTTTCCTATAACCAGCAATGGACTGAACCAGCTGGGAGGATAATGCCATAATAGGGATACATACAGTGTGGGTTCCTCCTGCCAGAACATTAACGAGCCACAAACTGGTCAGTCCAGAATAGATTATAATATTGTTCTTTACAGGTGGACTACAGGTGCCAGCGAGCCTGTCCCGGCATGCTGGCATTTGTGGAACAAAAAGTGCCAGCATGCCCGGGAATTAAGGGTCTGCTGGCACCTGTAGTCCACCTGTAAAGAAAATATTAACATAAACACAGTACTTGCACACCATATTTTGTAGTATTTTATTAAAAACAAAAAAAGCCACACCTTCCAAATCCATTCATTTCATACTTATCAAATCCATGGTTGGCCTCCTCTTTGTTCCAAGTAGGCGTCCATTGGCCTTCTGAAAAGAACAAACTGTAATCAGGAGTGCCATGGGTATGCATTGTACAGTGTACAGTGCAAACGAGAGCTGACAGGTCACTCGGGGACACTGTCATAGGATTGAATAGGGAGACGCTGATTGGATGAGAGTATGGGAGCGTGCATCTCAGCCAATCAGCGTTTTCCCATTCATTTTTCCATTTACAAAAAAAAACTGTCTAGACTCTATTCTTTCCTGTGTACTCTTCATTACAGTATTACTGTATATTGTGTGCATAAAGGGTAATGTGAGCTTTATATAATAATAATAATAATAATAACAGCATGTCTTTGCAGTGGGTTCCCAGCACACCTTGTGGCAGGAAAGGACTTCCAGGGAGAATTTTTTGTTCTCCCGGGATTCAGGAGCTTTCTCCCTAATCCGAGGATCTCCTGAACAATCAGGGAGAGGATGCAGCTGCGATCACGGAATGTTAAAAATATTAAAACGTGATTATCCCCATCCTTACAGTTATCATCATAAATATGAATTGCTACAAAATAGCATAAAGTGCATTGTGCTAATTATTTTTTAAAAGTGGTTGGTGAACCATTGTGTAAACTACAGATGTGTCCTCATATGCTGTTGCTCAAATCGTGGCATATCGCCCCTGCCAGATCGCAGACATCTTGGCCGTGCCAAGCATCTTTCTCGCTCAAAATGTGTATATTCGCATAAATAAAACAGGATTTGGTACCAAACAAGCTCAAAAATAGCTTTGCTGCACAATATCAATTCTCTCATTACGATTCCATCACAACATGTTTGCTATCAAGTGGAAACAGCAGCACACCCTCTGAAGGAAGCTGATATAAGACGCGTAGGGGCAGATAGTGGCGTAACTTCATCCCAGGTGCTCAGAGGCAAGGTAAATGTTGGTGCCCCCCCCCCAAATTAAAATTTACCAGCCCCCAGCACCTGTGCCAGCCCCAGCTGCCACCACCCCCCTATGCAGTGCCTTTTATACAGTGCCCTCAGTAGAGATCCCCCTATGCAGTGCCCGCCAATGTAGTGCCCCCCAGTAATGGTCCCCCTATGCAGTGCCTCCAGTAGTGGTCCCTCTATGCAGTGCCCCCAGTAGTGGTCCCTCTATGCAGTGCCACCAGTAGTGGTCCCTCTATGCAGTGCCCCCAGTAGTGGTCCCCCTATGCAGTGCCCCCAGTAGTGGTCCCCCTATGCAGTGCCCCATATAAAGTGCCCTCAGTAGTGGTCCCCCTATGCAGTGCCCCTTATACAGTGCCCCCAGTAGTAATAATGCCCCCTGTGGTAGTGCCCCCAGTAGTAAGGGCCCCTGTAGTGCCCCCGTTGTAATGCCCTTGTAGTGCCCCCAGTAGTAATGCTCCCTGCAGTGCCCCAGTAGTAATGCCGCTTGAAGTGCCCCCAGTAGTAGTGCTCCCAATAGTGCCCCCAGTAGTAAGGCCCCTGTAGTGCCCCCATATGATGCCCCCAGTAGTAAGGCTGCTGTAGTGCCCCCATATGATGCTCCCAGTAGTAATGCCACTGTAGTGCCCCCAAAGGATGCCCCCAGTAGTAATGCCCACGCACGCACACACACCACACAGCACTTACCTTACCACTTAGTGCCTGCCTGCGTCCGTTCCCGGCGCCCGCTCCTCGGAACTATGGGAGTGATGTCATGACATCACTCCCATAGTGCACTGCGGGACCAAGAAGCCGGAGCTCAGGAGTGAGCTCCGGCTGCCAGTGGCGCCGGGGGGGGGAGGTAGGGGAGAAGGAGCGCCGATCAGCGGCACTCCTTCTCCATGCAGCTCCTCCTCAGCAGTGCCCGGAACGGCCGGGTAACAATGGAGCCAGGTGCCCCCTTCAGGGCTGGCGCCCGGCTGCATATTACTCCATTGTCTCCGGGAGTTCCGACACTGGCAGATGTACTAGGCTCCGGAAAGTTATAAATCGGAAAGTGATAAACTACCAACCAATCAGCTCCTAAAGCTAGGTACAGACTCCACGATGTGTGTACCCAGCAACCTCGTCAGCGGCGGACTCGCAATGATGGGACGACAGCGGGGAAGGGGGGGAGAGGGGCCATTCTGCATTCGGCAGCAATGCATCGCTAACGACATCCCCAGATTGAGCAGCAAGTACAGACGACGGGATGTCGTTATCGTTCATTTTGTTCACTTTATCGTCTAGTGTGTATGCCCCATTAGTGCACCTCTTTCACTTTTATGTTGACGGTTTTCTGGGAATACAAACCAACAAGTATTGTCTGGAGTCTTGTTCTGTCAATGGGCTGGTAGATCAAAGTGATGTGAATGACAATAGTTACCCACACCTGCCTTTATCACATGCAACTTATCTGTCTCAAATGTATCTCTCCTTCCCCATGTCCCATAGCCAAAGTATACCTTTATATATATGTGGGTGGGGTGCTACCTTACCCCACCCACACCCTGACTAAATAGTATAATATGCATGTAGCATGGAGAAGCCTCTAAGGGGCTGTTAATGTTCTTTTCTTCTCGTCTGTGGATGTTTGCCATTTCCATTGGCATATCTGAGATTGTTACAAAGGGAACAGCTAGTACCACGTGTGACGTGTCGTCTGCATTAGGAATTCATATCCTAGGAACATTTTGCGCAGTCCTTGTTTTAAACGTCCCCTGAACTCTACTTTCGCATTAATTATGCATTAGCAAATTGTGACATCAAATGGATCCGGAC
The DNA here is from genome assembly GCA_031769625.1 of Taudactylus pleione. Lineage (NCBI taxonomy): Eukaryota > Metazoa > Chordata > Amphibia > Anura > Myobatrachidae > Taudactylus > Taudactylus pleione. Next base: position 4,195,858 of record JAUIMM010000146.1, on the reverse strand, counting down.
ATTTCGGTGACAGTTTCCCCTTTTACACTCTGAAACTGAGCTGTTTTCTGTCCTGTTCCTTTCATTCCCCCCACAATAGCCAGGTAACAGAGAACAATAGCTGGATTCTGAGCCATCACGGCTGTTTATTGGGACGGTGGCTCGAGTTTCAAATGCACTGAATGAAATGGAAGACAAAGGTACATTTATAGCAAGGGGCGAATCACAGAGCAGCACAGGGCGAAGAGCGTCACCTCATTTCTTTTTAGATATAAAGGGCCTCATTTAGATGTGGACGCAACGACGATATTTACGCTTTATTATCGGCTGACCACGCAATGCATCACAGTCGCCCTGCGCATGCGCCAAGTTACCTCAGCGATGCTGCTCGGAGTGAGGATTTTTTTGCAAAGTAATTGACATCCACGGACCGTTTGGGGGCGGTTACGGGGTGGCGGCAAAAATACAGACGTGTCGTGACCATTTTTGGCTGTATCTGCCTACACCTGCGAGCCAACACAAGGGCGTACTAAGAGAGGAGGGGGCCCGTGTTCATTCCCTATCCGTCTTGAGCCCCCTCCTCTCTCTCGGCGGCCGCCGTGCACTGACAGCCTCAGTAGACTAGTTTGTGCCCGGAGTCTACTGCAAATGCGCAGGTAACTGGGAAAATGGCGCCATTTTTCCTGGTGGTTTCCCTACTTCACATGCGCAGAATTCCAGGGCAATGGCCGTGGCGCCCATTTTCCAGGCATTTTGTGTAGCGCCTCTCCAGCTGATGTAGCACTTCGGAGAGGTAGGTATTAAAAAGTATGGGTGCAGGGCATGTGGTATGGGCCCCCTGGACCCACGGGCACCTATTATAGATACGCCCCTGCACCAGTATCTCAGTTCTCTCGCCCATTCTGTGAGAGCATAGGGCCGCTGTGTGCTTGCACACACTTCCTTGGACCTGCGATGGCATCGGTGGGAGTCTCAATAGATTTCAAATAGAGCATTACCATATTGTCACACAGCGGCTGCGTACGGGATCGCAGCTGAAATTGCATTAGCGTACACATCTGAATGGACGGCGCTACCATCAGGCAGCTGTCTAAGGTACCGGCACCTGGAGGACACCATTCAGGCTGCCCAGCAATAAAATGAAAGACGTCCTTATGTTGCTCAATCATGCCCACAGCCATCGCCGCTCCTGCACTTAGCTGTATTGGTGGCATGAGGTCGACTTACACAATATTGGGCAGGTGGTACTAACGTTATTAGTACCCTTTACAATCTCATGGTGCGGCCAAGTGCACCTGGATGCCTAAATATTGTCCATAAAGGATGCATCAAACAAAAATAGATTAGGCCGTATATATCATTTACATTTCTTTGAGCTTCTTTGTACTACTTGTCATAATCTCATGCAGCACTTTACACTCACCGGGCGAGATGTAATAAGCTCTGGGAAGTGATAAAGTGCAGAGTGATAAACTACCAGCCACTCAGCTCCTAGCTATCATGTTACAGGCTGTGTTTGAAAAATGACAGTTAGGAGCTGATTGGTTGGTAGTTTATCACTCTCCAATGTATCACTTTCCAGAGCTTAGTACATCTGCTCCAGAGTCAGAGAGGGCCTGATTCAGAAATGGACGCAATGGCAAATTTTTATGCAGATCTGGCGATTGCCATTGTGCATGAGTACAAGTCACACTGCGCACGTGCTGCGATTTTCTGCCATTCCGTGCGCACAGGCCCGCCGAGAGCCGCGGCGGGCCCGGGTATTAGGGGGCATGGCCTAATAGTGGGAGGTGTGGCCACGCCCCCTTCCCGGAAAATAAAAAAAGTTTTGCGGCGCTGCGCGCTGGGTAGAGGGAGTGCTGAGCCCCCTCAGCCCGGAGCAAAGCCAGGGGGGCGCGATCAATGTGATCGCTCCCACCCACAGGCATAGGAGACTGCTGTGCAGCCACGAGCAGTCTCCACTGCAGCTCAGCACACGCTGTGTGCTGGGCTGCTGTGAGGGAGGGGGGGGGGGCGGCGCCGGACAAGGGGCCCCATCGGGCCCCTCATGAAACCCGGGTCCGGGTAATCTGTATCCGCTCCCCCCCCCTGCGCGCACAGGGATTTCCATTCGCAAAGTGAATTTGGGGAAGGTAATGGGGGGGTGGTCAGAAAAACGCAGGTATGTGTCTGAACGTTTAAACACCGTTCCATTGGCATGCGTAAATTAGCCACTGCGATTATATATGCAGCGTGAGAGCCTGTGTGTGTCAGGAGAGCTGTGGAGTCTACGGCTGGTCAGACTTGCTGCAAGGGCAAGATGGCTGCTCGATGTGCGGCGATGTTACCGATATTTACGCAGGTAAGCGACGTTGTACGTGGCGGTGGGCGTCCCTATGCCCGGTTGACCTTTGGAACTATTAGGATGTTTTTGCAGCTGCGTACCGTGCGAAAATGCAGCTGCGATCGCATTAGCTTCCGTCTGTAAATCAGGCCCGGAGTTCTATATGACATCACAAACAAGTTTTCCTCGGCTTTGCCCTGGGCTGTGCCGGCTCATTGTGAATAACTTCCTATATACGATTGCTTACAGCAGCTCCATAGAGAATAACAATGATATTCTGGCCTACTAGTCCCTAGCAGCTCCTGAAGTGGATGAGGATAAAATGCAGGAGATCTTCGGGAAAGGACAGGTCAGTATGTCCTTCCCACTGTTTTCTGATTCTTCCCCTTTAACACTAAAGACTAATCCGCCAATAAATGTCAAGATTTATGTGTAATAAAGTGAGAAGATTGAATGCGCTACAAGCTCTTACGTTTTATGCTGTACTATTGGCCAGCTCCCAATGACTTCCAATTACTTTGTAATTTTGCAATCGCATCTGCCAAAAAAGAAATACAATGGGGTCAGTCCAATTAGCCGCGAGTTTCCTCCCGGCGCGAGAACATACTTACGTTTCCTCCCGACATGCAGATTTTTATTTACAGCCCTGCAGGGCTACGTACAAAAAATCTGAGAGTCTGGGGTGAAACCGGCCCGCCAGGGGGTCGAGTTGCAGTGTCGTTGCCTGCTTTCCATGCCAGCAACTCACCCCATTCACAGCTAATAGGATTGACCCCAATGTGCGACTTGAGAACAGGGATTCGGTATTTAATACCAGCGGCTGTATAGCCGCCACATCGAATATCAACAGCGGAACCCCCGACGGACCTAATTCCCAACCTAACCCTCCCCCCTATAACACTCCCTTAGTAGTACCTAACCCTAACCTCCCCCTAGTGCCTAATCCTAACCTCCCCCCGTTAGTGCCCAATCCTAACCACCCCCGTTAGTGCCTAATCCTAACCTCCCCCTGGTAGTGCCTAATCCTAACCTCCCCCCCCCCTAACACTCCCTTAGTGGTGCCTAATCCTAACCTCCCCCCCGTTAGTGCCTAAACCTAACCTCCCCCTCCCCGCACCCTAAACCTAACCCTCCTGGGGGGTGCCTAACCCTAACCTCCCCTAGTGGTGCCTAACCTTAACCCCCCCCCTTTCCCTACCCTAACCCTCCCGGGGGGTGCCTAACTCTAAGTCCCCCCCAGGGATCCCTAAACCTAACCCTCCCCCCCTGTGGCTAGATGCTAAGCCACCCGGCTTATCTTCGGTCGGTATTTTGTAGTGGGGATTTCGACGCCTATCTTTAGTCCCCTGTGGGGCCGCCAGTGTCGGGATATCGGCGGGCGGGATAGCGCCCACCGCTATCCTGATTGCATCCCAAGTACAGTATAGACATACGAAGTTAGCCATCACTATGAAATGTAACGAGTGGCGACGGCTTTGTGGTTGCCGACGGTGATACATGCAGATCAGGCAGCAGCGAGAATCTTGCTCCAGGCACACGGGGCTGATTCACTACCATACGCCACTGATTACGCACAGTCGGCCACTGTGATTACAAGCAGTCGGACACTGTGATTATGCGCAGTCGGACACTGTGATTACGCGCAGTCGGACACTGTGATTACGCGCAGTGTGCGTGCGTGAACTAGCTATTGCAATCGGGACTGTGATCATAGAGGCTACACAGACTCCTCGCAGATTGATTGACAGGAAGCACTATTTGTGGGTGGTGACGGGGGGGTTTGTGTGGGAAACGCAGGCGTGCATAAATTATCCACTGCGATGCCATATGCAGTGTGAGGTCTCATAGCGTGTGTGGTTGTTAGCAATTTCTGAGTAGAGTCAGGGCTTGTGCAAGAGTGCGTGAGGCTGCGATGGTACCCGATTGTACCGATGGTTTCGCTATTATGTTAAGTATTACGGATGTGTGCAGTGTAAAGTGGGCGTCCTTATGTTGTGCTGAGTTTGCATTGCGATCGCAGATGAACTGCGTGCGTACGCAATATTGCGATCCATAATGAATCAGGCCCACAGTGTGATGTGTAGCTACAAGGAGCTTCCACCGGTAGGCGCTGCTTCTCTCTCTCTCTCTCTCAAAATAATGGTCATAATTAGGCTGTAATAAGGTTGTGACATGATCAACCAATGCTTTCACATCTAGGGAGTTTGTCAGTGGAAAAACAGCTTTTAATGCTTAAATTGTTTGTATGTTGCTTGTAATGATGGAAAATATTTATGCGCTTAATGACGCAGTTAATGGTTTTTCCATTCACAACAGATTCTCTCCTATATTTTCTTTTTTAGTCTGACACCTTATTGGGTTTTTTTTTTAAGACGTATTTCATGCATTGGCACAGGAGCAAAACTATTTCTTCTGTCAAAAATCTTGTGCACAATTTCAACGCTTTGAACAAATCCTCCATTTTCTTATTACTAGATTAGGGTCTTTGCTATCACCTCTGCCCGTATCATCTTTAGAAGACAGTACGGGAAAGATAGCGCCACCGGCAGTAGATATAGGAGGGAGGGGTGGTGGCGACTGTCTGTTCTGGGTACAGACTGTGCAGCACGTGGGCCACTTCACCCATTGGCCCGTGTGCACCACTCATTATAGAATCGCCACTGGATGTCATGTTTATCTGCTTCATATCCTGAAGGGAGTGAGCGCACACGTATGCAATAAATAAATGTGGCCGCTAGTGTTGAATATGTACAGATATGATAAGTAATTTGAGTCATCTGTTCTGCAGGTTACTGACTGCTCCGTGTCTGTGCTTGCTAGAAGGTTGCGCTGCAGAAGGGCGTCTTCCTATAAAGTGCTGGCTTCAGTGCCGCTCAAGGAAATCCTATGTCCGGAATTTGAGACTTCCTGGTGTTGTGTATGGAATAAGCATTGAAGGAACAAGGGGCACAAGCTTTACGTTATTATTATTAGTCATGTCAGATCCAGCTAAGAAAACTATTATCTATTCTGCACAATCTCCTGGTTTGCAGGCAGCAGTGAAATATGAATGGGGGGGTGTCAGATAGGCTGCAGTGCACGCCCTCCACCATGATCCTGTCCACCTCACAAATCTTCGCTTAATCTACCTTTGCAGTTACTTGTACTAGGGGCTATTTTTCCCGGAAAAACAGGTTCAGGAACTGTGGGTGGAGCTACTGGGGGTGGAGCTATAGAAAAGCGATTATATATGTATATTACCTATATTGTATATATAAAAAAAGAAGGCACTCAAATGGGACTTTAAAATTAAAGTTAATGAGAGGTCCAGGAACTTAGGACCTCATTCAGAGTCGGTCGTTGTGGCCGCACGGTCGTAAGGGAAAAGGGGCCGGATATGCAAATGATGCACTCGCAAGTTGCGTCCCTAAGTTCGGATCGGTAGTTGGCCAAACAAGGGGAGGATGCGGCCGTAAGACAAAAAATATGCCCCCTTCTCGTACGCATTATACGTCATCTCCGAGCATATAAGGATTAATCGAGACCATCGGGAACCATCGGAACTGGTCGTAGAACTTAAGGTTGACCATACCCTCTCTTAAGCACTACGATCATGTCAGTGTAAAAACCTCCCATGTCACATGTGCCATGACACTACTTTGTTAATTATGCACTCCCATAAACCGTATGCACTCCCATAAAACGCTGTTCGCATAATTAGGCACACCTGCGTTCGGATCTCCACTCCCCCGTTTTCAAGCACCTTCCCCTGTTTCCACCCACATACGCCTCAATCTGTCACTCAAACTACCGACCTGGCTGTGTTCAAGGAGAGAGAAAGTTCTGATCGTAGCGGCTAGTTTGCGCACGCGCATTGCGAACTTTATGCATGCGCAGTATAGCGAACATCGGTGGCGTACGACCGTGCGGCCGCAACGACCGACTCTGAATGAGGTCCTGAGTTCCTGCCTGTCAATTTTCTGTTTATAATCATTCTCATTTGTTGCATCCTCTTCTATTATCCTCGGCATCTCCTGGACGCCTCTATCTCCTCCCTGACCAACTTCCCCTCCATTTCACCAAGCACCTTCAGGAACATTATTATTGTTACTATCGTTTATTTATATGGCGCCACAAGTGTTCCGCAGCGCCTTACAAAGTACATAAACAAATAATTTGACAAATGACTTACAGTACAAAATAGGACAAGGACATGGATAATATACATTGATACATAAGTGACCATAACACTTAGATATGCAACAGAGCGTCAGCAACCAAGTGTTAAGTGTCCTGGTACAGAGTAAAGCTGCATACACACACAACGATTTTTTTAATGATTATCGTTAAACGATATCGTTTAACGATAATTGTTTGCAAAAATCGTTCACTTTCTGAGTCAAACGATGAACGATTATCGTTCATGCGCGTTCACGTTTGTAGTTTGTCGTTTGTAGTTTGTAGATCAGTCAGACTTGTCAACTCAACGATTTTCATTAAGGGAATATGCAAAAATCGTTTGTAGTTCATAAATATCGTTCATGACATTTAGTAAATGAACAACTTTAGTAAACGATTTTAGTAAATTTTTTCAAGGGAAAAAATCGTTTACTAAAATCGTTCATTAAAAAAATCGTTGTGTGTGTATGCAGCTTAAGAAGTAGGTGAAAGTAAAGTAAGGAGAAGCACAAGAGGGTAGAGGGCCCTGCTCGTAAGAGCTTACATGCTCTTTTATTTAACACACACACATATAAAAAATACTGTCATACCCGGGATTCAAACCTATTATCTCTCCCATAGCAGTCACACACCTTACACATGGAGATAGCTGCTCCTACTAAGGCGTCCTGCAATTTCTAACTATGGGGCCTATTCATTAAACCTAAAAATTCGATGGAGATAATTAGGTTTAGAACTCGCATGGAGTTCTACCTAATTATAGGTGGAATTCATCATTCCACCTCTCCATAAGTATCTATTCCGAAAAGCTGTCATTTTTGCGATGACAGCTTTTCGGGAAATAGATACTTTTCCCTGCCTACACTACCTTATCGCGTCTGGAAACAGTGCTGCGCATGCGCTGTTACATCTGTAAAACCAGCGCATGCGCAGCACTGCCTACAGATGCGGTAAGTTTGTGTACCCCCTCCGACTTACCTGTCCGCGCAGCAGCCTCCGGCTCCGTCCTGCTGGTCTGTCATGTGGTTTCCCAGCAGACCACATGACAGATTAGAAAAAAAATAAAACATTTTTTTTTCTTTTTCTAAACTTTCTTGTGCTCTGCTGGGGAGCACACATGTCCGACCAGCCTCCGGAGCCTGATACAGGTAAGTCGATTCTGCTATTCGCCACCTCACAGTTCATAATTCATAATTTTCGGAATTTGATGAATACCACAATTTCCACATCGCCATACTAATGTACTAATGTATGGGGAGTGTGGAAATTAACGCAGGGGAACTTAGCAAGGAGATATCTGTGATATCTCCTGTGCTAAGTCTGTTCATGAATACCAAAATAACATTATTTAAGGAAAATGTCCTTAAAAACGTTATTTTAGTGTTGATGAATAGGCCCCTATATGAGACCCAATATACTTTTGTCTCATATAGGGGCCTATTCATTGCAGCTTAGCAGATCTATGTAGTGTCTGGCTGCAGGGGATCGGATGTGTGGCTGCACACTACATACATCTGCCTAGTTGCAATGGATTTAAAATGACAATTACAAGTAGCTTCATATAGCTAAAATTCACAGGTTTACTTGCTCAGGGTATATACACTGATCTCCCCACTGCTGATATTTGCTGCATATACACTACAAGCAGCGCTCTTTCTATACCTTCAGTCGATGATCTACACCACCGGCTCCAGGCTTGTGCATGTTTGTACTGATGGACAAATCCATACTTGCCTACATTGTACTTAGCTTTTGCGGGAGACTTGGGGAGAGGAGAAAAATCGGGTTATGATGGGGGCGGGGCCTGACATCTTGCGTCATTAGGCCCCGCCCCTTCGTGGCAAATTGCCTCGATTGGCGTAAATTTACATAAGGGGCGGGGCTAAATGACGTGATTCGTGCAGAATCGTGTAATTAAGCCCCGCCTCCTACTCAGAGACCCGCGATTGCCGCGGAAGTTCTCCCCATTCTGCCCACTTCACTAGGAAGTGGGCAGAATGCGGGAGAAATGCCTACCCTTCCGGGGGTGCAGGGGGTTACCCGAAAAATCGGGAGCCTCCCGTGAAAACCGGGAGGGTAGGCATGTATGGACAAATCAAGCTGCAGGTGCAGCTTCACCAGCGCTCTCCTACATCTAGTGCTGGTGAGTTATACTGCATAATAATTGTGTATCATTACTGCAGTGTCACGTCCGCTTCCAGGGACCCCAGATCTAGACCCCGGCATTACCTGTACGGGTTCTGACTTCCTGTCAGACCCACTTCTCCTTGCGGTAGCATCCGCGGCTCCGCTCCGAGTCTCCTCCTCAGCTCTGGCTGACTGGTCTCTCTGAACTCTGCTGACTGTCTGTGCTGGCTGTCCTGGCGTCCAACGTGTGGAGTCTCCCGCCGACGACGGGCATGGACGTCACCATCAATGGTCAGGTCATCTGACAGCAGCACTACTAATAGACTAATAGAAATCTTCTACCTGGTCTCCTGCGCAATCAGCGATCAGGTAGTACTATAAAAGGACTTCCAGCCATACTGTCAGGTTGCCAGTACAACATGTACCACAGCTCTGCCTATATCCAGACTACCTGTCCTTCTCAGAGACTTGTCTCTGAGTTCATTCCTGCAGAAGGTGCTTCCAGTTCAGCTTCCATCTTGGTCCAACGTGACTCCATTTCTGCTCCAGCAAAAATCCGGTACCAGTCTGGTTCAGTCAGACCGGATCCAATCTGGTTCAGGCCAAGTCCGGAACCAATTCGGTTCAGCCTAAGCCCAGATCTAGTGCAGTTCAGTCGAAGCGTGGATCCAGTCCAGTTCAGTCCGAGTCCGGTTCAGTGAAGTTCAAGCCTGGATCCAGTCCGGTTCAGTCAAAATCCAGTATCAATCCGGTCCATTCCAAGTCCAGTGCTAGTCTGAATCAGTCGTTCATAGTAACTAAAGGTTTCCAGACTCGTATGTTCGGACCTCGGAAACCCAGTTGTCCTTGCATACTCCTCCAGCTTCCATCATCTATTTCCTTGTGTATCTCTTCCACATGCAAATAAACTTTCTGCTCAGAGGGGAGTTCAGTTCCCCTATTGGCAGAATTATTCCTCTACATTGATAGTGGACGGTGGACGCAGAGAAGGAAGCTCTGAACTGCCTGCAGACACCGGAGAAAGGATCTGACGAGGAGTAGCACAAGGGAACCTGTTTTGGGTGTCATCTCACCACCTCAAATTCAATCAAAAGTCTAGTTGACAATATTCCCACCGGACAACAGTAGTTACCGACTTTGTATGTATGCATGTAAATATACATATGTATACATGTAATTTATATTTCGATTTATACAATGTTAATTGCGACACTGTTGAAGAAAGTATATCATTTTTGTGCCATTTTCCAAAGTTCTGAAATATAAAGAAATGAAAAAAAAAATAATAGTAGTTACCGACCTCAGGGGTGCCGAGGGAGGGGAAGGGATGGCGGGTACTAAAGGGGCCCAGACCAGTTGTGCAGGAACAAAAATGTATTTATGAAGCAGCAGCTTTTGTAAGCCGCTGCTTCCTGCAACCCGCCTTGAAGCAGTGCCTTACAAAAGCTGCTGCTTCATAAATAAAGACCCTAGGCAGCTTCAGACATAGGGCTCTATTTATTATCATTATTTTTACTAAAATAAAGTGAAAAAGGGTATTTTCACACCCTTTTCACATTATTTTAGTTTCACCTAAAATCACTAAAGGGCAATTGGAGTAGAATTTGTAAAATTCTACTCCAACCATTAAAAAAATCACTTATTTTTAGTAATCAGATCGCATTTCCCATAATTGTAATGGGAAATGCGATCTGCCTGGTAGTTACTAAAAATAAATTGTGAAAAAATACCTGGGGAGGCCCTGTGATAATAACGCCACCTGGAGGAGGCGTTATCCAGGGTCTCCCCCGGTTACCGGACTCCTGCTCCGCTCTGACGTGCAGAGCAGAGCCTGGAGCTGGCCCCAGTGATCAGCTGTATGGTCTAAACAGACCACACACTGATCACTGCTAAACAGACCACACACGGGGCCTGATTCAGACCCGGCCGCAAGCGCTGAGCGCTCGCAAGCGGGTCGATGGTGCCCAGAGCGAATGCACTCCCATGAGACCGCCTACCATTTGGGGGCGGCCCCACTGACATCACAAGTGATGTCTGTGGGAGAGTATTTGGCTCTGTTTGAGCCGAAAGCTCTCTACCACAAGGGTCTCGTCGCAAGCCCGATGGTCACGATGGTCTTGACCATCGCGACCATCTTCCTGGCCGCTCGCTATAGCTCTGGGTGGTCACCCACAGCTATGCGAGCAGCCAGTAGGCCGTTCTAAAAAAAAAAAAAAGACCGGCCCTGATTCAGAGCGAGCGCTCTATCAGAGCGTCCGCCTCTGAATCAGGGCCACTGATCACTGCTAAACAGACCACATACAGGGCCTGATTCAGACCCGGTCGCAAGCGCTGAGCGCTCACAACTGGGTCGATGGTGGCCCAGAGCGCATGCGCACGACGGAGCCGGCTCCGTCGTGCGCATGCGCGAGACCCGGATAGCGACGGGCACTCCGTCGCTCCGGGTCTCGCAGCAAAGGGGGCGAGCTGTCGATGTGAGTGACAGGGGGTGGCTGCCCAAATGGCGGGCCGGGGGGGTGGCTGTCCAAATGGAGGCGTTCCATGAGAACGTCTGTCGTTTGGGGGCGGCCCCCCTGTTAGAGCCGAAAGCTCAATGGGGCTTGCGGCCACGAGACCCTACCACAAGAGTCTCGTCGCAAGCCCGATGGTCGAGATGGTCTTGACCATCGCGAATATCATCAAGGCCGCTCGCTGTAGCTGTGGGTGGTCACCCACAGCTATGCGAGTGGCCAGGAGGTCGTTCTAAAAAAAAAAAAGCCTGGCCCTGATTCAGAGCGAGCGCTCGGTCAGAGCGACCGGCTCTGAATCAGGGCCACTAATCACTGCTAAACAGACCACACGCTGATACACTGCATTAAAAAAAAAAAAAAAAAATAGTCAAAAAATATTAACTTACCTGAGTCCAGGGACCAGAGATCAGGGCTTCGCTGATGTCCTCCCTCGGTCAGCTGGTCTCCCATATTGCACTGCGGCCTGGTCATCAGGTGACCGGGTCCCAGTGCAGTATAGGATGTTAGCTGTCTGGAGGCATAGAGGACATCACCGGAGCCCGGATCATGCAGGTAAGTGCAAATAAGGGATGGGGGGTCGCGAGGGGGGGTTGTGTGGGGGGGTACCGCGATCACGGGGGAGGGGCTTAGCGCCGGAGGGGGTAGCAGCGGCAGGGCGGGCGGCGCATGCACGGGCACTTGTCACGGTATTTTTTGCGAAAATACCGTGATAAGGCTGCGGTGGGGATTCGCAGGGACAGAGCTTTATCGCAAGCTCTGTCCCTGCAAGGGATTTGTAATAAATCCCTGTGGTATTGCATGAATTTGCAATACGAATTCAGTCGGTAATATCACACTACAATCTGCATTGCCAATGCAGATTGTAGTAAATAGAGCCCATAGTCAGTTTTAATGAAGAAAAAAATAAAATTTGGGTGGGTGGGGGTAGTTCGACTTCCCCCCCAGGATTTGGGCACGCTTCTCATTACACATGGGCCTGTCGTTGCCCCTTATGGCCTTACCCAACTTCACATTTCATGACAATAAATCCTACTTTTTATGCCCATTGTCTAAGTGTCATCCTGGACTCAGAACTGTAATTTGCTCTAAATCCTGTTACGTACATCTATGAAATATATCCATATTATTTAAATACTTGCCTACTTTTTTTTTTCATCCCCGGGAGAAGCCCAGGCAGGAGAAGCAGGTGGGTGGCGATAGAGGGTGGGGCCTGATGTTCAGCATAATTAAGCCCTGCCCCTCACTGGTAAATTGCCACGATTAGCACATATTTAAATAGGGGCGGGGCCAAATGACAACAATTTTGACAAATCACGTAATTAGCCCCGTCCCCTACTCGGAGACCCCTGATCGCTGTGGAAATTCTCCCCATTCTGCCCACTTCACTGGGAAGTGGGCATGAATGTTGGAGAAATATCTACTTTACTGGGGATGCGGGGGGTTACCCGAAAAATCGGGAGCCTCCCGCGACTTCCGGGAGAGTAGGCATGTATGATTATTTATTATTATTTATTATTACCAGTTATTTATATGGCTCACACATATTCCACAGCGCTTTTCGAGAGAATATATTATGAACATATCTCTGCAAAAAACTTGAAATTACGCACTCATCATCTCCCACATTGATTGTTGTAATAGACTACTTACTGGTCTTCCCAAAAACAAAGTTTTACCTCCACAATATTACTTGAACACAAGACTAACGTTCCTTACAAATAATTATTTTTCTATTGCTCCGCTCTGTAAGTCCCTACATTAGATGTCTGTATTTAACTAATCTAAAATACTTCTGCTTATGTATCAACAAAACTACAACAACATACATTTTATTGCTCTTATCACTAAGGGGGAGACTTATCAAACCGTCTAAAGAATAAAGATAGCATAGCAACACAATCTCTGGGCAGAAAATGTGGAACAATGTATTTAGGGCCTGATTCAAAAGAGGATGCTGATAATTACGCAGTTGAGCGATAATCGGTAAACTGCGCATGTGTCAAGGTACATTACTGTAGTCGCCCAGCAGCGACTTTTTACTGTGTGATAGCTAGTCAGGGAGCATTTGTGGAAGGTAATGGGGAGTGGCAGCATAGAAGGTAGGCGCGTCGACAACCGTTTTTGGGATGTGTCACCACCTGCACCTGCATTCCCGTACGCAACAAAAATATCTCCGGCTTCTCAGTTCCCGTGGCCATTCTGAGCAGGGTTACTCGGAACTGCAATAATCGAATGATCTGCAACGATGCTGCGTCTTTGTATTATTATTATCCTTTATTTATATGGCGCCACAAAGGTTCCGCAGCGCCTTACACAGTACATAAATGAGCACACAAGAAAACAGTTAATAGTAATACAAAACAATGTAGGACAAGGACATGGTTTATAAACATAGCTACATAACACAAGCAGCAGGACATGAGCAACCAGGTGTTAGGTGTCATTGTGGGGAGTTAGGAGTAAATTATACAATACGTAGGGGGAGGAGAAGAAGGTGAGGGATGAGGGCCCTGCTCGTTAGAGCTTACATTCTAAGGGGGAAGGGCAGACAGACAGGGGCGACACAGATGGGGTAGATAGTGAGGAAGGAGCAGTGGGTTAGGATATGTGCTGCGGAATGTGTGTGTTTAAGATAACCTGATGTTATGTCAAGATTAAGTCCTTCATACATCTATCCCTATGACAGATGCTTGGATTTGTGAAGCCGCCGGTGGGCATCGCAATACACATCTTGGCATCTGTGACATTTGCATATTTGCGCACAGCAGCTGTGTACGGAATCGCAGCTGAGACAGCGTTTGAGGCTTAGGGGGAGATTTATCAACAGAACGCAGGAGTAATGCTGGGATGTATTTTGGGGAAGATTGATCAAACCTTATAAAGGGGACAAGTGGATGTGGTCCCCATAGTAACAGATCAGATCAGCTATCTAATACACTGTATAAAATAGATAGAATCTGATTGGTTACTATGAGGAACACCTCCACCTGTCCTCTTTAGAAGGTTTCATAAATCTCCCCCCCCAAAAAATATCCCAGCATTATCCCTCTGTTCTGCAAATATCCCTCACACATATTACCTGCTCCCAATTGGACATGCCCCAGTATGTAGCATTTATCCTTGTGCATCAATGCTTATTTCACTACAGAATATATTGCATGCAGGGCCCTCATACCTGTCTGTCTGTCTGCAATTACAAGTCTAATTTTATTATTGTGTTTGTGTCCAATTGTGAAGTACTGGCTCTATATAAGTAGCAGTTGATAAATAAATAAAATCCCTGTGTTACCTGTTTCTTCCATCGTAGCTCTGTTTTATCTCTATCCCCCTCCTCACACCATGACACTGCCCCTGTGTAATGTTCCCCAGTGCTCACCAGCAAATTTTCCCTAAGTAACATTTCCCAAGGACAACATGGAAAGTTACAATACTTAAAACACAATGAATTATACTTTTATATTGTTACTTGGCTGACTGATATGAAAAACAATGACATCCAAAGTACAGTGTATCTAAAAACTTTAAGGAAGCGCATCCTTTCTTTAGAAAAGCCTTAGGTCTATCTAGCATGATAGGCTGGTGGTATATAACACTGAGGGGCCTATTTATGGAATGGGTATGATATACCAGCGGCAGCCCTACAGGAGCAGAGTGCGACGCAGCGGAAGCCCGACAGCGCTGGAAATCCCGATCGTGGATAGGTAAGTATCCACTAACCTAACCCCCCTAACCCTCCTTAGGGGTGCCTAACCCTAACTTCCCCCCCAAGTGCCTAACCCTAATCCCCCCTCTAAGTGCCTAACCCTTCCCCGCTGCCTAAACCTAAGTCCCCCGGGGGGTGCCTAACCCTAACCCTCCTGGGGGGGTGCCTAATCCTAAGTCCCCTCCAGGAGCCCTAAACCTAACCCTCCCCCCCGCGGCTGTCCGCTCGCGGCACCCGGCATCACTACGATCGTGATGCCAGGCGCCTGTCTCTAGATGTAGACGCCCAGCCTTTCACCCTTGCCGGGATATGACAGTCGGGAAGCCGGCTGCCGTTATGTAGGCAGTCGGCTTCCCGATTGGTTCCCCTATTTATTATCACTTAATTTTCACAAAAGCAGGTGAAAATGCACATTTTCACCTGCAATTGTAAAAATTAAGTTGTCGGGCCATTCATCAAAAAGGTAAGGCAGGAGATATCATAGATATCTCCTTCTTACCTTCCTTTTGCGGAATGGCCCGCTGTCCCCATACACTAGTATGGGGATAGAATCAATCTGCAGGAGCATTCGCCATCTTCATAGGAAGGATGTCCGGGTTGCAATGAGGGATCCTTTTGGATCTCTCCGTCCCTGTCCGGCTCCTTCCGCCCGACGTCGGGGCTCTTGTGCGCATGTGTGACCTGTAGGTCGTGCATGCGCAGTCCCGTCACTGCTCCGACAGGAGCAGGTAAAGATTCACTGCTCCGAAAAGGAGCAGAGAAGCGGCTCGCGGGGACAGCTGATATTGCATCAGTTGTCACCGCGCAAGCCAGAGCAATGATGAGTTGCTCCAGTGACCGCCGTGAGTCAGAATGTTTATTATCGGGGTCCGAAAATTAACATCATGAATAGGCCCCTGAGAGAGGTCAGCAGGCCTCTGTCAGAGGTCAGCAGACATTTGAGGTTAATGCAATGGAGAGTCATGAACAAAGTAAAAATCAGAACACTTGGAGGTCACAAATAAGTTACTGGGATAATGCAGAGAAGAGTCACGGGGGTTGGGTATGGGATGCCTGCCCTCGGGATCTCAGAGGTCAAAATCCTGACGCCAGCATCCTGACAGCAGTTGGTCAGTATCCTAACCCTCCTCCTCTCCCTACCCCTAACCCTCCATCTCCAGTGCCTAAATCTAACTCTCCCCCATTGTGCCTAAACCTCACCTTCCCCCTCCCGCACTTTAACCCTAACAATCCCCACCAGTGCCTAAACCTAACCCTCCCTCTAGTGCCTAAACCTAATCCTCCCTCTAGTGCCTAAACCTAACCCTCCCTCTAGTGCCTAAATCTAACCCTCCCTCTAGTGCCTAAATCTAACCCTGCCCACCAGTGCCTAAACCTAACCCTCCCTCTGGTACCTAAATCTAACCCTCCCTCTAGTGCCTAAACCTAACCCTGCCCACCAGTGCATAAACCTAACCCTCCCTCTAGTGCCTAACCCTCCCCCTAAGCCTAGTACTTACCGTCGGGGTGCCGGCGCCAGGATACTGACAGGTGTTGGGACCCCTGCGCCACCATTCTAAGCGCCAGAATCCTGACTGTCGGGATTATGACCGGATCCCCTCCAGGATGACTCTGTTGCCGATACCATTCTTCTTTCCTACAGGATCTGGTGCGCCAAACTTCTCTAGCTTTATCCCTGTGGTCATATGACTGCCACCATCAAAGTGGTGGGTTGTTCAATCAAGGCTTTCGTATTTAACCTTCATTCTGTGGCAACCTTGCTCCAGCTAGTTGAGATCTTGGATTCTGTATGACCCGGCTAGTTCCTGACTCGAGATCCATGTGGAGCATTGCTATAGCTGCGGAGAGACCAGATAAGTACAGTATAGAGATTTCGCCGTGTGCAACGTTTCGTGACACAGGTACTGTTATAGATTCCCAATGACTCGTGTAATCTAAAAGCTAATATTACATGATGGACCACAGGAATTCTAGATACATTTATTTGTTCGAAATGAAGCCGCTTCATGGAATCCTTGGAGAAAAGTAAAAGATTTTAGTTATTATAAGTAGAAGCTAATCTTAATTTGGGGAGCCAATACAGTGATATGGCTGTAAATTACAGGCCTATAGATCCAAGTACTTGCATTAGAGTATATTAGTAAATCTGAGATAACATAACGAGTCATTCAAGAGTAGCACTCCCAATCTACATAGCTGAACAAGATGTAACCGAAAGCTAGCGCAGGCCACAACATGCTCCTCATACATTTTGGCTGTTAAATGGAGTGAAACTGTTACGGAATTCTGGGCCTGATTCAGAGCCGCTCGTAAGCGGCCGCTCGTTCGCTCTGAGCGATGTTCGCACAACTGCACATGCGTATGGGTCGTGATGCGCATGCGCAAACCAGTCATTGCGGTCGGAAATCGTGTGCTCGCAGAACAGCGAGGGGCTGCTAATTTGAGTGACAGAATGTACCGTTTGTGGGTGGTAACAGGGGAAGGTGCTTGAAAACGGTGGGAGTGGAGATCCGAACGCAGGCGTGCCAAACGGTCAAAAGGGCGTTTAATGGGAGTGCATAATTAGTAAAGCAGCGTCATTGACCACGTCACTTGGTTGTCTTTTAGCCTGAACTGCTCGCAGTGATAGCAGTAAGAAAAACCAACCACAAGCACTGTGAGCAGTTCAGATGCCTTTCGATGTTCCCGATTAATCTAATAAATACCGGAGATGACGTGTGATGCGAACGGCAAAGGGGTGTCTTTACAAAATAGCTAGCACATTTTTCGTTCGCTCGCTCGCTCAGACATAGAGGCGTCAACAAACTGCAAAGAGCGAACGCTCAATTTAAATAGCCGGCCCCTTTTCTGGAACGACCGTCCGCAAATAGCGTACAGCTCTGAATCAGGCCCTCTATTTTGGTGCAAAAGAAGAGGTAAATCATATCTCCCAACAATCTCGATTTAAGTGGGACAATCGCAATTTTGGGGAACAGACCTGTGCCCTGACAGCTCAGAATTTTGAGAGGTATGTTATGTCCACCAGTGCAGAGCCACCGTGAGCGAGTGAACCCGTGGGCCTGACTCTGGTGCATGTGACAGTGCAAAGGTGCCTTCAGAATTATGGCGCTAATTCAGAGTCACATGCCGAGGATATACCTGGGATGTAATTGGCACCCCGACGGTCGGGATGGCGGCACTCAGAATACCGGCACCGGAATTCCAACTGGGGTCGGAATCCTGGCACCGGCCTCCCGACCACTGACATACCAACGGCAAGTATAAGGGTTAGGGGGAGGGTTAGATTAGGGGTTAGGCACTAGGGGGAGGGTTAGGGCTAGACTGCAGTGGGGAGCGTTAGGGTTAAGATGCAAGGGGAAAGGTTAGGGTTAGGCTGCAGGAGGTGGGTTAGATAGGGTTGGACTGGCCCGCAGGGGTACAGGGGAAACCACTGCCTGAGGGCCCACCCCTTTCCCTAGAGATCAGGTTCCAGATGGTGCACTTGAATTATACAATATACATATGTTACATTATACTGTACAGAACTAGAGAGTATTTTCTACAATGCATTGCTGTTATTAATCTAGTACATTATCATGCATGCACTAGCAGTATTTACTACAGTATATATATATTTTAAAGGGGCCCAGACCATGCACTCTCTAATGGTTAGCCAAGCCTCTGTGGAGGCTTGACACACGTGTGGAGGCTTGCCACACCCCTAAACATGGGCACCTATCACTGCATTCTCTCAGTGGGCCCTTTATGCCTCAGTCCGACAATGGGGTTAGGGTTAGGCTGTGGGAGGGGAAGGATTAGAATACTTGCCTCTAGGTGTCGATATTGCAAACCTGTTGTGATTCCGGCATCGGCATTCTGAGCGCCGGTCACGTGTGCGCCATCATCCCGTACCCAACCCATATACATAATACAATATAGACCCATACCAACACAGCCTAATCTACTGTAGCTACCACACAGCCCCATCATGTATTGTATGGTCTTATGCCCAAACATTATGGGCCTGTTTCTGAGCCCGAATGTTACTGCATCTCGAGGTTTCTAGAAAACTGTGCTTGCGTTATGGGCTACATACGCACATTAAAATACTTCCGAGCGATTCTAATTCGTACACATCTCAGCCTTTTCTCCTAGAGCTGACTGGGCTATACTGGGTGACAATGGGACACTCACACGTAAGTGAACTCCCCAATGTGTGTGTGCCCAGACCTGCCACCTATTCTGAGTCATGCATAGTGCACAGCGATATCTATCGCATCTCCCCCACCCAGCATAGGGAAAGTGTAAGTGCCATCAATGGCGATGATGGCTGCTGGCACGCGGAATGGCGAACGCATTACGTTTGCTGTCACTGCCCATAGTGGGAAGGCTGCCTTCCAATTGGTTGCTGTGCTAAGTTGGCTTATTGTAAAGAGCGGCAGTTATCTGCATGGTTTTCCCTGCGAGTGGAGCATAAAATGTGATAAGCTTTGCTCCTAGGTGACAGTTAAACATGGTATTAAACGGTGTGTCACTCACTGCCGCTCTGACGTGGCAGGTCTGCACCGCGCGTCACCCTGCAGCCACAAACATACCAGGCTAAGGTCACAGGAAAATGATCTGGATGGCGGAAAATATGATAGCTGAATACTTCTGTCAAAAATTTGTACAAGTTAACGTCTTCTTGGCTCTGTGTTTAAATTCCATTTTTAAGATGTTTATGAGCCTGCCTCTTACAGAATTTGCTGGAATAAAAATCAAACACCCCCTTCTCCTTGGATTGCTTCACCCTCTCAAACCTTGGCTGCCGGTCAAGTACCATTTATTTCTCTGTATTATTCTTACAGATCGTTGCGGCTTTCTGACCAGAACCTTGACTGTGAGCGAACCTCTTCTGATGGTTCCCAGACATTAAATGCAAGGGCTAAACAAAGAGAGGGGCGTCCATGCCTTTCCCAACGGGGTGCAGATACTTCTCTCAAGCCTCACACACTGGGGGAGTCTTGCCCTGGAACCAGTTTAGCTGCTGTCTCATGTATGAAAGCTGGTAGACCATGATACGAGATGTAAGGATGCAGATAATACATCATGTGACCTATTTCAAACATCTCTCGTTGCTTTTCTAAAACATATGGACGTAGTTTATTCTGAAACAGGAACATACATTTTAGCTGCTATCGTTTTGTCCCATTGGAGGTTTGAAAATTCACCAGTAAATTTAACAGCACAAAATATGTCAATGCATATAAGAAGTCCAAACACAGTAATAAGGGCATGTTTAAATAAATATCAAAAATCATACATCCTGAATTTTTACTTCAAACTGTGGGCCTGATTCACTACGGATCGCTGTATTGCGTACGCACGCAGTTCAACTGCGATAGCAAGCTAATCCATTGCGATCGCAATGCAAACTCAGCACTACATAAGGACACCCACTGTACCTTACGCACATCCGTAATGTTAAGCAGAATAGCGAAACCATCGGTACAATCGGGTACCATCGCAGCCTCACGCACACTTGCACAAGCCCTGACCTTACTCAGAAATTGCTATAACAACCATGCATGCTATCAGGCCTCAAGCTGCATATGGCATCGCAGTGGCTAATTCATGCAGGCCCCTGCGACGGCGTGCTAACGTACTGGCCCCCGACCACCCCCCGTCACTGCCCACAAACGTTGCTTCCTGTCAATCACTCTGCGAGGGGTCTGCATAGCCTCTGCGATCGCAGTCCCGAACGCAATAGCTAGTTCGAGCACGTGCACTGCGATGCATACTCATGCGTAGAACGCAACAATCGGCCATTTGCGAGCGTATTAGTCACTGCGTTCCTTGCTGAATCAGACCCTGTATTTCATTTCAATTCAGGGAATGTTGGTTCCAAAATATCGCAATCATTTTTCAAGCCGGCCAACTGCGCCAAAGTCTTCCCTCCTGGCCAGTCCCTACATTGACTCCCAAAAAAACGTGAGGATTGCTCTGCATCCTACGCCACTCAGTGGGCTCTATTTACTACAATCCACATATTGAATGCGGATTGTAGTGTGATATTTCCGACTGAATTCGCATTGCGAATTCAGGCAATATCACAGGGATTTACTATAAATCCCTTGCAGGGACAGAGCTTGCGATAAAGCTCTGTCCCTGCGGATCCCATCCGCACTCTAGTCGCGGTATTTTCGGAAAAAATACCGCGACTAAGAGCCCGCGCATGCACCGACCCACCGTTGCTGCTACCCCCCACCGACGCTAAGCCCCGCCCCCAGCGCTAAGCCCCGCCCCCGCGACCCCTCCCCCCTCCCTTCATTACACTTACCTGCATCCTCCTGGCCTCCGGTGATCTTCTCCCGGCTTCCCGATCAGGTGATCTCCCATACTGCACTGGGGCCCGATCACCTGATGACCGGGCAGCAGTGCACTGTGGGAGACCAGCTGACTGGAGAGGAGCCATCACCGGAGGCCCGATCACCGGTCCCTGGATTCAGGTAAGTAAAAAAAAAATGTTTAATTTTTTTTTTCTTTTTTTTACAGCAATCAGCTTGCGGTCTATTTAGACCACACAGCTGATTACTGGTACCTGCTCCCGCCTCTGCTCTCCCCGTTAGAGCAGAGCCGGGCCCGGTAACCGGGGGAGACCCTGGATAACGCCACCTCCAGGTGGCGTTATTATCGCAGGGCTTCTCCCGGTATTTTTTTACAATTTATTTTTAGTAACTATGGTCGGATCACATTTCCCATTACAATTATGGGAAATGCGATCTGCTTTACTAAAAATAAGTGATGCTAGGGGTTGGAGTAGAATTTTACTAATTCTACTCCAATTGCCCTGTAATAACTACAGGTGATACTAAAATAATGTGAAAAGGGTGTGAAAACACCCCTTTTCACTTTATTTTAGTAAAAATAATGTTAATAAATAGAGCCCAGTATCACACACGCTTTATACACAAGCTATGCTCTTTCCTGGGTTTAGGCCTGCTAGCTCATAGGCTTAAAGAGACAGAACCTCCCCCACGCATATCAATTAACGAGCAATTAATTAGCTGACAAGAATGGATGCAGTGTTGATCTCAGTGGTGCGTGTTCCTCCTTCTGCGCACGTGTCTCAGTCACGTTGCCCTTGAGTCCAGATGCCGCGCGCACAGTCAGAGTTGCTATTGACGAGCATGGGAGATGCACGGTAATGAAAATGTATTGGAGCGTCCCTGGATGGGGACAGAGAGGTGGGCTAGCATCTGCATGGAGATGGTCCATCTTATGGGCGTGTTATGGGAGGGTCACGGGCGTGTCGCTGACAGCGTTTCCATATAGAGATGCACAGCCGCTCACATAGAGGACCATACTATTACATAGGGCAGGTGCAAGTTTTGATGGTGCATCTAAAGGCTCAACGATTGTTTTTTTCATTGTATATGGACGCTGAAAGCGGGTGTCTCAGTCCTCGCACCTTCGGACGCATGCAGCAGCATTAGCATAAAGCCACAGAATGCGACCAGCAAAAGACACAGACACGGCCGCAGCTGCTTCCAAATTAGAATCGGGCCCTATGGGTCAAAAGATTTAGAACATCCCCAGTTTTTATGGAAAGCTAAGTAGTTTAGGTCCAGTGAATAACCTGGAATGGTACCAAGGGAAAAAGTAATGGCTTAAGACCTTTCAGCTGTTCTGCAGCAACGAAAAAGAAGTTTACCTGGGCCATGGAGCACCGCCGGCGGACTACTGAGGACTAGAAGAAGGTCTTAAGGACCGATGAATTTAAATTTCATGCAAGGTTTTAATAAAATAATTTATCTAGTAGACAACAATGCTGGTTCCTCAGAGTGCGTGGTTTATTTAATAAGCGCTTCCCGCTGTGTTTAAGCCTAAAATTTAAAGGGGCATACTGTTATTAGCAAAACAGCCTATGTGTGATAAAAACATTGCCCTTTTAATTTTTGGGCTTAAACACACCAGGAAGAGGCAGCTTTTACAAGTCACTGCTTAGTAACTAAACCCCTGTGACACCGTCAATCATGGAGGATGAAGCGTGATTGTCTGGGTTCTTTTTCCAGGTGTGTATTAATAGAGGCGGAGGCCCATGTGCATTCCCCATCCGGGGCCCCCTCCTCTCTCCCCGGCGGCCGGCAGTGCACTGACCGAAGCAGTAGACTCTGGGCGCTAGTCACTAGGGCATGCGCAGGTCACTGGGAAAATGGCGCGGCAGCCATTTTCCCGATGATTTCCCTACTGCGCATGCGCAAAACTTCTGGGTTTTGTGCAGCGTTGGTACAGCCGATGTGGGACTTCGGAGAGGTAAGTATTAAAAATATGGGTGCAGGGTGTACGGTGTGAACCTGGACCCAGGGGTCTGTGTGCACCGCCCACACTGCCCCCATTATAGATACACCCCTGACTCTTTCGCTGAATCTGAGTCAGCGACTTGCTCAGAGAGATTGGCACCCTGAACCTAAAGGGATACCCCAGCAGTTTGCAATAATTTGTAGGCAATGCTTAGTTAGTCAAGGGCTTATCCTACAGCAAAATAATGGCCCAAAATATATCTCCTGGCTATGGGCCTGATTCAGAGCCACTCGTAAGCAGCCGCTCGTTCGCTCCGAGCGATGTTTGCCCAACTGCGCATGCGTACGGATCGTAATATGCATGCACGAACCAGTCAGTGCGGCTGAAAATCATTTGTTCGCTAAATAGTGAATGCCTGCTATTTTGAGTGACAGAATGAGGCGTATGTGGGTGGTAACAGGGGAAGGTGCTTGAAAACGAGGAGTGGAGATCCGAACGCAGGCGTGCTTAAAGGTCAAAACGGGCGTTTTAAGGGTGTGCATAATTAATACAGCAGCGTCATTGACCACGTCACTGGGTTATTTTATAGCCAGAACTGCTCGCAAGATTGTGGTAGCAAAAACCAACCACAAGAATAGCGAGCAGTTCATACGCTGGTCGATGTACTCGATTAATCTAATAAATAGCAGACATGACGTAGGATGCGAGCGGCCAGGGGGTGTATTTTTAAAAAAAACGACTGCAAGTTTTGTTCGCTCGTTCAGACCTAGAGGCGTGAACAGACCGCAAAGAGCGAACGGTTCATTTGAATAGCCACCCCTTTTTTCAGAACGAGCGAGGGCAAATAGCGTCCGGCTCTGAATCAGGCCCAATGTCAGAACTACCTTCGAGGAATAGACGGTAGGCTTCAAGTCATGGAACGGCTGCACAGCCTCCAGACTTAGGGGTATATTTACTAAGCAGTGTTAGGAGACAGAGTGAAAAGTGATAAGAAAGTGATAAGGTGCCAGCCAATCAGCTCCCAACTGTCATTTTTCAAACACAGCCTGTGAGATGACAGTTGGGAGCTGATTGGCTGGCACCTTATCACTCTCTTATCACTGCTTAGTAAATAGACCCCTAAAACCCATTGAGCTGTTTTGAGATGAAATGGACAGAAGGGTGAAAGTAAAGCGACCTACAAGTGCAGCACATTAGTGTGAACTTCTGCAGCAGTGTTGGGAAATACAGTTGGGAGCTGATTGGCTGGAGCACCATTTATCATACCAGCGAGTTTTATCACTCGCTGAGTATTATAAAACTCGTTGATAAATAAGGCCCTCTGGTTAAATGCAGAGATATTAACTGGAATCAGAACAAATCAACAACTAACAACAGGTTTCCCACAGGCACAGGGTTACCGCAACTATCAACGGTCCAGCGACAAGGAACTTCCTGCCTACTTGACGTGATTGGCTGCAGTTTGATCACATGACTCTCCAGCCCGCTGCTCAATCATCTGTAACGAGTAGCTGGCAGATGTAGAGGCGCTTTGCCATGTAGCACATCTATGCCCACTGATTATTACAACTTGCACGTAAGTTGTCAGTTTTCAAATGCTTATCTTCCATCTGTCAGGTGGCTTACCAACCATAGGGGTCTATTTACTAAGTAGTGTTAGGAGACAGATAGGGGTATTCAATATGGGTGCGATAACATCGTTTATTGCGTTAATATCGCACTTTTTAACGTTTTTGCGTTAATATCACTTGTTTTAGTTTTACACCGTATTCAATTTCAAAGACTTACCGCAGCTTTGAAAAGTCTTTGATAAAAAACGGGGATAACTTTTCACCATTTAATAGGTGTCGAAAAAAAGTGCAGAATTGGGGTTTAGGGGTGCAGGCTTAAAAAAAATAGCCTGCACCCCTGAGATTGACATTTAAAAAAGAACTGTGTCAAAAAAAGTTTAAAAAAAAAATAGGGACACCCCAAAAAATTAATAAAAAAAATTGGGGTGCAAAAAAAAAAATATGGGAAAAAATTGTTAAACAATAGGGAAATAGGTTCAGGGCTATTCTGCATTTATGCGGCAGGTGTTTTCTAGAATAGAATTATAGCGGCAGGTGCACAAATGCAGAATTTTTAAAAACTTACTTTAGGGACATCAAAATATGCTAGTACCCATTTTCATGTACCCCAAATTTGATGGGACCACTTAAAAAAACGAAAAAAATAACCTAAGTGTTCTTCTGCATCACTTCTTCAATGTCGGGAAAAAAACACCTGCTGCGGCTATTTAAAGCCCCGACTTTCAATTAAAGGCTAAAACGAGGGGACCCATAGTGTTCCCCCATGTTTTACAACTTTAGGGGGGTCTTACAATTATTTTAAGGAAAAATTCGTAACTTTACGCAAATCCAACTTCGGAGTTTCCCGTTTTCGTTAATTTTATTTTGAATACGGGGATAAGTGGGAGCGCGCACCATAGCTTTACACAGAAAAGAACTCCGATATGAAACGTTAACTTCGCCAGGGAAGTTAACCTTTCATATTGAATACCCCTCAGAGTGAAAAGTGACAAGAAAGTGATAAGGTGCCAGCCAATCAGCTCCCAACTGTCATCTCACAGGCTGTGTTTGAAAAATGACAGTTGGGAGCTGATTGGCTGGCACCTTATCACTTTTCACTCTGTCTCCTAGCACTGCTTAGTAAATAGACCCCCATAGCCTGCTGTTTTGCGCCTTCTTGACTAGATAAATAAAATACTCTATATTTAGGTCTGCTAAATAAGAATTTAATAATGATCCTGCTTGCTGGCGGCATATTTTGTTTAGTACCACTGGCACATTAACGAATATGGAGCCAGTATTTAACATAAAGTTACCTGTCTGATGAGGTCCAGGGGTGTCCCCCTGCCCTGTCCTCTCCTGATCTGCCTGCAGCCTAATGCTGGTAATAGGGGCTGACTAATGTGCAGCCTTCATCTGCGAATTGTACTTCAAACCACCAGGGACTCGGCAAAGCCTGGAAGGCCGGAAAGGCTTTGCTGTGTCCCCGGCAGCCCTAATTCTTTATTCCTTGCTCTGCTGCAAATAAAATGGAGAATTTATTCAAGATTAACTTGCTGGCTTTCAGAATAACTCATACTTGCCTACCCTCCTGATTCGGCAGCTCCCGACCCCCTGGAAAGGCTGGCAAGCCTCCTGGGCTCCAGTGACCCGTCCGACCCCCCCCCTCCTGCACTACACTATAAATCCCGACAGCGGAGGGGCCAGTGACGCGATTCGCGCTGAATCGCGTAATCACAGCCCCGCCCCCTGCCTCACAATGCCATTAATAACAGCATTGTGAAGAGGGAGCTGAGCCACGATGACGCGATTGTGATGTCACACCCACATGCTCCGCCCCAAATATGTGTCATCACCTGGCCACACCCCGTTTGGCCACGACCCGCCCCCCCACAGAGAAAGCCCGATAGCTCCCTCCCGGAAGGAGGGAGTGAAATGTCGGTAAGTATGGAATAACTGTATAAGCAGGGTCCAAAAAGTATGAAACCCCTGCTCCCAAACTACTACTATAAAACTATGGTGCCCCAACATGCTAGGTATTGTCTCAGACACAACAGTATGGGATGCAGTTGCTATATCGACATTTATAATGTCGACAATCATAATGTTGTCACCACAATGTCGACCGTTATGATGAAATGTCGACATGGACCATTTTCACATCTGCAGAATGTTGACGTGTTCACAATTCCCATGAAAAATATACTGATCCCAAGAATACTGTCCATGCCTGGAATCTGCGCAAAATCCTTTGGCGCCTTTTCTCGAACCCAGCACCCACATTGTCAAACTCGTTACTGGCTTCAGTTATTCGGAAACCATGGGCCTGATTCAGTGGTGGAAGCATTTGGAACAATAATTGATTAGTCTTGAAAGTCGATGTTTTAAATCCATGCAAGCATCTGAGACGCACTGCGCATGCACTCGATGGCTACCGTCAGGGGGCTCAGATCGGAATTGCATGGAAATGTATGCGATTCCGATAGGCGTTCCTCGGCAGTGACTGGGGAGTGACTTTCTTGGTTGGCGTTTGGGGTTGTGCTGGTGTCATCAAATGCGTAGGAAGAAGCAGTTCCACCGTCACCGGCGGCCATTTAACGGCAGACATTCTTAGCATCTAATGGGTTGCTGGAATGTCGGATAATTTGGTCGATGTCCCCTTGATGGCACAAGCATTTGCGCACCACAGTGGATTAGATGCGCACCTGTTGAGTATCTCAGTAGACAGCCCAAGATTAAATCAACTAATAAAAGGCCTTAAAATGATTACAAAGGAGGCGACCTTTTGAAAGAAAGAGCCGTATTCAGCGGTGCACGCAACGCCGATGTTTGGTTGAGCGATTTTTTTTACAACTGTGCATGTACAAAATATTACGGCGCATAGGGCAACCGATGTTGCGCCGATGGTGTGTCTAAAAACAGAGGCCCTGATTCAGACCCACTCGCGAGCGGCTGTCCGCTCGCAAGTGGGTCGATGTTCTGCACTGAGCATGCGCACGACGGAGGGAGCTCCGTCGTGCGCCAGACGCGACGAGCGAAGGAAAGTCCTTCACTCGTTGTGTCTGATCAAAGGGGGCGTGCTGTCGATGTTGATTGACAGCACGCCCCCTTTGGTGGGCATGCCGGGGGCGTGCCTCCCTGACGGGGGCGTTCCCACGGGAACGCCTCCCGTCAGAAGCCGGCCCACTGACATCACTAATGACGTCAGTGGGAGTGATTTTGGCTCTGATAGAGCCAAAATCACTCCGGAGCTTGCGGTTGAAAACCTCAACCGCAGGCTCCGGCTCGCAGTTTTGATGGTCGCGATGGTCACGACCATCGCGGCCATCAAACTGCACGCTCGTATAGGCTGTGGGTGGTGACCCACAGCTATACGAGCGTCCAGGAGGACGCTCCATTTTTTAGGAGGGCGGCCCTCATTCAGAGGGGGCCTTTGTCTGGGAAAATAGCGCGTGTGTTGTACTGGGGGAAGAACGTGGAAATTGTATTTAAAGGTCTATTAAGAAGTTGGTAAAGTGATTATGTTCTAGGCCTGTTGGGAGAAGTCAGTGTTAATATTTTATTCCCTTAATTAATTAAAACTGAGTTTTTTTTCCTTCTTCCAGAAACTAGATAAACATAAGTAAATGAAGACCCCCAAACCTATCAACCACTCTACTCTAAAATCTTATTTAGATACAAGTTCTATCTGGATGAAAATGTTAATGGAGATATGTAAAATGTTTATATTCCTGCACATTTTTTGCAGGGGTTTTGCAGATGAATATCATAAGAATTAAAAGCTGTTCGTGGGGCTGATTCAGCACCGGACGGAATTTCAAAGCTGGACGCGGGCATATACTGTAGTGTGTAGTGCAGGCGGGCATATACTGTAGTGTGTAGTGCAGGCATATACTGTAGTGTGTAGTGCAGGCATATACTGTAGTGTGTAGTGCAGGCAAATACTGTAGTGTGTAGTGCAGGCATATACTGTAATGTGTAGTGCAGGCATATACTGTAGTGTGTAGTGCAGGCATATACTGTAGTGTGTAGTGCAGGCGGGCATATACTGTAGTGTGTAGTGCAGGCATATACTGTAGTGTGTAGTGCAGGCATATACTGTAGTGTGTAGTGCAGGCATATACTGTAGTGTGTAGTGCAGGCAAATACTGTAGTGTGTAGTGCAGGCATATACTGTAGTGTGTAGTGCAGGCATATACTGTAGTGTGTAGGGCATGCAGGCATATACTGTAGTGTGTAGTGCAGGCGGGCATATACTGTAGTGTGTAGTGCAGGCATATACTGTAGTGTGTAGTGCAGGCATATACTGTAGTGTGTAGGGCATGCAGGCATATACTGTAGTGTGTAGGGCATGCAGGCATATACTGTAGTGTGTAGGGCACGTAGGCATATACTGTAGTGTGTAGGGCACGCAGGCATATACTGTATAGTGTGTAGTGCAGGCATATACTGTAGTGTGTAGTGCAGACATATACTGTAGTGTGTAGGGCATGCAGGCATATACTGTAGTGTGTAGGGCATGCAGGCATATACTGTAGTGTGTAGGGCACGTAGGCATATACTGTAGTGTGTAGGGCACGCAGGCATATACTGTAGTGTGTAGTGCAGGCATATACTGTAGTGTGTAGTACACGCAGGCATATACTGTAGTGTGTAGTGCAGGCATATACTGTAGTGTGTAGTGCAGGCATATACTGTAGTGTGTAGGGCATGCAGGCATATACTGTAGTGTGTAGGGCATGCAGGCATATACTGTAGTGTGTAGGGCACGTAGGCATATACTGTAGTGTGTAGGGCACGCAGGCATATACTGTAGTGTGTAGTGCAGGCATATACTGTAGTGTGTAGTGCAGGCATATACTGTAGTGTGTAGTGCAGACATATACTGTAGTGTGTAGGGCATGCAGGCATATACTGTAGTGTGTAGGGCACGCAGGCATATACTGTAGTGTGTAGGGCACGTAGGCATATACTGTAGTGTGTAGTGCAGGCATATAGTGTAGTGTGTAGTGCAGACATATACTGTAGTGTGTAGGGCACGCAGGCATATACTGTAGTGTGTAGGGCACGCAGGCATATACTGTAGTGTGTAGGGCACGTAGGCATATACTGTAGTGTGTAGGGCACGCAGGCATATACTGTAGTGTGTAGTGCAGGCATATACTGTAATGTGTAGTGCAGGCATATACTGTAGTGTGTAGTGCAGGCATATACTGTAGTGTGTAGGGCACGCAGGCATATACTGTAGTGTGTAGGGCACGCAGGCATATACTGTAGTGTGTAGGGCACGTAGGCATATACTGTAGTGTGTAGTGCAGGCCTATACTGTAGTGTGCAGTGCAGGCATATACTGTAGTGTGTAGTGCAGGCATATACTGTAGTGTGTAGTGCAGGCATATACTGTAGTGTGTAGGGCACGCAGGCATATACTGTAGTGTGTAGGGCACGTAGGCATATACTGTAGTGTGTAGGGCACGCAGGCATATACTGTAGTGTGTAGTGCAGGCCTATACTGTAATGTGTAGTGCAGGCCTATACTGTAGTGTGTAGTGCAGGCCTATACTGTAGTGTGTAGTGCAGGCATATACTGTAGTGTGTAGTGCAGGCATATACTGTAGTGTGTAGGGCACGCAGGCATATACTGTAGTGTGTAGTGCAGGCCTATACTGTAGTGTGTAGTGCAGGCCTATACTGTAGTGTGTAGTGCAGGCCTATACTGTAGTGTGTAGTGCAGGCATATACTGTAGTGTGTAGTGCAGGCATATACTGTAGTGTGTAGTGCAGGCATATACTGTAGTGTGTAGGGCAGGCATATACTGTAGTGTGTAGGGCACGCAGGCATATACTGTAGTGTGTAGGGCACGCAGGCATATACTGTAGTGTGTAGTGCAGGCATATACTGTAGTGTGTAGGGCACGCAGGCATATACTGTAGTGTGTAGGGCACGTAGGCATATACTGTAGTGTGTAGTGCAGGCCTATACTGTAGTGTGTAGTGCAGGCCTATACTGTAGTGTGTAGGGCACGCAGGCATATACTGTAGTGTGTAGGGCACGCAGGCATATACTGTAGTGTGTAGGACACGCAGGCATATACTGTAGTGTGTAGTGCAGGCATATACTGTAGTGTGTAGTGCAGGCATATACTGTAGTGTGTAGGGCATGCAGGCATATACTGTAGTGTGTAGGGCATGCAGGCATATACTGTAGTGTGTAGGGCACGTAGGCATATACTGTAGTGTGTAGGGCACGCAGGCATATACTGTAGTGTGTAGTGCAGGCATATACTGTAGTGTGTAGTGCAGGCATATACTGTAGTGTGTAGTGCAGACATATACTGTAGTGTGTAGGGCATGCAGGCATATACTGTAGTGTGTAGGGCACGCAGGCATATACTGTAGTGTGTAGGGCACGTAGGCATATACTGTAGTGTGTAGTGCAGGCATATAGTGTAGTGTGTAGTGCAGACATATACTGTAGTGTGTAGGGCACGCAGGCATATACTGTAGTGTGTAGGGCACGCAGGCATATACTGTAGTGTGTAGGGCACGTAGGCATATACTGTAGTGTGTAGGGCACGCAGGCATATACTGTAGTGTGTAGTGCAGGCATATACTGTAATGTGTAGTGCAGGCATATACTGTAGTGTGTAGTGCAGGCATATACTGTAGTGTGTAGGGCACGCAGGCATATACTGTAGTGTGTAGGGCACGCAGGCATATACTGTAGTGTGTAGGGCACGTAGGCATATACTGTAGTGTGTAGTGCAGGCCTATACTGTAGTGTGCAGTGCAGGCATATACTGTAGTGTGTAGTGCAGGCATATACTGTAGTGTGTAGTGCAGGCATATACTGTAGTGTGTAGGGCACGCAGGCATATACTGTAGTGTGTAGGGCACGTAGGCATATACTGTAGTGTGTAGGGCACGCAGGCATATACTGTAGTGTGTAGTGCAGGCCTATACTGTAATGTGTAGTGCAGGCCTATACTGTAGTGTGTAGTGCAGGCCTATACTGTAGTGTGTAGTGCAGGCATATACTGTAGTGTGTAGTGCAGGCATATACTGTAGTGTGTAGGGCACGCAGGCATATACTGTAGTGTGTAGTGCAGGCCTATACTGTAGTGTGTAGTGCAGGCCTATACTGTAGTGTGTAGTGCAGGCCTATACTGTAGTGTGTAGTGCAGGCCTATACTGTAGTGTGTAGTGCAGGCATATACTGTAGTGTGTAGTGCAGGCATATACTGTAGTGTGTAGGGCAGGCATATACTGTAGTGTGTAGGGCACGCAGGCATATACTGTAGTGTGTAGGGCACGCAGGCATATACTGTAGTGTGTAGTGCAGGCATATACTGTAGTGTGTAGGGCACGCAGGCATATACTGTAGTGTGTAGGGCACGTAGGCATATACTGTAGTGTGTAGTGCAGGCCTATACTGTAGTGTGTAGTGCAGGCCTATACTGTAGTGTGTAGGGCACGCAGGCATATACTGTAGTGTGTAGGGCACGCAGGCATATACTGTAGTGTGTAGGGCACGCAGGCATATACTGTAGTGTGTAGTGCAGGCATATACTGTAGTGTGTAGGGCAGGCATATACTGTAGTGTGTAGGGCACGCAGGCATATACTGTAGTGTGTAGGGCACGCAGGCATATACTGTAGTGTGTAGTGCAGGCATATACTGTAGTGTGTAGTGCAGGCATATACTGTAGTGTGTAGGGCACGCAGGCATATACTGTAGTGTGTAGGGCACGCAGGCATATACTGTAGTGTGTAGGGCACGCAGGCATATACTGTAGTGTGTAGTGCAGGCATATACTGTAGTGTGTAGGGCACGCAGGCATATACTGTAGTGTGTAGGGCACGTAGGCATATACTGTAGTGTGTAGTGCAGGCCTATACTGTAGTGTGTAGTGCAGGCCTATACTGTAGTGTGTAGGGCACGCAGGCATATACTGTAGTGTGTAGGGCACGCAGGCATATACTGTAGTGTGTAGGGCACGCAGGCATATACTGTAGTGTGTAGTGCAGGCATATACTGTAGTGTGTAGGGCAGGCATATACTGTAGTGTGTAGGGCACGCAGGCATATACTGTAGTGTGTAGGGCACGCAGGCATATACTGTAGTGTGTAGTGCAGGCATATACTGTAGTGTGTAGTGCAGGCATATACTGTAGTGTGTAGGGCACGCAGGCATATACTGTAGTGTGTAGGGCACGTAGGCATATACTGTAGTGTGTAGTGCAGGCATATACTGTAATGTGTAGTGCAGGCCTATACTGTAGTGTGTAGTGCAGGCCTATACTGTAGTGTGTAGGGCACGCAGGCATATACTGTAGTGTGTAGTGCACGCAGGCATATACTGTAGTGTGTAGTGCAGGCATATACTGTAGTGTGTAGGGCAGGCATATACTGTAGTGTGTAGTGCAGGCATATACTGTAGTGTGTAGGGCAGGCATATACTGTAGTGTGTAGGGCACGCAGGCATATACTGTAGTGTGTAGGGCACGCAGGCATATACTGTAGTGTGTAGTGCAGGCATATACTGTAGTGTGTAGTGCAGGCATATACTGTAGTGTGTAGGGCACGCAGGCATATACTGTAGTGTGTAGTGCAGGCATATACTGTAGTGTGTAGGGCATGCATATACTGTAGTGTGTAGGGCACGCAGGCATATACTGTAGTGTGTAGGGCACGCAGGCATATACTGTAGTGTGTAGTGCAGGCATATACTGTAATGTGTAGTGCAGGCATATACTGTAGTGTGTAGTGCAGGCATATACTGTAGTGTGTAGGGCACGCAGGCATATACTGTAGTGTGTAGGGCACGCAGGCATATACTGTAGTGTGTAGTGCAGGCATATACTGTAATGTGTAGTGCAGGCATATACTGTAATGTGTAGGGCACGCAGGCATATACTGTAGTGTGTAGGGCACGCAGGCATATACTGTAGTGTGTAGTGCAGGCATATACTGTAGTGTGTAGTGCAGGCCTATACTGTAGTGTGTAGTGCAGGCATATACTGTAGTGTGTAGTGCAGGCATATACTGTAGTGTGTAGTGCAGGCATATTCTGTAGTGTGTAGGGCATGCAGGCATATACTGTAGTGTGTAGGGCACGCAGGCATATACTGTAGTGTGTAGTGCAGGCATATACTGTAGTGTGTAGGGCATGCAGGCAGCCTTGCAATTCCGTCCTTGCTAATATGCAAATGCAGCAGGAGGTGTATGACACCCCCTGTATGACACCCCTGCTGCATATGCGATCCCAGCACTGCGACGCGACCAAGGTTGCAGGCTGGGATCACCATCGTGACGATCGGCTTCCGAGGCCAGGACACTTGTCCGTTGACTCAGTCCCTGGCCTTGTCACTCCTGGAAAACGGGGATGACACGCCCCCCTTTCCCAGGAACGCCAGCCGACCCCCGCCCCGCCCCTTAAATGCCTCTGCCTGTCAATCAGGCAGATGCATCAAAGTGGCTGCGTGTGACTACGCGGGAGCCATTCTACATACTCACAGGATGGGTTCTGCAATTGCGCAGATTCACGATAATCTGGAATCTGCGTTCAGCATTGCACGAGCCCCAGTCTTCTAAGAGATCCAACTGAACCAGATTTGGGGATTCTGAAGAGAACCGAGTTCATGTTTGGCTCCTCATGCCAAATTCAGGGGCTAATTCAGCATTGCACACTAGTGTAATGATTACATGAGTGTGTCAGCCAATAGGGTGCGTGTATCACCTTCAGTAACAAAGGGGTCTATTTACTAAGCTGTGTTAGGAGATCAGTGGCAAACGCAGGATTTCCAGAGAGGGATTTCCAAATGCTTAAGTTTAGAGTGAGTGTGGCCTGTCAATGAAGAGGGCAGAATTAGTACTTAACCAGCTTTAATATGCGTCATACAAAGTGTATTGTGTGTATTAATTCCACCATATACAGGACCAGTGATCACAGTAAGCCATTAGATGCGGCAGTAGGACCATCCTGCCTGAGCTGAATGTATTTATTTAGATGTGGGCACCATTCCAGACTATTGGAGCAAGTCCGGGAGCCTGGAGGAGCAGCAGAAGAACCTAGCATTGCCCTGGACATATATGTACATATTGGGCTCTATAGCAGTGCATCTCTAACAGTGCATGTTTTCCAGATCTTCTAGTTGGTGCACAGGTTATTTATTACTGGCTGATACATGTTAAAAGATCCACAGGTGGTGCTAATTATTTCATTGTGATACTGAGAAGAACATGCAGCACTAGTAACAATCTATTATATTACTATTTCTATTGTGGTCACAGTGTGGGCTGGGGAGGGGGGTTTCCAGGCAGAAGGAAACCCCCCCTGCGTTTGCCTATGGAGATAAAGTGAACAGTGGTAAGGTACCAGCCAATCAGCTTCTAACTGCCATTTTTCATACGCAGCATGTGACATGGCAGTTAGGAGCTGATTGGCTGCAGGGCACCCGGATGGAGGCTGCACATGGGTCCCCTCCTCTCTTAATGCGCCCCTGCATGGATCACTCCAATTAGTTTTAATTAAATGCTGTGGTCTACTAATTAGTTTGCAGAAATCGCTATAGTTTACTTTGACTTCTGCATTATTTTTTAAGTGACATGAAACTGGGAACCTGGCTCATATCCTGCAGTCCTGCTCGGCTGCGGATCAAGTCCTCTAGCGCTGATTTATAAATCTGTATAAACAGTTGTGAGATCACCTAATACTCTGCCTTACAGATGAAACAAAGTGATTTAAATAACAGCGGTATAATGGCACCCGCAATAGTCTGGTCATCATCACAGGGATATCCAGTGTAATCTAAGATCAACAACGTCACATTACACAAATAACATTTATTTTAAGAGCTAATACCTGTGTTCTTATTTAACACATCCTGACGGCTGCCTAGGTTTACACATATCTATGTCACATCTGTGGCTTATCCAGCTCATACTTGTGTACCCTCCTGTAATGGCCAGGAGGCTCTTGAAAATGGGGTGGCATTCCTAGCCACTCAGAAAGCTGGACAAGTCTCCCAGCCAGCCGCCTATCCCCGGACCCCCCTGCACCATCACACAAACACCCCCGCAGCCATGATAACGCGATTAAGCACCGGTAATCTCGGCATTGTGTAGCGAGGGTGGGGCCATGATGACACGATCGCGCGTTCTTGCCCCCACTGCACCCTTTAATAAAGCGTAATGTCCCCACCACGCCCCACCCGCTATGCTGACCTGATTGCCTCCCTCCGTCTGCAAGAATGATTCCAGCTGTTGTGGAATTATAAGGACTGGCATACCCTGCTCATCCGTTCAATACTAAGGGCTCTATTTATTAACATTATTTTTACTAAAATAAAGTGAAAAAGCGTGTTTTCACACCCATTTCACATTATTTTAGTATCACCTATAGTTATTACAGCAATTGGAGTAGAATTCGTAAAAATTCTACTCCAACCCCTAAGTATCACTTATTTTTAGTAAGCAGATCGTATTTACCCTAAATTGTAATGAGAAATGTGATCCGACCAAACTTAATAAAAATAAATTGTAAAAAAATACAAGGGGAAACCTCTGTAATAATAACGCCACCTGGAGGTGGCGTTATCCAGGGTCTCCCCCAGTTACCGGGCTCCTACTCTAAAAGGCAGAGCAGAGCCCGGAGCCGGTCCCAGTAATCAGCTGTGTGGTCTAAACAGCCTGCAATTCACTTTCCTGACTCAGGGACCAGTGGTCGGGGCTCCGGTGATGTTCTCCCTCCGGTCAGCTGGTCTACCATGCTGCACTGCGGCCCGATCATCAGGTGATCGGGTCCCCAGTGCAGTATGGGATATCAGCTGACCGGAGGCATGGAACACATCACCGGAGCACTGATGACTGCAGGTAAGTGCTATTAAGGGAGGGGGGGTCGCGGGGCTTAACGACAGGGGCGGGGCTTAGCGTCAGGGGAGTAGCAGCGGCGGCCAGCCGTGCATGCGCGGGTACTTTGTCACGGTATTTTTTACGAAAATACTGTGACTAGTGTGCGGAGGATTCGCAGGGACAGAGCGTTCTCGCAAGCTGTCCCTGCAAGTGATTTGTAGTAAATCCCTGTGATACTGCCTGAATTCGCAATGCGAATTCAGTCGATAATATCACACTACAATCTGCATTCAATATGCGGATTGTAGTAAGTAGAGCCCTAAATGATGCTGTTTGAGATCGGTTGGGCCCCGGTAGAAGGTGTGTGTAGCCAAGAGTTGGAGGAGATGTGTTTAGAGGGGGCAGTGGCTGCACCATCTTGAATGCTTGGTCATCTCTCCCGAGCAGGCCTGGACCCTGCTGATATCTTAGCATCAGCCTGGCAACATAAAATGTGCGATTCCAGCATAGTTAGAGAACCACAGGTTGCTTAAACTTCCATTAGATGGATGAGCTTTTCAGTCTTGATAAAATATTGTAAAGGAATTTTTTGATGATGTATTACATAGCCGAATTAAATCTAGAATGTAAAGCTGGGTACACACGCAACGATGTGTCCCCAGCGCCGATGTCTAGTGCGGCTGATCCCGGCAAGTGCATACACGCGTGCTGATGCCGGCAGCAATGAAACGATAGTGGGGGTGGCTCCCACTGACGATATATCGTCCGTTGGACCTGCATGCAGCACCGAAGGGCGATGTCGCTGACGACGGACATAGTCAGCGACATAGCTGGTACACATTGGCCGATGAGTGCAAAATGTCGTCCGATCCACCGGATCGGGCGACATATCATCGTCTAGTGTGTACCCAGTATAAGATCTAATCTCAGGGCCTGATTCAGAGCCGGACGCTATTTGCGGTCGTTCGTCCAGAAAATAGGGGTGGCTATTCAAATGAACCGTTCGCTCTTTGCGGTCTGTTCACGCCTCTATGTCTGAACGAGCGAACAAAACTTGCGGTCGTTTTTTTAAAAAATACGCCCCCTGGCCGCTCGCATCCTACATCATGTCCGCTATTTATTAGATTAATCGAGTACATCGACCAGCGTATGAACTGCTCGCTATTCTTGTGGTTGGTTTTTGCTACCAAAATCTTGCGAGCAGTTCTGGCTATAAAATAACCCATTGACGTGGTCAATGACGCTGCTGTATTAATTATGCACACCCTTAAAACGCCCGTTTTGACCTTTAAGCACGCCTGCGTTCTGATCTCCACTCCCCGTTTTCAAGCACCTTCCCCTGTTACCACCCACATACGCCTCATTCTGTCACTCAAAATAGCAGGCATTTGCTATTTAGCGAACAAATGATTTTCGGCCGCACTGACTGGTTCGCGCATGCGTATTACGATCCGTACGCATGCGCAGTTGGGCAAACATCGCTCGGAGCGAACGAGTGGCCGCTCTTCGAGCGGCTCTGAATCAGGCCCTCAGTCTTTACTTTAACGGTGATCTGAGGCTTATGTTTGGCTGCTCGGCCATGGAAAACCCAATCAATGAAGCTCCCGACAAACAGAGGCAGTTTGGAAATGTGTAGTGTGTTGCACTTGTAACAAAAAACAGTGCATGCGATTGGATGGAGTATTGGTTTTTTTCACCCTAATTTGACTAAGGCTAAATGGGACACTTATATGTTCCAAATGTATAACTTACGGCAACAAGAGTTTACAAATTAATACACTAAGTAAATAAAGGTGACACAGTAAAAGAAGAAATCATCAATTTAAAATGAGATAATACACAGATGACATATCTTAAGGAGCAAGTAAAGACAGATACACACGTATATATAATATACAGCATGTTTTTATATCGGAGAGGTAAATAATATATTTGAAATAGCTGGAATGTTTATACTTAAGGAAACATGTCATCCCCGCCATGCTCTACTGTAGCTCACCTCTCTACAGCAGGCTGCCATGTTAGGAGGGGACGCAGTCAGGAAACCGACAGTCGAAATGCCGATCGCCGGATTCCCGACTGTCTAATCCCAGGAGGGGTCTAATGACAGGCGTCGAAATCCCGACGCCTGTCATTTCACCTATGCCGGGAGCCCGACGCCAGGCACACCGATTGAAGGTAAGCCGGGCAACAGGTGCGGACGGCAGCGCGTGGGGGGAGGGTTAGGTTAGGGGCTCCCGGGGGGGACTTAGGGTTAGGCACCCCCCGGAAGGGTTAGGCTAGGGGAAGGGGGGTTTAGGCACCCCCGGGGGAGGTTTGGATTAGGCACCCCTGGGGAGGTTAGGATTAGGCACCCCCGGGGGAAGGTTAGGGTTAGGCACCCCCCCCTTCTGGGAGACTTAGATTTAGGCTGCAGGGAAGGGGGGGGTTAGGTTTAGGCACTTGGGGGGGAGATTAGGGTTAGGCAACCCTAAGGGAGGGTTAGGTTAGTAAATAGTTAAAATACTTACCTGTCGGGATCTTCACTGCCGGTCTTCCAGCGTCGGGATTTGAACCATGCGTCTGGCGGTATTTCATACCGATCCCGTTAAGAGGAAGATGCCGCTCTAATTTATAGGCAGAGTGTGAGTGACAGCTCGACATACTTGCTGTGCAAAATACTGCACGGTCTGGAATGGCTGATTCATACACAGGGACAGGGTCTGTGATGTTATATCACTGGAAGGACCTCTATGAGATTCCATCAGTGCATGGGGTTTAGACTTTGAGTGGAGTCAATGGATTTGAATGCTGAGATAAATGTAATGGTCCCTCTGAGTAATGCATTTTACTGTAGCTCCAAGGTTTATTCCTGAACGTTCCTGTTCTGTACTTCGCTTTGTTTCTTTAAATATAAATGTAACAATTAATGTAAAAGTGTAAAGTCAGGCTGGCAAGGACAGAACCTGAAAGAGTAATTAATTGCAAGAGAAAGCGAGTCTATCTCTATAAAGCTTCTCAAGCATATAAATAGCAAAGCTGTAATTGCTGACAGCACGAAATAGAGAAGTGGATTGATTTACATAAAACGTAACCACCCTAATGTATCATTTTCAGCAGGACAATCCCGAATTGGGGAGCTAAATAAAAGAGTGGGACTTCACTCTCCAGTATGAGTTTTGGTTGAAATCTGGCCAGGGCCTGTTTTGTACCAATTTTGCATTTTGAAATGTTAGGAGGTGCAGCGGGACACCCCCCCACACCCCATTGACATCAGCCCCCCCCAGCCTTGAATCTTATCTTGGGCTGGCAATTGTGTTTTTCCTCCATGGCGCCATCTAACCAGTGATATTGGGAAAGATGGCACATGCGCACGAGAGCATAGGCTCTAGCACAGTACCAGTGTTGCTTCCACTTAACAGTGCCATCTACTCAAAGGTGTCTCTGGGACAAGGTAAGTATACTATGGATGTAGGGTGTAAGGGTCACTCTTGGACACAGGGCCACGTGTGCACAAGTCCTGCCCAACCTATACGCCGGGTACGCATAGAGAGCCAGACTGAGGAGGGCACCGCGGCAGTCACGGACAGTGAGTTACTCACTGGTCCCGATTGGCACCGTGAGGGCAAGTATGCGCTGTATGTAGCTGCGCTCTCGAAGCACTAGGTGGCGGGCAGTGTCTGGGACTGATCCCCCTCCTTCCTGGTCCTCCCACAGGGTACAGATATCTACCTGCCGGACCCTACCCAGGCAGCAGCGCCGAGTGATGGCATTGTGATGCTGCTGCGGCTCTGCAGTGCCAGTACCATGAAGAGCGATGGGAGAGACAGAGCAGCACGGAGAGGACTGAAGGCCGTGGAGTGAGGGAGAGAGGAACGACATTAGGAAGGAAAGACCATACAAGGTATGAAGGGGACAGAGGGCAATATGAGCAGTGGCGTAACTAAGGGGGGTCGAGCAGGGCGTGTGCCCTGGGTGCCATAGGACCGGCGGCCCGCGCGGGGGGGTCGCTGCCGGCCACGGTACCGGCCCATCTTAGTTAGCCAATGTAGTGCCGACCGCAGTGAGTGCGGTCAGCACTACATGTTATACACAGGATCGGCGCTAGGCCTCCCTGCGCCCAACGCTGGTCCTGTGCTGCACAGCCGCGCCCCTTCCCTCCCCTGGGCGCTTACCCAATAGCGCCAGGCGAAGAGTGGGAGGCGGGCTCAGGCTGTGCATTTTTACACACACATCGCCGCGGTGATGTGTGTGTTAACCAGCAGCCAATGAGTGTATTTTTTTTTCTTACTCGTATTTGTCTGCACTATTTGGAGGGAGGGGGGCTACTACTGCTACTGGGGGCACTGCATCTAGAGGGGGGACCTCTACTGGGGGCACTACTGGGGAGAGACTACTACTGGGGGCACTACTGAGGGGGACGACTACTACTGGGGGCACTACTGAGGGGGACGACTACTACTGGGGGCACTGCATCTAGAGGGGGGACCTCTACTGGGGGCACTACTGAGGGGAACGACTACTACTTGGGGCACTGCATCGGGAGGGGGGACCTCTACTGGGGACTACTACTGGGGGGGACTTCTAATGGGGGGACTATATAAGGGGCTTACTACTAGGGGCACTGCACTGGGGGGTCAACTACTGGGGGTATTTCATTGTGAGGACCTGGACCACTACAGGGGGCACTGGATAGGGGGGGATCACTACTGGGGGCCTGCATAAGGGGGACCACTACTGGGGGCACTGCATAGGGGGGACTACTACTGGGGGCACAATATAAAGTGTACTGCATAGGGGGTACCACTACTGGGGGCACTGCATAGGAGGGGACTACTACTGGGGGCACTATATAAAGGGCACTGCATAGGGGGTACCACTCCTGGGGGCGAGTACTACTGGGGGTACTGTATATGTGGAACTAATGGGGAGCTGCATAAGGGGAACCACTATTAGGGGCACTAGATAATGGGATCTAATGGGGGGCTGAATAAAGGGGACCACATCTGGGGGTACTGTATAAGGGGCACTACTGGGGTTAAGGTGCATATGGAAAGGAATGAGTGACAAGAAAGGGGTGTGTCATGTTGACACGCCCCATTTTGAAGTGACCACGCCCCTTGTGACCATGCCCGTTTTTTGCCATGCGCACCTATGTCGCGCGCACGTAGGGTGAGGGGGCTCCATTTTAAAATTTGCCCTGGGCTCCAAATACCCTAGTTGCGCCACTGAATATGAGACATGGGGAAGGACAATATAAGACAGAGGGGGGGGGGGGGGGCAAGAACAATACTTGGCACGGGGGACACAAGGCATAGCGGGGGGTAGAGGACAATACAAAACAGAGGAGATGACAATAAAAGACATGGGGGATACAATACAAGGCATTTGTGTAGATTTGTGTAGATTTGCAGTTGCATATTTATGTGCACATAAATATGTCACTTTACAGGCTGTGGGGTCTATTTATTAAGCCCTGGATGGAGATAACGTTAACAGAGATAAAGTACCAGTCAATCAGCTCCTAACTGCCATGTCACAGGCTGTGTTTGCAAAATGACAGTCAGTTACTATAGAAGGGATTGGACTAAGCAGAAAATGAGGGTCAATGTTGAAATGTGAGGTAAGTGCTACTTATACACTAAATAAAGTACAATTAGGAAGATCTGACATGAGAGAAGACTTGGCTGTACTAGGGGACAATAAGCTAAATGGCAGCATGCAGAGCTCATAAAATGGGACACAAGAAGCAAATGTCACTTTGTCATTGTATAAATCACTCGCTAGATTGTATCTTGTATATTGGGTACAATATTGGGCATGTGCGTATAATATACACATAGGAGAACTTCAGAGGGTTTACAAATGGCGGTGCTGTAACTTCCACCATCTCAGCTAACACAGCTGATACGTGGCCCGGCAGCCAGGGGGCGCTCAGTGATGTGTGACTATGAACTCTTCCCCTGACATGGAACTGAGAAACCAACCAGGCTACACAGTGCACACTGCCGGCCCCCAGACATCCCCAGAAGAGCGGATTGGGCTCTTAGATTGGTCAGTAACTATGTCAGTCCCCTCCGACTGCTGGTTACGGGAAGCAATCAGGAAGCCGACTGCCTAAATACCGGCAGCCGGCTTCCCGACTGTCTTATCCGGCAAGGGTGAAATGCCGGGCGTCTAGCTGTAGACGCACGCATTTCCCCGACGCCGGGAGACCGGCATCACGATCGTAGTGATCCCGGG
Organism: Taudactylus pleione; assembly: GCA_031769625.1. NCBI lineage: Eukaryota > Metazoa > Chordata > Amphibia > Anura > Myobatrachidae > Taudactylus > Taudactylus pleione. The sequence continues at coordinate 4,153,172 of JAUIMM010000146.1, read as the reverse complement.
CGCCGCGAGCGGACAGCCGCGGGGGGGAGGGTTAGGGCTCCCAGGGGGGACTTAGGGTTAGGCACCCCCCCCGGAAGGGTTAGGGTTAGGCTAGGGGGAGGGAGGGTTAGGGTTAAGCACCCCCGGGGGGGACTTAGGGTTAGGCACCCCCCCGGGGGACTTAGGTTTAGGTAGCGGGGAAGGGGGTGGTTAGGGTTAGGCACTTAGAGGGGGGATTAGGGTTAGGCACTTGGGGGGGAAGTTAGGGTTAGGCACCCCTAAGGAGGGTTAGGGGGGTTAGGTTAGTGGATACTTACCTATCCACAATCGGGATTTCCAGCACTGTCGGGCTTCCGCTGCGTCGCACTCTGCTCCTGTCGGGCTGCCGCTGACGGGAATCGAACCGCCGGCCATGCAGTTCATACCCATTCCCTGGTTACGGGCTGTTTTATGAATATAAGAAGTGAAGCAGTTAAATGATAATGAAATACTTGACAGATTGAAATTGTTTCCTTTGGGTTAAAGGGGTCTAATTAATGAGTACAGAAATATCCAAAGGTCAAATACAAATGTCTGTCAGGTGAGCTTTTTACACCCAGTATGTTTGACAAGGTGGAACCCGCTGCAACTGGAGCTATAGAAGGCATCTATAGTTAGAATGAGCAAATGAACCAATTAAAGTGATTGATCCAGCAAGGGAAAGAACCAGAACTATTTATCGGGTGAGAAAATAATATTTTCAGTCCGTGGCGTTAAATCGACAGATGGTTCTCCTGCCTCTGGAATTCAGTGGCGTAACTTCATCCCAGGTGCCCGGAGGCAAGATAAATGTTGGTGCCCCCCCCCCCAAACTAAAATGTACAACCCCCCAGCACCTATGCCAGCCCCAGCTGCCGCTGCCCCCCTTATGCAGTTCCTTTTATATAATGACCCCAGTAATGGTCCCCCTATGCAGTACATCCAGTAGTGAGCCCCCGGTAGTTGCCCCCAGTAGTGAGGCCCCTTGTAGTTGCCCCCAGTAGTGAGCCCCCGGTAGTTGTCCCCAGTAGTGAGGCCCCTTGTAGTTGCCCCCAGTAGTGAGCCCTCTGTAGTTGCCCCCAGTAGTGAGGCCCCTGTAGTTGCCCCCAGTAGTGAGGCCCCTGTAGTTGCCCCAGTAGTGAGCACCCTGTAGTTGCCCCCAGTAGTGAGGCCCCTGTAGTTACCCCCAGTAGTGAGGCCCCTGTAGTTACCCCCAGTAGTGAGGCCCCTGTAGTTGCCCCAGTAGTGAGCACCCTGTAGTTGCCCCCAGTAGTGAGCACCCTGTAGTTGCCCCCAGTAGTGAGCACCCTGTAGTTGCCCCCAGTAGTGAGCCCCTGTAGTTGCCCCCAGTAGTGAACCCCTGTAGTTGCCCCCAGTAGTGAGTCCCCTGCAGTGAGGCCCCTGTAGTTACCCCCAGTAGTGAGGCCCCTGTAGTTGCCCCCAGTAGTGAGCCCCTGTAGTTGCCCCCAGTAGTAGGCCCCTGTAGTTGCCCCCAGTAGTAGGCCCCTGTAGTTGCCCCCAGTAGTGAGCCCCTGTAGTTGCCCTCAGTAGTGAGTCCCCTGTAGTTACCCCCAGTAGTAGGCCCCTGTAGTTGCCCCCAGTAGTGAGCCCCTGTAGTTGCCCCCAGTAGTAGGCCCCTGTAGTTACCCCCAGTAGTAGGCCCCTGTAGTTGCCCCCAGTAGTGAGCCCCTGTAGTTGCCCCCAGTAGTGAGTCCCCTGTAGTTACCCCCAGTAGTAGGCCCCTGTAGTTGCCCCCAGTAGTGAGCCCCTGTAGTTGCCCCCAGTAGTAGGCCCCTGTAGTTGCCCCCAGTAGTGAGCCCCTGTAGTTGCCCCCAGTAGTGAGTCCCCTGTAGTTACCCCCAGTAGTGAGGCCCCTGTAGTTGCCCCAGTAGTAGGCCCCTGTAGTTGCCCCCAGTAGTGAGCCCCTGTAGTTGCCCCCAGTAGTAGGCCCCTGTAGTTGCCCCCAGTAGTGAGCCCCTGTAGTTGCCCCCAGTAGTAGGCCTCTGTAGTTGCCCCCAGTAGTGATGGCCCCCACCGCGCGCGCACACACAAAACAAACAAACAAACACTTACCTTTATCCCCGCTCCAGTGCTGCTGCCGTCCATCCCTGGTGTCTGTTCCTCGGCACTATGGGAGTGACGTCATTACGTCACTCCCATAGTGCACTGCAGGACCCGGAAGACGGAGCTCACTCCTAAGCTCCGTCCCCGGCGTCCGCTCCTCGGCACTATGGGAGTGACGTTATGACGTCACTCCCATAGTACACTGCGGGATCCGGAAGACGCAGGGAGCTCCGTCCTCCGGCTACCGCCAGGAGGATAGGAGCCGGGTGCCCACTGGTAACACACTCAGCGGGCGCCCGGCAAATGGAGAGTGCAGGGGTGCGACCGCACCCCTTGCACCCTCCGTAGTTACGCCAATGGAGGTGGAGCGCCGATCAGCGGCGCTCCTTCTCCATGCAGCTCCCGGGGACAATGGAGCCAGGTGCCCCCATCAGGGCTGACGCCTGGCGGCAAATGACTCCATTGTCTCCGGGAGTTCCGCCACTGCTCTGGAACAACACATCCGGGGGTATATTTATTTACTAAAGTGCGAGTTTTTAGAAGTGGAGATGTTGCCCATAGCAACCAATCAGATTCTAGCTATTATCTTCTAGAAGGTGTTAGATAAATGATAAGCAGAATCTGATTGGTTGCTATGGGCAACAACTCCACTTCTAAAACACCTGCACTTTAGTAAATATACAAGGGTTATAAGGGTTGAGCTTAATTTGGCTTTTTTTTTCAGCCTCATGTACAAAGAACTGTAACGACAAAGTGACAGTTGGAAAATAATTTCTGAGTCCCTTCTTTATTTATCCAACAACATGATTATCTGTTTGTCTCTGCATTACCCAGTTATTCGGGAAACATAAAAGAAGACTGCAGACATGGTTGGATGGCAGATCTGGGTTTCTCTCTGTTGTACAGAATGGTGGAAGGCTGAGTGTCTCTCCGTTACATGATCTGCAGTCTCTCTCTATTGGGAATTAGAGCAGTCCATGATGAAGAGTTGACCGTCATGTGTTTAGGCTTGAGTTTAACAATGAATGATTATAACTCCCCAGTATTGCACAGTAAAATTGCACGTCATAAAATCCAATTCGCTATTTTAGGTACAGTTGGAAAATGGTCGTGGACATCACAACTATAAAGTATAAAGCCAGACAACCCCATTCTCCTTACACGTTATTAGCATTTTCACTTGTGGCTGAGTGTAAGTGAGCGTCAAGAGGGCGTTTTCACTGAGAATAAGTGTTCAGAGGGCGTGCCGTGGGGTTGTAGACAGAATTGTGCGATATTCAAAGATCTTTGTGATTTCAGGCGGGTCTCTTGTATCAGATATAGGCAATCTCTGCAAAAGCGCACTGATGGTGATGGTGGCTGCTGTCACAGGTGGATGGATGGGGGAGGGAGCGGTAACGCAAATGCTTGCAATTTAGAATACGGACAGAGATCCGTATATTTTTTCAAACGCATCTGCAGCCGTCCAGGCGCGATGACAGCCTCGCCGGGGAGGGGGGGAGGGGGCGTGACCAAATCGTTGGAGGCATGACCACGCCCCCTTAGAGGGAGAGAAAAAAAAAGATTTTGCGCTCTGCGGAATGAGGCGGTGTGAGCCCCTCAGCCAGGCGCATAGCCAGTGGGGGGCGCGATCAGTGTGATTGCTCGCCAGTCTCCCGGTGCAGGCAGCACACAGCAGTCTCCCGGTGCAGGCAGCACACAGCAGTCTCCTGGTGCAGACAGCACACAGCAGTCTCCAGGTGCAGGCAGCACACAGCAGTCCATACTTGCCGATATCCTTTTGGCCTTTTCCGGGAGGGAGGCAGCCAGGTCAGCTTACAGGGGGGCGGGGCCGGCAAAAGGGGGCGTGACTGGGACGGCACATGCCGTTTGGGGGCAGAGTTATGGGTGGAGCCTCACATTCACATCATTTTGGCCCCGCCCCCGCTACACAATGCCGAGATTTCTGGCATTGTGGAGCAGGGGGCGGGGTCATGATGACGCGATTCAGCGAGAATCGCGTCATCAGCCCACCAGCTGCGGGTGTTTCGGGTGGTATTGCGGGGGGGACTGGGGGGGCCGGGAGGCCTGCTTACTTTTCCGGGAGGTCGGGAGCGGCACCCGATTTTCGGGAGGCTCCCAACCAAATCGGGAGAGTAGGCATGTATGCAGCAGTCTCCCGGTGCAGGCAGCACACAGCAGTCTCCCGATGCAGGCAGCACACAGCAGCGTGTGCTGGGCTGCTGTGATGTAAGAGGGGTGGGCCACCGGGCCCCTTCAGCAAGCCCAGGTAGTCACCCGCTCCCCCCCTCTCTCAGCGCCCCTGTAGCCTTCTAGTCAGCGACTATGAATCAGCCCAAGCCCACCTTTGCTGCTATGTGTAATATGTCTGCTAATATAGAGAGTGTGTACATGGTTACAGGACACCTGAGTGCCATACCAAATTACATTAACAATAACAACACATTTCATTTTAAGTGCTGATCTTTTAGAATAAATGCATTATTCCCATGGCCTAATGCTGGAGTTTTCCATATGGGGAAACATCTCCCCCATCCAATGACCACAGTACCTGGTGCCACTTCCAGCCAGCAGGGACTAGGCTAAAGAAGATTAGATTGTAGTCAGCTGCTCTTCCCAGATTTGGCATGATGCACAAACAGTGCCCTAGAAAACAGCAAGGAGACAAAAATAGCAGAGATAATAAAATGTGATGTTGTTTTCTGGCTTCAACAGCTGCCAGAAGGCTGGATTAATTCTGAAGTTAAAGATATCTGTTAGCGGCTTCTGAGAGCAAGGGGTTAAAAAAAAGCTATGATTGAGCTTATACGCTGGTAGTCAGCACCATGGAGAGATCCTGCAGTAAATGAGAAGGTGTCACATTGTACGGCAGTAAAGGTTTTATAGATTGTTTATGAAATTCAACATACAATAATTAATTATACATATACAGTATATATATATATAGAGAGAGAGAGATGGTTTGTTGGCACTTTAATTCTCTCCACTTTGTCTCCATCCAAGGCTTAGTAAATAGACCCCTTTGTTAGAACACTGGCTTGTACACTTAGGGGTAAATTTACTAAGATTCGTGTTGGTCCCGATTTGTCCCTTTTTTCAAGATCGAGCAAAAACTGCATTTTTTTTTTCACTTTAAAAATTGGGAATTTACCAAGCTCCCGGTTTTGACAGGATCGTTTTGATTGATGGTGTATTTGGTCGATCCTGTCCGTTTTAAAGTCCCGATTTCACCGCCCGGATTTCTCTCCTGAACAAGTAGGCTGTACATATCAGACTGAAAAGACTGCTTGTTTATTTTTTCATATTTTAAGGGTAAATCTTAAGAAAAAAAATTGACGTGGGGATCCCCCCCCAAAAGCATAAACAGCCATGGACTTGTCAGCCAGGCCTGGTTCCAAAAATTATGGGGAACATAATGAATAGGGTTCCACCGTAATTTAGGAAGCAGCACCAGGTGGTTGCATGGCCAGTCCTGGTTTTAAAAATAGGGGGGAAAAAATGTGTATGGTTCCCCCTATATTTTAAACCAGCACCGGATCCAAAACGACTGGCCCACGTGGTAACTGTCAGGAGCCGAAGTCAATCAGCGGCCGCTCTACAGTTAGCGGCCGCTGATTGGCTGGCAGAGCCTGACTGTTCAGTCGGGAGCCAGTTAGCGGGGTATGTGGTCACACACATACACCGCTAATGGTAAGTATCTGGATCGGTTACTCAGTTTGGTTTTTTTTGCAAAAAAAACCCTGGATGCTACGGAGACCAGCGCGTGGATGGAGGTGAGTATACGATCTTTGTTGCAGGTCATTCCTCATGGATTCTACTCGGACAAGTGGACAGACCGGCTGGTGCAGGTAAGTATGTGTGATTGATGTATGTGTGTAATAAATCTTTAGTAGTCATGGTGTGTGTGTAATGTCTTTATTTAACTATTTATTTTACAGTGGAGGTACGGGTGATGGCCTTTTTTATGGGGTCCCCATCTCTCCTGAGATCTCTGGCTTGGCCTGACCGGCTTGGCCTCACCAAATTACGGTGAGAATGCTTTGGCCCTGGAGATCCGGTAATAGGGTCTCCTGGCCGTGGCATTACACCCCAGTCGTTTTGGGTTTGGTGCTGGTTTTAAATATAAGGGGACCTCTACGCAATTTTTTCCCCCCTACACTTAAAACCAGGACTGGCCCTGCAGCCTAGTGCTGGTTCTTAAATTACGGTGGAACCCTACTCATTTTGTTCCCCGTAATTTTAGAAACCAGGACTGGCTGACAAGTCCGGGGCTGGTTATGCATTTGGGGGGGACCCTACGTAATTTTTTTTTTTTAAATAACCCTTACAACACACTTTCCATTCATAAACATACACAAATCACACTGATTTGTGTATGTTGGATGGCAACTGGCAGCTCAAGAGGTGGTGCATTTAAAACTTCTATTGGGTCTCCGATTTCAGTATAAAACGGACGACTTTAGCAAAACGAATAATGGTAAATTCCCGATTTAGGCTGAAATAAGTGAAAAGTACTTCTGAATTGAGCCGACAGTGATATAATTTCTATTGTTCAAAACAGCCGAATTTGCGGCATTAAACCACCCGATTTCAACCCCAAAAGATAAAGAAATCATCCGACTTTAATGATAGTAAATTCCCGATTTTAAAAAAGTGATATTTTCACCCGAGAATGCAAATCGCGACCAACACGATTCTTAGTAAATTTACCCCTTAGGGTCTGATCCCGAGTTTTACGCTAATGCAGTTGCAATCTCTTACGGATTGCAGTTGCTATAATACGCTAATGTCTTCCAAAGCACAGCCCAGCATAGGGGGATGCCTACTGCTGCCTTCTCATATCCGTATGATGATGTAAAACAGTGTAAACATCAGTAACATGGATGCACATCGGCCAGTCGCACAGCTTCTGAGTCAAGTCTTTCTAACCACTCTCCCGTTACCACCCCCAAACGCTGACTACCTATCACGCACTTTGTGAGTGGTTCCTCTGTGCGAGTGTAATCGCATTGCGATCACAGTGTGTGGGCAGTGCGGCTTTCGTGCATGCGCAATAGCAAACAATCGCTCTGTCTATGAAAATAACGTCTTTGAGTCAGGCCCTTAGGACCTCATTCAGAGTCGGTTGAAGCGGCCGCACGGTCGTACGGGAAAAGGGGCCGGATATGCAAATGATTCCCTCGCAAGTTGCGTCCCTAAGTTCGGATCGGTAGCTGGCCGACCAAGGGGAGGAAGCGGTCGGAAGACAAAAAAATACGCCCCCTTCTCGTACGCATTGCACGTCATCTCCGGGCATATAAAGATTAATCGAGACCATCGGCAACCATCGAAACTGGTTGTAGAGCTTAAGGTTGACCATACCCTCTCTTAAGCTCTACGATCATGTCAGTGTAAAAACCTCCCATGTCACGTGTGCCATGACGCTACTTTGTTAATTATGCACTCCCATAAACCGTATGCACTCCCACAAAACGCCGTTCGCATAATTAGGCACGCCTGCGTTCGGATCTCCACTCCCCCGTTTACAAGCACCTTCCCCTGTTACCACCCACAAACGCCTCATTCTGTCACTCAAACTACCGACCTGGCTGTGTTCAAGGAGAGAGAAATTTCTGATCGTAGCGGCTAGTTTGCGCGTGCGCATTGCACAGTGTAGCGAACATCGGTGGCGTATGACCGTGTGGCCGCTTCGACCGACTCTGAATGAGGTCCTTAGTGTGTGAGGCTTTTATGTTCTCCTTGTGCTTGTGTCAGATTCCTCTAGTTACCTCCCACAGTCCAAAAATATACTAGTAAGTTACTGTCAATGTTTTGTGCTGCAAAACATTTAGAGGCTGATTCACAGTTGGGAACAGGGCCAAAAAAAAAAAAAGAGTGACTTTGTACCTGCACATGGACAGACCATGGTTCCAATGCGAGGGGTGGAGCTGCATTTACATAGAGTCGTACGCAACTCAGCTTGCGGCTGGATTGGGCGGGTGGTTATGGGGCGCACGCAGGCTCAAGTTCAGAAATGTTGTCATGGTGAAATTGTGGGCTATACAGAGTTCTGCAAATGAGAAAATGATTGCGCCTGTTTTCAGGCAGATCTTTTGCACCCTCATTAAGATGACTGATGGGGGAGGAGCGGACACAAAGATGCACACCAACGCATTTTTGCGTATATCTATCGGCGACACCCTGACACTGGGAGTTTGATGGGAACGTGGTGGGCGTGTATCAAAAGCTCCGTGGGATTCTGAGTCGTGCATTCGGGAACGGAAAGCCTGCTTCTGACGGATCTCTTGCACCCAGCATAGAGCCAGTACACGTGCAGATATGAATGATGATTGTAGCGTTGGCCGGCGTAAGAACAATGGGCCCCATCCACTTCTCGAGTAAAGTGGGCAGTCTGGTAGCAGATAACGCGCCATCGTGACCCCGCCCCCCAATTTACGACAATAATTGAAGCCTTGCACAGTAGGGGGCACCGCCAAGCGCCCCCCCCCCCCCCCCACCACCACCACGACCTGGGCAGACCAGACGACAAGTCGGTAAGTATGAACTGCAGAGCTTAAATATTAAACAATGAATTAACAAAACACAAATGTAAAAGGTCGGCAGCGTTACGCTGTGTATGTCATACTTGCCTACTTTAAAAAAAAAAAAAAAACATTTCAGGGAGATTATGAAAGCAACACCCATGAACGCGGCGGTAAAGTGGGCGTGTACATCTGAGAGGCGTGTCATAAACTGATTTACATCAAACTGTAACCGAGCCCCAGAGCAGTTAGTAAGATCTACTTGTTGATGAAAACACGCCCCAAATAACGACATTTAGGGGGAGTGATATATGGTAATTAGGCCACACCACCATTGTCAGGGGTGCGCAGCGAAGCCGCACGCAGGTGACAGGCGCCTAAGTCCCGTCCTGCACAGGGCGCGGCTCACCCTGGATCCGGGCCTGGCCATAGGGATCATTGTGCCAAAGTTATAATCAATGCAGGGAAATGGCACTGATTATCCCATCTGAATTATTACATCTCTGATTTTTTTTTTTTCCCCCCAAGTATATAACAGCTACATAATGGGGGTAAGGTACAATCAGGGAGATTGCTGGACACTACAGGGGGTGAGGGAGATTGCTACTGTTTCAGGGAGTCTACCTGACAATGAGGGAGAGTTGGAAACTATGGTGTGTATATTAACCCTATAGATTGTAAGCTTGCAAGCAGGGCCCTCTTACCTCTATGTCTGTCTGTTATTACCCTGTTTTGTTCTATCAATGTTTCCAATTGTAAAGCGCAACGGAATATGCTGCGCTATATAAGAAACTGTTAATAAATAAATAAATAAATAAATTAACCCATCTACTTCCAGCAGAGAATGAGAGAGTACTTTCATTGGTGCTTCCTGTAATGATTTATATTTTCATTATAGTCAATATAATACTGGAAAGGGAATCAGTATAGAAACCATCAGAAAATAAACAAAACAATAATGTTGCTTTTGGAATTCAGTTTAACCAGACATCATAAAAACAAAAAACACAAAACAGATTTTATTAGAGCCTAGTAAAGCCCCCACACCCTGAACATGACTGATCATTTCACACCTTTTATGTGGCGTGGTGAGAGGGGTGGTCTTTAACCTGAATTGCCCACATTCTGGTGGGATATGCTCCCTCCAGTTACAACAGAAGTTTGGAATTCCAGGCTGCACAGGTCGAAGTGTAGATACGGAGCTCCTTGTTTTCCAGGTCACCCAGAGCCAGCAGGAAATCACTGGACCACAGGAAGGGTTTTAAACTCCAACACACCTGATGCTCCTTGCCCTGACGCTGATTAGTCGCCAGGTTCTAGGGACACTGGGCCTGATTCAGAGCCACTCGTAAGCGGCAGCTCGTTCGCTCCGAGCGATGTTTGCCCAACTGCGCATGCGTACGGATCGTTATACGCATGCGCGAACCAGTCAGTGCGGCCGAAATTCATGTGCTCGCAAAATAGCGAATCCCTGCTAATTTGAGTGACAGGATGAGGCGTATGTGGGTGGTAACAGGGGAAGGTGCTTGAAAACGGGAAGTGGAGATCAGAACGCAGGCGTGCTTAAAGGTCAAAACGGGCGTTTTAAGGGTGTGCATAATTAATACAGCAGCGTCATTGACCACGTCACTGGGTTATTTTATAGCCAGAACTGCTCGCAAGATTGTGGTAGCAAAAACCAACCACAAGAATAGCGAGCAGTTCATACGCTGGTCGATGTACTCGATTAATCTAATAAATAGCGGACATGACGTAGGATGCGAGCGGCCAGGGGGCGTAGTTTCCCAAAAAACGATCGAAAGTTTTGTTCGCACGTTCAGACCTAGAGGCGTTAACAGACCACAAACAGCGAACGGTTCATTTGAATAGCCACCCCTATTTTCAGGACGAGCGAGCGCTAATTGCGTCCGGCTCTGAATCAGGCCCACAGTGTTGTAGTGCCAGGCTCCGAGGGCTATGTTGGGCGAGCATGGCCAAATGTAGCTACTGATGGCTGATTTTACTTTATGTTTATTTGCTTATATTCCTATATGTGCCTGTGTGTATCCAGGCCTATGCTCACGTACGCTAAGGTGCAGTGTTTTCTGCCATTAAAAAGCCACTGCTTTACCAAGTACCTGCCTGCCTGGAGTCCTCACTTCAATACCCCGTGTTACAGTATGTAAACCTTAAAGAGTCTTATTCATAGTTGAACGCAAAGTGGCCTCACCTGCGAACAAATTGCATAGTGAAAATAGCTGCAGACATCGGCCCATGGTCAGAGTCGGTAGCAACTAACTATGCATCCGCTTGCGAGAGAACCGTCCTCACCATCAGCACCGATGTGCACCAGCCCTATCCTGGGTGGTAAAGATCTGAACAGGCCACAATTCAGTTTACACGCTCATGGCAAGCTTACACTGACTGACGTCCGGTTGCCCTATTAGCCGCAAATGGAGACCCGTCTGACCTTTGCGCGTCTCTGAATAAGCCCGCAGACCCGCAGACATGCAAATGTTCCCCTCAGATGCAGGCACAGTGCGAAAAACTGCAGCTGCGACAGCTTTGTGCGTGGCTTTGAATCAGGACTACGCCAAAGTAAAAAGATCGGCGTTCACTCAACGTCCACTTTAAGACAACCTCCATCTCTAATTTCAACTTTTGTTCCTAGAAACAAACAAAAAAACGGCTTGGTCTTCTTATGTTTTTTCAATTAATAATGAGATAGAGGAAGAATTCTAACGCCCTTATTACATGCCACTTGTAGTAGCTATATATAGCTTCTGATTACATTCCCCGCAGTGGTTCTGAAAGTGCAAAATGCATCCCACAAAATAAGCGTGGGGGCAAGACATGACCTCTGGCACCTGCTGTGTGAGCTACAGCAAATTTCAGGTACTATTGTGGGGCAATAAAGTCTGTGCCCACTCTTTTCCGCAAAGCAGTGAAAAGCCACAAGAACGTGGCACCCCTTTATATGATGTAAATAATCCTATTCTGTAAAATTAAATATTGTTTCCCACCTAAGTATAAAATGAGGCGATCTTGTGCACTAGTCACAAAAATATCCCCAACTCCTACCAAGAATAGGGGAAATTTAGTCTTTTTGGCCCATGAGTCCATGAAAAAACGTAGACTTTAGATGCCCAATGCCACTAAGGCCGTGGTGTTACACTATTGCAGTTTGTAAAGAGCGTTAATGAATCCTGAATGATCACATGAGATTAAAATAGGTTACAGAAAACCCAAAGGAAATTTTGACCAACATCTATTTTTGCGTGTTGGGTACGGGATGCCAGCATTCAGAACCCCGCACCCTAAACCTAACTCTACCCCCTTAGTGCCTAACCCATACTTGCCTACCCTCCCAACTTGGTCTGGAGCCTCCCAAAAATCGGGTGCCGCTCCCGACCTCCTTGGAAGGTAGGCAATTCTCCCGGCTGCCGCCCACCCCTCCTATCCCCCCCACAATAACCCCTGCAACCCCCAGGCGGTGACGCGATTTGCGTTATTTTGACCCCGCCCCCTGCTTCACAATGCCTATTTTATCGCCATTGGGTAGCGGGGGCGGGGCCAAACTGACGCGATCGTGTGACCTCACCCCCGCCATGCCCACAAGTGTTGTCACCCGCCTGGCCACTCCCCCTTGTACCGGCCACACACCCCCATCCTGCTGATCTGGCTGCTCCCTCCCGGAAGGAGCAGCCAGAAAGTCGGCAAGTATGGCCTAACCCAAAACTTCCGCCTAGTGCCTAACCCTAATCCCTAACTCTAACCCTCCCACTAAGCCCAGTACTTACTCCCGAGAATCTGACAGGTGTTGGAATTCCAGCACCAGAATTGGAAGGTAGCCAATTCTCCCAGCTGCCGCCCACCCCTCCTATCCCCCCCCCCACAATAACCCCTGCAACCCCCAGGCGGTGACGCGATTCGCGTTATTTTGACCCCGCCCCCTGCTTCACAATGCCTATTTTATCGGCATTGGGTAGCGGGGGCGGGGCCAAACTGACGCGATCGTGTGACCTCGCCCCCGCCATGCCCACAAGTGTTGTCACCCACCTGGCCACTCCCCCTTGTCCCGGCCACACACCCCCATCCTGCTGATCTGGCTGCTCCCTCCCGGAAGGAGCAGCCAGAAAGTCGGCAAGTATGGCCTAACCCAAAACTTCCGCCTAGTGCCTAACCCTAATCCCTAACTCTAACCCTCCCACTAAGCCCAGTACTTACTCCCGAGAATCTGACAGGTGGAATTCCAGCACCAGAATTCTAAACACTGGCATCCCGCATGTCGGTATTTTGACCTCTTCCCCCCTATTTTGCATTATGCCTCTGGCAAAGTGTTTAGGAAAGGATTTTCTCATGAATGGAATGCGACGCGTGTTAATATAACAACATTACACTATTTAATGCTAGACTGCACAATGCACATTTTAGCCACATCTGCTCTTTAATAAATAGTATGGTCTGTTATTTTTAGCTTGCAAATCAATAAACCAGCACAATATATAAAGTACTGTAGCTTGACAATGGAAACATCCAGCATGGCACAAAACCGTAGTGATTTATTGCTGGACATTTTTAGGTAAGGTATAAGTCGTTATTGTCGTCATTTTTGTAACCGACTAAAAATAAATAAATAATAAGATAAAACTAAAAATGTTACAAAAATGAATCTTGCACACAATGAATCTCCTGGTCTGCCACCTGCACTCTCCTTATTGGGGTTATTACGTTGCAGCCTGACAAAACTGGGACACATAATATTTTTGACAGTGGAAAAAAAAAAACAGCTGCAATTAAAACAAAGTAGTTCATTGTCTGTGAGCCGGGCACTAGATTGGCCCCAGATTTCAGCAGACAGGCAACTGATATCCTCAATTCAATCTTTCCCTTTGTAACCCAAGTAGGGATTGTACAACCTCTTCTCATTGTGACAGGGACTGTAACCTCTAAAAGTGTGGTTTACAGCCAACGGATCTAGCTCAGGAGAAGGAAGCTCTAGTGAAAGAAAAGAGCCCAGAACACAAGAGATCACTGTACACTGCAACGCACTCATTGAAATGCCCCCCCCAGCACCAGTCACTGTACTAAACGTAAAAATTATGAGACAACCGAGGAACTCTGTGCTATTAAATCCAACGTGCAGAATGAGTCATTGTTTATGCATTTCTCACACTTCATAATGCTAATTAAATCTTGGAAACTATCTATCTACCTATAACAGCATTTTTCAACCACTGTGCAGTGGCTCCAGAGTCGGACTGGTACAAGAAGGGCCCACCAGGGGAATGCAACCATGGGGGTCCACTAAGGGGTGTGGCCAGTCTCCAGAAGGGGTGGCTCAGAAGGGGTGTGGCCAACCACCAGAGAGGAGTGGCCAGCCATTATAGGAGCGTTATAGTATGGATGGGGCAACTGGTGGTGGCACAGATGTACACAAGGGAAGGAGTTTGTAGTGTTATTTGACAACTGGGGAAGGTGATATTAATAAGGACATATATGACAGCTGGGGATGGTGGTAGTAGTATCAACATATATTATAGTTTTGGGGTAAAAGTAGTATTAGTAGGGACTGGGTGGAGGTAATAGCAGTGGCACATGCCAGCTGGGAGAGGTGTTGTGGGTGATGGTGATAGTCGTAGAAGGGGCTAGGAGGGGTAGTAGGGACACAGAGGTCATCTGGATTTAGCACAAGTTGATGGGATAGAAGCACAGAATGACATGTGACCCCTCTCTCCCCTCCTGAATCCACAAATGCCCATTACACCTGTAATAATGGCTGGCTACTGGGCAGCTTCTCTCCATTATATACAACAACAATATATAAAAGATATATACAGATCGGGCGCATACGAATTAAACACTTTTAAAACAATTCCCTAAATAACGTTTAAACTTGCTGCTCCTACGGAATATTTCTGCAATATTCTTAATAAAGTTACTAGAAAATGTGATTTATGGAATAATAAGGAGTGCATTCTCCCTGTCTAAAAAAAATCATGCTGGGAGCAAGGGGCAGTCAGCAAACTACTGGCCACTATTCATGGGTATTTAACAGTGTTTAGTTTGCTGGTCCCTTGCTCCCAGTGTAAGCTCTCGCAGACAGGGAGAGAGTAACCTGACTCACTGCAGAGAGGAGCCAAAGCCATCATCCCCAGCAGCGGCAGACTCCTGGGAGTTTTTTTTTCATTCAATAATTCTTATTGCTTTTATAATAACCTAAACAAAACAATTACACATATATTGACTCCATTACAAATTATTTCCTGATACAGACTCAGTAGAGAGCAAAATCACGAAACAGATTAAGCAGACTGTTGTTCAGATATAAGACAAATTGCATAGACATTGACTTAAAGAATAATATGCGGTATTACCTTCTTAAATTGCATAATTCCCAATAGAGAACTTAGAATAGAACACCCGACAACAAATAATAATGGCAGACAAAGTAACACATACAATATCCAAAAATAAATACAATCAGGCAATAAACATAAGACAAAAATCAATATAGCAGGATATAAAGAACACCACATAGTATATCGATAAACGGTAAGAGACCATAGGCGTCATATGGGTTCATTTACCAAATATGAAATCTAAATAGCCAGTGCTGGAGGCATATAAAAGTACAAAAGTACCTTACATCTTAAGCCTGATACATAATAATTACAAAATAGTACTAAATAAAATTAACAAATACTAATAATCTGCCATAAATCTAAACAATTCGAAACCCTCCAAAACAACCCACCCTATAACCCCCCACCCTGTATGGCCTAACCCCAACCCAGGCATACTTGGATCCCAATTCCCCCTTACCAACCTCCCTATAACCCCCAACCCTCTATGGCCTAACCCCATAACCCCAACCCAGGTATACTTGGATCTCAATTCCCCATTACCAAACTACAGTATCCTAACCTATAAACCCTCCCCCCCACACCCACACAGACAAAGGATAGTAAAACACATATATGACAAGGGCAATATATTGTTGACCATAGCTAGGCTAGACTAAGCTAAACCCAGCTCCCCCGCATAATAAGGATAAAACATTTTCCACAGACATGCTATAGAGATAAAACGATCTTCACATACTTAAAGCTTGGCAACATACATATATATATATATATATATATATATTATATATATATATATATATATATATATTAGGGATGTGCAGGCTCGGTTCTACTCGGTTCCGTTCGGATTTTTTTCCCGAATCTTACTGGGTTTCAGCTGTCACGAGTTTTGGATAGCCAATAAGATTCGGTAAAAAGAACCAAACAGAACCGAGTAGAACCGAGCCTGCACATCCCTAATATATATATATACTAGGATATTATAACCAATGAGACATAGTAATATTGAAACATGAAAGCATAATGAGGGGCATAAAATTATTAATCTGACCAGGCCTCACTCAGCAGGCAGTGAAAGTAAATGTATAGTTCCATCCCCATTCGCCCAGAGACATATAGAAAAGTACTTGGAATGCTTTAATCATGTATCCTGAAGACATCCATCCTCCCAAGGGCACACAGATAAAAATATGGAAATTTGAATGGCCTAGCCCGGTGCCCCGAACCCTCCACTAGAAATGTAGAACTCTTTGGAAATAACACAGTAGACCCCGACCGCCTAGGGTTTTGAAAGGGTATCCAGCATGGGAATAGACACTTCCCTAGGTGAGGATAAGCTCCAGACTTGTTCTTTCTTATAAGACATGCAGAAGGTAACCTCATCAGTTGGGGACACAGCCATCACTTCTCCAAGTTTGGGCATATTCAATTAGCGTTGAAAACGGGAGAAAATGCACAACTTACGAAAATGTTTTTGGGTAATTTATCATTAGGGGGGGTGTCCATAGGGTTCTGAAAGAAATCCCCACATTTTTAGCCAAAAATAGAGATTTTGCATTTTTTTTTTCGCCTGGTCTGGAATGGAGAAAACTTTTCTCCAGTTTTTTTGTCACCAATTGCGGTTTCGCCTGTCTTCTGGCGAAAATATTGCCTATTTTTGTCGAAAAACGTCAGTTTTTGCCGCTAATTGAATAAGGCTCTGTGTGGAAGCAGCAATAGCTTGAAGAATCAGCTGCACTGAACTGGCAATCTGTAAGGCAATCAAGCCACGAGTATCCGCAGTGACTGTAAGCAGGTACAGACTAAATGGTGGTGGCTAGCACACCACCTATGTTCTCCAGCAACAGCTATATACTGCTGCCAGCGTCAGGATCTGTTGTTATGAGGAGCTGAATCCCACCACCAGAGGCACTTAAAATAAAATAGCTGCCAATTGTCCAATCTTTTTATCAGACACAGGAACCAGGGACAGAGGGCCTGATTCAGACCCGCTCGCGAGCGCTGAGCGCTCGCAAGTGGGTCGATGATACCCTAGTGCGCATGCGCACGACGGAGGGAGCTCCATCGTGCGCATGCGCGAGACCCGCATAGCGACGGCCAGGCCGTCGTTATGGGTCTTGCACCAAAAGGGGCGTGCTGTCGATGGTGAGGACAGCACGCCCCCTTTGGGGGGCGTGGCGGGGGCGTTGCTGCCCAGACGGAGGCGTTCCCATGGGAACGCCTACCGTCTGGGGCCGGCCCCACTGACATCACTAGTGATGTCAGTGGGAGTGCTTTTGGCTCTGATAGAGCCAAAAGCACTCCAGGGCTTGTGGCAGCGAGACCCTACCGCAGGGTCTCGTCGCAAGCCCGATGGCCGCGATGGTCTTGACCATCGCAACCATCTTTTTGGGCGCTCGCATAAGCTGTGGGTGGTCACTCACAGCTATGCAAGCGGCCAGGAGGCCGCTCCAATTTTAGGTAAGAGGGCACTGATTCAGAGCGAGCGCTCTTGTCCGGCTCTGAATCAGGCCCAGTATCTCTGGGGAGAGACCGCAGAATAGTGATCAGCAGCAGCAATATCAACATACCAGCAAGATCATCAGCAGCGCTGCTTCAGATAGGGTGCGGTCCCAAAATGGTGGCCGCTGTCTTCAACACGCCGGAGCAAGGCAGCGGGGAGTGGCAGCGGAGCAAGCAGCCGGCGGCGGAGGGACCGGAGCACCAGGAACAGCCAGGTAACGAAAGCAAACCACCAGGTAAGTAATATTTTGAGAAGCTGTAGTTAAAGAGTAGGGATGGAGACTCTGGGCCAGCAGGAGAAGGCAACAGCCACCTCAAGTCGCTGGGGCATAGTGCCTTAAAGTACACAGCAGGAGCCAGCCGCGACACTCCAATACATACAGGAGAGGATAAACCAACAGATCCCTGATTGTGAAGTAAATATATCCAGGAAAACAGGAAAAAGCTGCACTCTCCCAGCAACTCCAGGCCACCCCCCCGACTCCTGAGAGTTTTAACAGCATTGGACCCCCACCCTCTCTGGCCACTGGCATCCTGCTGCTGTGTTACCTGGTGCAGTCAGCCATGCCATCAGCCTCCAGTATAATGCTTACCTTTTACTGGCTCCAAGTCCATATCCTGTCTTCTGATCCAACTGGTGAGCTTGGCTGCCGGCTGATCTCCCTGTTGGTATGGTGGATGTGGTGAATGAACTGCAGAGGGCTTGGCCCCGCCCACCTGTGGCAGTGGGCGGGACCCGCAGGAGTGAATGGAGCTGCAAGTCGGGGGCAGCCCTCAAAGGAGGGTTGAGGTGACACTTCATTCACCAACCGGCATCAGCTACCACCAATATATTAATGTAAGTGAAGCTGTTTCCCGGCCGGCTGGGTTGTGAATGAAGTGAAGCAGGCCTGGCCCTGCCCGCCCACAGAAGTAGGCGGAGCTACAAGTGTGTGTGTGTGTGGGGGGGCAACACTCAGAGCAGAGTGGAGGTGAGTGACACTTCATTCACCGGCCGGCAGCAGCTTGCACCATGCAGCCAGCCGGATGGGTTGCGAAAGATATGTGGGGGCCAATGTCTGATCTTTTTGCTGTGTGGGACCAATTTGTGAGTGTTTTTTACCCTGGGGGCCAATGTGTGTGTTTTTTCCCATGGGGGTGTTGTGCCTTAGCACTTTTAAAATCTTGTCCGGTGTGCCGCCAGTTGAAAAAGGTTGAAAATCACTGATCTATAAGGTGCAAATCTAAAATAAAATGAGAAAAAAAAAAAAAGTGAACATCCTAAAAACTCATGTAAAATGAATGCAGAATGGTAAATGCTACTCAAGATATTTCCGTTAACTCCCAGACACAGCAGCAATATTACCCCTGAAGGGGATAGTCAGACACTGCAGGCTTGTTGTACTAATGATCACAGCAGACCGATGCGTCTAATTGGTTCTGGGGGCAGTGACTGTGCCACTGGCCTTGTGCAATCAATGTATCCAACTACTATCCAGACAAGCTAACAATATATATATATATGTTGAATCCAATGAACCCGGCACTCTGTTAAATAGTTGATTGCTCCGGTGTCCTTCCCATGTAGTAGAATGTAAAGGCAGTAGTCAGGAGGCACTCAAGGAGGCTTCACAATCAAAACAATGAATCACGGCAATACTGCGCTTTCCTATGCCAACGTTTCAGCGTTAGCCACTTTTATCAAGACATTAAAAATACATACAACACATACCTTAAGTAGTCTTCACCCCTTGTACCTTCACCATGCTGTTTCGTCCCAGAAGGGGTCCGATGACATCACTGGTAGCGCCATAGCGCCGACGTCATCGTCATCCCAGGGGGTGTGTACACCCTAGTGTTACCCGTCACCTAGGAAACTGCAAAAAAAATAAAAAATACTGAGTACAAAAGTGAAACCATGCTGTACATCTAATTAAGCTAGTCGTGTCTGGACAATGCAATCAGGGCTGAAAATAAAAAAAGGCTGACACGCCATCAAATAGAAACTGGCGCAGCACGACAGAACACGTAAGTGTCTAAAGCAAGTGAATGGAAACAGGGAAAATAGGGAAAGTGGAGAAAACAGCAGAGATCATAAGAAACAAGATAATGGATTCATTTCATTCAAGCCCATGGGTTGGAGCGTCTAGAGATTGTGTGTCCATCTTGATTCATGTTGGAGGAGGGTGCGATCCCTATCCCCCTCCTCTGATGTTTGGAGGAATCCAGTCTATGATTTTATACCGCATCGTAGCCAGACTGTGTCTATGATCTCGGAAATGTTTAGCTACCGGTTGGTCCACTGGTTTGCCTTCTAGGGCAGCTCTGATGCTTGATCGATGGCGGGCCATGCATTCTATTAGTTGACGTGTAGTTTTTCCTATGTAAAGGAGTCCGCATGGACACCCGATGTAGCAGATGACATACCGGCTGGTGCATGTCAGGGGACATTTGATGTATAATTTTCTACCAGACCGTGGGTGTACAAAGGTATTGCCCGTCTCTAAGTGACTGCAAGTGATACAACCTGTACACTTGTAATTACCCGTTTTTTTTGGTAAGGAAATGTGGGATAGCTTGTTGCAACAATGCTTGTCATTCAGCTTCATCTGTG
The DNA here is from genome assembly GCA_031769625.1 of Taudactylus pleione. NCBI lineage: Eukaryota > Metazoa > Chordata > Amphibia > Anura > Myobatrachidae > Taudactylus > Taudactylus pleione. The sequence goes on along the minus strand of JAUIMM010000146.1, from coordinate 4,133,148 downwards.
TCTCCATTTTTCTGTGTCATCGGTCAGCATCCCAGAGCTAACTCCTTTGAATCTAATGTTTCCAGTGTGTCTACTCCGCCATCTGTGTCTCGGCTTCGTTGTATTTGGAGCAAAGTTCATCAAAGTCTCTGCAAAGTTTCTCTTCGTTCCAAGAGTATTGCTGACAGGCATCGAAGACCGTGTTTATTGAAAAAGGGAGATTTGGTCTGGCTTTCTACTAAGAATATCAAGCCGCGCCAACTTACTCATAAATTGGGACCTAGATTCATCGGCCCTTTTCGCATTATTGCTCAAGTGAATCCCGTCGCTTTCAAGTTGCAACTATTCAATTCTTTACGTATTAACAACACTTTTCATTGTTCTCTCCTCAAACCAGTTTTTTCTTCCACGAGATTTGGAAGTAAGCCTGGTTCCAAACCTGGTCCATGATTGTCCATGGTCAACAGGAATTTGTTGTTGAAAGAATTCTAGACTCCAAGTTCTCCAGAGGTAAATTACAGTTTTTGGTTCATTGGAGGGGTTACGGCCCGGAGGAACGTTCCTGGGTTTCGGAAGATGCACTCCATGCTCCCAGACTGAAAAGACTTTTCTTTCAGAAGTTTCCAGATAAACCTGGATCTGGGGGTTCTTCCTGCATCAAGGGGGGGTACTGTTACAAGTCCAGTCCAGGACTTGTCTCCTGCCAGTATTCCTCCTGCTCCTGACCATGCTTCTAGGTTGCCGGTTGCTAGGAGACCCAGACGTCAGAGGATTTCACATGTTTCCTCCTAGTGTTGCCTGATTGGCACCTGATCCTATTTGAACTTCCTGGACTGTCGTCGCCCTGTCGGCTATAGAGTTTTCATGTGGAACTTTTGGTTATGCAACCTGCTCTCTGTGTATCCAGACTTCCAGCTATAATCTGTACATGCTGCGTGTACTCTGCTCACCGGCTTCTAAGTGACCCAAGTACCCCGGGATCAAGCATCGCTGTCTACAGGGCCCTCCAGGCCATACAGCAATCCTGCTGCTATGCCATGTTTCAAGCATCGCTGTCTACCAGGCCCTCCAGCAATCCTGCTTCTTCACCACATTTTAAGCATCGCTGTCTACTAGGCCCTAAAGGCCATACAGCAGTCTTGCTTCTACACCATGTTTCAAGCATCGCTGTCTACTGGGCACTCCAGGCCATCCAGCAATCCTGCTCCTTCACCATGTTTCAAGCATCGCTGTCTACTAGGCCCTCCAGGCCATACAGTAATCCTGCTTCTACACCAAATTTCAAGCAGCGCTGTCTACTAGGCCCTCCAGCAATCCTGCTTCTACACCACGTTTCAAGCATCGCTGTCTACTAGGCACTCCAGGTCATCCAGCAATCCTGCTCCTTCACCACGTTTCGAGCATTGCTGTCTACAAGGCCCTCCAGTAATCCTGCTTCTACACCACGTTTCAAGCATCGCTGTCTAATAGGCCCTCCAGCAATCCTACTTCTATACCATGTTTCAACCATCGCTTTCTACTAGGCCCTCCAGCAATCCTGCTTCTACACCACGTTTCAAGCATCACTGTCTACTAGGCCCTCCAGTAATCCTACTTCTATACCATGTTTCAACCATCGCTGTCAGCTAGGGCCTCCTGGCCATTCAAGAACTTTAATTTGGGCTGTAAGTCTACAGTATATTCTATTGACTCTCCTATTGTATCAGCTCCTTACTGCACCACTGACATGTTGTGTTTGTACTGGAACTCCAGGTCCACCATATCACTTATAAAGTAAACTGCCATGATTTTAATATTCTGCTTGTGACTGTTCTTCGATGTGCCTTGTATCTCCAATACCTCCATCTTGGTCCTCGCAATTGCAAGAGGATCGAAACACATCGCCGATGTGTCCCGCAGGGGACACATTGCTACTTGTTGTGCCGATGCTGGGATCAGCCACTTGATCCCAGCACGGTTTTTCCACACAAACATCAGAGGAGGGGATAGGGATCGCATCCTCCTCCAACATGAATCAAGATGGATACACAATCTCTAGACGCTCCAACCCATGGGCTTGAATGAAATTAATCCATTATCTTGTTTGTTATGACCACTGCTGTTTTCTCCACTTTCCCTATTTTCCCTGTTTCCATTAAGTAGACATTTATTTGTTCTAACATGCTGCGCCAGTTTCTATTTGATTGTGAAGGCTCCTTGAGTGCCTCTTGACTACTGCCATATATATATATATATATATATATGTGTGTGTGTTTGTTCACGTAACATACTTTTAATTAGAGATGAGTTGTTCGGTTCTACTTGGTTCTTTTCACCAAAATAGCGCAAGTCATACTTTCCTCCTCTCCCGCAACGCCCAGGAGGCTCCCGATCCCCGGGACTTCCATGCACCTCTCACGCAGAATCGCGTCTTCATGCTCCGCAATGTAATCTCGGCATTGTGTAGAGGGGGCGGGGCCATGATGATGCAATTGTATGGTCACGACGCAGCTCCGCCCCTAATGTGGGGTACTATCCCTGGCCACCCCCCCTAATGGTGCCACGCCCCCACTTTGCCGACCTGGCTGTCCAGAATGCAGACAAGTACAGCGCAAGCTCAGATTTATCTCATTGGCTAATCCATAACACGTGAGAGATGGATACAAGATGCAATATTTCAGATCTGAACGTAACCGAGTAGAAACTAATCTCTTACCTCTGCTATGTTTCAGCAGCAGCGGCTCACATGCGTTCCAAGAAGTAGAGGACAGGTCACATATTCTGCACTTTACATGTGTTATGCTACTAATTATTCACTACCGATCACAACTGCGACTACGCACGCAATCAGCCGATTGTTGCGCTCTGTGTAGGCATCGCAGTGCGCGAATCAGCCACTGCGAACGGGACTGTGATCTCAGTAACTATGCAGCCCCATCGCAGAGTGATTTACAGGAAGTGCCATTTGACATGTGACAAGGGGGTGGTCGGCGAAACGCAGGCGTGCCACTGCGTCTGAACGCCGTAGCAGGGGTGTGCATAAATAACCACTGCGATGCCATACGTAGCTTGAGGTTTCATAGCAGACGACGAGGTTAGCAATTCATGAGTAATGTCAGAGCTTGCGCAACTGTACGTGAGGCTACGATGCTAACTGATGTTACCGATGGTTTCACAGTCTTGCTAATGATTACGGATATGCGTAAGGTAAGGTGGGCGTCCTTATGTAGTGCTGCGGTGGCATAGCGATCGCAGTGGATTAGCATACTATCGCAGTGAGACTGCTTGCGTAATCGCTATTGCAATCACAGTTGCGATCCGTAATGAATCAGCCTCTGTGAGAATATTGCCTGAATCTTTGATATAATGTAATGAAATAAGGCAGGAAAAACACTTGGGGGTATATTTACTAAAGTGCGGGTTTTGAGAAGTGGAGATGTTGCCCATAGCACTATAACCACACGGAAGTGTGGTGAGTATATACCCAGGACAGCAGAAGAACTGTTTGGAAACAAGGTAGGAAAGACGCTATCCATCTATACCCATCTGACACTTTGTATTCAAGACAGCAGTTGCAAAATAAGGACTCAGGACATAGGCCCTGATTCAGAGCGCACGCTCTGAATGAGGGCCGACCTCCATAATTATGGAGCTTCCTCCTGGACGCTCGTATAGCTGTGGGTCACCACCCACAGCCTATACGAGCGTGCAGTTTGATGGCCGCGATGGTCTTGACCATCGCGACCATCGCCACTGCGAGCCGGAGCCTGCGGTTGAGTTTTTCAACCGCAAGGCCCGGAGTGATTTTGGCTCTATCAGAGCCAAAATCACTCCCACTGACATCACTAGTGATGTCAGTGGGCCGGCTTCTGACGGTAGGCGTTCCCTTGGGAACGCCCCCGTCAGGGAGGCACGCCCCCGGCACGCCCACCAAAGGGGGCGTGCTGTCAATCAACATCGACGGCACGCCCCCTTTGATCAGACACAACGAGCGAAGGACTTTCCTTCGCTCGTCGCGTCTGGCGCATGCGCACGACGGAGCTCCCGCCGTCGTGCGCATGCGCAGTGCACAACATCGACCCGCTTGCGAGTGGGTCTGAATCAGGCCCTTACTTGGTACTTTTTTTGCTACAAACACCATCTCCTAAGCTGACGAGCTGTTGATGTGCATAACATATCTGCGATCCATCCAGTATTTACCCTTTGCACACCGGAGACTGTAATAACTATCAGTTATATATAGGTGCATTTTTAATATGTGATTGTATTTTATTCTATTTTATTTTGTCAATTTATGTCTAGATTAAAACAATTTTACTATACACTCACTGCACATTGAGTCATTAAACTCCCTGCGGCGCGCTTGTTTACTAGACACAATAACTACTATATATGTTGCCCATAGCAACCAATCGTTTGTAGCTATTATTTTCTAACAGGTGCTAGTTAAATATAGAATCTGGTTGCTATGGGCAACATCTCCATTTCACTTTAGTAAATTTACCCCCAGGAGTATAATGTCACTGATCTATGCATTCATAACCCTGAGAGCAAGTATAATGGTGTTTTAATTTATACTAAATTTATTTTTTATTGACCTTGAAAAAGGGGCCTTGTATCCTGGGGATTCATTTACATGAAAGGCAGGAGACCTGTAAAGGCGCTTCATGGATTACAATGTAGGGCAGTGGTTCCCAAGCTTTATGGAATCACGGCACTCTAGAGCAGTGTTGGCTAACCTTGACACTCCAGCTGTTGTGGAACTATATATCCCAGCATGCCCTGCCACAGTTTTAGCATGCCCTAATAGCAAAACTGTAGCAGTGCACGCTGGGTTATGTAGTTCCATAACAGCTGGAGTGTCAAGGTTAGCCAACACTGCTCTAGAGTATTAACATTTTTTTTTTCACTGCACCCCTAAGCCAAAAGTATGTAATTGAGAAATTCATAAAAAAAAATATTATGTAAATTGTGCTGACCTGTCATCCTTAGGTTCAGTTATGTGGTGGTGGTCAGGGATACGCTTCTGTTTGTCCACATATTTTATGTTTTTGCCTCTTACATTGACCATAAATAGTTTGATTTGGTGCTGGGCCACCAACCTGAGGCACCCCTGAGAGCGTCCTGGGGCACCCCACAGGGGATTTATTATAATGGTTATTACTGCATACTTACCGACATTCTGCCAGGTCGGTGCAGCAGGGAGGGTGGCTGAAGTGGGTGGGACGGGGGCGTGTCAGCACAGTTGTGTAATCACAGGTCGGTGCAACAGGGAGGGTGGCTGAAGTGGGTGGGACGGGGGCGTGTCAGCACAGTTGTGTAATCACAGGTCGGTGCAGCAGGGAGGGTGGCTGAAGTGGGTGGGACGGGGGCGTGTCAGCACAGTTGTGTAATCATAGGTCGGTGCAGCAGGGAGGGTGGCTGAAGTGGGTGGGGGGAGGGCGTGTCAGCACAGTTTATGTAATCATGGCCCCGCCCTCCTGCTTTATAATTTCGACAGTCACGGGAGAGTAGGAAAGTATGTATCACTGCGATAAGCGTGATGGCTCATATCACTGCGATTTACCATTATTCTATCACGGTGAGAGGTGCACGACTTTAGCCGTTTCCTCACCTACTGAAGGGCAGTTTCATCAGAGAGAACGAGCAGATGCACTTTCAGCCAACTGCGCATACGCTCTAGTGAGCAAATACATCTTTACGTATCTCTGAGCTAGTCAGACGGAACTCGCCCGTTTGTCTATGTCCATGAAATGGGCGTATTTGGGTGAGTCGTGTGCATTGCCGACAGGAGGACTATTTGCCATTGGGTTATGCTCGTTGCCATGGGTTTTATGCTCGTTGCCAGGGGGTTTCATGCTCATTTCTAGGGGGTTTATGCTAGTTGCCAGGGGGTTTCATGCTAATTTCAATGGGGTTTATGCTCATTGCCAGGGGGTTTCATGCTCCTTGTCTGGGCTTTCATGCTCGTTGCCAGGGGGTTTCACAGGAGAAGATACAGCTTTCAGCATCTTCTCCCGGCACTTGCGCTGGCCTAACAGACACTAGAGGTCCAGTAGGACCTCTAGTGTCTGTCTCCTCCTTGGCGGCGGCCATTTTTGGATGGCTGTTTTCAACAAAGTCGATGCGGACGGCTAGTCCGCATGGAATCTGCTGAAAATGGCCGCCACCAAGGAGGAGGCAGACACTAGAGGTCCAGTAAGGACCTCTAGCATCTGTCTCCTCTTAGGCGGCGGCCATTTTTGGATGGCCATTTTCTCAATCTGCAGCCACCGTGATTCAGGTCAGCCCTTTTTCACCCCCTGCATTCTAACACCCGATGCACATGCACCTCTAGCTCCCCCCCTAGTTGCGGCCCTGCTTAAAGCAGGCATATCCAACTTCCAATACTGTAGGTTGTGATTTACTTTCACATCTCAATAGTTAGCATGATCTACCACACCTATGAGCTCATTCAGACCCACTCGCTAGATGCTTTCGCTCGCTCCCAGTGTATGAAAATCTAACGCACGCCCAGCAAGGCAGGCGATCGTACGGCACGGCATTAGTACGCCCACTATGTCTTGGCGTGCGATCACTTTGTGTATGCAGATGCCCACCAGCCATTCATAAGACGCCCATTTGCGCACGTCATCTCCTGAAAGTGCATGAAACCATTGGTACATCGAGCACCATCGGATGCTCGCAGTGCTTGAGGTTGACTACACCTTGCCGCAAGCTGCGGTCACTTCAGTGTGAAATAGAAGTAGGTGACGTGTACAATGACGCTGCCTGTTAATTATGCACACCTCTGAAACGGCGTTGAGACACTCAGGCACGCCTGCATTCGCTCCTCCACTCCCCCGTTTCTAGTGGCCTGCCCCTGTTACCACCCACAAACAGCCTCTCCTGTAACTCAATCAACTGGGCTATCTATGCTGGGCGAGCGAGGGTTTCCCGATCTTTTGCAGATGTTTGCTCACGTGCATTGCGATACATACGTATGCGCAGATTGCAAATATCATCCAGCTATGAGCGATCACATCCTAGCGAGCGGGTCTGAATCAGCTCCCTAGTTCCCACCACCATTCATAAGTTTAAACAAAAGTGTATACAGCTGAGCATTCGTTAAAACATTACAAATGTTTAGTGGATACATAAAATATGACACATAATGCCCCATGTCACATAAAGTGCCACATAATGCCACCATGTCACATAACGTGCCACATAAGGCCCCCATGTCACAGAAAATGCCACATAATGCCCCATGTCACAGAAAATGCCACATAATGCCCCCATGTGACAGAAAATGGCACATAATGCCCCCATGTCACAGAAAATGGCACATAATGCCCCCATGTCACAGAAAATTCCACATAATGCCCCCATGTCACAGAAAATACCACATAATGCCCCATGTCACAGAAAATGCCACATAATGCCCCCATGTCACAGAAAATGCCACATAATGCCCCCATGTCACAGAAAATTCCACATAATGCCCCCATGTCACAGAAAATACCACATAATGCCCCCATAGGTCACAGAGTAATTCCACATAGTACCCTCATATCACTAAAATTGCATAGTTCCCCCATTACACACATGCCAGTCATAGCCCCGTCATACCCCTTTACATGCCAGCCTCAGAGCCACCTTAGAGCTCCCTGAATATGCCAGTCACAGAGCCCCTCTTGATATGCCAGCCTCAGCCCCCCTTAGTATATTGGGATGTAATCATAATCCTGGCGTGTGGGATGCCAGCGCTCAGAATGCCAGAGCCGGAATCCCGACATCAGTCAGAATCCAGGCGCCAGCATCCCGACGGTAAGTAGTGAGGTTAGGGGGAGGGTTAGGCACTAGGGGGCGCCGACATCCCGTACTCAACCCAGTATGCTAGCCTCAGCCTCCCTTGATATGACAGCCTCAGACCCCTTACTTATCTTCCCCAAACGTCAGCAGCATGCACTTTCCGCAGGGCTCCGTCTGCATGACTGACAGTCATACCTCATGCTCGTGGCTGGAAGGAAGCTGCGCAGTCGGGCTGGGGCAGAAGAGGGCAGCGTTGCAGCCAGTTTCGTGTTATTCCTGGATACATACCATTCGTCTGGTATTAGGCAGCATCCGGAAACTTGTCCGGAGGAACTCTGGGCCTGATTCAGACCCGGTCGCAAGCACTGAGTGCTCGCAACCGGGTCGATGGTGGCCCAGAGCGCATGCGCACGACGGAGCTGGCTCCGTCGTGCGCATGCGCGAGACCCGGATAGTGACGGCAAACCGTCGCTCCGGGTCTCGCACCAAACAATGCGTGCTGTCGATGTTGAGTGACAGCACACCCCCTTTGGTGGGCGGGCGGGGGGGGGTGGCTGCCCAGATGGAGGCATTCCCATGAGAATGCCTACCGTCTGGGGGCGGCCCCACTGACATCACAAGTGATGTCAGTGGGAGAGCTTTCGGCTCTGTTTGAGCCGAAAGCTCTCTGGGGCTTGCGGCCACGAGACCCTACCACAAGGGTCTCGTCACAAGCCCGATGGTCGCGATGGTCTTGACCATTGCGACAATCATCATGGCCGCTCGCTATAGCTGTGGGTGGTCACCCACAGCAATGCGAGCGGCCAGGAGGCGACCGGCTCTGAATCAGGGCCTCTGGGCCTAATTCAGACCCGCTCTCGAGCGCTGACCACTCGCAAGCGGGTCGATGTTGGCCCAGTGTGCATGCGCACAAGGGAGCCGGCTCCGTCATGCGCATGCGCGAGACCCCGATTGCTGTCGATGGTGAGTGACAGCACGCCCCCTTTGGTGGGCGTGGCTGCTCAGACGGAGGCGTTCCCTTGGGGCCGGCCCCACTGACATCACAAGTGATGTCAGTGGGAGTGCTCTCGGCTCTGATAGAGCCGAAAGCACTCCAGGGCTTGCGGCAACAAGACCCTAGCACAAGGGTCTCGTCGCAAGCCCGATGGTCTTGACAATCGCGACCATCTTTTTGGCCGCTCGCTATAGCTGTGGGTGGTCACCCACAGCTATACGAGCGGCCAGGAGGCCGCTGTAAAAACTAAGAGGGACACCCTGATTCAGAGCGAGCGTTCTGTCAGAGCGGCCAAAATGATGGTCGCGATGGTCAAGACCATCGCGACCATCGGGCTTGTGACGAGACCCTTGCGTTAGGGTCTCGCTGCCGCAAGCCCTGGAGTGCTTATGGCTCTATCAGAGCCAAAAGCACGGGCAGCCACGCCCTGACACGCCCACCAAAGGGGGCGTGCTGTCACTCACCATCGACAGCACGCCCCCTTTGGTGCGAGACCCATAACGACAGCTTGGCCGTTGTTATTCGGGTCTCGCGCATGCGCACGACGGAGCCGCCTCCGTCGTGCTCATGCGCACTTGGGCAACATCGACTCGCTTGCGAGTGCTCAGCGCTCGTGAGCGGGTCTGAATCAGGCCCTCAGTCCGGTGGTGATCCTTGGTTGACACCTTATACCTGCTTGGCTTAAAGAAACGATGTGCGTTGCTAGAAACAGTTGGGCTACATGGTTAATAGCGATTGTATTCACTCAATTATTATGGTTTCCTGTTTAGTGACCTCTTAATGCAGAGCTTAATGTTTCAGGTCAACCTTGACTGTTTCATTTGACTTAGACATAAACAGGACTCCGTCTCCGTGCGCATGAATCATGGATTTCAAAATCGTTATGAATAAAATGCCAAAAATGTAAGCTATTTAAATAGACAAGGTGCCGTATTACGCGGCAGACATAAACAGCCCTAGGTAACAGGACGAGATACAGCTCCAGGCCAGTTTATAAGGTGCCTATAAAGGGAGGCTTTGTTTAAGACACAATGGGCCTGATTCAGACCCACTCGCGAGCGGCTGTACGCTCGCAAGTGGGTCGATGGTCTGCACTGAGCATGCGCACGACGGAGGGAGCTCCGTCGTGCGCATGCGCCAGACACGACGAGCGAAGGACTTTCCTTCGCTCGTTGTGTCCGATCAAAGGGGGCGTGCTGTCAATGTTGATTGACAGCACGCCCCCTTTGGTGGGCGTGCCGGGGGCGTGCCTCCCTGACGGGGGCGTTCCCACGGGAACGCCTCCCGTCAGAAGCCGGCCCACTGACATCACTAGTGATGTCAGTGGGAGTGATTTTGGCTCTGATAGAGCCAAAATCACTCCGGAGCTTGCGGTTGAAAACCTCAACCGCAGGCTCCGGCTCGCAATTTCGATGGTCGCGATGGTCACGACCATCGCGGCCATCAAAATGCACGCTCGTATAGCCTGTGGGTGGTGACCCACAGCTATACGAGCGTCCAGGAGGACGCTCCATGAAAATGGAGCCCGGCCCTCATGCAGAGCGTGCGCTCTGCTCAGAGCGTACGGCTCTGAATGAGGGCCAATATGTAGTTGCTGTGTGCTTCCTGTGACACGTTGTGTACCGAAGACTTAATTTATTTCTTAGTGACTGAAAAATACATACCATCTAACATGTAATCAACAGATGTACAGTATTTATCTAAAATATATTCTCTGATGAACAGATAAGCATTGGTCCCACAAAGCAAGTTGGATGGGGATTTTTATTTCAGTCTTTTAAAGGATCACCCTTGGGAACTTCAAAGCTAAACTAGATTTAAAGGACCTGAGAGGATAAGTGGTCTTGCAGGTCTACCACTGTCCCGAGCGTGTCCTGCAGGCAGTTTGGTGGCCTCTTGTCCAGTGGCGTCAAAAGGGGAGTGCGGGCCGCACCCGGCTGTCCCTTCCACCCAGTGACAGGAGCCAGGTGCTGCCCTGTAGCATTAAGTGCAGCACTCGGCTCCTGACTCACTGAGGGAGCCGGACATTGCATACAAGCTGGTCCCCGGGGGGCAGTCTGCATCTCCAGCACCCCCGGAGTGAGTAAAATGGGGGTTCAGGTCGTGAGGCCATGCCCCTACCCGCGAGGCCACGCCCTGTTTTTTGCTGGCGCACACGTATTGCTCTCTTGCCCGTACCAGGTGCCACCCAGGGGAATGAGGCCACATATTACAGATGATATTTAGCCATGCACATCAGTCCCTGTTCCAGTGGAGCTTGCAATCTGTATTACCTACTACATGGACACAAACACATACTAGGGTTCATTTTTTGATAGAAGCCAATTAACCTATCAGTATTTTTTTTTTAGGAGTGTTGAAGGAAACCAGAGCACCTGAAGGAAACCCACTCAAGCACGCATACAAGCTGCACACATATACGACTCTGACTGGCATAGAACCCAAGACCTCAGTGATTAGATGCCCATGGTGGCATTAATCATGCTGCTCATGGTGGTGCGGGCATACATCATGTCATATGGCTGTTTTTTGGAGTATGTAGCTGGTGTGTACAGTATCTCAGGAAGGTTATTGGGCAGCCTGAAAGTGGACCCAATGTAAGTTTGCTTGATTTTCAGTTGTGGGTGGCATACTGCTTCCAGGCTGACTATTGAGCTACTCTCAGATCACATCATGTCAGAAAAGAATATGTGAGGCTACACAGGATGGCCGATGGTTTCACGCAGCTGAAGCCAGTGAAGCTGAGTACAAGGACGCAGCCACTGGCTTCAGCAGAAAAATGAGGCTGTCCCGCCCCACTCCCCCGTTTATGTAACACTGGCTGACGTCGCCCCCCGCTCCGCCACAAATGGCCGCAGCCTGTCAACCAGAAGAAGATCTGCACGTGAGCAGTACAGATCCTGTGCATGCCCCCATTTTCTGAGATGCTGGCTGACACCACCCCCTGCTCCAAACGGCCGCAGACTGTCAATCGGAAAGAGATTTTGCACATGTGCAGTAAAGATTGTGCGCATGTGCGGATCTTCTAACATCAGAGTTGTGTGAAAACCATCGGGTTTGTGTAAACTCTGAATCAGGCCCTTAACCGATAAATGCTCCATACAAATTAGTCAGTATGTAGTGTGGCAGTCTTATGGACCTCAATTGGCTCCTTGTCACAGCGCGCCGGACACGGGCACTCGTTTACCGCGTCTGGCGGCGCTGGTCTATGACAGGGCAGCGGGCGGGGAGTCCCCGGCGCTCGCTGCTGTGTAGTGCTCCTTCCCCCCGGCGGAATGGGACAGGCGGCTGCGGCTCCCTGTGTGCCTGAAAGTATTTAGAGATTTACACTCCTCCTGGTGACGACACAGGAGGCGCCCTAATGCAAGCCCTGCCTATATAAGGAAGTCCCTGTTAGCACGTGTATAGGCTCCCAAACCTTACTCCAGCGTTCCTGTGAAAACTCATTGCTTGATCTTGACCTTGGCTTTGCTTGTGGCCCGATTTTGTCTGCTCCCTGTGCTTTGTAATCCAGTTTTTACCTTGGCTATCCTTCGTGACCTGCATACGTCTGCTCCCTGGTACCGTCTTGTCCTGACCTGGTCTGTCGACTATGCTGAAAGTCTACGCTTCATCCAGAGCTCACCAGCACCTGTATAAAGGAACCTAGGCTGAGGGACGCGACCTGCGTGTCAGATGCAGCTAAGTCCCTACTTCTTTGCGGGGGACCCTGGTGAACACCACCAGCACGTTAGACTCCGCGCCTCAGTTATAGGTCTCACCAATACAGGTTGCATCCATTATCCACCCGAGAGTTGCGACAGAATACTCTGGCCACAACATGGATGCTGCTGGTAATCTTTCATCACGTGATTTCCTCGAGAACCTCCTCATCAGAGTCGACAAATAAGAACAAGACCAGGCTCAGATTATGCAGTGTTTGCTAACGCTAAGGCAATGAGTCGGTGTTGCTCAGCCACTTCCGGAACAACCAGCTCCACCTCCTATGGTTACTGTACAGCCTGCAGGTGCTTCCACGCCATTACAGATTCCGAATCCCTTGAAGAATGATGGGGATCCTAAAAACTGCAGAGGATTCCTGAACCAGTGCTCCATTCAGTTCGAAATCTACACGCCAAATTTCCCTATTGTTCCGTTAGGCATTGGCTTGGGCCTCTCAGTTATGGGAAGGGAATTATCCCCTGATCAACAGTAGCGTTGAGTTCCTGACAGGTCTTCAATAAGCCCGGGCAATTATCCACCGCAGGGTCTACAATCCTGCAGTTGAAGCAGGGCAACAAATCTGCAGGAAAATATGCAGCACAGTTTCAAACCCTTGCTTCGGAGTTAAGGTGGAACAACGAGACTCTGGTCGCTGCATTTATGCAAGGGCTGTCAGATCAAATCAGATGTACTCGCATCCAGGGAAGGAATTAACAACTTCTTTGGATGATTTAATTTCCTTGTGTATCTGGGAGGATCTTCGCCACAGAGAGAGAGCACGAGAGAAAGAACAGTCTTGTCGCTTCAATTTCAAGCTTGCCCCATGGTTCACAGAGTCTCTAGTGGAGCCCCTGCAAATTGGGAAATCTTGCCTTCCTGCCACAGAGAGAGAAAGGAGGTTCAAGAATAAGCTCTGTCTGTACTGTGTTGAACCAGCTCATCTTCTCTCTGGTTGCTCAAAACGTCCGGGAAACAAGAAAGCCTAACTGATCGAGCGGTGGTCAGATTAGGTGCATTTCAACACACCCCAAAAGACAATGTTATCTCCCAGTTCTATATCAATGTGGTTCTGGGAAATTCTTCCGAAGTCCTCAAGGCCTTCTTCGACTAAAGGTGCCGATGGCAACTTCATCTCTGCAAAAATGGTTCAAGAACTAGGAATACCTAGTATGCAGCTACTTTCCACACTCGTACGATAGATGTTACCATGCAAGTGGGTGCTCTCCATCGGGAATTGATAGCGTTCTACATACTGCCATTTTCTGAAAGGTCCGATCATCCTGGGTCTTCCTTGGCGCCGCATGCCCCCATATTAGATTGGAGAGAACCTTACATCCTGTTGCGGGGTTCTCAATGTAATGGGTCAAGTTTCTCATCTGTCAAACCTCCACACCATGCCATTCGGAGTTGTTATCTCTCTAGAAGTTGTGCTTCCAGTCCCATATCAGTCCTTCAGAGATGTATTCAGGAAAAAGGCAGCTGAGATGCTTCCTGCCCACATGGAGTGGGACTGTGCTATAGACTTGTTACCTGGGAAAGTGCCTCCTCGTGGAAGAATTTTTCCTCTCTCACTTCCCGAATCCCAGGCTGTGACAGAATAAATTAAGGAGAATCTGGAACACGGGAGTCTAAATCCCCCGCTGGAGCTGGCCTATTTTTCGGTAAACAGAAGGATGGAGGTTTGCGACCATGCATTGATTACTGGGGTCTGAACGCAATTACCATCGAGGACCCCCTACCTCTGATCTCTAAGTTCTTTTATGGGATAAAAGGGGCAAAGATTTTCACCAAGCTGGACCATCGTGGGGCCCTATAACCTAATCAGAATCCGATCTGGGGATGAATGGAAGACGGTCTTTAATGCTTGTGATGGCCACTACGAATACTTAGTCATGCCTTTTGGCTTAAGCAACGCCCCAGCTGTTTTCCTAAAGTACATGAATCGCATCTTCCGGGACCTATTATACAAGTAGGTAGTGGTATACCTTGATGACATTCTGATATTTTCTGAAGATATAGTGAGTCATCGCCAACATGTACGTGAAGTGATGTCACGACTCAGGGCCAACCAACTTTTCTGCAAGCTTGAGAAATGTTCCTTCAAGCAGGAGGAATTGACATTTTTGGGATCCATCCTTCGGATGGATCCAGAGAAGCTTTCTGCCATTGTCAACTGACCTCGTCCAGTTCAGTTTAAAACAATACGTTCCTGGGTTTTTGTAATTTCTATCAATTCATCAGGAACTACTCATCCATCGCAGCTCCCATCACTGCTCTTACCAGGAAGGGTCAGGACACTCGAGTATGTCCTTCTGAGGCAGAGGAAGCTTTTGCCCTGCTAAAACAATGTTTTCTTTCAGCACCCATTATAAGGCAACCAAATTGTGACCAACCTTTTTTCCTAGAAGTGGACGCTTCCACGGTTGGAGTTGGGGCAGTACTGTCACAAAGAGATGTATTTCATGTGTCCCTTCTAAAACCCCTGGTGCTTAATCGATTTTCAGCACCCTGCAATCCTCCCTCTGCAATTTTCTATAAACCATCAGGAAGAATATGAAGTGAAGCAGATCTTAGACTCCAGGAGGTCTAGTGTATCTGTTCAGTTCTTGGTATACTGGAAGGGGTATGGTCCTGAGGAACGTTATTGGGTCAAGACTTCAGACATTCATGCACCTCAACTTCTTCAGAAATTCCATCAAAAGTTTCCTGGCAAGCTGATTGTTTGGTGTTCGGTGCCCAACCCTAGAGGGCATAATGTCACAGTGTGCCGGACACCGGCACGCACTTACCAGGTCCAGTGGTGCTGGTCCCCGGCACCTGCTGCTGTGTAGTGCTCCTTCCCCCCGGCGGCTTAGTACAGGCGGCCACGGCTCTCTGCGGGCACGTGCACCAACCTGAAAGTATTTAAAGAGATATACACTCCTCCTGGTGACATCACAGGAGGTGCCCTAATTCAAGCCCTGCCTATATAAGGAAGTCCCTGGGAGCACTCCTGTGCCAGGGTTTAAACTCCCAAACCTTACTCCAGCGTTCCTGTGAAAACTAATTTCTTGATCCTGACCTTGGCTTTGCTTGTGACCTGATTTCGTCTGCTCCATGGTATTGCACTTGGTAATCTGATTTTGACCTTGGCTATCTTTCCTGACCTGTATACGTCTGCTCCCTGGTACTGCGCATGCTAATCCGGTTTTGACCTTGGCTATCCTTCCTGACCTGTATACATCTGCTCCCTGGTACTGCGCATGGTAATCCGGTTTTGACCTTGGCTATCCTTCCTGACCTGTATATGTCTGCTCCCTGGTACTGCGCTTGCTAATCTGGTTTTGACCCTTGGCTCTCCTTCCTGACCTGTATACTGCTCCCTGGTACCGTCTTTTCCTGACCCAGCCTATCGACTACGCTGAAAGTCTCCGCTTCATCCAGAGGTCACCAGCACCTGTATAAGAGAACCTAGGTTGAGGGCCGCGACCTGCGTATCAGATGCAGCTAAGTCCATACTTCCTTTCGTGGCTCCCTGGTGAATACCGCCGGCACATTAGACTCCGTGCCTCAGTTATAGATCTCGCTAATCCCAATACGGGTGGCATCCATGATCCACCTGAGAGTTGCAACACTCCTTGAGCCTCCCGCACATGCAGTTGAGTCCCTCCATTTGTGACTTCGTCTCAGTTGACACACCGTTAGTTCAAGGTCCAGAAGTGTAGATGATGAGCCTCAATTTCAAATTCGCTAACACAATTGCTCTGCCCTATAAGCCACAATCAAAAGTCAGAGTTTCCTCTGCATCTCCATAAGTAAAAATAAAAGAACTACAGGTAATTGTGTCTGGGACGAAGTAGACAGACTGAGACTGACCATAAATTACAGCAAAACGTAATTTCTGCTCAACGTCAATTGCAACGGTTTTATATCTGCATTTCATAGAGGACAATTAGTCTTATTAAACCTGTAGTCTCAGCTGAGCTGAAGGATAGTGCAGCAAGGACAATGTAATTTGTGTACACAGCCAAATGTCACTGTCAATTTTGTAGTTTACAGACACATCTACGGCAAACTGCTGACATTAGGCAGGTGGCACTGGCATGGGGACCAGATACTAGCAGAGGGCGAATTCACGCGGCAGAGAAAATCATTCAGCCGCATGTAACAGGTGACGTATTCAAAGTTAAATCTAATGAAAAACATCCAAAAAGAGACTTAGGGCCTGATTCAGACCCACTCGCGAGCGGCTGTCCGCTCGCAAGTGGGTCGATGTTATGCACTGAGCATGCGCACGACGGAGGGAGCTCCGTCGTGCGCATGCGCCAGACGCGACGAGCGAAGGAAAGTCCTTCGCTCGTTGTGTCCGATCAAAGGGGGCGTGCTGTCAATGTTGATTGACAGCACGCCCCCTTTGGTGGGCGTGCCTCCCTGACGGGGGCGTTCCCACGGGAACGCCTCCCGTCAGAAGCCGGCCCACTGACATCACTAGTGATGTCAGTGGGAGTGATTTTGGCTCTGATAGAGCCAAAATCACTCCGGAGCTTGCGGTTGAAAACCTCAACCGCAGGCTCCGGCTCGCAATTTCGATGGTCGCGATGGTCTCGACCATCGCGGCCATCACAAAGCACGCTCGTATAGCCTGTGGGTGGTGACCCACAGCTATACGAGCGTCCAGGAGGACGCTCCATGAAAATGGAGCCCGGCCCTCATTCAGAGCGTGCGCTCTGCTCAGAGCGCACGGCTCTGAATGAGGGCCTTAGATTTGTAAAAATTAACCCTCCCATTATGTTAAAAGAATCATTCCATTCATTCCTAAAAATAAAAAAATGCATATATTTATATAAACAGCCTTTATATGGTCGTTTTACCTTATTCTGATACATCCCTGGCTGATAGATTGGATTGATTTCACAAAGTTGCCACTGCAGAGTAAAATATTAGCCATTCTACCTTGCCTGTTTGAGGGGATTGACGTCTGGAGAGAAGGGAGACCAGCTGTAAATTCTAAATTTTGGGAGAGGGTTAAGCTGCATACACACACAACGATTTTGTAACCAACGATTTTCTGAACGATTTTCTGTCAGATTATCTGTCAGATTTTTTAAAGTGTAATGAACGATTTTTTTTTTAACTACAAATGATTTTTGCATATTCCCTTAATGAAAATCGTTGAGTTGGTCAGTCTGACTGAACTACAAATGTGAACGGCCATGAACGATAATCGCTCATCGTTTTAACTCCGAAAGTGAACGATTTTTTTCAACGATTGAACGATAAACTATATAGTTATCGATAATCGTTAAAAAAATCGTTGTGTGTGTATGCACCTTTAGTCTTATCAAGGTTTGCAATAAAAAAAAAAAAAATATATCAAATAAAAAAATTAATAAACTTATCCATTAACAATTTATGGGATGTTTTTGCAAATACAGTACGAGACAAACCAATTGCTCAGTTACTGCACGACAGGGCCAGTAATAGTAACACAAAAACAAATGAACGTATTTTTCCTTTAAAATGATAAGCAGTTTTATAAGCCTGTACGCTGAGGGCACAGAAAGACTTTTGAAGCTTACAGAGGTAAAACGGACTATGGCAATGCAGGAATAAGGAAGCAAAATACTTTGGGGATAATTATTTTCTAGCATCGGAAGGAACACCATTATTCGCTATGCACTATGTCCCATTATATTTTCATATTCATAAGTATCAATGGAGATTTTACATTATGTATACTCTAGCCATAGTTACATCCAGTCAATACAGGCAGCTTCATAAATCAACCTTGAAATGACCATGCTCAAATGATTATAAGGACACCAAATATATTTACATTAATGGCGGTCTTACGGGGTTATAAAATATATGTATTTAAACAAGTTTTTTTCAATGCTGCTATAATGACTGCATGTGGGTTCAGATTTAATATGTGATCTGTTACCTACTATTGCAATTTTTTTTTTCTGAAGGGTAGACAATAGCATACTGATAGCCATAGCAGACACTCAGATTATAAAGTACAACAGCACCCAGGGCCAGAATCACTGATCGATAGACCACTGCAGCCCGTCCTGTATTCTGGAAAATAGGACACAGCAGTGATGGAAGAAACCCGCCAGGAGAAACTCAGGCCCTCATTCAGAGGCGGTCGTAAGCGGCCGCTTGGTCATACGCCTAATGATCGAGAATCTGAAAAAAAACAATCGCACGGCCGGGCGATCGCCCATACTTCAACAAAGCACCTAGCTAGCAAGTGATAGCAGTTAGCGATTGAGTCGATCGTTGTCAGTCGCTGCATTCTAATTTTCTTCTTATGGTTGCGGCCGCCTGTGTTGGGTGCAAATTACACCAAAAATGAACAAAAAAACGCATAGAATAAGCCATCCCCATGAACTTTATTTATTCTTATTATTCGCTAATGCTTGCTAACGCAACTGAATCAATTACAAGCCAATTAGCAGTGTTAATCGATTATTAGCTGCTTGCATTGTGTGGCACAAAATAGAAACATCAAACATTACATCAGTCACATTTGATAGTATCGATTGTACTCTGGGGCTTGAGAGAGCACATACCTAACCTCAAGCTGTAAGATCAGCCAGGCCTCTAACCTGCTCGCAGAGTGACATTTTACTACTTCCGGCCTTCTATGTCGGTCGTAGCAGTAAATTTATGTACGCCCCTGAAATGCCCTGAAAACGGTGAGGAACGCCTGCCTTTTTAGACCACCACCCCCGTCAACACCCACAAACGGCCTTTCATGTCAATCAACTCTCGGAAACCACTTCCTGCTCGTAAGCCGTACGCTCGACAGCATTTTGGATTGCAAGGTTTCGTACGCACAACTAACCGTACACATGCGTGGTTTGGAAACATCGGATGCGTACAACCGAGCGGCCGCTTACGACCGACTCTGAATGAGGTCCTCAGTCTTACTGTAAGCCAGCACCATGGGTCGCTTCAGTTTATGATACCACTCTGAGACAGAAGCTGCCAGCCTTCCCAAGCCTATTGTACTTGCCTACGCTTCCGAAAACATCCGGGAAGAGCAGTCAGGTCTCATTAAATTTTCCACAGCCCGGGTGGCCTCATAACGCGGTTCACACTGAATTGTGTCATAGTGGCAATGTCCCCTGCTTTACTAAATGGGAATTGTGGCATTGTATAATGGGGGCGGGGTCACGATAATGCAATAATAGTGCAAAGCCCCCCGTAAACCACTTGCCTGAATGTCTCCTCCTGGAAACCCCTGCGGAGAAGTCGGGAAACATGTTCTAATTGAATATACATAAATTGTGTTGGTCATTTAGCCATTTCCAGAAAAGACATACAGTACATGCCTACTCTCCCGATTTGGCCGGGAGCCTCCTGAAAATCGCGTGCCGCTCCCGGCCCCCCCGAAAAGTATGCAAGCCTCCCGGCCCCTCCAGTCCCCCCTGCAATGCAGTCACAAACAACCGCAGCTGGGAGGCTGATGGTGCGATTCACGCTGCATCGTGTCATCATGATCCCGCTTTCTGCTTCACAATGCCGGAAATCTCAACATTGTATAGCTGGGTTGGGCTAAAATGAAACTATCGCGAGGCCACCATCCTTAAATGCTGTGTAAAATGCCCGGCTGCTAAGGCGACCTGGCTGCTCCCCACTGGAGGGGTTTGATACATCTCCCCTTATTAGCTAAAGTGGGGTACACAAATGTCCCACCCAGTGGCCGGCCGATTTGGTAAGCTATACACACGCGTACCAAATGGACGCTATATACGTCGGGCCAGACAACACAATTGTGTTT
The DNA here is from genome assembly GCA_031769625.1 of Taudactylus pleione. NCBI lineage: Eukaryota > Metazoa > Chordata > Amphibia > Anura > Myobatrachidae > Taudactylus > Taudactylus pleione. Next base: position 4,112,929 of record JAUIMM010000146.1, on the reverse strand, counting down.
AAATGGCCGTACCCAGTTGCGATGTTATTGTCGGCGTTTCCTGCGTGAGTCAATCGGTCCTACACACCGGCAGATGAACGTCGGCTGTGTGAACGCTATATCCTACAGTGTGTACCCAGCATAATGCAAATTTAATTTCCCGCCCAGTTGTGATGTCTGGCCAGGTCGATCGAGCGGGCGACTGGTAAGTGTGTATAGCTTACCAAATCGGGTCACTCAGACGGTCGGCCGGCTGCAGGGACGGCCATGTGAGTTCCCCGCGGCCTAAGAGCCTGACCCTTTGTAAATCCAACTGTCATCGTCCCAGTGTTGGGACACAACAAGCCATGCACACAAGAATGAATGCCAGCCTCCCAAGAAACAAGGGCACAGATTAGACACAAATCCCCAGACACCACATATTAATACTATTATTATCAGTAGCATCTGCTGTCATTTGCCAGAGGCCCACCCCCCCCCACAAGCAGGTCGCAGCTGCAGCTTCTCTTCCTGGCATGACCCATTTCCGGACCATAACCAAGATGTCGTCCTCCAGGCTTCAAAAGCAGCCGTGACGTCACTCGGGGAGGAGTAACACGGGAACGCCCATTTTCAGCACCTCTCGCATTGTCAGTGAGCGACGGCGGCAGGGGCTCGGGCGCGCGGTGCGGGGGAATGACAGTGACATCGGATTGGCTGAGGGGAGGCCGGCGAGCGCGAGCGCGCGCGGCGGGGGGGGGGGGGGAGAGAAGGAGCGCGCGCATCACCAGGCACCACCGACGCTCGGTCATTACACACAGTCACCCAGCAGCAGCCGTGCAGCGCGGAGCACACAGCACGGAGAGAGGGAGCAGCTGACCGAGCCACTGCCACCGGGGCACCGCGCAGCCCCCAGCCCCCTCCATCAGACCGTAAGTACATATACGCTGCTAGTGGTGGTGCTCATCCCCATGGTAATGTGCATAGCGCAGTATAGCCGGGCATCTGCTCCCAGCACCAGCTGCCTGCATAGTAATAGCTCTCATAATACAAGTAGTAATAATAATAAGGCTAGTAATATCTGCGGTCATAGTAATATTACGAATAATAATGATAATAGAAATAATAATAACAGTAGTATTAATGGCAATAGTAATAGCTATCGTAATAAGACTAGTGATAGTAGTAATAACAACAATAGTGGTAATAGTGACAAAGGCAATAGTAGTAATAATATGAATAATGATGGTAATATAAATAGCAATAGTATTAATAGCAATAGTAGTAATAATATGAATAATGATGGTAATATAAATAGCAGTAGTATTAATAGCAATCGTAGTAATAATATGAATAATGATGGTAATATAAATAGCAGTAGTATTAATAGCAATCGTAGTAATAATATGAATAATGATGGTAATATAAATAGCAATAGTATTAATAGCAGTAGTAGTAATTGCAATAATAGTAGTAATAATAGACATATTAGTATAGCAATCCTAATAAGATTAGTAGTAGTTATAACAACATTATTATTATTATCATCGTTTATTTATATGGCGCCACAAGTGTTCTGCAGCGCCTTACATGGTACATAACCAAAAAGTGACTTACAGTAAAATACAATACAATGAAGGACAAGGATATGGATAATATACATTGGGCACGATTCTATTCAACGCGATGTAAATAGCGCCGGGAGATAGCTCCCGGAGCTATTCAATTCATCGCGATGTTAGGTCGGGGAAGGCTTGTTCTCGCGCCTTAAACAGGGTGTTTAGGCGCGAGAACGGGCATTCCCCGACCTAACTTCCCGGCGCGAGGCTGTTTTCCAGGCACGAAGGGCAGAAAACAGCCTTGCGCCGGGACATTTGTCGGATTTCTGCTCTTATCCCCGGAGGGATGAGAGAAGAAATCATTAGTCGGACTTGGCAGCGCGGTGTATTGAATAGCTTCGGGAGCTCACTCCCGGCACTATTTACATCGCGTTGAATAGAATCGTGCCCATTGATACATAGGTGGCCATAACACCCAATTAAGCAACAAAGCATAGGCACCAATAGTATTATTATCAGTAATAATGATCATAGTAGTAATAACAATATGAATAATGCTAAAAGAAACAATAATAGCAATAATTGCAGTAGCCGTGAGACAATAATAGTAGTAATAATAGCAATCGTAATAAGACTAGTGTTAATAGTAGTAATAACAACAATAGTAATAATAGCAGTATTAATAGCAATAATCGCAGTAGCGTAATGCAATAGTAGTAGTAATAGTAATCGTAATATGACTAGTGATAGTAGTAATAACAACAATAGAATTAATAGTGATCCTATTAGTAGTAGTAAAATAGCAATAATAGACATAGTAGTAATGGCAATAATCGCAGTAGCCGTAATGCAATAGTAGTAGTAATAGCAATAATCGCAGTAGCCGTAATGCAATAGTAGTAGTAATAGCAATAATCGCAGTAGCCGTAATGCAATAGTAGTAGTAATAGTAATCGTAATATGACTAGTGATAGTAGTAATAACAATAGAATTAATAGTGATCCTATTAGTAGTAGTAAAAATAGCAATAATAGACATAGTAGTAATGGCAATAGTAATAATAATGAGGATTATGTGTGCAGGGCGGTGGTGCTGCACTTGGTGCTGTACCTGATGTGATGTGGTAGATACAGTACTGTAGAGAAGTTGGGTCGTCCATTCCCAAAATGAATATATGATAGTAGATGGAAGCAGGATGTGGACAAGCAGATGGCAGCCTCCCCTTACACCTGGCGTTTATAGGGTCGCAGGCTACCTGCCAGTGACTGATGGGACGCAGTAACCTATTTATTGGCAGCTTCAAAGTAAAACTTTTCCCGGTCTCTTTAACCAGTGTAGCGTAATAGGATGGCTGCCTGTCTTACTCACCCCGTCCACCTGCTTTTCCAATGTACAAAGGGTTTGGTGGCTTTCATAGATTTTTGTACATGTACTATAAGAGTGTGGAGTTGCTACAAATGTATTTCTTAACATTTAATTGTCAATATTCAGTTGCATTTTTCTATTGCAAACACAGTTCTGAAACAAGACTGGGTGGTAACAGTCAGATAGGTGAGAGGGCCCTGCTCGCAAGCTTGCACACTTCAGGGATACATAGGATTTAATTTACCTCTAATGATCCCCACCTCACCCTTGAATGCTTTTAATACAAATTTATCAACTGTAGTGGCAGCTTTACCAGTTATGTGGATATGTTTGTGGGCCGTGGTGCTTTAAGGTGATGATTTGTCACTAAATCTGTCCCCCACCCCCCTCATTGGTTAGTAGTGTTTCTTTGAAAGGTCTTTTAAGCAGTAGTGTTATTGTGTCAGCTTAACGTATGGGCTTGTGCGACCATCTGCTGCTTTCTTCTGGGGGCCGGCACACACACACTGAATGACCCAGTGTCCCCTAAGAAGCGATAACGTGAATTATTCCACGTAACGTTGCATTGAAATTAAAACCCCTGTGCAGATAGTATTCTGTATTATAACCCACTACCCGGTTGTTCGGTTTTGCATTAAATAGTAGCAGCAGCACGCACACTTTCCCTGTGTAGATGGAGTGGCCTACGTTTTTATAGGAGAACACCGTGCATTTTTTTTTGAGATGCAGGATGTTTGGAATTGCGGCACGCCGGGCCTCTCGTGTAGTTTTATGCTGTAAAGTTGGTAAGGCGATGTGGAATGAATGAGTCGCCTGCATTGGATTAACGTCTAGATTGCTCTGCATACAGAAGACCTGCTCCAGCGTTTTTGTCCCATCCCCCACACACAGATCCTGTCATTAGAATACTGATCACAGCATCCTTTAGCACCGTGCGAGCATGCATCCACAGCTCAGAGCCGTGCAGTGGCCGGCTGATCAGATCACTAGAAAAAATAATAATAAAAAAAAATTATATATATATATATATATATATATATAATTATTTTTTTTTATTTTTTTTTTCTTGCAAGACTGGATTGTGCTATACTGGTTTTTTTTTTTTTTTTTTTTTTACCCAGTTTCATGCTTGAGAAACGAGTGCTTTACCTAAATATTTGCTGTGCATCCTTTAGCAATGTCTTGCGTGCCTCTGTGTCAGGTGAAGGGTAGGCCTGCTGCTTTCTGGCTTTGAGCTGTTTATTGTACAACAGTAACGTCCCATCTAACCTTGCAAGAACTTGGCCCAAAGTTAAATTCTAAGCCCAGATGTGCCTGGCGCACCACTTCCCAAAAGTACGGTTGATAAATATGCGTTCGGACTAGCTGCCATTCCTTATTGATCTCTCTTGGATTCTGCTAGTGTTGGCAATTCTTATTCAAACTAAACCCACTGGTCCCAGGGTTTGTTAGATTTGCGGCAGGGGGTCATTTCAATTGGGCGCATTGTGCAGGCGACGCCAGCTATGGGACTTGAATTGAGCAGCAGCAACAGCACGCTTATTAGTTAGCAGTCTCACAGGGGAGCGCCTGAAAATGCAGTGATCTAAGCCCTATACATATGTGCGCACTAGACATCCTCCGGACGTTTGGGGCAATTCAATTAGGGGAGAGTCGGTTCGCCCAGCAGCGAGTAAGTGCAGCTTTATGCCGCACTTGCGGTAGCTCTGGAGTCGCTGATTAATATAATTTTTTTTAGATATATATATATATTTTTTTTTTTGGGGGGGGGGGATGTATGATTTTTTAAATCTGTCCATGGTACAAATTGAAGGCACACTTCACTCTGCAAGTAAAATACCATTGTTTCTGCCCCTGCCTTGTAATTCTTATATTCGTACACCTCCCTTGTTAATCATGTCAGAACATAATGTGTTTTGATGCCAAGCTCTTATAGGGGTGGTATTAATATAATTGGGGGATGTAGCTTTCCGTCGTTGTGGGCCGGATAAAGGGTCTGAGAATATCAGTTAACGTAAGCGTTCACAAATCCTAAATCTGCACACAGCTGAGCACAGGGAAAGCCTAAAGCTTTATCTAACAACAAGTTTCTCTGTTCTGGGCACAATTAGGCAAAGCAAAATTGAGGTTAATTCGTTTAGTATGTATTTGCCAGAAAGCAGAATTATTTTGTTTTTAACGTTATCTTTTTGAAGAGTTGATACTGATTCGGTAATTGGCTTAGCGTTGGATAATCAGGGTCGTGAATAGTAGTTCGGTGTCTGTTACAAAACTGTCGTTCAGCCTAGTGCATCCAGGATTAAACTCTGCATTGGAAATTTTGTTTTTCCTTATCATTGGCCTAATGCTGCCTGTTATAAGTAGTGTCCCCACTAGACTGTGGGCAGGGCGCTGAGGGTGCTAGCAGGAAGCCTCTGTGTGCACCTTTGGCGCGTTCGTTCTTGAAATGGGGGCATGGCTGGCCGGGGAAGGGGATTATGCTAGAGACACGCCTTCATTTTGTCACACTTAGGGGCGTGCCCAGCACTTACGGAGGTGCTAAGCTTTCCCCCAAGCTGTTCCCTCACGCTGAATAGTCGCAGTGCTATATATATATATTATAAAAATCCCCCCCCCCCATAGTGTCATATAAGAGGCACCATTGGGAGAGATGGGTTCCAAGGTAGTTATATGCATTGAGCGGGTCACAGTGGAACATTCTGGGGGAAATTCAATTGTTTGCGCTGGAGGCTGTCAGGCACCCGACGGAGTAATTAAATTGTTTCTCCGTTCAGGCACGGATAGCCGCCGGCACCGGCATCTCGGCTTGCACCCTCCAGTGGTGGCGAGAAGACATTTACGAATAGGTCCTGGTTGTCGAACACTATCGGGGCGATTCAGTTCAGCGTGAATTGAATAGCGCTGGGAGGGAGCTCCTGGAACTATTCAATTCAGCACGATGTCAGTCCGACTAAAGATCCTGAGGGAGCCATTAGAAATCCTACTAAAGTGCCGGCCGCTGGACTGGTCTCCGGCTAAGTGCGGCGCTAACAGCCTTGCGGCCGGCACTTTAGTTGAAGAATGCCGGTTCTTGCAACTAGACACACTGCTTAAGGCGCGAGAATCTGCATTCTCCGACTTATCTGTTTCTAGTCTGACTTCACGTTGCGGTGAATTGAATAGCTCCGGAAGCTCCCTCCCGGCGCTATTCAATTCAGACTGAACTGAATTGCCCTCTATACGCGGCTAAGCCCTGTCTATTTTGGCGCGACAAGCAGGATAATTAATGGACACCAAAGCAATTGCTGTGATGGGCGCCCATTAATTGATGGGCCCTAAACAGTTGAATTCCCCTTTCTGAAATGCTTCTCCCATCAGCAATACACATGTACACAGGGAAAGCTGCGTCTTGCCTTCAGAAAGGAGACACTGGAGCTGTTAAACAAAAAAAAAAAAAAAGGGGCAACCACCTGTGAAATATCTGCTTGCTGCTATTCTCATCTTGTACTTTCTATATATATAAATAAATTTGATAATATCGAAGGTGCACTAGATTCAGTTTCACCTCCCCCCCCCAATATACTCCCAACCATGAGGTAACATCATTGAAAATGAGAGGCCCTGTGAGGATGGAAATGCAAGATTGAGTAAGCTCTTTTTCCATTTTTGTTCTAGTATCCATATAAGGGGGAGTGATGATGTTGGTAACTCCCTTTCAAGGGATCTGGGCACAATTCTGGGTGCACAACTCTGTGCTGACTTTATTACACTATTAGGGGTATTCAATATGGAGCGAAAACGCCGTTTCTGCGAGGTTTTCGCTCGGATGACGTCATTTTCGACGCTTTTACTTTTACACCGTATTCAATTTGAAAACTTTTCGCCGGTGCGACAAGTATATTGCATTCGACCCTGCGAAAAAGTATCACCAAGGAATGGGTGGCGAATAAAAGTGCAGAATTGGGGTTTTGGGGTGCAACATTTCGGAAACCACCCTGCAACCTTCAGACAGTCCCCCAAAGGTAAACTGTGTCAAAAATGTTTTAAAATATACCTCAGAACACCCCAAAAAAAGCACTTTCATTTTGGGGGCGAAAAAAAATTGGGAGGGTGGGTACAAAGTTAAAAACTAGCGAACTACAATCTAGGGGGGTCCCCAAGTATGCCCCAGGTGTTTTTTTCATTGCAGGTGTTTGCGGCAGGTGAATTTTTCACGTTTTTTAAAACTTCACTTTAGCAACTTTAAAATATGCTCACCCCCACTTTCAAGTACCCCAAATTTGCTGGGACCCCTTAGAAATATTATTCTTCACCACCTTCCCAAATCCCCAAAATAGCAGCTATTGAGCTGGTTTAAAGACCCCAAAAACCCTCAGCAGGGCTAATCGGGGGTATCCCCCATGTCAGAGCATCTTTTTGGGGTGTTAGGGTGATTTCCCCAAAAATCAGCCGGGTGCTGTTTTCGCCAATTTCATATTGAATACGGGTATAATCGGGGGCGCGCAATACTTTTTCGCCGGCAAAAGCTCCGATGTGCGGCGAAAACTTCGACACGCATAGACGGCGAAGTTTATGTTTCATATTGAATATATATATATTTATTTATTTTATATTTGTTGTTTTCACAGTTTTCCTAATCTTTACATGTTATCTGGGACTGACATCCAGAGATTCAGGAGAACATTTTACTCCGAATTAAGCGTCAGGCTGTTCTACAATTTAATTGTTTGTGGCCCCCTTCGCGCCCTACGTAGATATTCAATTCTTGCTCCTGTTGGAGTGGGATTAGCTGACGGCTAATGAGCGCCATAAATTGAATAGCACCCAGCGACCTCCCGTTACTTTAGAGGCGCAAAAACAATTGAATACCGCTATTTTGTGTCCATTTCGGTAGGTGAACTCTTTTCTATGAAGTTTGGTAGGCTGCTGACTTTGGGTTTTATTGCACAGTCCGTACATCCACCTATATTGGTTTAGTGTTTGATCATAAAGCAGTTTGCTGTTTGTTTATAGTATAATGGATATGATGGACCATATTACTGTATATACTTTACCATGGCTTTAGCTGGAGGGTTTTTACAAATATTTCTGGCTTAGAAATTGCATTTTATGCTATTAAAAAAAAGAAAAACTAAAGTTGTTTTTTTTTTTTTTTTTTTAATAAATAAAATGCTGCTTCTCATTGAAGTGTGTGTGTGTGTGTGTGTGTGTTGTTTTGTAAATAAAGTCAAGTTTAGGTCAGGGACAGGTTATCATTCTGTACTGACGGATTAGAGACGCTCGGCGCATTGCATATTTGGCAAACCGTCCTAGTAAAAAAAACATTATGTTCGTTTCTTGGAAAGTTTCTGTTTTTTTCAAGGCAGAGGATCATAGTATTTTATTTTCTGTTGCGAGTTCCAGCCAGACCTTGCGCTTTTTTTTTCTTTTTTTCTTCCATTTAAAATGTTTGCCATTGCAAATGAAACTCTCGTACCTTGCGCTGTGAGGAGTATGATTAATCTGCTGCATTGTTATGGTGAAGGATCTCTTTAGAACCAAGCAACAGAAGTAAATCAAAAGTATCGCTGTTAAGAGGTTTGATGAAGAGCGTTAAATGAATAATGCAGCGCTGACAGAATGCATATTGTAACGCATAATAGGACAATACATATTCGTGAGCAGCTGAATGATTGGCAAGCTTACCAGTTAAATATGGTCGCATGACATAGTAATATATTCTCATATTGCTATGCAATCGTTGTGCCATATAAACAAACTAGTATCAATGATTGCTAGTAAAGTGGATTTGTACAGCAGATAATGAGCAAGGTTTTTGTGAATGTTCTAAGATAACCTTTTCATTGATTTGGGGGAGTCGATGTCTGTACTTTGTCTTTTATATCTTAAATCATGGCCTGATTGCATCTCACAACAGTCCAGGTTTTAAGTATATCCATGCTTAAACACAGGTGACTCGGTCGTTTTGATTTAACCATCTATGCTCAAGCATGGATAGCCTTAAAACTTGCCAGACAAGGTGGGATGTAACAAACTAGTGCAAGCCCATAGCAACCCAGAGCTTCTACAGCAGGGATAGGGAACCTGTGGCCAGGGTTGCATAAAAAAAAATCTGATTTAAAAAAAAAAAAAACTGATTTATTTGATTTAAATCAAATTTTTGGAATTAAATAAGATTTTTTTTTTTTTTTTTAAAGTAAATGCTCTCTATTTTTTTTTTTTTTTTTTTTTTTGAACAAATGTTTAATAAAAATTTTTTATTTAAATCAAATAAAAAAAAAATTAAAATTCCAATTTTATGCAAACGTACCTGTGGCACTCCATTTGTAGTGGAACAACCTCGCCACAGTTTAAGCAGGGGGGGGGGGTGCCGGCAGGTATGTCGGGCACTGGACCACCCAGTGTACACGTATCCGTGTACACATCTGATATGTCAGCAGCCGAGTCGTGTGCCGCACCGCTGGGTGCACACATGGTTTAGTGTGTACCCAGCTTATCTGTCGGCATCCTAAAAATAAATTGGACTCCTGCATTGGTACCAGTACGACACTTAAGGCACACATCCACTAGATGACAGGCAAAAGACTGCACGATTATGACATTGTAATCGTGCAGTCTTTTGTCAGTCTGTGATGTGCCTACACTGTACGAGCAGTTGTTAAGTGTAGGCACAATCCATCATCTGCAAACATGCTGAATCTGACGATATAGTCAGCTTGTACAGCATACTTGAACGATGATGTCAAACCGACCAGCGGGAGCGCGCATCGCTGGTCGTTTCAGACATTTTTTAAACAATCTGCAAATGATTATCGAACGTTATCGTTATTATTCAATCGCTCAACTTTTAATCGTCTAGTGGATGGGCATCTTTAGAGCAGCTGGAAAGGTTGCATGTTAAACACAAGAAGTGGGACATGGAACGGTCAGCAATCCATATCACTGAATTTCATGGACTAAAACCAAACAATGTTGATTTAAAGTTTTAAGACCTGTGAAAAGACTTATGGTTAAGTGTTCATTTTGTTTTTTAATGCAACTATTCTAATTATACCCCTTTCAGATATACAACCCGGGAAATTTCCTGCTCAGACCCGAGAATTTCTCCTGTGCAAATTCCCGGGTATATGGTCGAGACCCCCCTTTCACACTACAGCGTCTACCCGGGAAATTCCCAGGTAGACCCCTTTCAGACAAGAGCAGGGTTTTTCTGCTTACCTGCCTCTTCTCTGCCGTCTGCTCCTCCCAGCCTATCCCCTCTCTGGCTGATGATGATGTAGTCATTCAGCTGCCGGAAGCCGGCCAATCATAATGCAGATTTTTTTTTTATTATTATTATTATATTTTTAAAATTTCTTTTAATTCCCTGGTGGTCCTGTGGGAGTGCGGGCTGCCCGCTGTGGCACAGCCGGCCGGCGCTGGGGGTGGTGAGCAGCAGCGCTGAGCGTCCTGTAGGACGCTCTGCGCTGCCAACTCAAAGCAGCATCCTATAGGACGCTCTGCGCTGTCAACTACATTTAAACGCTGTTTGGTGCTGCCCGAGAGTAGCACCATTCAGCCAGAAGCAGGGTAATAAAACCCTGGTCGATTGTAGGGGCAGCTATCCGGGAATCTCGAGATGTCTGAAAAGGGGTATTAGTGGGGGAGAACCTCCGCAAGAGTTTGTATGGCCAGGGTGCTGGAGTAAAGTATAGGAGTACCCTGAATAATACCATAAAAACAGTCTGCCGATTTGAATTCTGCAGTAAAACTGTAGTGGGTTATTTCCCACTCTGAGAATTGCAGCCCCCTGGGCAGCCTAGAATGGGGAGTTAGGAGTTGGATTACTGGATTCTCTGCAAGATGTGAGAGAAAGGCATTACAACTCTAGCTCTCGTTATATATTCATGGTTCTATAATTAATTTAGCTCTGGCAAATACAAATGACTAGCTGTACACATAAAAGAAAATGTGCTGAAATATTCATGTCTGTCTGAGGGTATTTGTTGGACATGTAATGAAATACATTCTTTCGGTTCCATTTTCTGCTGTAAATACCATCTAGGTTATTTGTCAGGCATAAGGACGTTTGTTCTCAGTCTCCGTTTCCAATTTTGGAACTGTATTTGCTTTTCGTTAGCATCACACAATAACCTGCTTTGACTGTGATCCAAGCCTCAAGGTGCCGCTCATGCTAGGAATGAGCAAGAAAATGTTTTACATGCTCTCCAAAGTCTCAGGTTTTCTCACCAAGTCTGCAGTGGGTGAGGGTTCTATTAGGTCCTTGAGTAACAAAAGACCTGACTGGTGCTGAGAATGACAGCTTGCTTGTTTTGTTCATTGCCTGGTCATGATGTGACACTCTGTATCCTGCAGTACTACCATCTGTTACCTCTTATACTGTGTAGATTTTATTGTGTGTGTGTATAATAGCTTCACATTTTTTATGCTTATTCTAAAACTGTGTATAGGATCAAATTGAAAAATACTACATTTACGTCTGTGTGTCTGTCTGTCTATCTCTCACACACACTGAAGTGCCAAAAGTCATGATAGGTGCCTAGTATTGTGTAGGACCCCCTTTAGTCGTGCAACTCAACGTGGCAGCAATTCCACAAGTGGACGCAATACCTATGGAGAAATTACCCATGCTATCTGCATAGCTTTCCACAACTCCCTGATATTTGTAGGTGCTGGATCTTGGGTGCAAATTAAACACTCCACTGCATCCCATAAATGCTCGATTGGGTTCGTGTAGGCCAAATGTGATGGCCACACTATTCATCGGAACTCTCCAGGATGCTCCTTGAACCAATTCTGGACAACTTGTGAACGATGGTACGGTGCATTATCCTGCTGGAATATTCCATTGTTGTGGGAGTACATGAAATCATTGAAGGGCTGCACATGGTCATCAAGCAATTCAACATACGGTCACTGGTCAATGACTTGTTCAGGCGGACCAGCAGAACCCAACCCATGCCACGTGAACACACCCCACGCCATGATGAAACCACCATCAGCCTGCATAGTGCCTTGTTGACAACTGTGGTCTGTGGCCTCGTAGGATCTGCGCCACACCCAAACCTTAACCATCAACCTGAATCAACTGGAGCAATGACTCATCGGACCACGTCACCTGTTGCCAGTCCTCCAGGGTCCAATTAGCGATGTGACAAGGCCAGGTGAGGCGCTTTGTCTGGTGTCGTAGTGTTAACAGGGACATGGTGGGTCTTCTGCTCCCATATCCCATGGAAGATAAAGAACGCTGCACTCACCAATCCGAATAGGCCAGACCCCTTGGACACTGATAAGATGTATGTGTTTCCACGTACATCGTCATTTACGGGGAAAGAGGAGACCGGTCTCTGTCATTTACGGGGCAGAGATGTATGTGGAAAAACTCTAGTGTCCGGGCTCAGGTGGTTTGTTATTTTGCCAAGGCCGGGACTCTACTGAAGAAGAGGACTGACCTGTGCCAGGAGGTAGGTGAGTATTTTTAGGTAAAACCTGGGAATTCTACTGGAGATTGGGACTGATCACAGGGGAAAAGGTAAGTATGTGCGAGTGTGTTTAGTATGTAATAAAACTTTACTATCTACGGTGTGTGAGTACCGTAGAGGTACAGGTGCTGGCCGCCTGCTGGCACTTACAGATCCACAAGTGCTAAAGGGCAGACACGCTTTACATCTGTAGTCCCACTGTAAAAAAAAACACAATAGTATACATTAAATATTACCCTTGCGCCTACCGGCCAGGGATGCAGGGAAGAGCCCCAGGCTTCAGCCTAGGCCTGGGGTGCTTGGGAGAGAGGGGACCCCACCTACCCTGAGATCCCTGGCCTCGGCTGACTAGCTTGGGGTGTTAATGCTGTGGCTGGGGTGATCCGGTGAGAGGGTCCCCTGGCTGTGGCATTACACCCCGGTTAGTTTTAAGTCTGGTGCTGATTTTAAAAATACGGGGACCCCACGCCATTTCCCCCCATCTGTTTTTTTTTTTTTTTTTTTAAACCAGGACTGGCTCACAGAACCCAGTGCTGGTCCATAAAATACAGGCAACCCCTACATGTGTTGTCCCCCATATTTTTAGCACCAGGACTGGCTCAGGAGCCCGGGGCTGGTTATGCTTTGAAGGGGGTCCCTATCTCATATTTTTTTTAATTGTCATCCTTTCTTTTATCTTAACACCCAAGCAGCCTGCATGTATCTCACTGATATGTGCAGGCTGCTTGTTCAGGAGTGTTTGGCTGTGATCACACACAGGAAACTCTGGGAGAAACACTATCACGTACACTATCGTTCAGGTGGGCACAATATCCACTGCACAGTATAATGAACGATAACTGTCGTTATCGTCCAATCGTTCATTAATCGTGTAGTGGATACGCCCCTTTAGTACATTTACCCCTTAATCCATTAACAAACGGAGGTTCTAAGTATTTAGTTGAAAAGGGTCCAGTGCTTTCTTACAGCCATATGTGTACATTGCATTTTGGTAATTCCCAGTGAGCCCTGTATGATTTTCTAATGATTTTTACTTGGCTTTCTCAGCTGTTTCACTGTTTTGATCCTGTGCACACGTTGGACTTGTTACATCACTAAGGTATTAATTAATTTTTTCTCTGCCCTACCACTTGCACTGCAAAATCTATACAGCTGTGACCTCCATAATACCAATTCCTTTTTGCGCCATATAGAGCGAGCGAGATGCCTGTCTCAACTTAGACGCTCTGCCACGGACAGCGATTCCAGTGCTTGAGTACTTTATGGCGAGTTTTGCCTCCTACTTCGCTAAGTGTACACACTATCTAATAATAGTGTAATAAGTACTGTACTTAGGATTAATGGGGGTGATTCAATTTGTTGCGATGCTCAATAGCTACGGGAAGGAGGTCCTGGAGGGTATCAGTACTATAGATCTATATTTAAAAAGGTAGACAAGGTCTAGATAGACACCAGATGTTAGACGAACAATAGGTTAACAGGGACTAAAAGTCGACATGGAAGAAGGGCGACACACAAATGGTTGGCACAAAGGTTTTAAGAGTAAGGCTCTTACTGGAGAGTTAGGGTTAGGCATCAGGATGGAGGATTAGGGATGTACTGGAGGATTAGGGATAGGCACTAGAAGGGACGGTTAGGGTTAGGCACAAGGAGGGAGGGTTAGGGATTTACCGGAGGATTAGGGTTAGGCACTAGAAGGGATGGTTAGGGTCAGCCACCTACCCAGACGGATAGGGTTAGGCACCAGGAGGGAGGGTTAGGGATTTACCGGTGGGTTAGGCACTAGAAGGGACGGTTAGGGTCAGCCACCTACCCAGACAGTTAGGGTTAGGCACCAGGAGGGAGGGTTAGGGATTTACCGGAGGATTAGGGTTAGGCACTAGAAGGGACGGTTAGGGTCAGCCACCTACCCAGACGGTTAGGGTTAGGCACCAGGAGGGAGGGTTAGGGATTTACCGGAGGATTAGGGTTAGGCACTAGAAGGGACGGTTAGGGTCAGCCACCTACCCAGACGGTTAGGGTTAGGCACCAGGAGGGAGGGTTAGGGATTTACCGGAGGATTAGGGTTAGGCACTAGAAGGGACGGTTAGGGTCATCCACCTACCCAGACGGTTAGGGTTAGGCACCAGGAGGGAGGGTTAGGGTGAAGATTAGGGTTAGGAAAAAAATAAAAAATGCGTCGACCATTCTCAAGTGGACCTTCCATGTCAACCTTGCTCCCTGTCGACCTATTGTCCATCTAACAGTGATTTTCAACTCAAGGCACACTATGCAAGATTTTAAAATTGCCAAGGCACACCATCCGGCGATATTGCGTGTGCGACCAATGAAAAAACACATACATTGGCCTCCACAGGAATAAAACACACATACATTGGCCCCCACAGGAATAAAACACACATACATTGGCCCCCACAGGAATAAAACACACATACATTGGCCCCCACAGGAATAAAACACACATACATTGGCCCCCACAGGAATAAAACACACATACATTGGCCCCCACAGGAATAAAACGCACATACATTGGCCCCCACAGGAATAAACACACATACATTGGCCCCCACAGGAATAAAACGCACATACATTGGCCCCCACGGGAATAAAACGCACATACATTGGCCCCCACGGGAATAAAACGCACATACATTGGCCCCCACGGGAATAAAACGCACATACATTGGCCTCCACGGGAATAAAACGCACATACATTGGCCTCCACGGGAATAAAACGCACATACATTGGCCTCCACGGGAATAAAACGCACATACATTGGCCTCCACGGGAATAAAACGCACATACATTGGCCTCCACGGGAATAAAACGCACATACATTGGCCTCCACGGGAATAAAACGCACATACATTGGCCTCCACGGGAATAAAACGCACATACATTGGCCTCCACGGGAATAAAACTCGCATACATTGGCCTCCACGGGAATAAAACTCGCATACATTGGCCTCCACGGGAATAAAACTCGCATACATTGGCCTCCACGGGAATAAAACTCGCATACATTGGCCTCCACGGGAATAAAACTCGCATACATTGGCCCCCACATAAAATAAAAAAAAAAACACACATTTACTTCCACAGGTATAAAATAAAATACATTGGCCCCCACAGAAAAAACATAACCAAGGATAATTAACAAACATCTATGTTAATTATCCTTGGTTTTGTTTTTTCTTTGAGGCAACATTATTTGAGTTGCTACATTGTTAGTTAATGTGTCACAGAAAAACTGAAATAAATGACATATAGTCCTGTCAAGGATACAACTTCAAGCAGTGGTCTTCTACTGCTTTAAAACATTAGATTCGGCCCGTTTTGTACATTAATAGACCTACACATTGTAGTCCTGAGCGTATTGATATTTGTTACTATGTGTGTGATTAATATGGCTCATATAGATCGGAGCCATGGATACTGGGTCTTCCGATTCAAGCTGTAGGCAGTATTCGGCAGTGTTCCAACTGGCTCTTGTGTACAAACAAACCACACTGGACACGCCTAAAGCCGTCCGATCTTAGAAGCTAAGCAGTGTGCGGCCTGGCTAGTACGTGGATGGGAGACCTACTTGGAACACCACGCTCTGTACGTTGATGCCAAACACAAATTGGCTAAATAACTTAAGCAGCTATCAGTATAGACTCCACTCCATGGACCATTTATACATTTCCATTCATTCATTTTCTTTGATTCTTTTACGGGTCCATTGATTCTCTTGAGACCACCTTATGGATTATTTACATTCTTTGTCATATATGTGGACATATGAGCATGGTTTCCACGATACGAATTATTGTGGTTGCCACCTACATGGAGTATATTGCACTTATGTGTTTTATGTGTTGTCATTCTATGATCACAAACTCTTTTATGTTTTTTGTTTTTTATTTTTAATCCTGGAAGGTCACTTGTCATTTATATGTTACTTATTTTATTTGTTTTTTTCCTTGTCCCACTTCCACCCCTTTTTTATTTCCCTTCATTCGCATTGTAGATAGGTGTTGTTTCATATGTTGTTTACATGCAGTTGGTCGCTTTTATTATTTTTTATGATCGTTTATATGGCGCCACAAGTGTTCCGCAGCACCTTACAAAGTACATAAACAGATTGATTTACAGTACAATACAATACATTACAGGACATGGATAATATACATTTCTACATTCTCGACCATAACACCCAGATAAGCAACAATGCAAAGCGACCAAGTGTTAGGTGCCCTGGTAGAGAGTAAGAAGTAGATGAACATAGAGTAAGGAGAAGCACTAGAGGGTAGAGGGCCCTGCTCATAGGAGCTTACATTCTTTGTCACATGCTGCCATACTGCACTCTATGTCCGGCACACATGCAGTGGTGATGCACATTCGGGGCACAAGCGGACGCCTGACATGATGACGTCAGTGCGTCCCTGATGATGTCACGTGCCCGATAGTCGGCGTGAGGACATGGACAGCATCACTTTCATGAATGTCGTTGCCCCATGCAACATTGTTAAGCATGTGCGGCCAGCGTTTACTTTGTATAGTAGGAACACGTCCGCACATGCATTCTGCATACCGAACAAACGAATTGTCACTGTGCATTTAGTGTCAGAGAGAAGCTGTCACCAGGTTCAGCATTTCTAGCCGGCATTTATTACGGAGTAAGCACTATGCTTTCTCCTGGAACGTCATCCTTGCTGCCGTACAGTAAGGGTCTGTGAAGCATGGCGGAAGCTGGCAGGGGCTGAGAGCATGGCGTATGCTGACAGCCGGTTTCGGAGTTCGGCTGACAGACTGGGCTTTTGTTACTTTACTTGCTCACTACAGGATGACTGGGAGCGAGAAGGAACCCATTCTGGGGTATATGTTTTCTTTTTTTTTTTACAGTGCATGGCAGAGATTGATATGTTTAGCGAACATTTGGGTCACTGATAACACTGCACTGCTCCACGGGGTGCACCACTCATGCTGATATTCCGGCAGCTCCTGGAGGCACCATGTGCACATAGCTTTTGAAAAAGCAAAATTGTTTTGATGAAACGTTAACAATGGAGTCTGTGATTTAAGTCTTGGTAGCGACTTCATATATTAGCACTTTAAACTGAGCTGCATGTATGTGGAGCAAGTCTTTACAGGGATAATCTCCTGTTTCAGGGGAGAGTCTGATGTGATTTGCAACTCAAATTGCATTACACTGACGTTCTCCAGACACATCAATTCACCCACCACGCCCTACATCGCTTTGGCAGACCGTTCGGTTATTATCAATCAAGTAGGAGAGCAAATATAATTTCTCTCTTCTTCCCTTGCTGTTGCTATTGTGCGTTTTGTAGGTAATCTGTACTAGAAGTTACCCATGTATTGTTAGCACAGCAGCATTAATCAGTGCTGTATACCAACACCCGCCTTCTCCACTGTACCTTACATTTGAGTAAACTGCTATAATCCAGCAATATTTTGAGGGAACAGACCTCATTTGATATTATTTTATATATATTTTTTTTTAAATAACCTCCTTGCGAGCAGAAATGTGAGAAACCCCCTGGTTTTAGTAGTTTTACATGGCTAAACCCGGTCTCATAGGTTGGGGCGAAGAGGGCGATAATTAATGAGCGCCCAGAACAATTGAATTGCAACACTGGGTGCTCATTATGACGTCGTAAAAAAGCAATTGAATCGCCCCCTGAGGTGGAAGTAAAACCAAAAAAAAATTAGCAAGTAATTATGCACCTTGGAAGGGATGGGCTTCGACCATCGATGGTCAACTGCTGATGGTTTTGTCATAGATGGAAGAGATCCAATGGTGGTTCGCCATCAATGGGGCAGATTTTTTATTTTTTTTGTCCCTGACGCCCCCACTTCTACCCTGATGAGGAATAAAGCAGGGATGAACATCGATGGTTATCTATCGATGGTTTCATACCATCAATGGTGAACCCACTGATGCTGACCCCACACAAAAAAAAAGCATGTTACCCAGCAGGTGGGGCAGAGATTTCGATTTGGGAGTGGTGTGTCCAAACTCAAATCTAAATTGCAGTGTAAAAATAAAGCCGCACAGGTACACAGTTACTTGCTCCTCTTAGCTTTACTCTCAACTCTGAATCAGGCCAAAGGTATTTAATAATAGATTTTAAACTTTGCTTTATTTTCCTACAATAAGTTTTCTATCTGTGCTATTACTGACTTTAATGTAGTGCTCTCTGATTTTAGTTATTTTTGACGACTTAGTCTGTCTACTCACATCTTCAACCCCTTTTATCTCCCAAAAAGCCACACTACTTCCCCTTTACTGTAAGCTCTTATGAGCAGGGCCCTCCTTCCCCCTGTTTCATCCCTCCCCATTCGGTCCACTATCTGAGCCAGTTAGTTTACGATATTATATGTACACTTGTAACAATGTTTATAGGCTGTTCCGTATACCATGTTTGTATTTTTGATTTCTATGGTCATTTGCGGCCTCTACAGTACATAAATACTAATAATAATGTTGATAATTTTGTAGTAAGTGACTCTTAGGGGTATATTAGTTACTAAAGTGAGAAGCCGCGTATCCACTAGCAGATACCGGCACAACAGAACGATTACGACGACATAATCGTACCGTCATTCCTCTTCCCACGGCAAGTGCGTAGACTTAATGATTGATCGTTCAGTGTAGGCACTTCAATCATCTCTCGGAGCATTGGCAATCTGACGTTTTTGGCAGATTGACCAGCATGTTCAGTAGATGATTGATGTCGGAAACCACCAGCGGGGAGCGCACATCGCTCTTCGTTTCTGACATAATAGTGCCAGATTTGTGCACGATTACTGAGCGTTTGCAAGATTACGATGTCGCAATCGCTCAGTAACATCACGTGGTGTATACGCGGCTAGAGTTTTTAGAACTGGAGATGTTACCCATAGCAACCAATCAGATTCTAATTAACATTTAACTAGCACCTTGTAGAAGATGGCTATAGTCTGGTTGCTATGGGAAACATCTCCACTTCTAAAAACTCTCACTTTAGTAAATGTACCCTTTAGAGATATTTAGCATTGTAGAAATGATCATTAAGGAATAGTAGGGCTGGTCTACATGCGTTGCTAAATGGATAAAAATGCATGAAAACTAACGTATGCATTGAGGGGTCTATTTACTAAGCTGTGTTAGGAGATAAAGTGAACGGAGGTAAGGTACCAGCCAATCAGCTCCTAAATGCCAAGTCACAGGCTGTGTTTAAAAAAAAAAAAAAATAAGAGCTGATTGGCTGGTACCTTACATCCGTTCACTTTATCTCCTAACACAGCTTAGTAAATAGACCCCTCAATCTGTGTTGGGAGCAGATCAAGGAAAAAACCGTGAACAAACCATGTTGCAATGCAAGGGGTGCAAATTCATGTGGTTGTTTTTTTTTTTTGTTTGTTTTCTGTTGTAAGCCGGGTACATACTGGCTGCTTCTGCATCTGGAGCCCACAAATACCGAACGGCTTGATTTGAGTTTGCTTTGCTCCCAACTTAGAACCAGCCCCTAAATGTGTGTTTCGAAGGCATTTTTATACACTTATTTATCAAAGCATGAAATCGTATTAAAAGCGAAAAACTGTGGAGGAGACCTAAGATTTCCTGTTGTATTCGAGGTAGATGTGAGCAGTGCCAGGTTAGTAATGGGTATGCTGGTTAGTAAATGCTATACGTTAGGTGGGAGAGAATGTGGGCACCAGTGCCTTACTGGTGTCTTTAGTAAGGTAAGGAGAAATGCTGGAGATGGCTTTGTGCTTCACGTGACAGAGCTTTGTGCCATCAGATGGTAGAAAGACAGTCGGTGAAAGTAGTGGAGAGACTGCAGGGATTCACAGCAGTGAGTGTAGATCTGGGCATTAGAAGACGGACATTGGAGGCAGGCTGCTGATGATGATGAAGTATCAAAGGAGAGGATATGTAAGTGGGGAAAGGAAGGGGCTCTGCACTGATCCCAGGGGTACCCCTAATGGCTGAGGGGAGCATTGCTAGAGCCTTTAAAGGAGTGACTGAATATATAGGAGAAGGGATGTGTACTGAAGGATCTACAGTAAAAAGGTAGATCTAGATAGACACCAGATGTTAGACAGGTTCACATGAAAGTGGTCGACACGTTGCTTTTTCTAACCCTAATCTTCACCCTAACCGTCGGGGTAAGTGCCTAACCCATAACCCTAAAAAAACCAAAAAAACAAAAAAAAAACACAAAAAAACCCACGTCAACCATTTTAATGTTGACCTTTTCATCTTGCCGACAATTTGTACCCGTCGACTTTATTACAGGTCGACCTTTAGTGTGTCAACGTTTTGTCCCTGTTGACCTATGGACTGTCTAACATCTGGTGTCTATCTGGGCATTGTCTACCTTTTTACTGTAGATCTTTAGACTGGATCCCATGGAGAAGGAAGATGGGATTAATCTTATGCTAAAAGTGCTCAATGTGTATGACATGGTGATCAACTATGTCAAATGCAGCTGTCAAGAGTGAGGACATTAATGACGAAGAATAATACGTAAGCTTTTAGCTGTGTCAGTGTAAGCCTTTGGTTACAGCGGGATTTAGGGACCCGAAATGCAGTTTGTATGGGGAGAGCACCACTCAGTCTGAGGACTAGCTATCTAAATTGGCTTTCTACGTACGATATTACTATATGTGTCCAGTCCACAAAATGATGTAGCATTTGAGTTGGCCAATTATAGATGCAAGGATCTTTGGGGGAGATGTATCAAACCTTGGAGAGAGAGAAGCTGATTGGTTGGTACTTTCTAACTGCAATTTTACTGGCTGTGTTTGAAAAATGACAGGAGCTGTTTGATTGGTACTTTATCACTCTTCAAGGATTGTCTCAGCTGCAAAGTGGCGATCAGGATTTTAGTCCGTTCTCTTTTGTATTTTTCTCTAAAGTAAAGGTTTTATTCACATTCATGTTTTAGCAAAGTCGCTTATCAAGTTTCCTTAGGTTCATGGCCACAGTCAAATGTCATTGAATCAATGCTCCCCCCATGCTGGCTGCTAAACTTACATAAACTTTAATAAGTGGAAACCTGTATAGCGTGTGCGCTAAAAGGTTTAACCTATAGAAAACAATGATCTCATTTAGCATTATATCTTACTGATAAAAATAATGAATTTATACCATTTTCACTGGGATTATAGTGGGGTGGCTTTTTAAAATTTGTAGACTACATACCCAAGGGTTCTTTTTAATATCGTTTAATTCTCATCCACCCGGTGGAAGACCTTGATCCGCCATCAGAGGTGCCTTGTCCATAGCAACCCAACAGGCTGTAGGAGGAATTCCAAGGGGCACAGCACCTTGTTCTGCAATGAATGGGCACCCAGAGCAATTGAATTGCTCCATGGGGTGCCCGTTAATTATCGCCACCGAAAAAATAATCTTTTGAATCGCCCCAAAAAGGGCTTGCATAGAAAGAGCCTGGAGCCACTGCAGAGTGCAATACTGGATCACCTTTACAAAAAGAGCTAAATTGTCTTTGAGCGCAACGTGCAGCCTGTTGGTGCCAGCTGAAGTGGGTGCTAAAAGAGAGTGCGATTTTCACTCGGTTAAAAATTACAACCATTTGTGTGAACATGTAAATTAAAAGCCACTTGTAGTAGGTCACCCAACCTTACTTTTGTTCCCTTACTTCTACAAAATATCTTCTAGAGCCAATCCTGTACCTCTACCTCAGTTAATGAAGGACATTGAACTTCTTAAGACATGCAGATGGCCACAATGTATATATGACATTATAAGTGTTCTATCAGAGATCTGGGAAGAGTAAGGGCTAGATGACTGACCATCATAATCGCATAAAGCAAAGTCAATAGGGTCAAATTATTTTCCATCTTTGCCTCCGATTCTTACCAATGCCACCGTCCCATGCATCTAACAGGATTATCTAGAAAGCGGTTACTGTTGTAACTGTAGAACAGTGGTCTCCAACGTTAATTGAGGTGTGAGCTACTTTAGAAAAATGAACCCTCCTGAAGAGCTACTAAAATTGTAGAAAAAAAAAAAAATCTGGCTAATAACCAAACAATTGAAGGTAATTTATTGAAAATGGGGAAAAAAAAAAAAAAAGTTTCATAGAAAATAAAAATGCAATTATTTATTGCAGTGATATTGTTGTAGTTTGTAAATAAAATTTAAGTACAGGCACATTTCACTGTTAATTACCCCCTTCAAGGAGGAGCCAAAAATATAGGCAGGACTCCTGTGATTTTCCGGTAGGGCTGTGCAGGAGTCACTCGCCGTAGCGTTAACGCCGTGGGTGGAACCACGGGGAAGCATGTCAGAGGTCACTTCCTCTTAGTTGACTCTACACTACTGCTGCTAGGTGAGCTACCAAAATTAAGACCACGAGCTACAGGTTGGAGACCACTGCTGTAGAAGAAATAGGACACTCCTTTGATCTATCACATATAATGGGACTTTCCAATTATTTGTATTTCCTTTTACATAAAATTTGTGTAAATGAGGTAAAATGTTGTTTTGACCTTTTTTATTTGTACACGTTTGGTTACCTCTTGGTCAAATTTAATATATCCGCTGACTGGGTGATAGATCCATGCCAGAATCCTCTATGGCCAGTCACCGGGCCAGAGCTCTGTATGTGTGTCAGAACCCCTGTGAGCGCTCATCAATTAATCAGCTGAGGAGAAATAACACGAGACCACTAGTTCCATGATTCTCTGGGCACGACTCAATTAAACGCGATGTGAATAGCGCCGGGAATGAGCTCCCGGAGCTAATCATTTCTGCGAGAAGTTAGGTCGGGGAAAGGCTTGTTCTCGTGCCTTAATCAGGGTGTTTAGGCGCGAGAACGGGCATTCTCCGACTAAACTTCCCGGCGCAATGCTGTTTTCCCGGCGCCAAGGGCAGAAAACAGCATCGCGCCTGGACTTTTGGCGGATTTGTGCTCGCATCCCCGGAGAGATGCGAGAAGAAATCCTAGTCGGGCTTAGCAGCGCATATGAATTGAATAGCTCCGGGAGCTGACTCCCAGTGCTAAACACTTCGCGTTGAATAGAGTCGTGCGCTCTGACTATATCTTTGCGTGTCATACAGTTTTATAAGATTTCTACAAACGTGGTGATCTCACAGTAAAACGTGATTATTCAAAGTATAAACACTCATTATTTCTTGACTTCTCATTACTAAAAGCCCATCAATTATACAAACGTACCTCGTTATGTCTTATCTTTATTACAAAGGAGTCCATGTTGTTATCTCTAGTACATTCCAATCTCTTGAGTCTACGAAGGTCACTAAAGCCTGTCTCTAGCTACGTCAGAATATATAAACTTATGAATAACTTTTAAAGGCATACGCCATCTTGTTACAAAATGGAGTCTCGTGGGTAACCCAAGATCAACTTTCTCAATTGTACTGACATAAAGGGGGAGATTCAATTGTTTTAGAACGCCCCATCTCCCTCCTAAAGTTATGCGAGATAGAGGGCGGCCACTTTCAATTGTTTTAGTGCGCCCTCGCTTTTATTGTGCTTGTCATAATTATGTTCTAGTTACCGCGCTAATGAATGTTATATAGAAAATGCTGCTTATTCTTAATATAAAATGAACAGATAAATAAAGCACTTGAAATAAGTGATACACTGTAAAACATAAGTGTAGCACAATACCTGCAACATAAAAACAAATTAATGTTTATAGCCGCTTTTGCAAATAGTGGGACAAACAGTGCAAGGTTGTGTGAGGAGTTCCGATCTTTGCCGTACAAATGTCCTTGCTTGTCACCCGCCATAATAGCTGCATAAACCCGTCTAAAGTCCTGGTTAAGGTGTCCAAACTGCGGATTTTTAGCACATTTCTGTTTGTCACATCAGGAGGGTGCGAGCAGAAATGTTGGGGCTGGCAGCTACATGCCCGAACAGAGCAACATTTGAAAACTTAATACTTTCCCCCCTTACCCCCCAAAGGTATTTTAATGCACAGTTTTGTTTGCTGGTAGTTTAGCAGATGTAAAGTAAAATAAAAAACCCCTGTACGTAGCAGGCGCAGAAGACTAGGCTCTGTGGGACGTTCGTTTCCAGAAACGGTCGCCTGGACAATAACTTCTGCTTAGTGGATTGGAAGGTGTGTTCGTGTGTGTGTGTTCGTGTTCGTGTGTGTGTTCGTGTTCGTGTGTGTGTGTGTGTGTGTGTGTGTGTTCGTGTGTGTGTGTTCCCAGATTTATCAACGAGTGATATTATTATCATTCGCAGCTAATCTTAAATGGTGCCCCAACCTATCCGCTCCTGTCATTCTTTTTTTTTTTTCCCGCACACACAGAGCTGATTGGCTGGAGCACCATTTAAGATTAGTATCCAGCACTAACAAGAATATCACTCGTTGATAATTCTGGCCATTAGTTGTAGTCAGAAGTAAAAATGTTCTGTCATCAGTCTTGCAACGCTTTGGGGGAGATCCATCAAACCTTCTAAAGATTGGAGAAGTTGACCATAGCAACCAGTCGGCTTCTACCTATGACTTCGAATGCCCTTGATAAATGCTAGCTAGAAGCTTATGGTTGCTTTGAGCAACTTCTCCACTGGTCCTCTTCTCTATTCATTAGAAGGCTTTCTCCCCCTAAGTTGCAAAAAGTTTCTGACACTGATTTTTGTAATAGTCATAAGAGAAGTTTCGAGTGTTGTACTGTGGGGACCAGGACCTGTATAGTCTGGATGGTAATGTAGTGCAGTAACGGAACTGTCTTCCTATTTCCAGTCCTATTGTCTTAATAAGGAATCTTCAGCGCTAACATTTTACATACTGTGACTTTCGTTTGGGGATTTCCGTACTTGCAGGATGGGTTTATGTGCAGACAATGTAGACTAGTTATGCAATACAGTGTAGATTTATATGTCGCTCCACATTACATGTTACTGTCCGAGCCAAATGTGACATTCTAACAGAAGTACCATAATAAAGATTGCTGTATGCTCTTAACACATTGGGGGCGATTCAATCGATTTTTTTTTTTTTTTTTCGGTGATCATTAATGGGCACCTGACGGAGCAATTCAATTGTTTTGGGCGCCCATTAATTGTTGCGCTGAGTTTAACTGGCTAAACCCGTCAAAAGTACTGGTTAGGGCTTTCAAACTGTTTGGGCGCCCAAAATACGGACTTTTCCGCACATTTGATTATTCTTGTCCATAAATTGAAGGATTTCTGGCCGCGCTCTATTGATTTAATTTCCTAAAGTTGATGTTCAGGATGTCTTTTATATACATGTGCTGGACTATCTGAGGGGCATTCAGTTGTTTTCTGGGTGCCCATTGGAAGCTATTCAATTTTTTTTTGCTGATGGGCGTAAGTGCTGCTTGTGCCCATTATTTCTTCTTGCACCCTCCTGTGGTGGCATGTGGAAAACACGCAATAGCTTGGCCTTTGGGCGCCCAAACGCAGAGCGCGCAGTACTTTACCAACTGTTTTAGCTGCTTTATGCATCTAACCTCGGTGCATTTGGGTTCGTCATGTGCGATAAGTGATGTGCTCCCAGTTCCTCGCTGCGCCCGTTGGCACACACAATTGAGTATCGCCCCAGCACTTTAGACGGGAGATTGGGGGGAAAAACTATTGAATTCTCCCCTTCAAGTGTTATAAATGGCATATGTAATAGAGATGTGTACGCATTATGCAGTTGTGTAGGTCTTGCTGGTAAGAGGACGTGTAGTTTTTTTAGATTAAAAACACAAACCTGTTAAGTACAACTGCAAATGAATCACTGTGAGACTTAAGCTGGCAACACATATTGCAGTATTGTACAATTGGCAGCCAAAGTCTTGAAGCCCAGTAATGATCCAATTGTAATCCTGGTTGAGCCTGTTGGCAGGGCTGTCAGAAGATGAGTGCACCACCAACTACTTATACATTGCTATACTCTCATGTATCCTTACCTGCTCTTTTCTATAAGGTCATAAATGGGCAAACAAATCAAAGTATTGGGCCAGGGGCGTGTTAAGAGAGGAGGGGGCCCATGTGCATTCCCTGTCCGGGGCCCAGCTCCTCTCTCCCTGGCTGCCGTCAGCAAACTGCCAGCAGCAGTAGACTCTGGGCACTAGTGTGTGTCCGGAGTCTACTGCGCATGCTCAGGTCATCAGGAAAATGGCGCGGTAGCCATTTTTCTGGTGATTTCCTACTGCACAGAATGCCAGAAAAATGTCCATGGCGACCATTTTCCAGGCGTTTTGAGTAGCGCTACTCCATGGGACTTCGGAGAAGTGTACTAACCATCACATGATCATGGAGGAAGATATTTTCTGATGCACAGCTGATGTGCTCTGATTCAGGGGGTAGGCAACCTGTGGCACTCCAGCTGCAGAGGGCAGGGCCGCCATCAGGGGGTACAGCTTGTACTGATGTACCGGGCTCAGAGGGGGGGCCTGCGGTTTGCCGATTTATCTCGCATGTGAAATGCATCTTATTCACAGGTAGCCACACACTAAATAGATCTGCTTAGCTGCAAAAGCTTTATACTGACAATTCCAAACTTCCTATACAGGAGCTAATGGCTCCATGTGTAAGGTGTCTGATTGCAGTGTGTGAAGTCCTGAGTTCAACTCCTGGGTATGATATATTCACATTACTCAGAAATGTGTGTTTTAAATAAAGGAGGATGTAAGTGAATGGCAAGGTGCTCACAAATCACTATCACTGACGCTCAAATTAAGTGTATGAATATGATATTTAAGAAAGATTGCTGTTCAAATCCCATGTAGTATAATATCACGTGGGAAAAGGCAATATAGCATTTGGAAGTCTGGTCTTGTCGGACCTATACACCTGACGGGGGGGGGGGGGGGACTTTCTGTTCCATCGGTACCGGGCCCCAAAATTTCTGATGGCAACCCTGCCTGTGGAACTACACCTCTCAGCATGCACTGCCACAGTTTAGCTGCTAGGGCAAGCTAAAACTGCCTACTGCTCTAATTAAAGAACTTGGCCACTCTGCAAAACTTTCCAGGCCTTTAACTACATAAAATCCTCTATTTCAATTAAATATTGTACCTACTGGCTCTTCTCTAAAGATGAGCATATATCATCTGCTGCCTGACACCTTTTTTACATTCTACCACAGTTATAAGTCTGTCTTCTGTTATTATTGATCCTCTAAACTTAGCTGTTATCATTAGGACCATGGGTTTGGTTAGAGTGACACAGTCTAGTGTTAGTTCTCCATATGTTTTTTGTATGAATTTCCTCCACGTGCTTTGGATTTCCTCCCACGGTCCAAACCCACAATGGTTATAATTGGTTTCTGCCAAAATAGGTGCTAATGTGTGACTACTCCCAATGGGGCAGGCACTGATGTGAATGGTTCAGTGTACACTGGAAAGCATTGCATAATCTTGCGGCACTTTATAAATAAACCATAATAAATAAATAATAGGGTTTATTATTGTCCCTACAAGATGGTTGTCTTTCTGGAATGTATTACAAGCCTGCAATGTTCATCGTGTTTTTTTTTTATTTATTTATTTTTTTAATGCCCCAAATAAAACATGAGGCCGGGTCACCTTTTCCAGTCTTGTTTTGACAGTTGATGCAATTTGCTTTTGAGCGATAGTCAATCGGAGAATCTCTGCAGTGTGTAAATCTCCGTTCCAGCTGTCCTCTTAGAGTCACCCCTCATTACCCAAGGACGTTATTCTTACGACGCATCTGATTGGTTATTTCTGTACGTTCAGCTTAAGCAGCGGTATTGCAAAGTAAGATGAGCAATTTTTTTTTTTTTTTTTTTTTTTCTCTCCTGCAAAGATTTTATTATGTTGGCAAAAAGATCTCCTCTAATTTACTGCCTGGAAAGTATTTTGCTAGTCTGCATTATTGAAATCTAATCCACAATACATTACCAAAAATGTACTGCGCAAAATACTTTAGTGAAGTCGGGGAACCTGGACCTATAAGGCTTGAAATATAAAGCTGTTTTTTTTTTTTTTTAATTGTGCCCAATCTAAGACACCACCTGCTTTATGTGCTCAGTACTGTGGAAGGAAAATCTGTATTTATTATACTGTCAGAGTGGCATATTGTTAATGGACCATTACAGTACAACCCATTTGGGGACAGAATAATTTTCGCTAACTACCCGTCTGTTTGGCAGTTTAGGCAATGGGAATAAATTCTTTGATGGGTGTTATTTACAACTGCGTTCCTTTAAATCTTGTATATGAAAAATGTTTGATATAAAATAATGAAGTCCATAGTACTTTGCATAGTCTTAATTCTAGCACCTGTCACAACCCGTGCAGTTCCACTTTCCTGCCTGGGGTGTCGCTCTCCCATCTGGTGCTTCTAGCACACACTGGTCTGTATATCAGAAGTTTGTTGCATCAGCTGAGTGTGCTAGAAGCACCAGAGCAGAGAGCAACACCCCAGGCAGGAAAGAGGAACTGCACGAGTTGTGCAGGGTGCTAAAAGGAACTCTGTTTACACGTCAGTATGGTGATTAGCATTACAGCCTCAGTCATGAGGTCATCTTCCTGACCAAAGTAACAATCTGTGTGGGATTTATATGTTCTCTGTTTTTGCATGGGTTTCTGCCAGGTGCTCCGGTTTTCTCTCACACTCCAAAAACATTCTGGTAGGTTACCTGGCTTCTGACAAAACATTAACCCTAGTGCGTATATGTGTGTCCATGTCATAGGGATTATAGTGGGCGATTCAATTGATCGCGGTGTTACGCCGACTAAGGAGGATTTCAGCTCGCACCCTCCTGAGATGAGAGCTAAAATCCAACTAATGTGCCAGCAGTGATGATGTTTTACAGCTTCCCGGCCGGCACTTAAGTCAGAAAATGCCAGTTCACGCGACTAAACGTCCTGCCTTAATCGCGGTAGCTGGCATTCTCCAACTTGGCGCACTGTTAAGTCTGACTAGAAACACTTACGGGACGGATTCAATTAGACGCGAAAATGCGAAATCGGTGAAAAGTTTCACCTATTGCTGCTTTTCGTCTGTTTGTGTCTTATCTCAATATTCGATTCCTGGACGTTTTCGCCTAAGCGGAAACTCAATGCCCTGAGACAGGCGGAAAAGTTTCTCCATTGAAAAAGTTTCCGTCTAATTGAATAGCTCAGGGACCTCCTTTCCGGGGCTATTCTACATCGCAACCAATTGAACCGCCCCCATTGGCTGTAAGCGTCGCTGGGGCAGGGAATTATGGGAATGACGCATTCTCTGTAAAGCACTGCATAATATTTGTGCATTAAACCAAGAACTTAAATAAAAATGTTGTCTTATTTCCTGATGTTTAGTCTATGTAGCTGTGAGTAGAGTGTAGCTCACCATAAAAGCGTTTATATGCGCAGCACGAGTAGATCGCGGCTAATTGAATTTGGCCCTGTGCTTGTATATAATTTGGTCCTTTGCATGTGTACGCAATAAAAAAATACTGATGGCTAAGACGATGGAAACAGGTTTGCTATTGGCGTTTTTCCACATGGCTGTTGAAAAGCCGCGTTGATTAAAAGCGTAAACATCAGCACAGAAGTTAGTTCATTATTGCGACTCATATAGCTCCTGCAGCTCGTGTATTATTTTTAACACATGTTTATATTTACTTTATAATGTATCATGTTTGTTTTGGTATGTCAAGGTGTGTATGCAAACTGAATCAAGCCACATACCTGGATACTTATAAAGTTGACACTTGCTTTGTGGAGCTTTGGTGATATTTACAAAACAAGCTTTGCCTTAAATGACGTAAATAATTTATCAGTGCTCAGAATCCGTTTATTATGAGTTATGTATTGTTGGACCCTAGGGAGATCACATTGCACTACAGTAAGGGCAGACGAGCTTATCTCTATATGTGAATTGATGGTGCATTTACAAACTGTGGGCCTGATTCAGACCCGCTCGCAAGTGGGTCGATGTGGGTTAGGGTTAGGCTAGGGGGAGGGAGGGTTAGGGTTAGGCACTTGGGGGGGAAGTCGGGGTTAGGCACCCCTAAGGAGGGTTAGGGGGGTTAGGTTAGGTTTGTCGATACTTGCCTATCCACGATGGGATTTCCAGCGCTGTCGGGCTTCCGCTGCGTCACACTCTGCTCCTGTCGGGCTGCCGCTGACGGGAATCGAACCACCGGCCATGCGTATTTCATACCCATTCCACCTGGGGAGCTGTTTGTACCATAATTCTTCTCCTGTGACCCTTCAGAGGTCTCGAACTTCAGTGTGAGTGCCGTCTTCACTTTTTTCTTTTGTAAACTGCAACAAAAACAGGTTATTAAAAGGGTATAGAGGCAAATGATAGGGGTACTGACAGACAAATTATTTAACAAGTAACTGCAAGTGCATAATTGCCTTGCTTGAATGAAAAGTAATCTTCGAATTGTGCTATTGTTGTACCTGTTAGTCTTTTACAAAAAAGCAGTGTTATGAGTGCCAGGTTATGCCCCAAGGGATCCTGCGCATATATATATTGGCTGGTTACTGCTTTAATAGTTCTTTGATGGTCCATATGTAGGCCAGCCACAGGAATCATCAGAACAGTGCCACCTGGTGGCTAAATGATCACAAATGCAAATTTTTTTATTTTTTGGGGGGGGGTCATTTAAGCGATAAGGAACTCTGCAAGACTATAATAGCTATAATTCTTATTCCAAATCTTGAATTTAATTTTTTTTTTCTAATATACTTTCTTTTTTAACTTTTATTGGGGAATTATTCTGTACTGGTTTCGCTGGAGTCCAAGTTGTGTTTTTTTTTTCTTTTTTTCATTTCTTTGCGGAAATACTTATACATTGTTTTAACCCTGCATTCCTTTTAAACAAAACAAAAAGATCATTTGAAAACACTCTTTCAACAGGTTTCTCATGATAAAACTATTTAAGCTTAGCTTATGAAGAATGTACTTTTTTTTTTGGTGTGTTGAACTTTTGGTTATTTTAGTAGATAAAGCCTTATAAGGGTAAGCATTGGGAGAATTAAGTTTTAGGGGCATGCTGTCAGATGCCAAGCATTTTTCTTAGCGTCTTATTTTTTTTATTCCCCATTTTCATTGTATTTGAATGTTTGAAACATGAGGATGTAAAGCGTTTCCATGAAAGGATGGGAGCTGAATATGGGATCGGTATGATTTGCCGCCGGCCGCATGATGAAGATCCCGACTGCACTACAGGTAAGTATAAACTAACCTACCCCCCTAAGTGCCTAAACCTAAGTCTCCCAGGGGGATGCCTAGCCTAGCCCTCCTGGGGGGCTGCCTAACGCCAAGTCCAACCCCCCCCCCCCCCCACGGCTGTCCGCGCCCGGCTTACCTTCGATCGGGATGCCGTGCTCCCGTCGTAGGTAAAATGGCGTGTGTCGGGATTTCGACGCCTATCGTCAGATCCTTGCCGTGATTAGACAGTCGGGATGCCGATGGTCGGGATTTAGACCGTAGGCATCCCAACTACATACCCTGAATATATTACATGTCCGTTTAGGTTGTTTAGAGAACCTTCATTTAAGTATTGTTGGGGAAATCCTATTATTATGGAATATGTAAAATTGAAAAGGGGACATAATTGATGCAACTGAACAAGAGGAGATTTATATATAATATATATATATATATAATTACTCTCACTCAAAATTGCGGACTCTTTTTGAAATTTTATATGAAAGGAAATTTAATGCTGAATTCAACACAATAAACAGAGGTCAAATATTTGCATTACAAGGGAAGTTATGCAGTGAAAACAACACTTAGGCTGAAAATCCCTGTGCACTTATGATGTTACTGTCCTATCAGTATTTCGTTGGGTATCCTTTATTTTTCAAGACAGCAGCACAGCGATGTGTCATTGAGCCAACCAATGTTTGGAGCTCTTCCTTCTTTATTATGTGGTGCCATGATAAAATTATAGCATCAGTTAATTGTCTTTTATTGGATGGACGCCTCAGATGTTCCAGTTTTTTCAAACTGAACCACAAATGTTCTATGGGGTTCAGGTCTGGGCTGTTTCCTGGCCATCCCAGCACCTGTATGTCATTCTCTGTGAACCACTGTTTGCATATCCGAGCAGTGTGACAGGGAGCAAGATCCTGCTGGAATCAAAATGGGGTATTATCTGGAAAAAGATCCTGATAGAAGGTAGAAGTTTTGGTTGTAGGATGGTGTCAATGTACTTTCTGCTGTTCAGTGTGCCATCTCTGATATAACGGCGGCCTACAGCATCTGCTGTCATACATGCCAAGGTCATAACACTTGTAGGATTCTTTGTCGCTTGAATGCAATCTGGATGTACCTCTTCCCCGATGTGACGTCTCACATATTTTCCCCCATCACTACCAAATATCGATATCTTAGTTTCGTCACTCCATATCACTTGTCTCCACTGACCTTCTGACCATGCAATGTGTTCTTTTGCCGACTGTATTCGTATCTGCCGCTGCTTTTTATTCAGCAATGGCTTTTTTCGGGGAATCCTACCTGTTAGGCCAACCTCCGTTAGTCTTCTCCGTTCCGTTCTTGCACTGACAAAAACACCAGTTGCACTCAGTTTACTGCTAATGGCCACAGATGACACCAATCTGTCCCTGACGCAAATTTGTTTTATTTTCCTATCATCAACAGCTGTTGTGCACTTTTTCCGTCCTTTTCCTTCTTTGTCTTGTATAGATTGTTTCCTGATAGCGTAAACAAAACTTTCGTACTCCTGATGTCACATTCCTACCCAACTTCTCTCGCAATTGCTGCATACGAAAGACCATTTTCACGTAACAGCACAATCCTGGATCACTCCCTTCCAGCATGTGTCAGTGCTTAACAGAAAGTTTAATGATTACCATGGCGTTTACAATCTTATTTTTTTTTTTTATTACGTTTCTTGTATAGCGCAGCACGTTCCGTTGCGCTTTACAATTGGATCTAGATTAAATAATGAAAAAAAAATAGACATTGCAGATTTGTATATATTTTAAAGTCTGAATGGTAACCGAGAATCCGATTTGCAGAGAAGGAGGCTAGGTGTTTCCTACCTAAGCTTAGAAGTAATTCTTGCCTGGTTTTTCTAATACTCCTTTTACACCAAAATCCCCGGGTCTGACCCGGGATTTGGAACACGTTTCCAACCCGTCAAACCCGGGGCAAACCCCTTTCACACTGCGGCGCCGACCCGGGCTATGCCTGAGTCGGCACCGTTCACACCTGGCCCGGGTCAGAACTGACCCGGCGACTGTGAGCAGCGCTTTTCCCCTCCCTCCCCCCTCCGCGACCTACTTACCTTATCCTGCAGCAGTCCGGAGGCAGGGAGAGCGGGTGGGGTGCGCTGCTTCGTGCCGCTCGGCCAGGCGCTGCTTGCAGTGGCCGCTTGGAGATGTCATCTTCCAGCGCCACTGAAGCCGGCCAATCAGGCGGCATGCAGCGCGACCCGGGTCATCGTGAGCCGGGACGCGCCGTTTATATTGCAGGGTGACACGGGAATAACTCGCGCTCAACCCTGCAATGGAGCAGGGTCGGATCCCCGGGTCACTGGACCCGGGTTGATCCGTTCACACGGACGAAATTCCCGGGATTATGCACGTTCATGTGCATCAACCCTGGATATTTCAGTCTGTGTAAAAGGGGTATTGTAAACATTTGTAGCTTGTGTCGTTTTGCATTGTGGTACAGCCCCGATTTGTGACTTGTGTCTCGGTGCTGTTTTTTCCTTCTTATCGGTAGTGTCATCAGGACAGAGGGCTCCCTTGGTGATAGCATTACATTGCCTTGTGCAGTGGGGCCTGATCACTTTCATTCAGCAGCAGGGAAGATTGCTAGTGCAATCTGTAAATAGAATACGTGAAGCCAGTTTTGAAAAGATACCACCCCTGGGAACACCGGATAGCTACATATTACTGTATAATGATGATCTGCAGCAGTTTTTAGTGTCTATATTCACCGTCTAGCAGCCGTTTGCAATAAATAAATCTGAAATTGAGTTTACATCTGTCTCCTATATTAGTCGGCACAAAGTAGAACTTTCATATAATGTCATTTTATTGTAGGGTCAGTGTATATTGGGCCCCTGATTATTATGCTATCAGCATGATTATTGGGTCCTTTCTTGGAAAAAGTCTCGTTGCGAGCAATGGTGGTTTTTCTTATGTTAAAATCGCCACATTACGTTCAAGTCAAGGGTTGTCGCCCTTAAGTATTTGATATAGTCTTAAGCTGGGTACACACTATACGATATATTGTTCTGGCGCAGATCAGAACAGTACATCGTACACATTGTATAGTGCGCAAGCCTGACCCCCGACCGTCGTCCAAGGCATCGTCCTATCTGCCGTCCTGCTCATCAGCTGGGACGCAATGAAAGACACGTGCTGTTATGACACGACACATTGCGCTGTCTTACAATGGATTGCGCAGTGTCCGCGATGTAGCGTTACATGGCATTGCGCTGGGTCACACATACAGTGTGTGTGCCCAGCTTTACTTGAAATTTGGCTCTGACTATTAACTACTTGGTGGGTATGTATAAGTGCATATATAAGTGTGTGTATATATATATAATTTTTTTTTTTGTTTTTCTTTTTCATATGTCGCATGTATTGGCTCCAATTTATGTCTGCAACTGTTTTTTTATTTTCTTTTAGATATTCTGAATGGGATTTTTTTTTCTTGCTTTTGGCCTCTAAATACCCACTATATGATCTGCTGGAATATTATTATTCCTTTTGGTGTAGTGTAGCCTTTTTGTCTTCCTACAGTTAGTACAGTAGATAAATCTAAAACTAAATTACTTTGCAAGCGGTGGAAATTGATGTTACAGAGATCAGACCCATCCTAGAGCCATATATAGAGTACAGGCTGGCGCTGCAATTGGCCCCGCATTATCAAAAATATCACACAATGAAGTGTACAAGTAAGGCAAGATGGTTAAAAAGAAAAGCCAAAAGTACTGTAAGCCCTCACAGGCCATGAAAACAGCAGGAGCAGGTTATTACGAATGCGTCCTTTTTTTTTTTTTTTTTTTATATATATATATATTTTCACTTTGTTGTAATCGTGTCTGAAGTGCTACCTTTCCAACACGTTCCAGATCTTCATATATTATCATTTGCTTGATCCTTCCGCTGATGCACACTATGATACAGATGTGTCCACATACTTCTAGCCTCCTTGCGCGTTAAACAGACTCTGTAGCGCAGAGCGTCTTTTCATGCGACTTTTTCTTTTTAAAATGTCTTATTTGCTAAGTGACGTGAATAGCTAGCACAAGCAGCTTCTGCTGATTAAAATGACATGCGGCATGCCTATATTCTGTGTGCGACTGCGGGTGTATCTGCATGCGAAATGCTACGTTCCAGTCCCAGCCGCTGACGCTGTAACATAGCGTTTCGCATGTAGGGATAAGCGCAGTCGTAGACTGAATATAGGCATGCCGCATATCCTTTTAATCAGCAAAAGCTACTCGTGTGGCCTAATCGCATAGCTTTGTGAATAAGACACATTTAAAGGGAAAAAGTCGCACAAAAAGAGGCTCTGCGTTACAGAGTGCAACATCGCTCACGCGATGTGTAGCGCACAGAGGACAGGTGTTTCTGGACACCTCTGTGTTGAAGTAATACACTTAAGTCATTTCTGTAATGTTCTGTTTATAGTATACAGGATAAATTCGGGAATCTTCTTGTCCCTTCTCTCTGGTTTCCAGCTGGTTTGTCCTGTTGTGATGCAGGAATGCACGGACAGATCACCAGTGATTACTAATATTTAGTTAGGCAGATGCTAAAGATTCTTCACTATGATCATAATAAAATAGCTGGAAGACTGACGGAAAAATCGCAGTTAACTGAATATGTCTCAAACTCGCTGTGCGCTTTTCTGTGTATTAAGCATCGTTTATTTTTACTTGAATTTTTATGGGATGCCATCTAAAATGTGTTTACCTACCCTAATATCCCGCAGTGTGTCACAGTGCAGACCTCCTATCGGCCCCTAAAACAGTGTTTTTGTTGGCGAAAGTCCAATATATTGCAGCGCCTGCTGTAATTTAATTTCCCTGGCGATGCATTCGCTGTTGTGTACCCAATGTATAACAGACCGTATTTGCACCTTCCCTATAGATTGAGTGAGTGCTAACGTTCGGACGTCTTTTCTCCCCGGTGTTTATTATTGATCCGTTTAGTGTACAGGCAACAACATGCAGTGTTTGCATAGTCCCTGCTCCCCCAGCTTGGTGGAGTCAGACTTCCTTGGCATATGATTGCTCATCACTTATGTAAAATGGCAGAGGAACAGCCAACTCTTCTGCTGCGTTGAAGAAGATTACTGTTCCCGGAGCCATCTGCTGTCACGTTCCAAAAATAGATTTATCCATTTTCTTGTTTTGCAGGTTACATACACGCTAGAGGTTTTTATACCGATACCAGATCTCAAACCCTGGTGAAAACCAGGAGCAAGGTGACTCCTCAGCAGGTATATGTTGGAACTTTTTGTTGTGGTGTAGTTAATGAAAATAGTGTATATGTGTGTGTGTGTATGTGTGTATATATATATATAATTTATTTAGTTAAACTGAAGAAAAGAGTAGGCTGTGTTACAAATGTCAATGACATAACTTATTGTATATGTGACAATTCAATAAAAGGACTTACACAGATAACAAAGATATCTGACAAAAGGTTGTGAAAAAAAGAGTGAATAGATTAATCTCAGTTAACAATAACCCAGATAAAAGTAGGCGAAATATAGAACAACATGTACTGGACATTTTATCCATACATGTTTCATGTTGTATCGTCCAGTATATGTTCTATATTTCGCCTACTTTTATCTGGGTTATTGTTAACTGAGATTAATCTATTCACTCTTTTTTTCACAACCTTTTGTCAGATATCTTTGTTATCTGTGTAAGTCCTTTTATTGAATTGTCACATATACAATAAGTTATGTTTTATTGATACTAATTGAGCTAATAGAGTGCACCCATACAGAGTCCTTTGGTTGAAGTCCTTCATGAACCTATACCCTTTGTTTTTCGGAATCCTATATTAAGTCTAGGTAGCACCACCATCCTGCAATATCAATGGTACTGTGATACCCATATTGACATCAGAGGTGACTATAGCATCTGTATACAATATTATTACTTGGGTATATCTGTTTAGGATCAGTACGGTGAATTTGTCTTTTTCTTTTTTTTTTCTTTTTCCCCCCCCTTTCATTTATGTGTCACAAATGTGTTTTTATGTACAGATAAGTACTAAAGGTTGTTGTTTTTTTTTATTTTTTTTTGTTTAACTATTTTTAGGTTAGCTAGAGTAGTTGTTTGCATTGACTAAAAGATAAAATTGCGGTTCCCCTTTAACTGTACGTACACGTAGGAGAATTATTTTGGACGCTTGGGATTCCCTGATGGGTTTCCAGCAGTTTGGAGCTTTAATACTTATCTACCCTTGCACAACTTACCCCTGGCTTTTCCCTAATTTATTTGCTTAGTAATGCCCCTAATAGTGACACTAAATGTAGCAAAGGTGTTTGTTCCTCTTGTGTTTGACATTTATCATTGAGCAGCAGCAAGTTTTAAATTTCAGCAGTTTAAAGGACTATTGCTTTGTGGCCTAACTTCTATTTTGATTTGGTTGGAAAATCTAAATTTTGCTGTGAAATATTCAATAAGACCATCCTCCTTTTCAGCTTCAAGTACTCACCACTAGCGAAGTTTTTTAAGATGAGATTATACCTAATTTTCAAGCTTAGTTTGTTTAGTTCAGTGGTTCCCAAACTGTGTTCCGCGGTTCCCTGGGGTGCCATGGTGGCTGGTGGCCTAACAAGGCCACCCAGTGTGTTGTGTTTTTTTTATTTTTATTTTGGGGTACGAGGGGGAGAGGGGTTAGGGTGATTAGCGGAGTGGGGGAGTTCGCGGGAGCGGTACGGTCAGTGGAGAGCAACAGGCTGTGAATTGCGAGGCTGCCTGTTGCTGAATAAGGTTCCACAACACATTGCATCTCTGATCTCCGTCATGTCCTGTGTGATCTGAGGAGCAATGCTGCAAAATAGCGCTGGTGATCACAACTAAAGGTAAGTAAGGGGGAGCAAAGGGAGAGACATGGAGGGGGGAAAGGGAGAGACATGGAGGGAGGGGGGAAAGGGAGAGACATGGAGGGAGGGGGAAAGGGAGAGACATGGAGGGGAGGGGGGAAAGGGAGAGACACGGAGGGGGGGCAAAGGGAGAGACACGGAGGGAGGGGGGGGCAAAGGGAGAGACACGGAGGGAGGGGGGGCAAAGGGAGAGGCATGGAGCAGGTGAAATGGAAACATGGATATAAAATATTATATTTCCTTGTATTTATGTGTATTATTTTTGCAAACCACTCAATATAGTATAATTAAATATTTTTGTCCTGACCTAAATATTTATTACGTTTTTATTGACCCATATACTTAAAAAACAGGAACTGCTCGATAGGTATTTTGACTAAAGCTGGCCACACACTAGACCAACTTACATCCAACTAGTTGATTGGTTGGAATGAAAATCTGGTAACGTATGGGAGTAAATGATTGTCAGCAATTTGCTCCTAAATGCCAGAAAACAGATGAAAATGGTCGGTCAGACAAGTTTGTTAAATGTTTGAACTAAACAATTTGTTCAAACAACAGTTTTTGTCCATTTTCCGGCGTTTGGGATCAAATTGCTGATTGTCATTTGCTTTCATCCCTTACCAGATTTTCATTCCAACCAATCAACTAATTGGCTAGTTGGACAGAATCTTTAGATGTGTGGCCAGCTTTAGGCGGTGCCTTGAAAAAATTATGGAGACCCTAAGGGTGCCTCGATCTGAGAAAGTTTGGGAACCACTGGTTTAGTCTATAAATGTTCAGTAATATTTGGGCATAGATTACTGTGCACGGGAAGCTGCAATTATTTGGTGCTGAATGACTGTTGCCGGTTCGTTAAGCATATCGTATGCATGTGAAACTAATATAGCAGAGACATATAAAAAATAATAATAATGCAATGGCTGATTATTGAATTAATGTAGCAACAGGCATATAGTTGCTTGCAGTGGAACATTACACACAGGGTGACTTGATGCCCTCTTTTGCCATCCTATTTAAACAGTCTGAGGTGTTTGCAATCTGCCGTCCACTTTGTGGTATAATGTGATACGTACTATAATGTTTGTAGTAGAAAATAACTCTGTGCAGCAATGAAATTAGCAGGGGTGCCTAACCTGCATTCCCATGTACGTATTCATCTATAACCCTGGGGATAGGTTCTACTGTTGGGCTGTGGCCACATTTCAGCATGCAGGAACATCTAGGTGAATGAATGGGCTTTTATATTGTCAATGAATTAATCCTGCAACAATTTATTGAGAGAAGTCGATGAGCTGTGAGGCTTCAAAGAGACAACTAGATCTCCCGTGATGAATGTAGAACCTGCAATGCCAGATTAAATAGGTCATTATTTTATAAGTGTGCTAGTTGCTGGCCTTTTATATCGCTGTTATGGCCGAAAAATAGTAATTGCTAATTTAGACTTTGTATGTGTTTTAATTACACTGTAATGTAAGGATGAGAGCGTTAATACATTTTATTGAGGCAGTGAAAGATCCATCAACAAAGGTTCACAATCACTGAAATTTCACTGATACATTTCAAGGAGACCTTATTAAAACAGAACAATAAATCTTGAATACAGTACAGCATATTGTTTCAC
Organism: Taudactylus pleione; assembly: GCA_031769625.1. NCBI lineage: Eukaryota > Metazoa > Chordata > Amphibia > Anura > Myobatrachidae > Taudactylus > Taudactylus pleione. The sequence goes on along the minus strand of JAUIMM010000146.1, from coordinate 4,072,934 downwards.
AATAAAACACAATATCACTGCATTGTGAGAAAAAAAAAAATACATACAACAGAAATAGCAATAAAATATTAACAACTATGGCCGTGATTCCATAGACCTAAGTAAAACATTGACACGGAACCCCAAGTGGGAAACCCACCATTACCCCACAAATTAATCTAATAAGATTGGTTGGTCCTGCACTGCAAGTCTAGTTAAATACCACGTCGAATTTTCAAGGTTTTTTTTTTTATTGTAGTTTATAAGAACTTTCGCTTTGTCACTGTGGGTGGTGCCTTCTTCAGTGGGAATGGGCGGCCGGCGGTTCGATTCCGTCAGCGGCAGCCCGACAGGAGCAGAGTGCGACGCAGCGGAAGCCCGACAGCGCTGGAAATCCCAATCGTGGATAGGTAAGTATCCTCTAACCTAACCTAACCTCCTTAGGGGTTGTCACGACCAGCCGGCCGATTCTCCAAATACCTCAATCTGAGAATCGCCACCAGTGACTTATGGTTACCTCAGCACGTGCAGTTACTCTAACACGGTTCTGCCACCACCAACGAAGTTAACGGGAGTCGTTAGGTTCTCCACTCAAATCTCAATTTGCACACTCACTTACTCATAGGTACGTAGATTTGACCTCACAGGCTCGTGAATTCGACAAGAACACGGAGAATACACTGGATTAAGAATGTTTAATCCGAAAAATATTTCCAAGGTTATTGATTACAGAAAAAGGTAGTACAAATATGGACAATACAAATATATCACAAATAGGTTTCAGAAAGTAATAGGAATTAAAAATGAAAAAAGAACCCAGAGTCTTTACATCTAGACCCTGTTGTGAAGGAGACACAGGAGCATTGGATTCTGGCCAGTCGTCAGGACTCTCCTTGGGCACAAGAACACTTATCACTGAGGGAGATGCATAGTTATACCCTCACAGCTGCACTAGCCCCCACCTTTGGGTTTTCACTCTTTCATTGCTGTACACTGGGCATTAAGAAATCGGCCACACCCTTCCATATTGTCTATAGGAAGTAGGGGGTCTTGAAACAGTGTGAAGGGGTCTTTAGAAACCAATAAACAGGTAACATACTCTACATTCCTGTCATCTCCCTTCTAAAGGATTTTATATCCCATGACCTGGCTTGACCAGGTCTGACCATCTGCATTAAGGATGTATCTCTCCCCAAACTTTATGGCCTGTAGAGAGAAGAGATGGTTATCTAGATGCCTGGTTCCAGAAGACAAATCTCCTCCAAGCTTTGTATTCCTACAGGTCAAATACAGGACACTGCCTAGAAACCATGTTGATACACACATTCATATATATATATTTACATGACATCATTCCTGGCGATTATTCTCTGAATAAACGCCACAGGGGTGCCTATCTCCAACTTCCCCCCCAAGTGCCTAACCCTAACCTCCCCCTTCCCCGCTACCTAAACCTAAGTCCCCCGGGGGGGGTGCCTAACCCTCCCGGGGGGGTTGCCTAACCCTAAGTCCCCCCCCGGGAGCCCTAAACCTAACCCCCCCCCCCCTGCGGCTGTCCGCTTGCGGCGCCCGGCGTCGGGGAAATGCGGGTGTCTTCATCTAGATGCCCGGCATTTCACCCTTGCCGGGATAAGACAGTCGGGAAGCTGGCTGCCGGTATATAGGCAGTTGGCTTCCTGATTGCTTCCCCTTCAGTGGTACCCACTGGTGCTTGACTGGAGTTTAGTGGAGATAACTGTTATGGTGGATACACACTGGGCGATATTACTGAGCGACTGCACGATTACGACATCGTAATCGTGCAATTGCTCAGTAATCGTGCACAAATCGTGCACTTTTATGACACACGATGTCGTCAGGTTGCTGCATGTTCAGGAATGGGGGGGGAGAGCCCGGCGCTGAACGATATCGTTAATGATATCATTCAGCGGCTGTGCTCAATGTCATGAACGACATTGAGCACAGCCTGCCGGGGATACACTACACGATATCGTTCAGGGAGCATATCGTGTAGTGTGTACGCACCTTAAGTGCCTGTAATGTGGTGACTGACCGGTTTAGGAGACCTGTTAAGTTCGTCTTCTGCATTTTCTCCACCTTCACTCAGAGCCAATGGAACCAATAAAACGGGTTTGCTCGATCTCCTATCACTGAGGGTGTGACTTATAGATACAATATTGTTGCCCAGTAATAAGATCAGTTTATTGTCTGTCTGGTATGCCGAGAAATATGGGTGTAAAAAAAAAAAAAGTTCTTTTTATGACCTTTTTGAGAGACCGTAGTATAAACCAGACACCTGCGACTAATTTGGGGTGGGATTCTTCCGCAGGCGCATATTTAACTTAACTAGAACAAATTGTAATGGAATCATACCATACCGAATGGAGCCGTGTTTCTGGTGACTACATAGAGAAAACGCTGTAGTTTTTCTTTTAATGCAGCAAATCTGTAATATAAACGAGGCGAGCTTCATGCTTTAATGTTTAAAAACCTATATGTTGTGTTATGCGGGTTTTTTTTATGCATGTAATATTACGGACTCCATTTAATAACAATACTAGTTGCCAGGGGGATTTTTAGTGCAGGATCACGAATACTTATGAATATGCCGCTGGCAATTTACCATAACTTACCGGCCCACGTTCTTCCTCCTAATGTGCATGCACAACGGCAGTCTGCACATTGTACTGTAAACCCGTCGTGGAATCGGCAAAGTCTGGAAGGCTACGTGGTGTAAGTGGTAGTCATGAACAGCAGCAAGCTTCGCTTATCGATGTTTTCTATATACTAAACAAAGGTCATAACCCCTTTTAGTATTCAGATCAAATGCTGAGGGGGTTACGACTTGTTCTTAAATGGAGCCTTAAGCACTAATATATTAGACCCATAATTTAACCTGGTTTAGGGGTCTTTTCTCTCCCCACCCCCTTCCACCTATCAAAGCCTCAACCTATTCAAGCGGTTTCGCACGCTAGCTTCAGCTAGCTTCTTCTCCCTATTCCATGCAGTGTGGGAGATGTTAACTTAACCAAGCGGTATGTTATTATTATTATTTTTTTAAACAGACAGTAGATTACATCAGATCAAGATTTTGGGGTTCTTATTTATTTAAAAAATGTGGCAAGCCACTGAAAGAGCAGAGTTCTAATCACCATAAGGAATATTTTTACTGGAAAATGTATTAATTGAAGCCGCTAGTCCCCGTTCTGGCGATCCGTAAGGCATAAAGTGATCGCGTACGTGGTAACACGGGTTCAGACAGCTACGCAAGTGCAATACAATAATATTGTGATTTGTCATCTGGGTCACCTCCAGCCCGCCGGAGCGGGATCACAAGATAGCTCTCCGACAGGGCTGCCCCGTTGAAATTAACGGGCTAACCTGATCTCAAAATGGCGTTAGCCCACGCAAGCAAGATCTGAAAAGCTATACATAGTTTTCTAAGGTGGCGGCTGCTGCAAGGGCTTGCGACTGGACTTATGTCCTGCGTTCTGTCTTATTACATCTTAGGGATACTTCATTTTGCCCTTAAACACACAAACAATACTTTCAGTCAATTTTAACGACCGAATTGCTTAATCAGCAGAGAAAACGTGAATTATAGGAATACACTACAAAACGTGGGGGAGTTTGGAAAAGAAAAACTATAATTCCACAATATATTAAAAATATTTTATTTGGAGGCACATTTATAATAAAGGGGACACTTTCTATAACCATAAAGAAGGGCCTTCTTTCTCCCTGAAGTTGCCAGTTTTAGCATTAATTACAAAATGAAAACAAAGTGATTAGTTAACATGAGGACATCATCACTTCTGGTGTGCAGTCCAGACCCTGGTAAGTGTCCATTTACTAAAAGTAGTTAGGCAATCCTGGATGGTTATATGGTTCAGTCCAAGCCCCCTTCCTAATAAATGTAATAAAGTTCAGTATGGTTATTCAAAACTTTTACGTCTGTAGTAGCAGCATCTGATAAGGGGATGCCTTTTAGGATTGTATTGCTAAATCCAAATGATCTAGAATTTAGGAGTCAACCAGTCAGATCTAGGAGCCATAAGGATCTTTTCGAAGAGCCAAATTAAGATGTGCACCCATTGACATCAATAGCAGCTGCTTTAAATTAAGTTTATAATGATTTCCTAAATTAGAAACTATTATTTAGAACCCCCCAATGTTCCCTGCTATCTTAGTCTCACTCTTGGCTATCTAGTCATTTACCCAGTGACAGCAGATGGTATAATGGGGAGGTAGAGGGAAGTCTAATTCTGCAGCTGGTCTCTCAGGATTAAATAATGTATTAAATCATTGGGTTTAACAAATGGTAACGTTAGTAGCGCGTGAGCTCACGAACGTCGTATTGCGGCAATGGTTCACTGTCCGTAATTGTCTATATATCCTTCCCATAATCCGCAGATCCTTCCCTGATGTTACTGAATTAATGTAATTAAATGTCGACATAGATCAACATACCCGGCATATATATTTTTTTTTTCTTTGCAAACAATTTTTATTAAAACAAAAAGAAAAATCTACATATACAGAACATCAAACTATACAAGCAGACAGAAATAAACGAGCACAGGTCAGGAGCGATGTCACGCAAAGAATAGCATTGTAAAGGACTAGTCGTAAGTAACCAGCTGTTAAGGCGGGTATCCACTTGCCGATTAAAATGAGCGATTGACCGATAATGATAATGATATCTGGCATGAAATTGTCACAAAACACGGGAGCGCGCATCGCTGGTCGTTTATGACATCAATCATCGCCTGAACATGCTGGTAAATCTGCCGATAATGACAGATTAACCATGTTCATGGATGAGGGAGGGTGCCTGCAGTGTAGGTACTGCACAATTTAATTTCAGTCCTTCACTAGTTACTTAGTGCATGTGCTCCTTTAGGCTCCAGAAAAGACAATATACTGTATGTATGTATGTATGTATGTATGTATGTATATATATATATATATATATAATATATTGTGACAGTCAGGTTAGGAGGTCCCTCTCCTGGGTAGGGGACTCCTTCCTTACACACACACAGCAGCAGGGAAGCAGCACACCAATCAGGATGCGAGTACAAGCTGGTCGGTGCCAGTCTTTATTGTGCAAAACAGAAATAACATAAAGAAAACATAAACATAAAGCCTAGCCCTGTCGGGGCACTAACTTCACAGGTGGTTCCCTCACTACCAGAACCTGGCAGGGCCTAATGCCCTCACCAGCAACAAAGGCACAGCACAACACTCACAGTTAGGTTTTCCAGTGTCTCTGAGCAAACTCCCTGTCTGCTCTCCCAGGTGAGACAATCAGCCCTAAACACACTAGGCTTATATTGGCCACTCTCAGGTGGAAAACTAACAAGCCTGTTACCAGGCTGCGAGAACCAAAACCTGGAGTGGCCGTGGGTGGAGCCCTCCCTCTCCTCTCACCCACAACCCCCAGGTCCCAAACCGGCTTTTCAAAAAGCCGAAACTCAAGCCTGCTACACTGCAGACTTTCTCCTGGGGGTTTAAAACACAAAAGACAGGAATCTGGGACAAATGTACCTGCCACAGACCACTTTACCAGTGATCCTATCACAATATATATATATATATATATATATATATATATATATATTTTTATTATTTCAATTGAAAACAATAGCAACAGGAAAAGGGGGGGGGGGAAGACTGAACCCTAGTGCAGCTGAACCCTCCCATTAAATACCTTCACAGTGGGGGAATGCCAGTATCCCTCTCAAAAGAAAAGGAAACATATCCCACATAGCATGTAATTATAAAAGCCCAAGATGGTAAATATATAATACTGGCAGGTCCAAATATGTCACTCAAAATTACGATGTAGAGACTAAGTTGTGGTCTCAAATAGCTTTAATATGGGGTGTTTTAGTATCTAGATCTAGGGTGTCAATATATATATACACCCCATTTAGCATAAAAGCGACCCACCCCCTTCTCAACCACAGGTATAGTTGCCCGTTTGTCAAAATAAAGCATTTGTAGCATTATGTTTTTAACTACTTGAAGAGCTGGTGCTGTGAAAACTGTCCCAATTACAAAGGATCGTTTTCTTCGCTACCGTTACAACCACCATAAGAAAGGGTAACAATTCTGCCTTACGACCCTGTAAATTCCAATTTGTAGAATTAGCACATAACATAGCTAGAGGTTCCTTCATAAGGCGTAAGGCACATGTCGTATTTCTAAATACCATAATCTTATCCCAAATTTTTCTAATTTTCCCGCATATTGTGGAAAAACGTATCTCGGGAGAATTTACATTTCGGGCAACATCCCAACACGTTGCCTCTGAATCTGAGACGTATACGCCCTATGACTGGTCCTGATATGTATCTCTTGCCAAATAGCTGAATGGAGAATTCTTGGAGGTTTATTGCTAAAGTGAGAGTTTTTAGAAGTGGAGATGTTGCCCACAGGGTATGCAGTGGGGAAGCCGGCGGACCTAATCCCGACATGCGGCTTCCCGGCAAGGGTCTAAAGACAGGCGTCGATATTTCCTGACGCCTGTCATTAGACATACGCCGGGAGCCTGACACCCGGCATCCCGATCGAAGGGATGCTGAGCGCGGATAGCCACGCGGTGGGGGTAGGAGGGTTAGGTTTAGGGTTCCTGGGGGGGACTTAGGGTTAGGCACCCTCCCGGGAGGTTAGGCTAGGGGAAGGGGGGTTAGCGCTAGGCACCCCAAGGGGGGACTTAGGTTTAGGCGGCGAGGAAGGGGGGGGGGTAGGTTTTAGGCACTGGGGGGGAGGTTAGGGTTAGGCACCCCTAAGGGAGGATTAGGTTTTAGGCACTGGGGGGGGTGGTTAGGGTTAGGCACCCCTAAGGGAGGATTAGGTTTTAGGCACTGGGGGGGTGGTTAGGGTTAGGCACCCCTAAGGGAGGGTTAGTGGGTAGAAATAGGTTGGTTAGTACTTACCTTAGAACTATCGGGATTTCCTCCTCTGCCAGGATGCCGCTGTCGGGATTCCAAACACCAGGCATGGGTCCGACGGTAAATCATACCGATTCCGCCCATAGCAACCATTCAGAATCTACTTAACATTTAACTAGCACATTCTAGAAAATAATAGCTAGAATCTGATTGGTTGCTATGGGCAACATCTCCAATTTTGAAAACTCTCACTTTAGTAAATTTACCCCCTGGACTCTTCTCCGTATGCTTTAACAGTACAGCAAGGGAATCCACCTGTGATATCTCTGAGGACCGATTTTGGGTGCAGCTTTTCCATAAAACCTCCGTTGCGCAGTAGGGATACAAAAACCATGTCTTGTATTACCCATTATTGGATATATTAATTAAGGGCCGTAAGACATCTGTATACCCTGCATATTTAAAGCACACCACACAGTTTATAGAACATTGCAGCGTGTCTTCTAGCTCTCACTGTGTATAGTCCGTGAAGTTTTATCTGTACGCTTTAGAACTGAGGTGCACCCAGCCTCCCAGACCCGCACTCACTATCCAATACTCAAGTGAGGTCATTCATATACCGAGAAAAACAAGACCTTGTCACAATACATATTTTGTTTCATACCCCCCCTCCTCCCCTCTGTGTTGCACTTTTCCTTTGTGATGTAGAAATATTTCAGGGGAAGAGTTTTTTTTTTTTGTTTTTTTTACCTAATGGTGAATTGAGAGGGGATGTTTGACAGGAACCGGTATGATTTACCGCCGGACGCAAGACCGGCGGTTTTGGAATCCCGACACCGGCTGCCCGACATGGGTGAAAATCCTGATCATCCCTTAGGTAAGTTTTCACTAACCTAATTCCCTCCCCTAACCCCCCTCTGGGGTGCCCTACCCCTAACCTACCCCCCCAGTGCCTAAACCTTACCCCGCTGCCTAAACCTAAGTCTCCCGGGCGGGGGGGGGGGTGGCCGGCCGGCCCGCCCTAAACCTCCCTCCCCCTAGCCTAACCCTAAGTCCTCCCCGGAGCCCTAAACCTAACCCTCCCGTCCTCCCTGCGGCTGTCCGTGCTCGGCACCCAGCTTCACTTCGATTGGAATGCCGAGCGCCGGTCTCCTGGCATCGGTACAATGACAGGCGTCTAGATTTAGCTGGCTGTCGGGATTAGGTCCGCCGGCTTCCCGGCTGCATACAGTTTGACATCCCCCTCAAACATCTGTAGAGATTCAGATACACTAAGGGCCTCTGTGGCTGTAACACATGTCCCACTTTCTTATTCCCCGTCTGCATAGGCCAAGCAGCGCCCCACTGATGGATCCCTCACAGAGTATATGCAGTCACCGTGGGAATGTAGAAGTTGCATGCGAGAGTTTGGGTTCACCGGGTGATACAACATGTTTCACTGCATATCTTAGTGAGAAGAACTTGATGCAAACATAAACATGACATTACTACATACAAGATGTACATATTTGCTGATTGTAACAAATTGTGGGAAAACCCTAATACGGCATGTGCAAATATTTACACGCATCCTTTCCCGGCTGGTTGGGCCTCCACATTATGCTGTGTGAAGACCCTTTCAGTGCTGAATAAATGACTGACTGTGACCTCAGGGTGTTTTGCCTGCTGGAAAGCTCTGTGCTCCTCTAAGTAGCTGAGGACAGATCAATAACCCTAACTTACTGTTACGGAGCAGGTGGAGGACATTAAAGATTTCTAAATGTTTCCAGATTTACATCTTCTCTGTCCAGAAGTATTACTAAAGGAATGGGCTACGGGGAGGGAGGGAGACGCAGAAAAAGATTAATCTGATATTGGGAGAAGTGGTGCACAATGTACTATGGAAAGAACACGTATCCAGCGCCTCCTCCACTAAGGTACAGTCTATAAACGCACTGTTCCTGCAGAATAAATAACAGACTAATCCGTTCATGCAGCACAAAGTTCCAAGTCCTCCAATTCCGGGTGTCCCCTCTTATATTTCCAGGGTATACTTTAACACTTATAAATAAATGAGGGTCACAGCACCTCCAAGTGAGTCAGGAAAAGGGAACATACCATAGCATAATGTCCTCACATGTTCACATGTATCTGTAAACAAGGGCATACAATAAATAAACACAGGATTGCAATGACATAAAACCCATAGGTAAGGTGGCTGCTGGTAATATCTCAGCCAGTGTATGAATGGTTAGGAACTTTAGCTTCAACGTGGATGCTGCTGGAAAGTGTAAATAGGTGGTCCCTAGAAACACCCTACAAAGCAGTACAAAATACGAATCTATATATTATAGAGATCGCGTGATAAAATAGTCCAAATACTGTATATTTCTTGCCAGTTTGGACTATTTTATCATTGTCTCTTTATATGTGTTTTATACTACATACTGTGTGTTCTCTTACCTAAAAGGGTTGCACTGAGTGAATTCTGGGCCTGATTCAGACCCGCTTGCGAGCGCTGAGCGCTCGCAAGCGGGTCGATGTTGGCCCAGTGTGCATGCGCAGGACGCAGCCGGCACCGTCGAGTGCATGCGCGAGACCCGGATAGCGACGGGCAAACCGTCGCTCCGGGTCTCGTACCAAAGGGGGCGTGCTGTCGATGGTGAGTGACAGCACGCCCCCTTTGGTGGGCGTGCCGAGGGCGTGGCTGCCCAGACGGAGGCGTACCCATGGGAACGCCTACCGTCTGGGGCCGGCCCCACTGACATCACAAGTGATGTCAGTGGGAGTGCTTTCGACTCTGTTTGAGCCAAAAGCACTCCAGGGCTTGCGGCAACGAGACCCTACCACAAGAGTCTCGTCGCAAGCCCGATGGTCGCGATGGTCTTGACCATCGCGACCATCTTCCTGGTCGCTCGCTATAGCTGTGGGTGGTCACCCACAGCTATGCGAGCGGCCTGGAGGACGTTCAAAGAAAAAAATAGCCCGGTCCTGATTCAGAGCGAGCGCTCTGTCAGAGTGTCCGGCTCTGAATCAGGGCCTCTAATCCTATTTGGTATTATCCCAGCATTCTCTGTGACTGGTGCCTCTGGGATAATACCAGAAGGAAGGAGATAATGCTCCAGTGGTAGCAGGACCAACCCTTATGCGAGTCATTGTGCTTTTCTCAAAATATCTCTTATGGTACTGCAACTTCACAGGCTCCTGTTTACATGGCAGCCTATGAAGATTACAAGGCAGCTGCTGCAATCTGTTCAGATCCCTCCCTGATGTAACTGCACTACAAAGCTCCGGGGCACCGCAGAGATGTGCGGGACTCACCCCCTGGCTACTTGTGACCCTCCTCCCATCCCCTGCGCCGCTCCGGGAAGAGAGAAGACAAGCGGAGACAGGTGAGTGGAAGAGCGGAGGGAGAGATGTGCGGAGCAGGGAGGGGGTGGTGCGAGGACACATCGGGCAGCAGCAGGTACAGCTAAGGGACACACGGGGGGGGGGGGTTTGGAGCAGGGTTACGGACAGAACCAACATGGGGGTGGGGCTAAGGGACACAGGAGCAGGGGGAGGAGAGGGAACATGTGGGGGCGTCTGGGTGCGGCATACAGCAGGAGGGGGTGAGGTTAGACACAGCAGTGGGAGCCACAGGCATTGGTGGCTGGGGGGGGGAGGGGGGGTCACAGACACCGGCGGTGGGGAAATCCGTAGGGGATGGTTGGTGTAAGTAAAAAAGTATAACTTTTCTGAAAAGCTGGCTCTGCAAAAAGAGCAGCTTTTTAGAAGTGGTACTTTTTGTTAGGGAGGCATGATGAATGAGGCACGATGAATACCTCCAAAAGGTTTTTTAAACTCTTAGCGAGTTTAAAACATGATTATCACTAGTAATTATGTCACGTTGAATAGGCCCTATAGTATTACATTGAAGCATACTGTATCTGTGTTGGTTTTTATCTTTTTTTTGTACTGTTTTTTTATAAAAAAAATTTTTACCTATTGCGCTGTGGTGTTTTTATGTTCTGAAAATAAAAATAGTAAAATAAAAAATGTTGAAGACAAATTTGGTATGTAACAAACTGCATAGACTAGAGTGTGTTTCCAGAAAGTGTGCGACACAGGCACTAGGATTTGTAAAAAGTTGTAGAGTAATTCAGCTTTCAGTCACTGACCAATACAGATGTACATGGGTGGGCGTGAGTGATCCCACTTCTGTGTGTTCTCTGTGCGCTAAATGTTCTGTAACAGGACGAAAACTCCGCTCACTGCTTTATTCACTTCTCCTGAATGTAACTTCTTCACCACATCCACTGAGTTGATTTAACCACTTAACTGACTATATTTTTTGTATCTAAATCCGCTCCTAAATTTTTTTTGTTTTAAAAATCGTTTTTTTCAAATATCGAAACCACCATCGAAACATCGCGACGATCGGCCGCTCGCTATTACTTAGTGGACGGCTTTACGCGACGCAGTGCGAGCACATGATTCAAATAGCCGGCCCCTTTTAGCCAGCGAGCAGCCGCAAATGGTGTCCGAGACTGGGTCCAGGCACCAGGTACGTAAGGGGAGTGAGGGGGGACGTTATCTTGCTTTTCCCCAGTGGCTGCTCAGTTCTGCAGGCGCTGGGTAGAGGGTCCTGCTTTGCTGACCGATCAGCAGTGATCGGCAGCACAGCAGACAGAGGGGGAGAGGGTGCTGACAAGAGCAGCAGCTGCGGGAAGATTCTCTTCCTGCAGCCGCCCTCATGTTTATCTGTCTGGACGAAATTTTACGTCCAGTACAGATAAAGAACTACCTGGTGTGGACCGAAAATTATGTCCATGCCAGGCAAGTGCTTAATAAAAAAATAAAAAAAAAAAGACAGAATTAAAATCCGAATGGCGAGTGATGGACACAATACATTATGTGCTTAAAAAATAAGTCTGCTCGTCCCCATACCCCCCCCCCAACCGCATGAAAAATTACTACATTTCTTTAAAAACACACCTACAGTATGACCTTTTTCTCTTCTATTGCCAGCATTGAGATCTCCTATATTAAGTTTTTTTAATTTTAAACACAGCATAAACTAAAGTTACAAAACTGGCCAAAAATGAAAGTGATTGCATGTTCATTTTATATCCCATTTTAACGTTGAGAGGAACCTGCTAAGAACATCAAAACAATGCTCTTATAAGCAAGCCTTTAGTATAATGTCTTGAGTCTGGGATGTATCCAGATCTTAAAAACAATCAATTCAAAAACCACTACACTTGTAGCGTTGTCTTCCAGCACACCTCTACATACATGGTGATTTGTGAATGAATGGCGCCACCGTGTGGTGTAACTGTTCACAGCAATTGATTTTACTGCACAGTACTTTGCCTATAGCTGTGTTACCATCTGTTATGAGGCACGCAAGTGGTATACCCTAGTGAGATGTTGACTGGAACTCCTGCATTGGGGTTATCAGGTAAGTTTGGCAACATTGCAATGACATCACAACAACTGGCAGCACCGTTCCCGGTATGTATCATGAACTGCACGATCACTTGCCATCTTGACGGCAGCTATAAAATCGCATTCACAAATGCAATTTAATAACAAAAAACATGATTAAAGTACCCATCTGTACAGAAACGTGTCACTGACGCACAGAATACAGAATTATTCAGAGGTGAACGCTAATCTGATGTTCCCGCAGCTGAGCGATTATCGGTGATTTGCGCATGTCACAGCCACATTGCGCACCAGCTGCTAATTAATTTCGATCGTACTTGCTGTGAGGATTCGCTTGCAATTGATTGACAGGAAGAAACCGTTTTGTCGGGGCTTCCAGGGAGTTTCGGCCAAAACGCGGGCATGTTGGGACAGTTTCCTGGGCATATAATAGCCAGCAATTGCGTACGCAGAGAACATAATTCCCGCGACTCAATTACCACATCCATTCTGAATGACTATAGACTCACTCCAGGAGTCGATGTTTTGAGGATCTGCGTACAGTGCTGTTTTGTGTACGCAGTTGCCCACAGCTACCAGGGCTCCGGTGGTGTGAGACGTCTGGCTCATTAGCATATTTTAGCAACTAAGCTGCAAGATTCGCAAATGAGTTAGCATTAGCGTACAATTCTGAATGAGGCCCAATTCACAAACAAGTTGTCAACATTCTACATGAACTATGGTTTTTAATACCACTGTAAGCATGTAGTAGTTTGACAGAAGTGAGTAAAGGGCCTCTGGCAGTTAAGATAGATAAAAAATGGGCATTAAAGGAATCATTATGAAATAATCTATGGGGTGGTCTTAAGATTGGTCTTTTCAGTAAGTATTGATTGGCGTGTGGTCGCCCTGTGCAGCATGTGCGAGCTGATTCACAGGCCAAACGTTATACAGATGTGTTCTTGTACCTCTAGCCTCAATACAAGAGTACTACTCTGCTAGCGTTGGGCGTCTTTTTTGCCGAAAATGTTTCTAAGTAGGACGCACCAGCAGACTGCGCTGAGTAATGAGATATGTGACACCTGTATATCTGTGTGCTCCTGAGTCTGTATATGGGAGACTGCGCTGAGTAATGTGATATGTGACACCTGTATATCTGTGTGCTCCTGAGTCTGTATATGGGAGACTGTGCTGAGTAATGTGACACCTGTATATCTGTGTGCTCCTGAGTCTGTATATGGGAGACTGTGCTGAGTAATGTGATATGTGACACCTGTATATCTGTGTGCTCCTGAGTCTGTATATGGGAGACTGCACTGAGTAATGTGATATGTGACACCTGTATATCTGTGTGCTCCTGAGTCTCTATATAGGAGACTGTGCTGAGTAATGTGATATGTGACACCTGTATATCTGTGTGCTCCTGAGTCTGTATATAGGAGAGTGTGCTGAGTAATGTGATATGTGACACCTGTATATCTGTGTGCTCCTGAGTCTGTATATGGGAGACTGTGCTGAGTAATGTGACACCTGTATATCTGTGTGCTCCTGAGTCTGTATATGGGAGACTGCGCTGAGTAATGTGATATGTGACACCTGTATATCTGTGTGCTCCTGAGTCTGTGTAGGAAGCACAATGGAACTTGGAATGAAAAAAGCCTTGGCCGCTACATTGTAGCACTTCCTATACAGATTCAGAGACAGTCGCACACAGATATACAAGTATCACATATCAAATTAATCAGCACAGTCTGCTGGTGCGTCCTATTCGCATTGCATTGTGACTTATAAGTATTTTCTGCAGAAAGGCACAAAAAAGACGGCCGGTGCTGGTAGAGTCTCACTTGACCTGACGCGCCGAGAGGGGCTGCAGCAAAGATGTGCATAAATGAAATATGTGCAAATATGTGCACATCTGCATAAATGAAAGTAAACACTGCATTGGGCGGAGATAACACTTGCATTGCTAGATTCCAACATCTGACTTTACAGGAGAGCAAGTGTTGTAAATATGACGCTTGTAAGGGGTGTGGTATACTAGGTAGTATTTCATAATGTTGACATAAGAATGTTGCCATGATCGACATTTATCATGTGGACATTGCTGAAATGTCGGCATGATACAACCGTCCCTGGCTGTATAGCAATGTTTTACCTGATCCCAAGGGCAGAGGTCGCTTCCAGGTCACGCGAGGAGCAGCTCCGGTGGAGACATTAAACGAGCGGAATTCCGGTGAGTATTTTTCATCTGACCTTAACCCTCCCGTCCCGCCGCCTGACCCTGATCCCTAACCCTCCCGTCCCGCAGCCTGACCCTGATCCCTAACCCTCCTGTCCCTAAATTTGACATTCTGAGAATGTGTCATTTCACATGTTGACAATGTGGTATCGACATTGTAAAATGTCGTCTGTATGGCTGCATCTCCTTGTAGGTTATTTATTCAAAACTTTACAATTGCAAGTTTGTCTTTAAGTCCTTTCATTGGTTTTTGTCTAGTTGCACTCAGGACCAGCAACCATACTAATATGGAAAAGCAAATGTAGCTAAAATAATTTAGACAGACGACCATTGGACGAACGTTCTATTGCAGGAAGCTTTGCAAACTATTAGAGGGAAGTGTCAGGCACTTGCGCGTGAATGTTTGGCAGAATATGAATGTTTGGCAGAATACTTAGTCTTCCAGGCACTTGTAGGTTTACATTGTTTTGGGATGAGTTGCTGAGCAGATAAAGCACACCACAAATTGCTGTGCGAGGTACTATAGGAAGTGTGTGTATAAACAGTACATGTTGACTCATGTTTGTTTGTGCAGAACACAATTCGCACATTGTATTCTACCTGCGCTGTTCTGTCATCGCGGGGTTTCCTACCCCCAGGCTGGCCGCGTTTTTCTCGTGTGATGTAGTCATCTGTGCTGTCACATTGCTGGAGCCTTTTTCTGGTGTCTCCTCTCATATCAGTGGTCAGACCTCCCTGGTTTCCCCCGGGACCCCCCTCTGCACTATGCCCTGTTATTTCTACATTGCAAAAACTGATTTTTATTTTTTTTTCCTACTCTGGAGGTACAAACTAAAAGCCACATTAGCTTCTGTTGAAACCTGTGTTAACTTGACGCTCATGTGTAATCGAGTAACAAAAAGCAGCTGCTTTTTACCCATGTTAAACAGGTGTGAAACCTACTTTGAGGCTAATTGTAGCACTTGGTCACTACACATAGGGCAGACTTCATAGTCCCTTTTGCTGGCACTTGGATTGGGGTTTTGACCAGGGCTTTCCTTGCTCTTTGCTGCACTCCTCATCCACCATTATTGTATTGCTTTAAATTTGGGCCACTAGCTGCTGCTGCTTTCACTCCAAGTACTTATCCTGTGTACTGTTGGCTGGTCCTGTTGCTTGGAAGATCGCCCCTCTGTACTGTTGCAGCTATGCACAGTATGTTGTAACGGCACTACCTTTATAGTCACCATTAGCATTGGATGGGTTGAGTGCATTTTTGTTATCTGGTTTCTGAAGTCAGTAAGTCTTTATAAATGACTAGCACTTACTGACATGGGGAGGGCCGCCCCCCCTCCCCCCCTCCCAAAGCAATTCAATTCAATTGTTTTGGGCGCTCATTAATTACTGCTGTTATCGTGCCTAAACGTACAGTTTAGCCAGATGAAGCAGTTAAACCCTTCTAAAGTCCTGGTTAGTGCGCCCAGACTCTGCACATTTCTGCTCATCACCTACGTTGGCTGCAGGCAGAAATGTCTGCTTCATTAGTTAAGGCGCCCTAAAAAACAATGGAATTCCCCCCCTAGGTGTTATATTTGAATTGTGAAAATGGCGACTGTAGATTTATGCGGTGTTGAACATACCTCACAGCGCAGTGTTCCCTGTCGGCGGCTGACCTTTCGCACAGACCAGTGCGGTCAACTGGGTTTATTGCCTAATTTTAGGGATAGCCAAAGCGTAGATCGCGATCGACTGGTCGACCGTAGAAACTCGACCAATCAATCACGTTGGCCCGTCCTCGTCACCAGCGTCCAATAAGAATCAGTGTGGCTGCTGCACCGAACTGAAGCCGCGGCTGTCTCTGGCAGCTTTCACTGACAGCAATAGCCAATAAAAATCAGGCTGACTCGAGATGAAACGAGTGGGACGGAACTTTGGTCACGGACAAGAGATGTTCTACAGCAGTGTTTCCCAACCTCGGTCCTCAAGGCACACTAAGAGTCCTGGTTTTAGTGATATCCATGCTTCAGAACAGATGGTTAAATTAAAATAACTGAGGTACTAATTAAGACACCTATGCTCAAGTATGGATATCCTTAAAACCTGGACTGTTAGTGTGCCTTGAGGAACGTGGTTGGGAACCCCTGTTCTACAGTCATGGAGGATAGTGACTGGGTAGAGCAGAGGCGAGCTAAGGAGGGGGACCAGGGCTGACCAGCCAACTCTAGGAAGAGTCTTGGTGGTTCCGAACTTCTTCCATTTACGGATGATGAAGGCCGCTGTGCTCATTGGGACCTTCAAAGCAGCAGATATTTTTCTGTACCCTTCCCCAGATTTGTGCCTCGAGAGAATCCTGTCTCGGAGGTCTACAGACAATTCCTTGGACTTCATGCTTGGTTTGTGCTCTGACATGCACAGTCAAGTGTGGGACCTTATATAGACAGGTGTATGCCTTTCAAAATCATGTCCAATCAACTGATTTAACCACAGGTGGACTCCACTTAAGCTGTAGGAACATCTCAAGGACGATCAGTGGAAACAGGATGCACCTGAGCTCAATTTTGAGCTTCATAGCAAAGGCCGTGAATTCTTAAGTACATGTGATTTCTTATAGGGGAATTCAATATGGAGCGAAAACTCAGTTTTTGCGTTAATATCGCACCTATGATGTCATTATCGCTGGCTTTAGTTTTACACTGTATTAAATTTCAAAGACTTCGCAGGTTCGAAAAGTCTTTGAAAAAAACAGGGATAACTTTTCACCACTGAATAGGTGGCGAAAAAAAGTGCAGAATTGGGGTTTAGGGGTGCAGGCTTAAAAAAAATATCCTGCACCCCTGGGAATGACATTTTAAAAATAACTGTGTCAAATTTTTTTTTTAAAAAAAATAGGGACACCCCAAAAAATAATTAAAAAATTGGGGTGAAAAAAAAAAATGAGAAAAAGTGTTTAAAAATAGGGAAATAGGTTCAGGGCTATTCTGCAAGTATGCGGCAGGTGTATTCTAGAATAGGCTATTAGCGGCAGTTGCTTTGTTGCAGAATTTTTAAAAACTTACTTTAGGGACATAAAAATATGCTAGTACCCATTTTCATGTACCCCAAATTTGGTGGAACCACTTAAAAAACTCTGCAACACTTCTTCAATGTCGGTAAAAAAACACCTGCTGCGGCTATTTAAATCCCCGACTTTCATTTGCAGGCTAAAACGGGGGTACCCATAGTGATCCCCCATGTTTTTACAACTTTAGGAGGGTCCTACAATTTTTTCCAGGAAAATTTCGTAGTTTATCGCAAATCCCACTTCGCCAGGTCCCGTTTTCGTAGATTTTATATTGAATACGGGGATAAAGCGGGCGCGCGCCCGATACTTTATCCCTGAAAACTCTCCGATGTGGAGCGAAAAGTCCAGAACGGACTTTTCGCTCCCATATTGAATACCCCTCTTAGAGTTTTTTTTTTTTTTTAATTAAATTTGCAAAAATCTCAAAACTTTATACACATTGTCATTATGGGGTATTGTGTGTAGGATTTTGGAGGACAAAAATGAATTTATTTTATTTTGGAATGAGGCTGTAACATAACAAAATGTGGAAAAAGTCAAGCACTGTGAATACTTTCCGGATGCACTGTATATCTATATATGTGGGTGCTCAATGTCGTTAATGACATTGAGCACATCACTGCCGGGGAAACACTATACACGATATCGCTCATGGAGCAATATGGTCTAGTGGATACCCACATTAACTGTGCACACATTGCGGGTAGCATACATGTTATCCCAGGATCATCAGCAGCGGCTATTACTGTGGCGTGTCTCCTTGCTGTGCAAGGCGTTAGTCTGACGTTGTCGCAGGACAGGATGCTGAAACATCCAAGCACATATACAGGTTGAGTCTCCCATATCCAAATATTCCGAAATATGGAATATTTCAGCATGACTGAGATAATGAAACCTTTGATTTTTGATGGTTTAATGTACATAAACTTTGTCTAAGGCACAAATTATTAAAAAGATTGTATAAAATAACCTTCAGGCTGTGTGTATAAGGTGTATATGAAACACAAATGAATTTCATGTATGCACACAAACTTTTTTTGATGCACAAAATTATAAAAAATATTGTCTAAAATGACCTGCAGGCTGTGTGTATAATGTGTATATAACACATAAATGCATTCTGTGTGTATATTTGGGTCCCATTTCCAAGACATTTCATTATAATATGCAATTATTCCAAAATACGGAATATTCCGATATCCAAAATACCCCTGGTCCCAAGCATTTTGGATATGGGAGACTCAACCTGTAGAATAGTAGCGTTCCCGGTCTATCACTCCTGCATGGACCACCCCTAACGTCCGGCTCTAAGGAATGCTGCTACTGCTTTATCATATAACCACCTTTATACACACATTTTATTATGAGACTAAACACTTGTGTTGGCGTGCTTTAGCAAAGTTATTTATAAATACGCACTGGGTCTGTACACTTGCTCCGGGTATAATGGGTTGGGTGTGTTATGTCAACAAGAACATTGCAGGCAATGACTTTGGTTAATAACACGGCTGATCATGAAAGATATACGTGTACACTAGTAGGAATTATGTTAAGTACCATAAGATATGGCAGTGTTTCTCAAACTCTGTCCTCAGGACCCCCCCACACGGTTCACATTTTGCAGGTCACCCAGCAGGTGCACAAGTGTAATCATTACTCACTGACACATTTTAAAAGGTCCACAGGTGGAGCTCAGTATTTCACTTGATTCAGTGTGGAGACATGGAAAACATGCACTGTTTGGGGGTCCTGAGGACCGAGTTTGAGAACCTATGAGATATGGGATCGCTGGTGTCAATCCATATTTGGGCTACGCTGGGACAATGATAGTCCTTAAATTATATTATATATGGCCCCTCCTCGCTTGCTTTTCTCTGCACGTCCTTAGTTGTTTGATGCTACAGCTTTATAGCGTAAGACCGTCTGGTATGTTATATACTCTGTCTTATTTGATTGTACATGTCTAGTACTTTTCTTCTCCATTGTGACTGCTGTACTTCTCTGTGTTTCTGTATGTGTGTTATATGTGCTTGTCTTGTTAAAAATGTAAATAAAAACTAGTTTTGTTTTTATTTAAAGACTCCGCCATAACCTAAAATATTAGTTTTGGGTGGCATTGCGTAAGAGGAAAATGTGATTACCTACAGATGTGTCCTATAACACCCAGCCTCAATACGCCATGTGACGTAAGACGCCTGCTGTTCATGAGCGATGCAAGTAGGATGCATCGGCACCAGGAGGCTGCGCTGATTAAATTGATATGCAAAACTTGCATTACTGTGTGCGACTGAGTCCGTATACGAAACACAACGGAACTTTGTCGTGGAGAAAAGCTGCGGCTGCTACATCGTAGCACTTCATATACAGATTCAGACTTGGTCGCACACAGACATACAAGTGTCACATATCAAATGAATCGGTGCAGTCTGCTGGTGCGTTTTGGTCACATCACATTGTGACAAAGGCCCGTACTCAATTTGGAGTGAAAAGCAGTTTTCGTGTGTTTGCGGCGAAACTTTTTCGCGGGTGACGTCATTTTCGCCTGTTCTGCTTTCACCCCGTATTCCATTTGAAAGACTTTCCGCCTAGTCGGAAAGTCAATGCAGTGTACTAGGCGAAAAAGATTCGCCAATGAAT
The DNA here is from genome assembly GCA_031769625.1 of Taudactylus pleione. Taxonomy (NCBI): domain Eukaryota; kingdom Metazoa; phylum Chordata; class Amphibia; order Anura; family Myobatrachidae; genus Taudactylus; species Taudactylus pleione. The sequence continues at coordinate 4,052,752 of JAUIMM010000146.1, read as the reverse complement.
AGCAGGCGGAAGAAAGTGCAGAATTGGGGTTTTGGGGTGCAACGTTGCGGGAACCCCCGTGCAGCCTTCAGGCAGTCCCCCAAAGGTAAACTGTCAAAATTAAAAAAAAAACTTAGCGACACCCCAACAAATTACTTTGAAAAAGGGGGCGGAAAAAAAAAGTTTGGGTACAACGTTAAAAACTAGCGAACTTTACTCTAGGGGGGGGGGGTCCCCAAGTATGCCTCAAGTGTTTTTTTGATTGCAGGGGCTTGCGGCAGGTGGATTTTTCACGATTTTTTTTTCAACTTCACTTTAGCAACTTTTAAATATGCTGACCCCCATTTTCAAGTACCCCAAATTTGCTGGGATAAGTTATTTTCTGGAAAAAATACTCTGAATACTATTCTGCATCACGTATAGAAAAACGCAATTTAGCAGCTATGGAGCCCGTTTAAAAACCCCAAATACCTTCAGCAAGCCAAATTGAGGGGGTACCATAGCTAACCCCCCCATGTCAGAGCATCTTTTGGGGGGTGTCAGGATGATTTCCCCAAATTTGACAGCACTCTCCGCTAGTTACAGTATTGCCGGGTGCCATTTTCGCATACTTTCAAATTGAATACGGGGTAAAGCGGGCACGCGCGCGATACTTTTCCGCCTGCAAAGTAGGCAAAAAAGTATCTCGGCTCATATTGTATACGGCTCTAAAACACATTTTTTGGGTGAAGGTGCAATAAAGATGCTCTGCAAAAGCAGAGACGCACGGGACCTGGCGTGCCGAAAGGGTCTATTTGGCGTGGATGCCGCAATGGTGTATGAGGACACCTGTAGGCCCCCTGCGACTCCATCTTGGAAGGACCACTAATGGTTGATGGTCAGAGCAGATGCCTCACCTGCTTGGGGTAGGTGTTTTTCCAATTGCGGTGTTGTCAAGTCCCGTCCTTTGTTAGCTGCTAAATGGAATTATCTTGTAACTGGGCTTGGGCAGGTACATGACCTGGACTATGTAACTTATGCTGATTAGTTAGATAAAGGAAAAAAACTTTAGTTTAAAAAAAAAAAGTAGTTTTCAGGAAGGTACAGAAACATCTCACCTCCGCGCTCTACAAGTCACGTTAACATAACACGTCAATGCTGTGCGACTCTGTAGCGCTGAACGTCTTTTCTTTTGACTTTTTACCTTCAAATGTGTCTTACTCGCAAAGCGATGCGAATAGGACGTACAAGCAGCTTCTACTGATTAAAATAATATGCGGCACGCCTATATTGTGTGTGTGAGACCGCGGGTGTATCTACATGCCAAATGCTACATTAGTGTCGCGGCATTGCGCGACTAGAAGGGCTGTTTAGCACGCAAGGTAGTAAGCTGTATGTGGAAACCTGTTTCATCGTATCTTCAAAGTATCTAGATTCATTTAATATAAAAACAGGTTCTCAGGACCCCAAACGGTGCATGTTTTCCAGGTCTCCTCACAGAATCACAAGTGACATAATTAGCTCCACCTGTGGTTCTTTTAAAATGTGTCCATGAGTAATGACTACACCTGTGCACCTGCTGGGTGACCTGAAAAAATGTGAACTGTGTGGGATCCTGAGGACCGAGTTTGAGAACCACTGATATACAATATTGGCATCTAACCAGTAGGTGGTGCTGTTGTCTCATACTTGTCACGTTATATACTGCACAAGCTTCTGTGTTGTGAGCTAAGAATCGCAGCACTGATTGTGTAAGGTGTTTTTATATACTGTATGCTACTATTTGTATGGAGAAAATGCTTATTGAGCAGTTTGATTTATAAAATGTGTAATGGAGAAAACCTTCCCACAAATTAAATAAACCACCTTCTTTATGTTAATGTCGACCTTCCGTTATTTAGCAAAAACTTAAGGGGTAAAAGTCTGAGTATTTCAGAAATGTGTCCATACAAGGAGGCGGAATGTTAGAATAAGGCTTAGGGGCCTATGTATTAATCATGGCACTTCCGCTATTGTTAATCTGTATCGTGGCAAATATTTTAATTTTGAATGAAAATATCCCAGCTATGTATTAAACTAAACCCGCAGGGACAGCGGCAGCAATAGTCTCTCACATTTGTGAAAGTCTCCTCCAGGGGGAAGTGGCACTGCGTATGTGCACAGTGTAAGTTCCCGCTACTCATCGGAGGCTGCAGGAGAGGGATCGGAAGGTTTCACTCCTGCAAGTAAAGTCTCCAAAGGCGGTTTTCACCATCTAAAGACCTAATTGGCACTGCAGATTGCAGTCTCTATTATTATCAATAGGGACTTAGATCTGACCCCTATGTACGAAAATCTAGGAAGCGAAGCTTTGGCCCCTGTCAGTTTACACCATCCTTACATAGGCCCCTTAATGGATGACCCCAGAATTAATATAACGTGCACTGCGGCTAGGCCTCGTATATAGCATTCCTGCTAGGCTGTTTTAGCAATTTTTAAAAGGGCAGAATACGCCCTGCCCTTTTGGCTGCACCTCGCTAAAACATGCCGGGTGCCGTCTTCACACACGGGTCGAAGTCTCCCTTGAGTGGTAAAAATAGCGGTTCCATCGATCACTGCCATGCACACAGCATCTATTCACAGAGGGAGGAGAGCTTGGCGGTAGCCCGGCACGTCCGTAGGTGCCGAGCACACCCCCAGGAATGATGAAAAGACATCTTAAAGACACGCCCCTTTTCCGCGCACTAGAGTGCCCTTTTTAGGTCCAGCGTCGGGCCTAGAGTAAGCATTGCATATACACACAATTGTTAATTACAAGAGTATAAAGTTCTTAAGGCACACCCACTGTCTGTCTGGCAAGCGTTCGCTTCGCAGAAGCTTGGCTGTGGTCGATCGTTCAGGTGCCGTTACTCTTGGTAACATACAAAGTACATAATGCACTGTGCCATAGTGAAGCTTTGAGACTTATTGGTTAATGCAGTGGTTCCCAATCTGGGTGCTGACAGGGGAGCCACAGGTCGGTGGCCCAGGACCATATTAAATATTTCTGGTTAATGTGATGGGTAAAACCAGTCCTGGTGGCTGACCCACATAAAATATGTGGAAAAACACAAGCACACCCCTGTGTGGTAGAAGGTTTTGTCGGCGCTATAACCTAGCGCTTCCCTTAAGGAAGTATTTAATAATTATTTATCCCCTAACTTGACCAATGTTGGCACATAGAAGCATTTATTCGGCTTGGCTTCCGTGATGTCATTGATCTCCTAAATATGCCATAGTTGAAGTTCTAGTAATATATTAACGTGAACATCGTCTTTCTGTCAACACTTTTGAAATGATAAATCCCAGTTGCATGGTGTAGTGCTGTTCTTGCTGCATGCTTTGTCTGTGGGTTGGAATGACTGCTTTATCCCTGCCAATGCCAATGCCAGCAAGACGTGTGCTCTCTGGGTGTCCATTCCAAACTCTGATCCCTTGGCTCAGATTTGTATCTAAGATCATCGGTGTCCATGTCATACATATGGGAATTGTGAATCATATGTTCTAAAACCGATCCCCATGATGGCTGCGTGTACTAATTCTTCCTTTCGTGCTTCAACATCCATTCAGTAGGGAGTCACTATATAATATAAATCAATATGAAATCCAGTTCCAAATCCATTAATATGGTCTAATCTGTCTGTTTGTCTATCTCATATATGTATCTATCTTATATCTATCACTTCGATCTCATATCTATCTATCTCTCTATCTCATATCTATCTAATCTCATTTGTTCAGATGTGAACTATATTGTAATACAAGATAAGTTAATTCAATGGAGCCACTTAACTAATTGATCTAGTATAAAGGTGTAAAGACTGCCGGTATAAATGTTTGTTTTCCTTACTGGCGATTTTTATATTTTTACACCGTTACATGCCTAAGGGTCATTATGGCACCAATGTAATTAGATTACTTACATACATTACATTTACACATACTTTATGCAAATCAGCCTGAATACTGTAACACTTTGGGAAGTACTTATTTGTCATAACTCAGGGACACATGCTAAAGAGAAAATAAATTAATTCCTTCCTATCAACTGCAACATAAAATGAGCACTTGCAAATAACATCACCTGCTTACAGCATATCTGATTGTGGGGGGATGAGACAAATAACATCACCTGCTTACAGCATACCTGATTGTGGGGGGATGAGACAAATAACATCACCTGCTTACAGCATACCTGATTGTGGGGGGGATGGGACAAATAACATCACCTGCGTACAGCATATCTGATTGTGGGGGGATGGGACAAATAACATCACCTGCTTACAGCATGTCTGATTGTGGGGGGATGGACAAATAACATCACCTGCTTACAGCATATCTGATTGTGGGGGGATGGGACACATAATATCACCTGCTTACAGCATTCCTGATTGTGGGGGATGGGACAAATAACATCACCTGCATACACCATACCTGATTGTGGGGGATGGGACAAATAACATCACCTGCATACACCATACCTGATTGTGGGGGATGGGACAAATAAAATCACCTGCATACACCATACCTGATTGTGGGGGATGGGACAAATAAAATCACCTGCATACAGCATACCTGATTGTGGGGGGATGGGACAAATAATATCACCTGCTTACAGCGTACCTGATTGTGGGGATGGGACAAATAACATCACCTGCACACAACATACCTGATTGTGGGGGATGGGACAAATAACATCACCTGCACACAACATACCTGATTGTGGGGGATGGGACAAATAAAATCACCTGCATACACCATACCTGATTGTGGGGGATGGGACAAATAAAATCACCTGCTTACAGCATACCCGATTGTGGGGGACGGGACCAATAATAACACCTGCTTACAGCGTACCTGATTGTGGGGGATGAGACAAATAACATCACCTGCTTACAGCGTACCTGATTGTGGGGGATGAGACAAATAACATCACCTGCGTACAGCATATCTGATTGTGGGGGGATGAGACAAATAACATCACCTGCTTACAGCATACCTGATTGTGGGGGGATGGACAAATAACATCACCTGCTTACAGCATATCTGATTGTGGGGGGATGGGACAAATAACATCACCTGCTTACAGCATACCTGATTGTGGGGGATGGGACAAATAATATCACCTGCTTACAGCGTACCTGATTGTGGGGGATGGGACACATAGTATCACCTTCTTACAGCATACCTGATTGTGGGGGATGGGACAAATAACATCACCTGCATACACCATACCTGATTGTGGGGGATGGGATAAATAAAATCACCTGCTTACAGCATACCTGATTGTGGGGGGATGGGACAAATAACATCACCTGCTTACAGCATATCTGATTGTGGGGGATGGGACAAATAACATCACCTGCTTACAGCATATCTGATTGTGGGGGATGAGAAATAAAAGTGAAGCTGGGAGAGCGGATGACAGGAGGTGTTAGTACATCCCCACCATACATGCTCCCCTCAGCCACTTGCAGTGTGCAGCAGAAATGCTCAGACTCTTTACCTCCCCTGGCTGCTTAGTGTGTGAGTGATGGCACAGGAGGGAGGACTGGCACATGTGCCTCTGATGCCAGTGAGTGTCTGCCTCCAGTACTGAACTAGGAAGGGGTGGGGGGCTGTGCTGCTGCCTGGACGGATAGCAGAGGGTTAACTGCTTGCTATAAAGAGACCCTGTTACTCTGCAGCCTGTCGGAGTATTAGCAGTGCCCTGACCTCCAGCTTGCCATGGCATCGCTCCTGCTCTCTGCGTGTGACATGGGCAACCTCTTCAGCCTGGTGAGGCGTCGCTTTAAGCGGAGGAGGAAGAAGCGTTCGGAGAGGAAAGGTAGGAGCTGGCTCCGTCTCATTAGGGGTCACTGTGGGGAATGTGGCTGGCTACACCAGCGCTGCGGCAGCGTCCTGTTTGTGAAATGAAACAATGTAACACTTTACATCCTGCTTCGGAGAATTTAACTCCTAACGTTCCAGTGTGTGACATTTATCAGGAGGGCTGGCTACATCTGTGTATCGCTGGCTGGTTCAGTGGTGAGATGTTACTTATATGTTTGAGGTTCGTGTTGTACAGTGTCAGCTGGAATCGGCAACTTATAAACCCCATAATAAATGTATAGCTGGACGTAGGAACAAGATCTGTGTGTCTGTATATAGTAGCCAGGTCTGCCTGGATGCCTAATTGCTATTTATATGAAGGAGTGATAATGTTGCATCTGGATTATTCCACAACTAAAGGCCCCCATACATCAGAGATTGTTTGCAGCAATTTGCAATCGATTGTGTACAAAAATCTTTCCCTTTTTCAATCGATTGTGGCAATTCTGCAATCGATTGAAAAAGGGAAAGCTTTTTATACAAAATCAATCTCTGATGTATGGCTGCCTTAACTCGTATACGTTTTGCATGTGATCAAACCCACCTTCCCTTCCGTCCCACAGCGTGTACTTACTGTACCTAGGGGTCGCCCCTAGTCATCCTGCTCCCCTGCTGTCCGTGTTATCCATGAGCCTGTGTATCCAGCTCTGCCACATCCCGGTGAACCGATCGTTTCAGCCCCCAGAGTTACATTGTGGCTGATCGCGCAACAAATGCGTGCACGCATCTCGCTATGCGATTTCCTGTGCCTGCATACGGTACGCTATGGATCGCACTGCGATCGCACCATGCATTCCTTTGGAGACGCGGTCGCGTGCTCAGTGCACGTATCCACTCACGGATGCGAGTGTCGCACTATGCGTGGCGAGATTTGCCGCGCCGGTGGCAAGGATGTTGCTGGGCATATCTGTATTCGCTGCAACACTACTTGCATTGCATTCATAGCTCCATGAAACTTTCTCTAATTTGTGTTTAATTATGAGTGCTGGGATATAGAGGTGTAGTTTCATCACTGTCCCCAATGTATGGCCAGGTTCATTGGGGCATATGTACTCTATAAATGGGGCATATGTACTCTATAAATGGGGCATATGTATCAACGGTTGATGTGAAATTAAATTGTGAAATATAGATCACCAACCAATCGGCTTCAAACTATCATTTCTTAAACACAGCCTGCAAAATATAAGTTAGAAGCTGATTGGTTGGTTATATATAATTTCTCACAATTTTATCTCACATCAAACTTTTATACATATGCCCCTTAATATGTGATCAGCTATTTGTTTTCAACTTTGCCAGGGTGGTGTGAAATTTTTATTTATTTTTTTTTCAAACTTAATGAAGCTCTGCTTTATTTCTATTCTAAATTATTCCTGTTTTGCATGCCATTTTTATTTCTTTATCTATAGAATTACAATGGCATGCTTAAATATGAACTGTCCAATTCCTTGTGTTCTTATACGTGCACTTATATAAAGTGTATGTGTGACACTGATTTAAAAAGTGTGTGTGTGTATATATATATATATATATATATATATATATATTTATATGTGTGTGTGTGTATATATATGTGTGTGTGTGTATATATATATATATATATATTATAGAAAAAAATTATATTCATATAATGTCTCTCTCGTATGAAGACTACAAGGCACTTACCCCTATGGACAGTGTCTGAGAAGTGTGTCAGTGACTGGCTGGAACCTGATTATTCATTTGTCCTCTGAGTCAATTATATCCAAGGGACGGAGGATCAAGGCTCCATACCTCCTTTTTACAGATGGTTTTTCGAATCTCTGAAGGAAATTTTCTATTAAGTGACGGCTAATGGCATTGCAGTTAAGGTTGATTTAGAAATCGGAATAATCACAGCTGCCCGTGGACAAGTTAATTTAAAAATCCAAGGCTCCCGAAGATCCATTAGCATGACAGATATAAGTGTGATAAGCCAGAGCGTGTGATCCATTGGCTCTCGCAGGATTATGAGTGATAACTATAGCAAATAGGCTGAGGGACTGACATTCCCCCTTCTCCGCTCACCTGTCATTGGGAGCCTCCGCTCCAGCACAATGTCTCAGGCGACTATGGTGTAAAAATAGGAGGCTCGTTCATATACCTTCCCCACTGCTACTGTATAATCAGACTCATTGCAACATCACTGTAATAATCATCCTCTTTCTATTAAAGGTATTTAGGCATCTTAACCACTGGGGTTAAATAAATAAATACAAATAGTTATAATTTACTAGCGTGTTTTTTTTGTTTTGTTTTTTGGGGGGGGGCACATAGATGCTAGCGGTTATAGAAATTATTGCTTAAAATTCTTCACCTACACCTGTGTTCAGGGGAGGTTGCACATTACAGGGTAACCAGTTTTATTATTGCCCTTTTGATAGCTGTATTGCCTCGTAGTTGAAGCATTTAAAACTTTTGCTATCTGTTCTAAACCCTAATTGACATGCTTTCCAGATTCCTTACTAGGTTTTCTCACATAATGTATTCAGTCGGTACAGCTTTATCTGCTAAGTTCCCAACGAAACGCCGGCTGCGCTTCACTGACCTTTCCATCGCAGTGTCTCGCTGACTGGGGCGAGACCCGTTATCAGCACACTTCTCGGAGGATTGAGTTGCTGGAACTTACCCGTTGGTAAAAGGCATATGTTTTTATAACCGCTTTTTATTTTCTAAATCACAAAAGGTGCAGAGCACAACAGGAACCGAATTACCATAAGATGCATGTAACATTTAGTGTAATGGGGCCCATCCATCAGCGATGGATTGCCGCGATGCGGGAACCCTGCATCCCAGAAATCCAACATGTTGTATTTTTCTGATTCGACGATCGTGATCAAAAAATTATCGCGATCGTCAAAGCGGCAACATTTAACATGGAAAACGTCTGCGATCTGGCGACGGAACGCAGAACATCAATGGTGGGAGGTCGGAAGGTTCCATCCGGAAACGGCGGCATTTCCCATCGCATCGGCTGATCGCAAAATCCGCTCTCTGATGTATGGCCACCTTAAGGCAATAAAGTTGTCAATTTTGAAAACCTTTTTATCACTTCCCTAACATGGGGCTATATAGAGAGAGCATGCTATATCACCACGCTAAACTATGATGACGAGGGAAAATAAAATACATTAAGAGCTATTCTTTTAGTGGGCAACTTGTCGTGGGTGTTTTGTGTTTTTTTTTTTGTTTTTTTTTTGAGCTAGACATCCATTCATTAAAGTCTATGGAAATTAACCCCATAAAGCATACACTGACAGCACTACAGTTATCAGGCTCTTGGGATCTGTCAATTTGTCTGAATGAGAAGCACATGGGAGAGGGAGGGACCCCGGCAACACATTTGCGATTGTGGCTGAGAAAAGGCCACCTGCACGTTAGTGTGTAGATATCTCCTCGAATGTTCATTTATCTCAAGACTCCTGGGGTTGGGTGGAGCGCAGGTAAATTAGATCATTTCTTCCATTTCCCCACTGTATTTTTTTAAAATAGTAAGCTTCAGTTTCAGGAGATGTCCTTTTATTCACAAAAATAGCAATTTAAAATCCTGTACGAACGCAAACCACTGGCTCACCTCAATAACCAAGAGGGTTTTTTGTGCTCAGGTAAATGCCTGTTTTGTATGATCCTTTTATTTTCACTGCGAGAACCTTTTTAACTCTTATGTATTGATCTGCTGTCTGCAGTGCCTAAAGCTGCGTACACACTAGACGATGTTTTGCACGATTTGCCCGACTTCGACGCATCGGCACGGAAAATCGCGTAAATTATGTCCAAAATCGTGAGTGTCCACTCATGATGCGATGTGCTTCCCCGCGGTCGTATGTTGCATCTGAAGATCTTTCCTACAGCCGTCAAGATCTGCCAATCTCGTTAACAGGATTCAGGTCGTTGGTCAGATCGTTTGTCAGATTGGACAGTTTATGCGAGATATCGTGTGTCTGGGAGTGCAGGGGGAGATCAAGGGAAACCATTGACGACATCAGATCTTTTGCGAGTAGTCTAGAGCACAGGTTCTCAAACTCTGTCCTCAGGACCCCCAAACAGTGCATATTTTCCAGGTCTCCTCACAGAATCACAGGTGCAATAATTAGCTCCACCTGCTGATGTGTTAAAATGTGTCAGCGACTAATGAATACGCCTGCTGGGTGATCTGGAAAATGTGAACTGTGGGGGGGTCCTGAGGACCGAGTTTGAGAACCTCTGGTTTAGTGTGTAAGCACCTTTTAGACTTGGGCTTTTCTCAGGTAATGGAGTTTTACATGTTTGTGTTTTTTTTATTTTTACCCAATATCTCTCCTCTTTAATACATTGCCTAGCAGTAATCCAGGTGGTGGATTTTCTAGGACTTTATGCATAAAGGTTTCCAGATAACAGGTCTCATACCTGTCCTATTTATTTGTTATCTTTAGGGTGGGATCACACTTCTCCTGCATGCATTATTGTGCGACCCCCTGCCCCCTCCCCCCATGCAATGCGCATCGGAGAATAAGCAACAGTGTCTCATTGGGCTGGTCGGAATGGGTATGGGATGCCTCCTGTCCCAATATGGACAGCGGTATCCCGATGGTTGTTATCCCGACAGGGGTTGGGTAAGTATACGAACCCCCTTTCCCCCCACCCCACCAGCCATCTCTTCTTGTAGCCTACCCCTCCCTGTTAGTCCCCCTCCATTGTGCCTAAACCTAACTCCCCCTCCCCAGTGGTGCCTGACCTTAACCCTCCCTCCTAGGGGTGCCTAACCCTAACTCCCCCGCAGCTAACTGGAATCCTTTACTGAAGCAATACCCTTATCCAGATTCCTCAATAAGGTTACATCACTTGTACTAGTGACCTAATTCTTGCTGGCTTTGTTCATGCTGACTGTTGGGCACTTAGTAATCTGTTGCATAGTACAGAAAATAGGCTTCCATAGCAAGTTCACAGCACCAGAAGAATATATGGGGGAGATGTATCCAGCAGTGTAAAGAGCGGACCAGTGGGGGAATTGGCCATAGCAGCCAATCAGCTTTGAGGTAGCAGTTATCAGGTATGTTCTATAAAATGATCGGTGGAAGCTGCGTAATATGGAGAACGTCTACACTTGTCCACTCTTTACAATGCTTCATATATCTCCGCCCTATGTCTATTATATTGCTAGCCAGGGATTGTTCTCTCCTGTTTCCATACAGTGAGATGGCCTAGGTGCACATTGGGTAATGAGGAAGGGGCACTAATGGGACTTCCATGTGAAATATGCAGAAATGAGTTCAGTGTAATATTGGTGCTTGGTGGGTTCTTCCAGTTCTTGTCTTGAAACTGTACCTGTTAGGGGGGAAATATTCCTAAATACACACACGAGACTTGGGCGCTCCCAGGCAGATGAACGTGACTATTTGGCAGACGTTGGTTTTGGCTGCTCAGACACCAGAGAGGGGTCCAGCTTCTAGGATAATGTATACAAAGGGGTTCGATTTGGCACTCGCCCGAACCCCTTTTTTTTTTTTTTTCTCACACAAATGCCTTTCTCATTTCATGTTGTTGATCACTATAAAGTCACTTAATAGTGTTGAGCCACCACTTCCGTCCTGTCCAGCATACATAATGGAATGGAGTCTTCCAGTGTCCAGAGTTGTGCAGCATCGCTCCTCCACAAGAAAGTCATCACTGATGGTGCCTTGTTTTCTAAGGCAATGGAGCGCACTGAAATGATACCTGGAAAATGTGCGGCAGCACAACATTGGAGACCCACCAGAGCCCTTTGCTGATGGAAAGGAGCACTCCGGGCTGTAGTGTTACCAAATGGCCCCATCACATTCAAAAGTGTATTTCCAAGTATGATGTCTGACATGAAATCCCCTTCTCTGGAGTTCTTCTGGGACCATTTCTGAAGGGTGTGGTATGATTGGTCGACAGTGACATGAACTGTCAACAAGCTGTCCCTGGTGGTCTATTGGCTTCATACCTTCTACCGGCAGCAGTATCCTCTTCTCCCGGGTCCCGGTGGTCACATGAGAAGCCGTTCCGTCGGTGACATCCCAGCAATGGTACTCCAGTGAGTGTTCTACCCCCTATCCCTCCCTGTAGTCCCTAATCCTAACCTATCCCTGCAGCCTAATCCTAACCCGCCCAATAGCACCTAACCATCGTCATCCTCCTCATGTCTTTCACATAGCAATTTTTCAGATGTCGACATTGTGAGGCTGTCGTCATGATTGTCGACATGGTTACAGTCGACCAGATGCCTTTCCGATGGAACCGGCAGCACACCGTACAGGTTGTGATGTACAGTCAGTTGGTGGAACCGGCTGCACGCGGTACAGGTTGTGGTGTACAGTCAGTTGGTGGAACCGGCAGCACGCGGTACAAATTGTGGTGTACAGTCAGTTGGTGGAACCGGCTGCACGCGGTACAGATTGTGGTGTACAGTCAGTTGGTGGAACCAGCTGCACGCGGTACAGGTTGTGGTGTACAGTCAGTTGGTGGAATCGGCTGCACGCGGTACAGGTTGTGGTGTACAGTCAGTTGGTGGAACCGGCTGCACGCGGTACAGGTTGTGGTGTACAGTCAGTTGGTGGAACCGGCTGCACGCGGTACAGGTTGTGGTGTACAGTCAGTTGGTGGAACCGGCTGCACGCGGTACAGGTTGTGGTGTACAGTCAGTTGGTGGAACCGGCTGCACGCGGTACAGGTTGTGGTGTACAGTCAGTTGGTGGAACCGGCTGCACGCGGTACAGGTTGTGGTGTACAGTCAGTCGGTGGAACCGGCTGCACGCGGTACAGGTTGTGGTGTACAGTCTGTTGGTGGGCTGTTGCTTGCCTGTGTTCTCTTGCACTTTGAATGAAAACAGACTCCTGGAACTTGATATGCATTTATTCATTTTTTTTTCCCAATACCTTTTTATGTGTACTGCATATACACATGTGCATTCCGTACTGTGGGGGTGATTCCGCTTCGTCCGGAATTGCAAAGCTGCACGCAGACACCCCCTGCTACATTTGCGATCCCAGCACTGTGACCGAGTTCGCAGGCTAAGATCACCATGGCAACCATCGGTCGCGATGGTTGACGGCGCCGGGCCACCAGCCAGCTGAGTAAGCTGAGGCTTAGGCTGGCCGGCTTGTGAGGCCAGGAAACTGCGTCCATAGACACAGTCCCTGGCCTTGCCACTCACGGGCCGCCACGTCCCCCTATCCGGGAATGCCGGCTTGCCCCGCCCCTCCCCTTAGATGCCTCTGTCTGTCAATCGGGCAGAGACATAGAAGGGTTTGCGTGCAATCACGCAAGACCCATTCTGCACCCTCGCGAAATGGGTCCTGCGCACGGGCAGATTCCCGGCAATCTGAATCAGACCCTATGCTTTTAGTTCAGCACAGTGTTTGCGTACAGTAATTAGCCTGCCAAATGGTTAATGTGCCGCGCAGTATATAGAAGACCTAGTTCTTGCTGGAGCAATGGTTGCTGCTGAGGGAAAATTGAAAGCGCAATTCAGCATTTTCTTCCCAGACACAATTTCATTTTTTTATTTTTTTTGTAATTCATGGTTAGTTACCACAAATCGAATTGTTTGATTTATTACTCCATTATTCTCCGGGTAAGTCAGTGCATAGGCATGATTTGAACTCTTCAGCCGAAGCAATTCTACATTTTTATTTATGCTATTTATTTTTAGCAAAACCTAATGAACCAGTTGGGCCTAAATGTAGCCATTTTTTAAAGTATTCTTTTTTTTCTTTTTTTTCTATTGCAGGAGTCTGTCATAAATCAAGGAGCTAACTGCCCTCTTGCATACCTTTTTTTTTTTTTTTTTTTGTCTTCTGTAAAAAGCAGTACTTTCTCTTCTGTAACATTTGCAATATTCTCTTAATTTTGTGATCTTGCAAATTGTATTGAAGGGTAAGTATGCCTCTCTGCAGATGACACAAAGGTGTGCAACAGGGTAGACCTACCAGGAGGGGTAAAACTAATGATTAATGATCTAGGTAGACTAGAGGAATGGTCATGAACGTTGGCAACTACAGTGTTTAATGTCAACATTTGCAAAATCATACACTTCAGTCTCAAAAACCCAAAGGCTAAATATAGAATTAATGGCACTATAATGGAAACTACTGAGGAGGAAAGGGATCCAGGTGTCACTATAAGGTAAGTAAGCAATGTAACAAAGCAATGAGAAAGGCAAGTCAGATGCTTGGTGTATAGGGAGAGGAATCAGTAGCAGGAAGAAAGTGATAATGTCCCTGTATAATAGGTCATTGGTATGGCCTCCTCTAGAATACGATGTTCGGTTCTGGAGGTCATATCTGCAGAATGATGTAGACAGATACTGTACAAAGAATTGCAACTAAAATGGTGCAAAGTCTACACAACAGAACTTACCCAGAGAGACTAAAAGATCTTAAAATGTATAGTCTGGAGCAGAGAAGGGAAAGGGGGGACATGATAGGAACTTTCATATATAATATTATTATTATTATTATTATCCTTTATTTATATGGCGCCACAAGTGTTCCGCAGCGCCTTACATAGTACATAAACTAACAAGTGAACAAGAAACAAGTAACTTACAGTACATTACAGTGCAGGACAAGGACACGATTTATATACATTACTGCAATAGTGATTATAACACTCACAATAAGCAGCAGGGAGTTGGCAGTCACGTGTTAGGTGCCCTAATGGGGAGTAGAGAGTAGAAGGAAATGTAAGGAGAAGAGGTCCCTGCTCGTGAGAGCTTACATTCTAAAGGGGAGGGGCAGACAGACAGACAGGACAGTTTTGCATTCCATGGGATTTTTACTTTCAGAAAATCTAGGTCTTAGGGTGAGGGGTACAGGTATTTAAAGTGCACCATTTTGTGAATACAGCCACAAATTGCACTGTTACACGCCTTGCACCTGATTATATATCAAAGGTTTTAATAAGGTACAAGAGGGAAACATTCTTCAAAGGCAGAGAAGTGTTAGAGCATATGAGAACATAAGACTGGAGGGTGGTGGGTTAAGGGGAAATGTGAGGAAAAAGTACCTCACAGAAAGGGTAGTGGATACGCAGAATAGCCTCTCATCAGGGGTGGTAGAGGCTTTTATACAGTAGAGCGATTTAAACATGCTTGGGATAGACATAGGGATATCCTTACAAAGAACTAAGGCTCAGAGTTATCAACAAGTGATAACCAGAATATCCCTTGTTGATCATCTTAAATAGTGCCCCAACCGACCAGCTCCTAACTGTCACTTTTCAAACACATACCAGTTAGGAGCTGATTGGTTGGAGCACCATTTAAGATTAGTAACAAGTGATAAGAGAGTTAAGGGCACCTTGCAACATGACAGCCAATCCGATGGCCGACCTATCGGGCGGTCCCCACACACTGAGCGATCAGATCGGCTGCTATATCGCACCGTGTATGGGGGCCTGTGCCAAAGAATAAAATAGGGTTGTATTTACCATAAGGTTAGGAAAGGGGCAGACTAGATGGGCCAAGCAGTTCTTATCTGCTGTCTAATTCTATGGGGGCGATTAAATTGTTTTATCGCACCTTATCTCCCGTCTAAAGTGACGGGAGATCGGGGTGCGATAGTCAATTGTTTTGGGGCGCCCATGCATGTCGCACCCAAACAGACAGGGTTTAGCAGCTTAAACCCATCTAAAGTCCTCCTTTGGGCGCCCAAAGTGACGACTTATTGCGCATTTCCGCTAGGCTGCAAGCAGTAATGAGAGACAGAGACTCTGTAGAAATGTTAGATTTATCTCTTCGAAGGTACTGTATTTATTATGCCTCTATTAATTATTTGAAGTATATATCTTCCATTAGACAACATAGACTTGCTGAAATATAGAAGGCTATAGCGATGGTTACTGGATGTACAGTGTATTTAAAATACATCATTGTTGGTTGATTTGCAGAACAAAATATAGATATAAGTTGCCCATAACAACCAATTAACTTCACGTTGGCATTTATCGAGTACATGTACTGGTCCTCTTCTATACTTTATTTTTCTCCACTAAACCAAATATAATGGCTTGCCAGGCATGCTGGAACTTGTTGTCCAACAAAAGATAGTGTGCGAAACAGGCTGCTTGTCACTGTTCTAGGGCACAGGTGTTGGAGGAAAAATTAAATCCCCAGCCCCTGTGTCATGTTGCTGAGCCATAATGAGGTTCCCTGCATGAGACACAGGTTAAATGACTTATTTGCAGTCTTGTCAGAAGCGATCAGGTTTGGCATTCTCCTTTAAACCTAGCTGCATTTCTGTCCCCGGTTCAAGAATGAAATTGAAATAATGTGGTACATAGCTAGAAAGACACCGGGGACCGTGGCACAAATTAGAACTGTCACAAATATTTTACAGCAGCTGTGGAAAATGAGGCTGGATGGTGTGCACTAAATGTCCTTGAAAATCTGCCTAAATGAGTTTTATTAGAACTGCTTACTGAATCATTACCCAATTTACTAGTAGCAGCCCCCTCCCCGATTCACCTACCCTCTTTTTAAGATGGAACTCCTAAAAGTAATTACATTTCCTATTTCGTAATTCTTTTCCGTGTAAAGTTAATTATATTTTTAATTATTTATTTTTTTAGTTAAGTGTTCCAGGCCCATTTAGATGGTTGCATATAATTTTCGATACAATGGCATGACCTACACACAGGCTTTGTGGTGCCTAATCCGGACTTCAGTGTCAGCTCTGGTCTCAGGGATACACCTGTCCTTTGCACACACCTTTTTACCTTGATAATATGAACTGCAATTTAAAGGTTCAGCAGGGATGCGAGCAGAGAACCTAATTCACTAGTGCCTCGGAGCTAGTCGTGGTGTTACTATATCACGCTCGGCACTTAAGTCGGAAGATGCAGTTTATCGCGACTAAGCTCTGCGAACTAGTGGCCGTTAACGACATCTCCAGACCTTTAGTGTGTTTACAATTAAATAGCTCCTGGCACCCATCCTGGGAGCTACTACATCCTCTCGCTTGTAATTGAATTCTCCCTCAAAGGTTACCAAACCCGAATGTATTGGAGAGAGCTCTTATGAGGTGGTGATAAGTCTTAAGGCACACACCCACGAGACGACAGGCAAAATACTGCACGATTATGACATTGTAATCGTGCAGTCATTTGTCAGTGTGTGATGAACCTGCACTGACCGAGCAGTCGTTCAGTGCAGGCTCATCAATCATCTGCAAACATGTTGAACCTGACGATATCGTCAGGCTGTACAACATATTTGTACGATTATAGATGAATAAACGACCAGCGATTATAGTTATCGTTCAATCGCTCAATTTTAATCGTCTAGTGGATGTGTGCCTTTACACAGAGGAAGGGTCCTGTCTGTAACCCCACGGAGGAACACTGCAAGCAGACCCTGTTCTAGTCACTTTTAGCCCACAATGGCAGATTACAGGGATTGATAACCATACCTGGAGCAGACTAGAGATATTTGACTTCTCATTTACATGAGCTATGTAACACAGCGTAAAGCTGGGCACACACTCTGCGATTCTCTGCCCAACGTGGCTAGATCCGTCAGATAGGACTGATTGTGTAGTGTGTACGCAGCACCAGGGTCCGACAGTTGGTCTAAAACATGTCTGATTGGCTCCCAATATAGCGAGTGCTGCACACAGTCACATTGTATGGGTATCATCCAAAAAGTACAGTGTGTACGTACCTCCATAGAGGTCTGCCGATAGTTCATACACGTCTCGCGTGGGGGGGCGTTTGTGTTTAAATCAACTGACGAGACTTTCCTTGGCTTGTCAGCAAACGAACAAATGTTATGTCATAGCAACGTGTTCCAGTAGTAGATCATGACGGCATGTGTAGTTCCACACCAAATGATGTGCGTCATGTGGTCAAGCTTCTACACAATACAATAGCAATACCATAATGACAAATATTGTACCTGCTCTTCCTGTACTGTCTGTCCAGTCCATCCCATTATTATAATTAGTTAGCATTTTCCTGCCTGAAAGCGCAGTTATCTGACAGTGTATATGGAGACACTATGGGGGTGATTCAATTTAAAGCGATGCTGAATAGCTCCAGGAAGGAGTTCCCGTAGCTTTTCAATTGACCGCGCTGTCGGTTGGTTTTATTTGGTCTTGTTGGTATCGTTGGGCAAAATCTTAGCGTGTACCCAGCTTACAGTATGTCAAATATCTCTAGTTTTGTACAGGCGTAAAAACCTGAGTATGTTATGCCGACCTGTTTTGAATGTCGACATACACTGTCAACATAGTGCTATTTCACTCTTTAAATACTAAATCGAAATCTAGCACTAGAAATGACACCTAAAAGTAAACCAATATATATTCATCCAACGATGCTACCAAAAGACAGACACTCTCATGGAGACAGCACTATTGGAGCAGCCAGGACTAGGATAGGAAAATTGGCCTGGTCCCCTCTGAGCACACACACACTTGGAGCTGAAAAGGTTAGTTGGCCAAAAACCATTTATCAAGTGTCTGCTTCATATTTCTAAAGGCTATAATAGCCATAACATAAACTAAAAATGTGCTGTCACCCATAGAAACCAGCAGGAGGCTAGATTGATATTACCAAGACTGGTGAAGCCAAACAGAATGTTATAGCTGACGAGATTATACATTCATGTACAGTATAGTCTCGTCCGTCCCTTCTGCTGCCTGTATACTGCTTTGTCTTAATGTGTTTTCCTGTGTGACAAAAGTACTAATCTAGTGTGCGGTTACAATGCATAAGGCACAAAATTCTGGAAAAAGTGCAAAGGTATGGAATCGCGGTACGTGGTTGCGTCAAGCACCATATGGCGCAAAAATGCTAGGTGAATTGGCCCACCTGTATGATGTCTGCGGCAAGGACAGGATTTGTTTACTTGCTCTGATAAGTAGGCTGAAATGATTCTTCTGTATATACCAAGCATCATTGACTCCTGTAGAAGTCCTAGGTACCCTTTCTATAAATAGTATTTCCCTGCCTTGTACCATCTACATTTATTCATGGATGCCCTTCTGAATAGTACTGCTTGCCGTGAATTATTATACACTGAAAGTGTTTCTGTACTTGAACTGTAGTCCTCCTGAGATTTGCTGAGAGTGACTTCCATGGGTTATTAGTTTTATTTGTCCCTTTGGAATGCAGTCCATAAAAATGTCTTTTTTTTTTTTTCTTTTACCCCCAGTTCAGTCTGTCTTGAGTTATACATACAGTGGTTGCGTATATGTTGGACTCCACTCCGGGAGATCCCTGACGCGTAGATCCCAGGGGCAAATGCAGTGGGCGTGTCGCCAGGTATGCAGTCGGGAAGACGGTGGATCTAATCCCGACAGCTGGCTTCCCGGCTGTCATATCCCGGCAAGTGTCTAAAGACAGGCGTCGATATGCCGATGCCTGTCATTAGACATATGCCGGGAGCCTGACGCCCGGCATCCTGATCGAAGGGACGCGAGCGCGGATAGCCGCAGGGGGGAGGGTTAGGTTTAGGGTTCCCGGGGGGGACTTGGGGTTGGCACCCCCCCGGGAGGTTAGGTTTAGGCTAGGGGAAGAGGGGGGTTAGCATTAGGCACCCCAGGGGGGGACGACTTAGGGTTAGGCATCCCCCCAGGGAGGTTAGGTTTAGGCAGTGGGGAAGGGGGGGTTAGGTTTAGGCACTGGGGGGAGGTTAGGGTTAGGCACCCCTAAGGGAGGGTTAGAGTTAGGGGGTAGAAATAGGTTAGTCAATACTTCCCTTAGGACGATGGGGATTTCCTACTCTGCCGGGATGCCGCTGTCGGGATTCCAAACACCGGGCATGGGTCCGGCAGTAAATCATACCGATTCCTGTTGCCATGTATCGCGTTGTCTCACCACTGATTTGTGTCATTTTGCGGCATGAAGCCACAGTAACCAGATTCACAGCTACCTCACGGCCTCGTCAGTTTTGCAAATGAACAGTATGCATGAGCGTTGTCAACTCTTCCCAGAATGTCAGGAGGGCTCTTTTGACATTCATAGTGCCCACTATTCCTGGGAAAGTAGATAAGCATGGTGTTCTGTTTGTGTGCTTCCCAGATTCATCTCCCACTCAGTGCTTTCCTTCTATTACTGTAAGGGGTATATTAACTTAAGTGCAGGTTTTTAGAAGATGAGATGTTGCCCATAGCAACCAATCAGATTCTACATAACATTTATCTAGCACCTTACAGAAGATAATGGCTAGAATTTGATTGGTTGCTATGGGCAACCGCTCCAGTTCCCCACTTCCTCATTGGATATTTAAACGGACGGCAGAACGGGTGGCATGAGACTACTTTTGTAACATAAAATGGTTTCCCAAACATGGCTTGCCTAGTTTAAAAGTTTTTTTTGTCAAAGTGCTTATCTATAGCAAACCTTATCTACAGACGGCCTTGTATTTCATCTGTCTTCCTTTATATAAATATATAAAGTCTTGGCTTCATCAAACTATATTTCTTTTGCTATTCATTCCCTTGACCCTGTGCGCCCATAAAATTTACAGTCTGTCCCTGAAATAGTCTCTGGTCATAGATCTTTGAGAGAGTCGTACAATGAATTATTCACATTTTGTTGGATAACTGTAGCCTTGAATACGAAGCCATTTTATTCCTCATTGGAAAATGAGTCTTGAAAAATGCATTCATTACAGCAAGGTTTAGCCAGGCATGATGTGAAGCACTGCTGCTATTATTCTCATCTGCATTTTAACGTAATGGCAAATTACTGGTAATCCAGTCTTTCACTTTGCTGACTATGCTTACTCCTTTTATAATGTTTGACATTAACCTTAAGTGGTTTTCATTACATCTTTGCCTCCTTCTTACCATTTTTCTTTTATTGCTGTTTCTGCAACTTTTTATATATATATTTTATTGGCTCCTAATAAGTTGTGTTAAGTAGGGGAGGATTACAAAGTAGAATATTACTACATAACAGAGGAATTGTAGGCTATCTGTAGGGTCACTGTTAAATGGTAACTACCAACAGCTCCCTGGTGCCAGCCCCAATGGACAAGTATACTCGTAGATCACGATGGCTGTTTCCACAAGTGTCCCAGGGAACTAAGGCTGGTACAGTTCCCTCTTGTTGAACCTCAAATTTAACTTTACACTAATTGTACTCTTAAATTACCCCCCCCCCCCAACCTTTATTTGGTTTAGTCGATCCCTGTATTAACACACAAAGGGCTCGATTCAATTCAACGTAAGGAACTCCCGGAGCTATTCAATTCAGCGCGCTGTTAAGCCCGACTAAGGATTTCTTCTTGCATCCCTTCTGGGGTACGAGCAGGAATGCGACAAAACTACAGATGCAATGCTGGTTTTTTTGCCCTTAGCGCGGCGGAAACAGCATCCCGCCGGGAAGTTTAGTCGGAGAATGCCCGTTCTCACGACTAAACACCCTGTTTAAGGCGCAAGGGGTGGGAGAACGGGCATTCTCTGATTTCACAGCACGCAGAATTGAATAGCTCCGGGAGCTCCTTCCCGACGCTATTTGATTCGTGTTCAGTTGAATCTGGCCCCAACGTAGAAAGTGCTAACTTCTATCATAGCGCTGTTGACACTGCCTCCTTGCATGGCAATTGGAATATTATTTTTCATGAATCTCTTTTGCTATAGTGGCCAATAAAATATAGAACGGCTGTGGGACTGCACCCCGTCAGCCCGATGTGCTCTGTTTAACAGCAGCACATGGGTCTATCGATAAAAGGATTTAACGCTTTATTCAACAAATGCTTCTTCTCCAGCCAAAATATTTTTTCCTTTCACTGCACAAAATACTGTCTGTATCGTGAAATTTCAGCCTTGAAAACAAACTAGATAAGCTTGGTAATAAAATGTATAAAGCTTATATGTAGTATTATATCCTACTGTGAGTCCCCTGAATGATGTTATGTGTTACTTTTGTATGTGCCAAACACTTACAGGTTTCTTTTCTTCCCTCCCATAGGCACAATCACGAAACCAATGTCTGAAGGTATGCACCAACTGATATTTTACTTGTTTAATAATGTCAATAACAAATGTATCCGTTCTGCCTCAAAGTATCAATGGAACTGTTGCGGCTTCCAATTTTGCACCTCCTATGCCTTCATATAGGGAGATCTCCCGTTTGTGGGCTGTGGACAGTATATCTGTCTCTAAATGCATTTACGATGAACGTTTGTCTCCCATGCTAAATGAACCTTTAAACTTTAAAATCTATTTTTTATTTTAAATTGGAATTTCATTGGCGTGACAGCGCAGGTGTAGTTACTGGTGGTTTGTGCTGTGGGGGAAATGCGTTAGACCCTTATCTTGTACCTGTGGTAGTTCTTGTAGACTGCCGACGTTCTGCTGGTTTTGGAGAACATTGGGGGGAGATGTATCGAGCCTTCTAAAGAGTGGAGAAGTTACCCATAGCAACCGATCATCTTGTATGTTTCATTCTATAGAAAGCACTAGATAAAGGCTATATAAAAACTGATTGGTTGCTATAGGTCACATCACCCTTTTAGAAGGCTTGATACATCTCCCCCCTCATTGTACTGATTGTCGTCAAAGTGCATTCCTCGGTTTCTCTTAGTGGCCAGAAGGTGCTCTTAATGTTTAAATGCTCTACTTGTTTATAGCTCTTCGTGAGGCTTAAAGTATGTGCTTAAAATGAATTTCTCCTTTGCTGGCTGGAAGTATAGAGTTGGGACCTATTATCCTTAATGACTGGGACTTGGTGTTTTCCAGATAAGGGGTACTGCATACTGTACTTGTGGTCTGATGTGACTGATTAAATATTCTCTGTATAGTGAATAAGACGTCGATATATAAATAGACTGACAATCATTAAAGAGCACAGATGGTTATTTATCTAGTTCTTTCATAACATTTTGAAACCTTAACTGATTTTTGGATGAAAGGTTCTATACCTGTGTTTATCCCTTCCACCTGCAACATTTACATGAGCGTGTGATGTGTAGGCTCCGACATTATTAATGACTCTTGCTCTCTGTAGGAGTTACGTGTTCATCTGACTGTCCGGTCTATAGTGGAGTAGTCAAGTTCTCTCTCTTGCAGATATGATGCTTGGTGTATGCACATCTCACAAAACGATTACAGATGTTTCCCATATATTGACTAAGAAATCCCGTCTTTGTTTAATTCATCAGCCACTGTGAAATTGCAGAGCTCGGCTGCATAAAATCTGCATTTATCAAACTGTTGGAAAAATCCCTGAGATAATGAAGTAGGAACTCCTGCCTTAGCAGTTGTATATAGTTGTAGCACCTTTTTAATCTTACGGCTCTCTAAGTCCATGTGTTCAATTTGCTGGTTAAAAAAAAAAATACCCAGCAAAGATGCAAAAATGCAATTTATAAAGCTATAATGCCAGCAGTCCACCATGAGACCTATGAAGTGATGAAGTAGCTGTTGCTATCACTGAAGGACCGTATGTGAGACTCCCACTAAATTCACATTCCTCCAGAAAGGAAAAGGACTTAAGTTAATAATTTTGAATTCCAGAGCTTAATCCCCTGTCAGAAATGACAATGCCACATGGAAGGAGCCAAACTTTTTCAGCTCTTCCTGCAAGGAAAGTGACCTACTGTAAGCGGGGAAGTTAGTAGTTACCGAATAAAGGGGGTCATTCAGACCCACCCGCGAGCGGCTGTCCGCTCGCAAGTGGGTCGATGGTCCCCACTGCGCATGCGCACGACGGAGGGAGCTCCGTCGTGCGCATGCGCGAGACCCGGCGAACGAAGGACTTTCCTTCGCTCGGAGTGTCTCGTCAAAGGGGGCGTGCTGTCGATGGTGACTGACGGCACGCCCCCTTTGGTGGGCGTGCCGGGGGCATGCCTGCCAGATGGAGGCGTTCCCAAGGGAACGCCTACCGTCTGAAGCCGGCCCCACTGACATCACTAGTGATGTCACTGGGAGTGATTTTGGCTCTGATAGAGCCAAAATCACTCCTGGCCTTGCGGTTGAAAAACCCAACCGCAGGCTTTTACTCGCAGTTCCGATGGTCGCGATGGTCAAGACCATCGCGACCATCATTCTGCACGCTCGTATATGCTGTGGGTGGTGACCCACAGCTATACGAGCATCCAGGAGGACGCTCCATATTAATGGAGGTGGGCCCTGATTCAGAGCGAGCGCTCTGGTCAGAGCGTCCGGCTCTGAATCAGGGCCAAAGTGTGATATTTGGCACTGATTAGCCCCTCATGCAAAGTGAAGAGCTTTGTATGAGGGCAAATCAGCACCGAATATCACACTTTGGGCTGTATACTATTAGTTTCGCACCCACGATACTTTATCACATGACAGACCTTTTGCCTACACTGCGTGTTTTGCATGCGGAAAAAGTATCGGGCGCGCTCCCGCTGTTCGCCGTATTCAATCAGGAAGGACGTGAAATCGACACCCGGCTAAACTGAAAAAGGCAAAAAGTTTTGTCAAAAATTTGGAACTCAGCCTGACATCCCCCAAAAGATGCACTAACATTGGGGATCACTATAGATGCCCCTGATTAGCCCTAATGAAGGTATTTGGGGTACTTAAGTTGTGTCAGTTGTTGCCAATTAGCGCATTAACACAAGTGGTGAAAAATAGCATTAAGCAGTATTTTTTTGTGAAAATAAGTACTCCCAGCAAATTTGGGGTACTTGAAAATGGGTGCTAGCATATTTTTAAGTTGCTAAAGTGAAGTTTTAAATGATGTAAAAAATCCACCTGCCGCAAGCGCCTGCAATCATAAAAACACCTCACCCCCATACTTGGGCTCCCCCCCCAGAAGTCTCTTTCGCTAGTTTTTAAGTTTGTCCCCCAACTTTGAACTTTTTCTCTCTCAAAATGAAAGTACTTTTTCGGGGTGTTCTAAAGAATTAATTTTTTTTGACAATTTTTCTTTGGGGGACTGTCTTAAGGGTGCAGGGTGGTTTCCAGAAGTTTGCTATTCATAGGCGAAACTTTTCCGCTGCTTACAATGCATTGAATTTTCACATACGCGAATAGTCTTTGGAATTGAACACAGCGGAAACTTTCCGCCTGCCAAAATGGCGTCATCCGCGATACTTTTTCGGAGATTCTGACTTGCCTCTAATTGAATACAACCCATCTGTAACTATTTGTACTATATGTATATTTGTGTGGATTCCTGTTTTTGTGAGGTGTAGGCAGCGGGTTAATTTGTGCTGTGCAATGCCTTTGTTCTATAAGCAGGGTAGTGCTAATACAGCTGTTATTTATAAACCAGCCACCTTTTGGGGTCTATTTATGACTCATTGCACATTTGTTCTGCAAAGCAGGGGGTGCTCAATATGCTGCCCTGTAGCTGCTGTGGAACTACACATCCAAGCATGTCCTGCCACAGTTATACTATTAGTGCATGCTAAAACACTGGCAATGCATGCTGGAATATGTAGTACCACACAGCAGCTGGTGGGCTGCATGTTGAGTACCCCTGCTGTAAAGTATCGTCTGTTATCGCTGCTGTTCTCAGCTATAACCCATAAATTACTGTAATAATGTAACTGGATACACTCATGCCAGAATAAGGGCTCACCAAAGAGTTTGTAGTAAAGTGATAGTGATCGCCATGGCTCTTTATTCTGTTTTCCTTATTGCGCATGCCATCAGGACTCGCAAGCATAGGAAAAAGCCACAGGAGGGAATTTTGGGGGCAGCAATGCTTTCCTCATAGGCTAGACATCTGAAAATGAAGTTGGATATCAGGATGAAGCTTCTTAAAACTTTGGCTTTTTGGAGCTTGGTTTATTCCAGACCACAGTGCCCATTGACATTTGTGGTGATTGTGGAATTCCGTGCTTGATCACCTAAAGCAGGAGATACCTCTGTCATTGTCTTGAATAGCCCCGATACTAAAATTTACCTAAGCCATGTGTTCAACAGCCTTTTCTTCATTGTTTTAGGGCTGACCTATAGCTCCTGTAGTGAGTTCCTCCTAGAAAACGTCTAAGGTACTCAATGTCTTACTCCTTCCCTAGTATCTTGCATGGACGAACATCATCATTCCTGGACAAAAGTCCAGGAATGATGATGTTCGACCATGCAAGATGACGTTTTGCCTCTTTCTGAGTTCCGTTTTTTTGGAGGGAAAAATCCGAACTCAACGTGCAAACTCCAACCTATCCGAGCCTGCACATCCCTAATAAATATATATATATTATAGGTTGAGTCTCCTATATCCAAACTGCTTGGGACCAGGGCTATTTTGGATAACGGAATATTCCGTATTTTGGAATATTTGCATATCATAATGAAATATCTTGGGAATGGGACCCCAATATACACACAGAATGCATTTATGTATTACATACACCTTATACACACAGCCTGCAGTTAATTTTATACAATGTTTTCAATAATTTTGTGTCTCAAGCAAACTTTGTGTACATACATGAAATTCATTTATGTTTCATATACACAGAGCCTGAAGGTAATTGTATGCAATATTTTTAAAAATTTGTGTCTTAGACAAAGCTTGTGTACATTGAACCATCAAAAATCAAAGGTTTCATTCTCCGTCATGCCTAAAAAAATTTCTGTATTTCGGAACATTTGTATATGGAAGACTCAACGTGTGTGTGTGTGTGTGTGTGTGTGTGTGTGTGTGTGTGTATGTATATATATATATATATATATATATATATATATGTTATCTAATAGCAATCTGTATTCATTCTAACTGTATTGCTTTGCATAAGTTGGAGGTACAAATATTAGAAATATGCTGCCATAGGGTACCCAGGTGTAAATTGATTGAGAAACACTGGTCTAAACCAAACCGTTATCTGCATTAGAACAACTACGCCTATTAACCATGTGTATTTATTAAGAACACAAATCGTGATCATTCAGTTAGCCGCGAGGGTGGGCAAGTTGCCGTTGCAATGACACTTCAACTTGCCCCAGTCTTGCATATTTTTGTATGCAGCTCTAAGGGGGTTGCGGGAAAAAATAAACCCCCAGCAAGTTCTGAGCTAGTGCAAGTGCGAGCTAATTGTAACCCCATCGATTGCTATAAACTGGTGTTTAATATGACATGGTCACAATGCATATTGCATAAAGTAGATGGATATATAGAATTGCAAACTGTAATCAAAAAATTAGGAATAAATATCTAACTTCTCTTTTCATGTAATCTGTTACCTGGGGAAGGTGAGAATGTGGCTGCTCCCAGTAACAGACTGACCCTCAAAGCAATTTACCTTGTTGTAAAACCACCTCAACACCCAACTTACTTGTGGCCTCACTGAAAAATTGTTATATGAATAGGCGCCTGATGGAGCATTTCAAATTTTTGTCTATTTGGGCACCCGTTAGCATTTAACGCAACTTATTGCACCGGGTTTAGCTGAGCAAAGCGGCTAAACACGTCTAGAAAAAGGGTTTAGGCGCCCAAACCAGCGTTAGGATCAATTCAATTGTTGCACTGTTCTGGCGTGAGCGCTGCCAGCTCCGGCATTTCTGTTCTTACCCTCCTGACACTGTGAGCAGAAATGTGCGATAAGTCCTGATTTGGGCACCCTAACCGGGACTGCATACAGATTTAGCTAGCCTCTTTATGTGGCTAAACCCTGTTTCTTTGGGAGTGACATACGTGATAGAGCATGGGCGCCCAAAAATGATTGGCGGTGATTCACTTTAGACAGGAGATCGGGTGCTCAGCCTTAGCTGTTTCTCAGCCCAGAGATTTATTCACCACTTGTCGCACTTATATTATCTGGCCAGCTTGCTGTAGCAAGCTCTCTACCCACGGAGTATCCAGTGGACACAGCCTGTGTGCGGACCTACTAACAGCGGTCAAGTGAACACGACTGCGTGGAGTCGACTCTCGGGGCAACCAGCTTGCAGCCGGGTTAGCTCACCCACATAGGAGTCGCAGGACCCGCGATGTTCCATCTCTTCACATTGGAGCTTAACACAGAGGATTATCCCGCAGTCTTTTTACCTTTTTGTGCTCGCAAGCGGGTCGATGGTGGCCCAGTGCGCATGCGCACGAAGGAGGTGGCTCTGTCGCGCGCATGCGCGAGACCCGGATAGCAACGGGCAGACCGTCGCTCCGGGTCTCGTACCAAAGGGGGCGTGCTGTCGATGTTGAGTGACAGCACGCCCCCTTTGGTGGGCGGGCCTGGGGCGTGGCTGCCCAGACGGAGGCGTTCCCATATGCCTCCCATGGGAACGCCTACCGTCTGGGGCCGGCCCCACTGACATCACAAGTGATGTCAGTGGGAGAGCTTTCGGCTCTGTTAGAGCTGAAAGCTCTCTGGGGCTTGCGGCAACGAGACCCTACCACAAGGGTCTCGTCACAAGCCCGATGGTCGCGACGGTCTTGGACACGCCCCGTTTCCGGGAGCGCTGACCGCCCCCACACCGCCCTTTGAATGCTTCTGCCTGTCAGTCAGGGCTTGCGTGCAATTGAGCAGGACCATTCTGTACACTTGCATGGGTCCTACGTTCACACAGCTTCCCTATAATCTGCATTCTCTTGCATGCACTGCTGAATCCAGCCCTAAAGTACTTTTGAGTAGTAGTAAGCTAAACTTCCTCCAACCTCATGTAAGAACCTGATAAACTCTTAGGGGGTGATTCAATTGTTGGTTGGGAATTTAGCTCTTGGGCTGAGCGCCTGGGAGCTAATGAGTCCTGTGGCTGCTCCATTTCTTACACGATTATGCATTGGATTAGCCATGGTAAGCCGCTTCTCCCATGCTAAGTGCCGGGGCACGCTGCAGTTAAGGCGCGCCCGGCGCTCGCAATCAACCATTAAGCCCTACTAGTGTTCAGGAGGGTGCGAGCAGAGATCTGCGATAAGTATGGCCTCGGGCCTGGTTGCACAAACAATTGAATTGTGGTTTAGATGGGAGCTTTTGTACGCCCCACCCCACCTCGCCACACAAAAGCATATATTTTACAAATAATAATCCTTATTTTTATGTCCTAAAACTATCTAGCAGAGTGTATCTAGCACAACCTTCCTGCAATTGCTTCATTCTCGGTGGCTCGGGTATATGCAGTTATCTCTTTGCATTCTGCGCTTCACAAACCTGACTTCCGATGTGAAGTGTTACCATAGATAGTTTTTCCAACATACTCTTGTTAAAAGTGCCCACTTTGGACTGATGAAGCAGAATTGCTTTAAGCCAGTTGGTAGGCAGGTTAAATTTTCTTTTACAAAACAGAAAGAAAAACAAAAGCATTAGAGGACCTTATAACAGACCACTTGCAGAGGAGACGATGACGCATGAGTATGTGTATGTATAAAGATGTAGAGCTGCATATAGAAATGTAAACATAGGAGGTTTTTCTCCAGTAATATTTGGTCAGAGAATGTTTGTATGAATACCTCTTAATTTATATACCCAAAATGTCGCTATGTAGCGCTACAAGTAAGAAATAATTGCTTTCCAATCCAATTGTGGTTCCAAAACACAAAACGTTATATTTCAATAAAAAAGAAAGTTACACTCTTAGATCTAACACAATTAGCGCGAAAAGCAAGTAAATACAAAGGTACAAACCGATACATACGCTAGCGCTCTGGATCCAGTACTCAGCCATCAATCCTGAAGCCTGCAGTCATTAGTAAGGGAAAATGACTCCCTTACAGTTCACAGTGCCCTAGCCTATATACCACACAGATCAGATATACAACAATAGAGACGAGCTGGCATGATTACATTGGTTCTTGCTCCTTGTCATTCTGTTCATTGGTTAGTTCATATGGTGTCATCAGAGCTATGGATTAGCTTTCCAACTGCTTCTTTGTGTAGGTTTCCCTCCGAAGAACTAATAAAAAAACACTACATACAGAGATGCATTCTAACCTATAATTCATATCTTGCGAACGCCTTCTGCTATACCTCATCAGCAGCTTTGTACCAGTCTTGGATGCTCAGTCCTGACTGCTGAGCCTTTCTTCTCTCCTTTGCACATGTAGTAGGGTCTGAGCTCAAGTCCACAGAGCCTTTGATATCTACACAGGAGCAGTCCTAGACCAAGCTAATGTGAGTAGTGACTCTGGGTACACAATAGACTATGTGATCTATCAGGTGGTCCGTACACACTGCACGATCTGGTGTGCGTCCGCCTGAGATATTGTTCCCCCACCGTATCTAGAAGCATGGTGTCGGCCGCCGGATCTTCAGATTGCCCTGTACTACAGGCAGATCTGAACGACGCATGGGAGCACACCGTGGTGAGTACACACTGGACGATTTGCCGTAACCCTGCTTTAGTCAACACTGTGCTCTCATCACAATCGCTGCTCTGTACGTGTGTATCTTTAAACACCTCACTGACCGTGTAACTCCCGTTGTACTCTGCTTGCTCGCAGGCGCCCTACGGTGTGCGTCTCAGGCATGTCTGCTAAAGCATGATCCGTCTCATTTAGAAGCCTGTATCCTACCTATAGATGCAATGGCCAGGAGCATTATCATAATATGCAAGCAACTAGCATGTTTACATAATAGTAGCAGTGTTCAATCAAAATGCAGAGTGTGGGGAGAGCTGTGCCTGGTGTCCGGCGGTCCAGACTGCATCAGCTGTTGCCTGGTAACCCGCCGTCAAGGTCTGGGGAGGAATGGCTGGCACACATGACGGCAGCTGTAGGTGACGGCGTGACGTCACTACTGTGTATCCCGCCACCGGAGACCAATAGACCGGGCTACATTTTGCTGCCCAGCTGATTTGATTGGGAAGCCGACGGTCAAAATCCCAACCGCCTGCTTCCCGATTGTCTTATCCCGGCAAGTGTCTAATGACAGGCGTCGAAATCTTGTCTCCTGTCTTTGACCTACGCCAGGAGCCCAACGCCTGGCTTACCGATCTAAGGTAAGCCGGGCGCGGACAGCCGCGGGAGGAAGGGGGGAGGGTTAGGTTAGGGCTTCTGGGGGGGACTTGGGGTCGGGCACCCTCCGGGAGGTTAGGGGAAAGGTGGTCAGGGTTAGGCTCCCCACCGGGAGACTTATGGTTAGGCTGCGGGGGAGGTTAGGTTTAGGCACTTAGAGGGGAGTTAGGGTTAGGCACTTGGGGCGGAGGTGAGGGTTAGGCACCCCCAAGAGGGAGGGTTAGGGGGGGAGGTTAGGTTAGTATATAGAAAATATAGTTACCTGTCGGAATCTTCACTGCCGGGATTCCGCTGTCGGGATTTGTAAATCATATAGATTCCGATTTGATTTAACATTGCCCCGTGATCCCGGAAATCCCAGGATTCAAATCCTGGTGTTTTTGGGCCAGAATCCCGGGAGCCTCCTGATCCCAGGATTGGCCTCACTAACATACTATATGATCAATTGTAAACTCAATTTGGACAATAAGGGGTGTCCAGCAGCCTTTAGTCCTTTAATTCAAGCTCCTAACAACGTTTTCATTATGTGTAACTTTATCACTCTTACATTGGTTGTACCGCTCCACTAAATCTTCTAGCTGTAAAATGTTTAATTTGCAGTATCCTTATATGGACTTCTAGGTATTGGGCATTGTGGCAGGTGTCAATTTTACGGGCACAGTGCTTGAAGGGTGCTATATAATAAATACACGCAATGATTGATCTTACTTTAATAAACTTTTAATTGCTACCGCATATTTGCTGTCACCTCCCATTAGCTCAGATTAATTTGCCCATTTACTTTTGTTGGAGTTGACAGAAGATGAATAACGAGGGGGCAAGCGTGCACATCAGCTCTAGCGTAGACCAAGGTCGCTGTGGTTGAGCTGCGCCTCTAACGTGTTACTAGAAGACTGAACTCGCAGTGATTCTGTTTCGCTTTATTCACAGATCAGCTCTAAAGCTTGGTTACACACTAAACGATTTGTGTACCCAGCGATGTCGTCCACCATCCCAGCGCCGACGGGCCAACATATCTGGCGATCCATACACGCGGGGCGTTTCGGGGCCCGATATGACGCCCCTCCCCCCGCGTATAGCGTTGCGTGGGATCGTCAGCCGCATCGCCTGATCTTACTGCATACACACTACACATTTTTAACGATTTGTTGTTCCGATGTAACGGAATCGGACAAATTGTTAAACATATTGTGTAGTGTGTAGGGACCTTAAGTCCATTAATTCCAGATGGAGAACAGAATAATTTTTGCTTTAACATTATGTGCACACAATATAGTGTGGTGAATACGGCATGCTAAATAAAAAGTTGATAGATTATTTTATACTTCTAATTAAATTTTGCGTTCATTTTATTGATTGGAAGAATAAAATAAAGTACCTAAAATATTCATACCTTGCATTCTCCATTGACAGAGAATTGCACTGGATGACCCACAGGCATGGAGTCAGTATGTCGGCACCAGAATGACTGTTTGATACGGTGAAAAATTTTATATTCTACATGTCAATACTTGCACCATGTCGACATATGAAAAAGCACGCACACCGCGCTGGTATAGAAATAAATGTAAATCGGAATTTAATACAAGCAAAAATTAATGCAAATCAGATGATGATGAATAAACATATCAGAAACACATAACTAGACAAAAATAAAAAATTAATCGTGAATAACTAGCAGATGTACAAATGGTAATATGAATGTACTGGTTTGGAATCAAAAAATAATGATTGCTGCATATAAAAGTTCCAATTCAATTAGGTGTGAGTTGTGTTCTTCGAGCCGCTCTCACGGCACTCACTGCAAGTTACATTTGTGAATCATTTTCCAAACTAGCATTGATTTTCCGGGACAAATTTTGTTTTTCTTATGCGTACCCGCTTGAGCAGGTGAAACGTTAGGGGAAAAAAAATGTAAGGACACATTGCAGAACCTCGTGTGCGTCTCTCCCAGTGAATACTCACACACTTGTAAGGGTTTAAATAGCATAATTTGGCCAATAAATACATTTCTGTTTTCAGGTGATTTTCTCTAAAAAGCTCAACAATGAGTTAAATTGGGGACAGGGATGTGGAGGTGTAAATGACGTGGGACAGGGATGTGGAGGTGTAAATGATGTGGGACAGGGATGTGGAGGTGTAAATGATGTGGGGACAGGGATGTGGAGGTGTAAATGATGTGGGGACAGGGATGTGGAGGTGTAAATGATGTGGGGACAGGGATGTGGAGGTGTAAATGATGTGGGGACAGGGATGTGGAGGTGTAAATGATGTGGGGACAGGTATGTGGAGGTGTAAATGATGTGGGGACAGGTATGTGGAGGTGTAAATGATGTGGGGACAGGTATGTGGAGGTGTAAATGATGTGGGGACAGGTATGTGGAGGTGTAAATGATGTGGGGACAGGTATGTGGAGGTGTAAATGATGTGGGGACAGGTATGCGGAGGTGTAAATGATGTGGGGACAGGTATGCGGAGGTGTAAATGATGTGGGGACAGGTATGCGGAGGTGTAAATGATGTGGGGACAGGTATGCGGAGGTGTAAATGATGTGGGGACAGGTATGCGGAGGTGTAAATGATGTGGGG
This sequence comes from Taudactylus pleione, assembly GCA_031769625.1. NCBI lineage: Eukaryota > Metazoa > Chordata > Amphibia > Anura > Myobatrachidae > Taudactylus > Taudactylus pleione. Next base: position 4,019,485 of record JAUIMM010000146.1, on the reverse strand, counting down.
ACAGGTATGCGGAGGTGTAAATGATGTGGGGACAGGTATGCGGAGGTGTAAATGATGTGGGGACAGGTATGCGGAGGTGTAAATGATGTGGGACAGGTATGCGGAGGTGTAAATGATGTGGGACAGGTATGCGGAGGTGTAAATGATGTTTGACAGGTACAGTATGTAGAGGTGTAAATGGTGTGGGACAGGGATGTGGAGGTGTAAATGATTGGAAAGGGGGTTTAAAACTTGCAAATGAGAGGTAAAAATCTATATTCTAACTTTTTACAAACTTGTATAAAAACACTGAAAAATACACATTTTTCTGTTCTCGGAAACCATGAAAAAACTTTAAAAAAGCAAGCATTTTTTAGCATATTAAACTATTAATAAAAAAAATTAATAAACACTCCTTTTTAAAAACCTTCAGTACTTGCCCTATAGTTACTAACAACCTTCTGTATGGTCCTGTTATCTCCGTTTTTTTTGGTGTCCAGGATAGTTTACCCACTTTTTTCATGCACTTCGCCCAGTTAGCATTTTGTAAAAAAAAAAAAAAAATACCGAACCCTACTCGCACACATCTTCAGGTTTGGAAGAACCTGTAGAGCCCCTGTTCCACATCACTTGAAGTTACAGGTTCGTGTTTTGGAGAAATTCAACTCCGCAAGAAAGAAAATTGAGTCAAAGGGGCATATACAATTGGGGGGTGAGGTTTTCTCAGCAAAATATCACCCGAACCTCGCGCCCAATTGTGGAATACCGTGTGTATGCGCGCTCCCGATACCCGCCGTATTCAATTAAATAAAATTCACTACTGAAAACCCCACCATGCGAGGGGAAAACAAAAAATTACTACTTACCAGAGCGTTGGTCTCAGGTGGTCTCCACGGCCCCCGGTCATCTCCCCTCCATCTTTGCACTGGGGAGGGGGCAGCTGTGAGAGGCCAGGGGGCTGCTAGGAGGGGAGGTGGCTGCTGAGAGATGTAGTTCTCCCTGCTGCTGTCTCCGGGGGGGACTCACGCACACACACACGGGGGTCACACAGCCACTCACACAGACAATCATTGGTCATGTCCTGGAGATGCTAAAGGAAAAACCTCCCGTCGCTCAAAAAAATTAAAATCCCCCCCGCACCTAATTGAATAGGCAGGTGCGGATTTTCTGCTATTCTTGCACCTAATTGAATATGCCCCAAAGTCTTCAAATTCTTCTTCATGCCCAGAAAGGATGTCACTTATCTTGAAGACTGTTTAATAACCTCAATAAATGTGAGTACGTATTGCAGTGTTGCTAATTTTGTCAGTTGCTTTCACCTTTGCTCGGCTTTAATTCCCTATCAGTTTCACGATCTCAGGCGCATCACAAAGTTCCATACCCAACTCTTCCAGGCAAGTGATTGCAACAGATATTGAAACATTTAGCCTGATTCAGAATTGTATGCAATAGCACAGCTACTATGCCTTTGTATGCGGCAGCTGTGCTAGAATATGCAAAAGCCGCAGGAGGCGTTTTTAAGTACAGTAATTAGACTCCCACTGCCATGTTCTCTTGATCCGATGCTGCTTCCCCGTGGATGCAGCCGTTGGATAAACTACGTGAACTATCGATCATCTTCGTAATCCTTAGAAGACTCAGCCACTGGCATATGTTCGCCACTTAAACGGGGCCGAATATGCTTTCCGTCGTCAACCAGCTCACGCCCCCAAACCTCCGCTAGCTTGTCAATCATTCTGCAGGTTAGGGGGGTACAGCAACAGTCATCCCAGACATATCTGCACAAGCGCAGTATAGATCCTGAGCATTACAAAACATTGGAGTTGTGATGAACCATCGAGCTTGTGTACAACTCTGAAGCAGGCCCAACAGTACGATTTTATTGATACCTAGTCTCCAGCTAAGGTTTTCTAAAAGGATTCTTGCTGCATCCAGATAGAGGATGAGGAGGATCTTTCACAGTCTTCTCCAAGGTATTGCGCTTTGTACAGCAATACAGCGAAGTTGAGCCAAATACTCAAACCTGTTGGCACGGGCTGAGAAGAGTGTCAACGAAAGAGCCTTTACTTTGAACTTCTCCACTTACAGTGGAGCTTTCATGAACATTTTCTTCCCATTTGATATCCACTTGTCTACATTTGAGTTGTTACTTTTTAATCTCCATGGCACTTTATGTAGAGCAAGCACAAAGCATCTGACATGGACCATTTTTGAAAGTTTAGCATTTGTGGTCCGGTTGCTTCCTTCGTCGTGTATGTAGCGGCATCGGTTACAAAAAGGAGGACACTCTCTTTTTACGTCAGGCAGCCAGAGTAGCTTCTTAACAGAAGTGGAAGCGATTTAACCTTATCGTAGAGCTTCACGTGTTAGGAGAACACTTCACCAGGCCCTAGAAGTGGTAGAGTGTTCACATGTGTGAAAAATTGGACGTGCTGCTTTATGAAACTTTAAACGCAGAGTTAAAAGTTTAGAACACAGTGGTGGGGATGTTGCCATGGGGAGAAATTTATCAAAGCTTGGAGAGAGAGAGAGAAAGAGAAAGAAAGTGCCAACCAATCTGCTTCTCGCTGAAATTTAAAACACTGTAAAATTACAAACTGATTGGTTGGTGTGACCAGATGACCTCGGCAAATGATCAGATTTGTTTTTGATCCCATTTGATCTTGGGGTATTAAGGATTCCCTCTTTTAGTCACTAACTGCCTGTTAATGACTCTGCCCACTGCGCCGTGGGCATGTACCCTCACTGCCTCCACCAAGCTCCTTCACTGGAACTTGGAACCGCTTATTTCCACACAGGCTCCTTAGTTGGCACCTGAAACTACTTCTCCCAGGCTCCTTTGTTGGCACCGCCTCTGCTGCATATGTGTAGACTAGCTGCGGCCACACCTCGGCTGATGCCTACAGATCCCTTACAATGGATCAGGCTCTGCACAGTAGCTGGCAGAAGGCTTGAGCTTGGAGACACTGGGTTCAATCCAGAACATCCGGAGAACGGAATAGCGCTTGGTGCAATTCTGTTGTTGCAGGATACAGATGCAGTTGTCGTAAAGGCAAGATGTTTATTGCTCAAAAGTCTTCAAAAAGACTTTCCTTTTTACAAGTGCTTAGGGAGTACAGCATACAGATGTTTCAGCAATTCAATCCTTTTTATACCCAAAATGATACACACACAACAGGCTCGCAGGCCAAATTTTATCTCCCTTCAATACACATTACCACAGGGGTGGTAAGTCCGCCCTGTGGTTTTTTCCCAATCAATTGAAGTGCGTGTACCTTGGCATGCACAAGGCATGCTCACCTTTTAACATTGTCCCTAATGTACAGTGGGGAGTGGTCACTCCTCTGTTCCTAAGCCCACCTGCCATCATGGTCAACCCCCAGGTGCCGGCATGTCTGGGATGAGAAAAATCTTCCTCCAGTACATACTTCGAGGAATCTGCTAAGGGACCAAGCCTGCCACCTCTAGCCTGAATCAGAGCTTAAGAGATGGGCAACCAATGTCCCCAGGCAGGGTTTCTTATCCACAGAGCTTTTTGGAGCTTAATTAGTTGGCTGCATTGGCCAGCTCCCCATGCAGCTCTTCATACCACTTTAGGCATTAAGGAACATGGCAAGGTATTTTGTTTTTCTCTGGGAAAAAATTTTTTCACTATAAAATATACCTTTTTAATATATTTTACATATTGTAAAAATAGATACTTTGAGCCTGTGCCCTGCTTTCACAGACTGCAGCACTGCAGCTCAGGACTGCTCTCCTGGCACACACCTTTTTGTAATACATTTAGATTTTTTATTTAACACTGTACTGCTGGGGCTCTCCCCTGGAGCAACACACCAGGGATTAAATCTAGTTATTTGGCCACAGCGCAGGGGGTCCGGGGAGCTGGCTTTTCCTGTCCCCCAGCGTGCAGCCAGGCTCCAGCGGCCCTTTACACACACTCCCTTCGGTGCAGCCAACCGGGGGTTAACATGCTGCTTTGCCACACCGGGAGCCAGCTCTCCCGGTCTCCCCCCAGCTGGCAGCTCCATGCACTTTTCCCTGGCACTTTCCCAGCGGACCAGGAGCTAAACCTATGCGTCCAGCCCTGGGACTAAGGACCTCATTCAGAGGAGTCGTTGCGGCCGCACGGTCGTACGCCACTAATGTTCGCTAAACTGCGCATTGGTAAAATTCGGAATAGCGCTTGGTGCAATTCTGTTGTTGCAGGATACAGATGCAGTTGTCGTAAAGGCAAGATGTTTATTGCTCAAAAGTCTTCAAAAAGACTTTCCTTTTTACAAGTGCTTAGGGAGTACAGCATACAGATGTTTCAGCAATTCAATCCTTTTTATACCCAAAATGATACACACACAACAGGCTCGCAGGCCAAATTTTATCTCCCTTCAATACACATTACCACAGGGGTGGTAAGTCCGCCCTGTGGTTTTTTCCCAATCAATTGAAGTGCGTGTACCTTGGCATGCACAAGGCATGCTCACCTTTTAACATTGTCCCTAATGTACAGTGGGGAGTGGTCACTCCTCTGTTCCTAAGCCCACCTGCCATCATGGTCAACCCCCAGGTGCCGGCATGTCTGGGATGAGGAAAATCTTCCTCCAGTACATACTTCGAGGAATCTGCTAAGGGACCAAGCCTGCCACCTCTAGCCTGAATCAGAGCTTAAGAGATGGGCAACCAATGTCCCCAGGCAGGGTTTCTTATCCACAGAGCTTTTTGGAGCTTAATTAGTTGGCTGCATTGGCCAGCTCCCCATGCAGCTCTTCATACCACTTTAGGCATTAAGGAACATGGCAAGGTATTTTGTTTTTCTCTGGGAAAAAATTTTTTCACTATAAAATATACCTTTTTAATATATTTTACATATTGTAAAAATAGATACTTTGAGCCTGTGCCCTGCTTTCACAGACTGCAGCACTGCAGCTCAGGACTGCTCTCCTGGCACACACCTTTTTGTAATACATTTAGATTTTTTATTTAACACTGTACTGCTGGGGCTCTCCCCTGGAGCAACACACCAGGGATTAAATCTAGTTATTTGGCCACAGCGCAGGGGGTCCGGGGAGCTGGCTTTTCCTGTCCCCCAGCGTGCAGCCAGGCTCCAGCGGCCCTTTACACACACTCCCTTCGGTGCAGCCAACCGGGGGTTAACATGCTGCTTTGCCACACCGGGAGCCAGCTCTCCCGGTCTCCCCCCAGCTGGCAGCTCCATGCACTTTTCCCTGGCACTTTCCCAGCGGACCAGGAGCTAAACCTATGCGTCCAGCCCTGGGACTAAGGACCTCATTCAGAGGAGTCGTTGCGGCCGCACGGTCGTACGCCACTAATGTTCGCTAAACTGCGCATTGGTAAAATTCGCAATGTGCGTGCGCAAACTAGCTATTGCGATCAGAAATTGCTCTCTCCTTCAACTTGGCCAGGTCGTTAGTTTGAGTGACAGGATGAGGTGTTTGTGGGTGGTAACAGGGGAAGGTGCTTGTGAACGGGGGAGTGGAGATCCGAACGCAGGCGTGCCTGACTATGCAAACGGCTTTTTATGGGAGTGCATAATTAACAAAGTAGTGTCATGGCACATGTGAAATGGGAGGTTTTTACACTGACTTGATCGTAGTGCTTAAGGGAGGGTATGGTCAACCTTAAAGTCTACGACCAGCTCCGATGGTCTCGATTAATCCTTATATGCCCGGAGATGACGTGTAATGGGAACAAGAAGGGGGCGTATTTTTAGTGTTACGGCCGCATCCTCCCCTCTCTCGTCCAGCTAACGATCCCATCTTAACGACGCAACTTGCGAGCGCTTCATTTGCATATCCGGCCCCTTTTACCTTAAGACCGTGCGGCCGCAACGACTGACTCTGAATGAGGTCCTAAGTCCCGGTCACAGCGGCTTAGCACTCAGAAGCTCCTCACACCTAGTAACGCCACACAGGGAGCCGGCTTTCCCGGTCCCCATTTGTGCAGCACATGGGGGGACCTAGGCTCCCAGACCCCAACAGTCAGCACACCGCCCTGTATGCAGCGGCTCTCTGCAAGCCGTCTGTTAACCCTGTGCTTTGGCGCGGTCACCGGAGGGGATATGGGGCTGCGGCACATAACATAAATGTAAAGATACATTTGGTTAAGCAAACGGTGCCTCGCGCCAGTAACCTTTCCACATATGGCGCCACAACACTGGGGTTAACCCCTTCAGGCCGCAGATGCCATTTGTAACGTGGGGGGAGCAGGGTCTCCGGCCACACTTGGTACTTTCTCTCTGTGCTTCATCTCTCTCCAAGCTTTGTTACATCTCCCCCATTGAGTCTGATTTGTCCCATGTATATGCACTTTGTTTCTTGTGTAAATACTTTCCTGATGAGAGGAATAGAAACATGCATAAGTAGTGAACAACCCCTTGGGCTCTTTCCCCTCCCTGTCTCTTGCACGATTGCGCGTTACACGTATGCAGCCAAATTGATGAGACGTGCATGTTTAATTTTGAATAGTGTAAAAATTCCATTCATCTGTCCTACAAAGCAAATGCTCTTATCTCTCTCCCCTTGTTTAGTAATTATGGATAAAAATGTCAGCTGTGTATATTTCACACCAAAACTGCTCCTTGCAAAACTTATCCTGAAGCAGATTTATAAGGCAGAGAATTTGAAATTCTATTATGCTGTGAAGCGTTAAATTATTAAATGGTAAATAATGCCTTATCTGCGAAAACCACAAGTCCACCTACACAGCGGTTTAACAAAAATAAATAATTTCTGAGAATGCTCCTTTTAATAAATGTACTGCATAATCCTATAAATGAACATGGCCGTATTGGCACTGAACACGGTTTAGTTGTTTTAAATGGGATGGATGCATCCTCCATAAGAACCTTCAGATAATAATGATATAATATATTCAGACAATCTGTTAAGCTGGGTACACACTGAGCGATGTGTACCCGACCGATATGATGGGCAGACCTATCGGATCCTGGGTACACATCAGAACGATGGAATGAACAACGGAAGAATCCCGCGTTCGATCCTTCATTACACTGCAGCACATCAAACCTGACTACATCGCATAGGAGCGCGCATATCATGCATATACACTGTACGATATGTCCAAAACGTGATGACATCGTCTGTGTGTACCCAGCTTTAATCAAACGGTGTCAGTGGTCAATTGAGAGCAAACAGATGTGAACCAGTCTCAAGTTTTGCTCTCACAGGAGGGAATACCCAGTTCCTTTGTGGATTTTGAATAATTTTGAGGAGCTTTGGACAGTTACCGCGGACTCACTAAATGTCGTAAATCTATTTGCGCTTAACTCTGATCCTTACTATGGGCCGTATTCAATTAGTTTCGCGTGCCGGACTTTCCACCGACATCGCGTGTTTTGGACGCAGAAACTTGTTGCGCACGCCCCCGCTATTTGCCGTATTCAGTTCCAAACCACGCGAACACGTGACCCGACGAATGTAAAACAGGCGGTAAGTGCTATCAGAAGTGGGGAAATCAGCCTGAACCCTCCCAAAAAAATGCACTAACATTGGGGATCAATACAGATGAGTACTAATAGCCCTAATAAAGCTATTTTGGGTCCTTAAGTTTTGACAATTGCTTGCTATTAGCGTCCTTATGAAAGTGGTGAAGAATGGCATTAAGCAGTATTTTTTGGTGACAATAAGTAGTCCTGTCAAATTTGGGGTACTTGAAAATGGGTGCAAGCATATTTAAAAGTCTAAACGCACCTGTTGCAAGCTCCTGCAATCAAAAAAACACGGCCCATCCTTGCAGACCCCCCCCCCCCCTTTTTTTTTTACTTTTTCACCCCCAAAATGAAAGTGCTTTTTTGGGTTTTTGTTTTTTGTTTTTTTTTCTGGGATTTTTTGACAGTTATCCTTTGGGGGGCTGTCCCAAGGGTTCTGAGTGGTTTCCCCAGCTTTGCACCCCCAAAACAAAAATGTTGCAAATCTTTTCTACTGCTATTCAGAGGCAAATCTTTTTCACTTATTACATTGCATTGACTTTCTAGGTAAGCGAAAAGAGGCTGGAATTGAATACGGAGATAAGTTCCTCCACGCAAAAAGCCGGGATTAGTGATACTTTTCCGCGGATCTCGGCTTTTCGTGTCTAATTGAATACGGCCCTATGAACCCTTTAGGAGTAGATATTTGATTATCAGACTTGGATCATATTTGTGCCCAATTGGGTCGTGATTGATCAGCTGTAGTACAACGTTACCCACCAACTCGATTATTACCTGTAAATCATACCCCTATGGGTTATCAATACATTTTTTTTTTTTATACCTACCCCTGATGAGGTTGAAAGACGAAATACGTAGGATTTACCAGCTTCGGTTCCATTGACCAATTGTGTGAAGATTCCCTGCCTTTTGAGCTCACACCTGTTTAAAGGTGAGGGTGGGTTTCAAAAAACATCCCCTCTACACTGGCCTTGGCTCACTGATTTATTGGATCTATGTTTTGTTTTTTTACTTTGTTTATGTGAACCAGAACTTTTAAATGTTGAACTTATGTTTTTATCAAAAATAAACATTTGGTATCCTTTCCTAATTGGCCTTCTGTTGGGTGATTTTTTTTATTATTTTTTTTGGTGGAGGGTATATCCACAGGATCCCTCATGGTCTAATGTCACACAGTTCAAAAGGAGAACACCTTATTTAAACATTTAGAGGACGGGCTTTCACATTCAAGCAACCTGCTAACTCAAACTGCCTTCATTTGACTGCACATAGCGCACTTAGGAAGTTTTTATGTGTTTATGTTGTATTGGTTCCTCCTGCAGTGCTGCTTATCTTCTAAGCGCAAAATTTTGTTTTTATATTTTTCTCATATATCTCTTGATAAACCTTCGCATTCAATGGTTTTTGTTTATTTAAATTATTTTCAACGCAGTAGATTTATACTGGAGACATCAAAACTGTGGAAACACATATGGAATTATTTTGGAAACAAAAAAGTGTTAAACAAATCAAAATATGTTTTAGATTCCTCAAAGTAGCCCCCTTTTGCTTTGATGACCGCTTTGCACACTCTTGGCAGAATTGACAAGGCACACCTGTTCATTCAAAACCATTCCAGGAGATGCCTCATGAAGCTGATTGAGAGAATACTAAGTGTGTGCAAAGCTGCCATCCAAGCAAAAGGGGGCTACTTTGAGGAATCTAAAATATAAAATATTTTGATTTGTTTAACACACTTTTGTTTACAACATAATTCCATGTGTGTTCTTTCATATGCTGGCCATACACGCTACAATTATCGGGACGATCCGCCCGATATCGGCGGTTCGCCGCGATAATTGTAGCGTGTGGGGGGGGCGACCGAGGGTTAAATATTGCCCGTCCGATGCGATATTTCCCGTTAAACTGTCGGCCGCTTCGGGCAGGGTTATGCCCAGCGCAGCCGACAGATAGACATTTCCTGTGTTCCTTCCTACGGAAGGAACAGGGAAATGTCTCCTCCCCCGGGGGCGGAGCGCAGATGTCTGCCGAATACACTGTGAGAGAAATCTCACAGTGTATGCCGGCGACTTCTGCGGCTGGCAGCCGGCCAGATAAAATGTCTGTCGGTCTGACAGACATTTTAACTGGTAGTGTATGCCCAGCAATAGTATTAATCTACTATGTTGAAAATAATTTAAATAAACAACAACCATTGAATGAGAAGCTTTCCAAACTTTTGACTGGTACTGTGTGTGTATATGTATGTATGTATGTATGTATGTATGTGTATATATGTATATGTATATATGTATATATATATATATATATATATATATATATATACACACACACACACACACACGCCATTCTTAAATGAGATTTTGATTATAGACCTCAAGGAGGCGATTCAATTGTTTCATAGAGCGCCTACATTAATGGACGCGCATAGCCGTGGTTAGACACATTTCTGCTCCCTGCCACCTGAGGTGGTACGCAGAAATGTACGATATGCCGGCTGTCCCGTTTGTGCACCCCAAAGCAGGCCTTTAGAAGGGGTTAGCTGCTATACGCAGGTAATCCCCGTACTTTTGGGCAAGCAAAGGCGGTCAAACGGAGCAACAATTGAAGTGCTCTGTTGGGCGCCTGAAAAACAATTGAATGCTCCCCACCCCCCCTCTCACCAAGAGTTTCCGAACAGTATAAAAGAAAAATATATGGCACACTAGAGCGCATGTTGCATTAGTACGTACGATGGCGGCCTAGCATGTTTGATAGTTTGGTTTTCCTTTATTCATCTCGGAGGCTCCTGACTGCGAGGTGGGTGCAGAGAGAGGGATGGATCCTGAATCTGACGAATATCTCTGCACAGACACGCAAACAGCGAGTTTTAGCATACAGCGCGGGTGCAGAAGCGAATTTACGTATATTTGCGTAACCCCATCCAATTCTGAGACGGACCTTGGCTGGATCTATCTTTGCGTGAAATGGGCATTTGGGCGGCGACATTGCGGTCGCACAGAACTGTTATGTCTTGCGGGAGTGCCATGGCGTATAGCTCGAGTTCTGTGCTATTCTGAGTTGCGCACTTATCTCTTGCGCGCAGCATGGGGACTGGTGCAAGTGCCGATATTAATATTAATCATGGCGGCTGTGGACAGAAAAACTGAGTGGGTGCGTCTTCCCGCTTGAAGCCGCAGGGATCCTCGTATTGGCATTATGGAAACTATTGTTGGCATAAGATAGTAAATCTGGCTTCTCCGGCATCACAACGAGGCAGCGGTTTTGCGCGTGACTCGGAAGCCGCCCCGGTATGACGATAGAGAGATGGTGGTAGCGGAGATTCCTCTGATGATGAAAATGATTAGGATAAAAATGTTTGTACCAAATCTCAGGGGAAATGCTTTGTTAGAGTTTTCCTTCCAGAGCTGCAAGTGCGTTATACCCGTTCCCCCTAGAAACCTGCTTTTTACATCCCTGTCTATTTCTGACATTGCTTGATGAAATGGAATAATCCCGCAAACAAAACGGGTTGAAAAAAATGTATTCGTATCCTGTAAATGTATCAAGTGGATTCATTTTGTGGAGATCTATAGATCTCATACACCCAGCCTCAATGCACCACGCAACACGAGTTGCTTGGCGTGAGTGAGCCGCCAGGTTCTGTGCTACTCTTTTAGGGTTGGGCGTATTTTTTGCCTGAAAATGCGTCTTAAGTCACAATGTTGTGCGACTAGGACGCACCAGCAAACTGTGCTGATTAATGTGATATGTGGCCCTCGTATATCTGTCTGCACCCAAGTCTGTGTATGACGCATAACGGAACTTGGAATGAAAGAAATCTGCGGCCGCCACATTGCAGCACTTGGTATACCGATTTAGAGGCTTATACGACACTTGTATATCTGTGCGCGACTATCAAATCTGCGAGTGCATCCTGGACTCATTGCGTTGCGACTTGCATGCATTATCGGGGAAAAATGACATTCGGCGCTAGCAGAATCTCACAGGACCCGGCATGCCGAGAGGGGCATTTTAGCACGACTGCAGCATAGATGTGTAAGGACTCATCTGTATGAAAACAGCTCCTTGTTAAGAGACTATGGCCCGTATTCAATTTGAGGCGAAAAGTCCGGATCCGCGCTACTTTTTCACCGATGACGTAATTTTCGCCTGTTTTACTTTTACCCCGTATTCAATTTGAAAGACTTTCCGCCTAGGCGGAAAGTCAATGCAATGTAATATGAAAAAAGTTTCGCCTATGAATGGGAGGCGGAAAAAAGTGCATAATTGGGGTTTTGGGGTGCAACGTTGCGGGAACCTCCGAACAGCCTTCAGACAGTCCCCCAAAGGTAAACTGTGTCAAAAAAAAAAAAAAAAAACACTTAACACCCCAAAATAACTTTCATTCTGGGGGCGAAAAAAAAAATTTGAGGGACAAAGTTAAAAACTAGCGAACTTGATTCTGGGGGGTCCCCAAGTATGCCCCAAGTGTTTGTTTTAGTTTTTTTTTTATGATTGCAGGTGTTTGCGGCAGGTGGATTTTTCAACTTTTTTTCAACTTCACTTTAGCAACTTTTAAATATGCTGACCCCCATTTTCAAGTACCCCAAATTTGCTGGGATAAGTTATTTTCTGGAAAAAATACTCCTGAATACTCTTCTGCATCACGTATAGAAAAACACTATTTAGCAGCTATTGAGCCCGTTTAAAAACACCAAATACCTTCAGCAAGCCAAATCGGGGGGGGTACCATATCTAACCCCCATGTCAGAGCATCTTTTGGGGGGTGTCGGGCTTATTTCCCCAAATCTGACAGTACTTTCCGCCTGTTCAAGATTCGCCGGGTCCCGTTTTCGCATACTTTCAAATTGAATACGGGGTTAAGCGGGCGCGCGAGAGAGATACTTTTCCGCCTGCAAAACAGGCGAAGTAGGCAAAGTCCGGGCCGCAAAAAAGTATCGCTGCTCGGCTCAAATTGAATACGGCTCTAATACACTGGCACTATGTTAGTCACAGAACATTCCGTTTCCGTGTGTCTGGAATGAATATATAAATACACATAACATAAAGTGTGACCTGTGTTTTCTTTCCTTAGCGCGTTCGGTAATGAGTAATGGTTTTGTTTAGCTATGTACTCTGGATCGTCCTCTGCCAAGGCACCTCTGTAGGTCTCTAAATGTATTATTACAAACCGTGATGCTGTGTCGATTCTTTATCTAGATTGTAGTAAAATTGGCGTTTATCCATTTCTGTTGCAGAGCGAAGCGGCCTTCGCCAGTCAAGAAAGCAGCAAAAGTACTTCACCATGGATGTGGACGATGAAGAAAATATGAGTAAGATGTAGTTGATATTGGGATGTAGTGTCTAGCTTCACTACGAAGCGTCCTCCTATCTTCCAGCTGTATACATTAGGCACTTCCCCTCAGTGTAATCTGTGCAGCGCCTCCACAATCAGCTGCCCAATACTTGTATTTACATTGGGGAGGTTTTGATGTGAGTGGGAATTTTTTTTCTCTTACCTGTACAATTATTGGTAATATGGCTTATAATTACCCGTGACATTCCCTTGCACTGTAGTGTGTTTAAATAATTTAGGTTAGTAACTAAGACCCCTTATTTGTGTGGTTATTTGGATGTAACCCTATCATACACTTTAAGTTATATAAAACTTCACTTGAGGACAGTTTTCTGCTTTACAAGCATTCGAGACAATGTAAATATTGTAATAATTTAATCTTTTATGCAATTGTGTCCCTCACGCGTCAGCTAAAACGCTAGTAAAAACATTTAATGAACATATTTGAACTAGTATTTTATCTGATGTGTGGGTGACATGAGGAATATCGTCACATGATTTAACAATGTTATTTGAAGTCTTAGGGGTAAATTTACTAAAGTGCGGGTTTTTAGTAGTGGAGGTGTTGCCCATAGCAACCAATCGGATTCTACTTATCTAGCACCTTCTAGAAGATAATAGCTAGAATCTGATTTTCTAAAAACCTGCACTTTAGTAAATATACTCCTTAATGTTGAAGTGTTTTATCGTTTTGTCTGTTTAACTAAATAAACCAATAGATTTACCTGAAGAGTTACCCCAAGTGGTCGTCTCTCACCATATGAGCATGTCGTAAAAGAGGGGTGATACAGGAGGGTAACAAAATACCTAACCCTAATATTTCATATTTGAGTTTATCGCTCCCTTCGAGAAATGATTAATCGAAATGACCTGCAAACTGCACCCCAAGGACTCAACTATTTAAATAGATAATCAAGGGGCATATTCAATTTGGAGCGAAAAAGTGAGTTGCCGTACTTTTCACCGTCATCGGAGGTTTTCCCGTCAAAGTTATCGCTCACGTCCCCGCATATCCCTGTATTCAATTCCAAATCGGCGAAAACGGGACCCAGCGATACCGAAAACTGCAAAAAATCCTGTTATTTTAGGGGAAATCGGCCTGACACTTTCCAAAAGATGCTCTGACATGGGGGTTCACTATGGGTATCCCCGAATAGCCCTAGTAAAGGTATTTGGGGTTTTTAAATAGTCTTAATAGGTGCTATTTAACGTCTTTGAGCTAGTGGTGAAGAATCGTATTTAATACTGTTTTTTTTTTTTTTTTTTTTTTGGAAAAATAAGTTGACTCGTCAAATTTGGGGCACATGAAAATGGGTGCAAGCATATTTCAAAATCGCTAAAGTCCAGCATTAAAAAGCGCAAAAAGCTGACCTTCAGCAAGCACATTCAATCAACAAAACACCTCTTGCAGACCCCCCCCCCCCCCAAAGGCTATTTCGCTAGTTTTTTAATTTGTACCCCCACTTTAAACTTTTTCACCCACATTTTCAAAGTGCTTTTTTGGGTTATCCTTTTTTTTTGTTTTAGGATTTTTTTTTACGGTTAGCGTCACGGGGGGTGTACAAAGGGTGCAGAGTGGTTTCCGCCCCTCTGCACCCCCCGAAACTGCAATTCTGCACTTTTTTCCATCGGATAATCATAGGCGAAACATTATTTTGCCTATTGCATTGCGTTTTGGCACCGGCAAAAAGACGCTACCATTTGAATACAGGGATAAGTGAAATCGTCGAAAATGAAGTCATTGACGAAAAAGTTTTGCGGAGACCGGCTTTTTTGCACCAAATTGAATAGGGCCCTAAATGCTAATAAAGCTCATTAATAATCACGCTCACTTTCTTCAGAGTATATCCAGCATCACAGCCAATCTCACTGAGAAAATAAATATAAACCCTGTAAGTCCTGTCTGTCAGCAAACGAATATATATGAATTAAATATTCTAATAACGATTTGCGTGCGTTGACTTGAAAAAGAAATGTTAGTTCATGAAATCGTCTTTTTTTTTTTTTTTTTTTCTTCCTTGTACATTAATTATTTGGTTCTACTACTTAGGGGGTATCCAATTAGCCACGGCTAATTACCTCGCCCGGGGCTATCCATTTAGCCCCGAAGTCGGCATGACGCCGGCACTTATCAGGGTTTTTTTTTCGGGAACCTGATGTGTCCCGAAAAAGAATTCACGATAATTGCAGTTTTTTCACCTGAAAAAAGGCGAAAATAAATGTTTTCATGAGAAACTATCCTATTATTTCAACCAAAATAATAGGATAGGGTGAAAAAAACCAATGGCGAAAACCAGGGATAATTGGCAAAAAATCCCCATTTTTCGCCGATCGCGGGGATCAATTAGCGCCTGAACAATGTTAGAAGCTAATTGGATACTGCTTAATTTTGATATGAGAACATTAGATGGTTTCAGATATTATAGCTCTGTCCTAGCCGGTCAGCTTTGATGAAGTAACCTGTTGTATTTTCTGACCGCTCTTCTTCACGACATCGCCTGCAATCACTGACCATAATCAGTCCTTTACTTTGTGTATTTGCTGACACTGACTGGACCTATGCAGTTTGTATTTATTTACATGTCTTTAAATTAACGGTGGTGTTTGATATATTCTATAGCAAGTAAGTTTTCACGCCATCAGATCTTTAGTCCTTTTCTAATCATGTTGACAAATGTAACGTTGCATTCAATAGTAGTCTCTTTAATTGAGTGGTAACTTTTTATAATACATTCACATAATTTTGGAGCTCTGCTCCTCTTTAGATAAGAATTTAATATAGCTTTTGAGTCAGTTTTTTTTATTTTTATTTTTGTTTTCTTCTGCACTAGGTGGTACAGTATTTATTAGTTCTAGCTTTCGCATTGATTTCTTCCTTGACTACTTTATTGTGAAACGCGTCAATTATGTTGAGGTTTTTGTTTAATCTTTCTGAAAGTTGATCCTCACAGGAGTTGCAGACAGTAACCAAACATTCTTTTTGCTTTTATTTCTTATTTTTTTATTTTTATTTTTTCCTTATCCCGATTTCAATTTTGTTCCCCTTGGTCTGTTGAGCGCCGAAAGGAGTAACCTATCGAGCTTTTGCTAGAGGATGTTATAAATGAAAATTTAGCAACCATTCCGTCAGCTTTGTTAGCTGGGTAAAGTGGTGTGTGTTTGCTTTTTTGTTAGTTGTAGTGGTAAAGGTTCAGAACGCCTTGGAATTCTGCCATAACAGGTCACATGTATAAGAGAAAAGCTATACCTGAGCAGGCCATGGAGGCGATAATTGATGGTTATCAAACCATGTCCGTTTACTTTCTAATATCTACATGTATATACTATACAAATAACACTGTGTCAAATTTCATCTAGTTAGACTTCCTCAGTTTTCTCAGGCTATTGTGTTTTAAGAACATATAAACAATTTGTTTTCAATCCTTCTAAATTTTTTTTATTTTTTTATTGAACTTCCTTCTGCACATTGACATTAACCCAGAGGAACCTACATTTTATCGGGATGTGGATTAAGAGAGAGACAGTAAAAGGTTGACAGTGTCTAGATAGACACCAGATGTTAGACAGTCAAAAGGTTGACTCACTAAAGGTCGACATGCAATAAGGTTGACAGATACAAAAGGTTATTTTTGTTTTCTAGCCCTAATCTTCACCATAACCCTCCCTCCTGGTGTCTAACCCTAACCGTCAGGGTAGGTGCCTGACCCCAACTGTCCCTTCTAGTGCCTAACCCTCCGGTAAGCGCCTAACCTTCCCTCCTGGTGCCTAACCCTTAAAAAAAGATCATGTCGACCTTTTGATCATGTCGACCATTTGTACCTGTCGACCTGCTTACAAGTCGACCTTTGGGGCGTGTCTACCTTTTGTCCCTATTGACCTTTTGTACACGTCGACCTATTGAGTGTCTAACATCCGGTGTCTATCTAGACCTTGTCGACCTTTTTACTGTCGATCTATAGTCCGGAACCCATTTTATTGATAGCTGTGCACAAAATTACAAGTACCATTTGCCAACAATGACCTTGATCTTCTAGTTGGCAGTAGCATTGCCAGTATAAGCGTCCTATAAAATTTATATAGATTGAAAGCATGTTTTCTATAGAGCGCAAAAATGCAAAAAGGGTTCTAGGATTTGTTACATTTTGATTCCATTTTTAAATGCCAATTTATTTTTTTTAGCATTTGCCATTAGAAGAAAATAAAAAATAGTTATTTTGTGACCACACATCACTGAACCAGTGACAAAGGTAGATAAAGGAATCTATAAATTTTGCATTTACAAGATCCTGCAACGAAGGCGTTGTAAGTTACTCTTTCTGGGCACCGCAGGTTCAAGCAGCACTGACATTAAAGAAAATCGTAACATGGACGGAGTGTCGACAAAGGATGGGGAAGGCCAAGATACCAGGGAGTGGGCTCAGCTATCCAATGGGGGTGAGGGACGGAACAGGAAACGACCGCTGGAGGAAGGTAACAATGGGCATTCCAAATTACGTCCGAAGAAGAGGAAGAAAACGCCGGGGCCAGTCTTGCCAAAGAACGCGCTCATGCAGCTGAATGAGATAAAGCCAGGTTTGCAATATAAGCTGCTCTCTCAATCTGGGCCAGTTCATGCGCCAGTTTTCATTATGACTGTTGAGGTTAATGGGCAGGCTTTTGAGGGCTCAGGACAGACAAAAAAGAAAGCCAAGCTTCACGCAGCTGAAAAAGCTTTACGCTCCTTCGTGCAGTTCCCCAATGCATCAGAAGCCCACATAGCCATGGGGAGGACCCCGGCTGTGAACACGGACTTCACGTCAGACCAAGCCGACTTTCCCGACACCTTGTTTAATGGATTTGAGAAGCCTGCGCAGTCTGATCACACGTTTGTCTTGGGCTCCAATGGGAACGAAGTCTATAACTCTACGAGTGACTATAACATGTCGTTGGTTGGGTCTTGTAATCTCATCCAGTCTCCCCTTCCAACCCCATCTATCTTTCCACCGTCCAGTGGGAAAAATCCCGTAATGATTTTAAACGAGCTGCGGCCCGGCCTGAAGTATGACTTTGTCTCGGAGAGCGGAGAAAGCCACGCCAAGAACTTCGTCATGTCCGTCACCGTGGACAGCCAGACCTTCGAGGGGTCTGGGAGAAACAAGAAGCTTGCCAAGGCAAGGGCAGCTCAGTCGGCCCTGGCCTCACTATTTAACATGCAGTTGGACCAGACCCCCTCCCGGCAGCCCATTCCAAGCGAGGGTCTCCAGTTGCACTTGCCTCAGGTGAGACGGTTGCTACATGGTTTAAATTGTATTCATTTTTGTCTTGTTTTATTTCCCCCCCCACCCTCACACAACCTTCTCTATTGTCCCTTATCTTTTTTTTTTGTAGTTTTTGTTTATTAGGCATGGAACATGCTTTGTCCCTTTATCAGGTTATTTTATTTATTTTTATATATTTGGGTCATTTTAAAATCCATTGACCTCTTGTATTGCTGCAGAATTCTAATATGACCGTTCCCTATTTACCAGAACTGCTTTTCCTGTATAGTACTTTATTCCAAGTATGCAGGCAGCACTTACGTCACAAAGGATATCAAGCATTAACTGTAGTTTCTAGGTTATGTACTATAGTAACATTTCATAGTAGTCATAATAATATTCCATGGCCCTTATGTAACGTGTTATATTTCGACTTGAGCCAACACTAATACTGCACATCAGTTTGTCTAGAATTCTACAGTTGTGGTGTCGGCACCTGTCAAAATGTCGACATGGGCAAAATGTCAGCAGTTACCATTAGCGTTAGACTTAGGGATTAGCTTTACTGTTCAGCATTAGGTATAGAGGTTAGGGATGGAATTACCTTTTACAACACATTGTCAGCATTCTGACTATGTCGACATGGTCAGTGTCGATGCAGCGGACATGTTAACTGTTGACATTATGTATGTCCGCTTAATACACCGAACCCCTTCACATCACGTCCTGCATACAGAAGGAATAACCAACTGCGCTTCCTACAGTGTTACAGGCTTATAGAGCAGGGCTGCACGTCTGCTTTATAGTTATAGATAACCCGGCGATCACAGCAGCGGCACTAGATGTAAACGGATGAATGGTAGCCGCCTTGTGTGTGGTTTCACAAAGTATATGAACTAGTTATTTTTATGGTATATTAAAGTGAGAGATTAATAGCGGAGACTTCCGGCACATACAGTAGATGAGACAGCAGTAAGGGCGCTGTTTTCCATCTCGGAATTGTCACAGGAGAATAAGCAGCTGTTGAACAGCTCATGTGACAGGTGCTGGAGAAGTCACAGACCTCCACTATAGGGAGCAAGTTTTTTATTTTTTGCATGGGATTGTTTTGTACTTTTCAAGCCCTGCTTATAGCAGCTCTGGTAATCCACCCCCCCCCCCCCCCCCCCCTCATGTCCAATAAAGGGAAAAAAATTAAATAAAACCGGGGAGAAGGCTGCGTGAAAACTAACCGTATTCCATCCCTATTTTATACATGAAGGTCCTGGCGGATGCTGTTTCCCGTCTGGTGGTGGACAAGTTCAGCGAGCTCACTGATAATTTCACATCCCCACATGCCAGGCGAAAAGTCCTAGCTGGCGTCGTCATGACGACAGGTACGTTTTTAAAGTCCAATGTAGTAGTTTTCCTTCTGCGGTTCCTTATTAAAAGCGCCAACTGAATTTGGATTGCGGTTTGTGAGTCGTGCACTTAACGTTCTCGCCGTGGAGGGGCGCTAGTGAGAGAAAGCGGCTCATTTTTTTAAAATCGCTTCAATGTTTCAGGAACTGATGTGAAAGACGCCCACGTCATCAGCGTGTCCACTGGGACCAAATGCATCAATGGAGAATATATTAGCTACCGCGGCCTGGCTCTTAATGACTGCCATGCGGAGATCATAGCTCGCAGGTCACTGCTTAGGTTTCTGTACACACAGCTTGAGTTACTGCTAAGGTGAGTGAAAAAAGATCGCAACAGATTTTGGAAGTACCTAGCAAAAAAAAGTATATTTGTGTAAAAATCTTTAATAATATGGAACAGTCTACTTCCTTGCATCAATTGAGTGACCGTAACAATACAAAGTTTAATTTTGGCAATATCCTAGTTAAGAGACTAGTGAGCCTGTCCCCCCATGCTACCCCCACCATTTTTACACTGTTGCCCCAGCAGCAGAATTGCAGACTATTACACCTAGATGGTTGGGACTGTACACAGGGACGACATTGCTCAGGCTGTCCTATGCTGTCGTCGGTCAATTCTTAGCGGGTGTGCCACAGCGCTATGCTATATATTGAACACATTATTTTGTATATGCAAACCTGCGTCTTTTGCAAAATACATATATCTATTTTTGTCTTCTGTTTTTCCTCAGTGCCTTAGAGCTAACAGAGAGAATGGCCCTATGTCCTGTCCAAATAGAATAAAAATAGACCAGTTTTACTGGTAGATATAAAGGCCTTGCTGAAAAGCACAGAAGGGAAACCAGCAATAAAGCCACAAGGTGGTAACTGGACAGGAGTATTCTCAGCATTAGGAAAGGGTGGGTGCGGGGCGGGCTGCAGGCAGCCCCACACCTGCACTCATTTCCGTACACGCCATTGTGAATTTCACTTAACAGGACCCTGTGTCCTCCTCAACTTAATAGTAGTGCTATGAGAAAACCGATTTAGACTGAAACCTTTTGTGTGACATCTGTTTATAAAATTTGCATTGCAAATAAAATCATTGCCAACCATTATCACAAACGTTCGCCGTTCATATCCCACCTGCACTGTGATTTCCAGTCACTCAAAATGACACTTTAGCAAAGCATAATTGCTAATTATTAGAAATTTGCATAAACCTTTTCACGGCAACGTAAATTAAACATTACACGTTTTAAGGGGATATTTCTTATAATTGGTATCAAATGAATCTAGTGTCCAATGTTGTTACAGTACTACAGTATTGCTTTCCGATAAGCTGTGTATCCACTAATTGTTTGGTTGGTTAAAGCCCCCTCTCCTTGCTTGCAAATGGACCACTTATTACAGTGTAAAATACACTTTCACACCCTGTGTCACTCTCCTCAGCACTAAAGAAGATCAGCAGAATTCCATAATTATGAAGTCTGAAAGTGCTGGCTTTAGGCTGAAGGATAATATCCAATTCCATCTGTACATCAGCACATCGCCGTGTGGGGACGCGCGCATTTTCTCGCCGCATGAAGCTGCACAGGAAGGTAATAAAATCCCACCCCCCACCCCCACTGCCTGAACACCCGTGGTAACACACCAAAGCCATTCCCTGACCAGCAGCATTGCTCAAACATCTCAACAGCCCCAGCTACATTACATCTTCCTAATTATTGCTCTGTACTTGTGCTGCTGTGTGCTGGAAAGTAAATGAGAAAATATTTTCTAAGGGACTTTCTTTTTATGTTCTCATTAAAGATTTAAAATGTATTCTGAAGTAAAGACATTGATATTGTACATGCATGCAGCATCTTAACTTCTCGAAAAGCTGTCTGTAACCCTACGAAAATCAAGTAAGCTATGGATTAATACTTTTACACAATGGTAGAGATATACGGGATGTGACTGCCAGAGCTGTAACTAGACTTTTTGGTGCCCTGTGCCAGAAAGAGCATTGGCGCCCCCCTCATTTTTCAAATGGACAAAGTGCACCCAAAAAAGGGCCATGGCTTCATGGGGAAAGGCCAGGGAAGAGAGAGGGGAGGCCAGGAGATGCTGGGGATGAAATAAGAGGAAGCTACAAGCAAGAATGATAAAGAGAAATTTGACAGGTCCAACAGCATCCCCTGACCTGTGGTGCCCTGTGCGATGGCACCGGCCGCACTACCCTAGCTACGGCCCTGGTGACTGCTATGGGTACCAGTGGAGAGATGGGCCCTGCAATGCCGTGTCCCCTCCGTTGAGGCCCCCCCGTTTCTCTGAGACCTCGCCCTGGTCTCCATACAGTAGAGCTTTTGTACAGTCTATAGATTGCCTTTACCTTTTGAGTAGTTTAGATGTTACATGCATGTACAATTTCTACAGTGCATCCGGAAAGTATTCACAACGCTTCACTTTTTCCACATTTTGTGATGTTACTGCCTTATTCCAAAATGGAATGAATACATTTTTGTCCTCAAAATCCTACACACAAGACCCCATAATGACAACGTGTAAAAAGTTTTGTTTTTTTTTGAGATTTTTGCAAATTTAATAAAAAGTAAATAAGAAATCACATGTACATACTGTAAGTATTCACAACCTTTGCTCAATACTTTGTTGATGCACCTTTGGCAGCAATTACAGCCTCAAGTCTTTTTGAATATGATGCCACAAGCTTGGCACACCTATCTTTGGGTAGTTTCGCCCATTCCTCTTTGCAGCACCTCTCAAGCTCCATTAGGTTGGATGGGAAGCGTCGATGCACAGCCATTTTTAGATCTCTCCAGAGATGTTCAATTGGATTCAAGTCTGGGCTCTGGCTGGGCCACTCAAGGACATTCACAGAGTTGTCTTGAAGCCACTCCTTTGATATCTTGGCAGTGTGCTTAGGGTAATTGTCCTGCAGAAAGATGAACCGTCGCCCCAGTCTGAGGTCAAGAGCGCTCTGGAGCAGGTTTTCATCCAGGATGTCTCTGTACATTGCTGCATTTATCTTTATCCTCTATCCTGACTAGTCTCCCAGTTCCTGCCGCTGAAAAACATCCCCACAACATGATGCTGCCACCACCGTGCTTTACTGTAGGGATGGTATTGGCCTGGTGATGAGCGGTGCCTGGTTTCCTCCAAACATAACGCCTGGCATTCACGCTAAAGAGTTCAATCTTTGTTTCTCATGGTCTGAGAGTCCTTCAGGGGCATTTTGGCAAACTCCAGGCAGGCTGCCATGTGCTTTTTACTAAGGAGTGGCTTCCGTCTGGCCACTCTACCATACAGGCCTGATTGGTGGATTGCTGCAGAGATGGTTGTCCTTCTGGAAGGTTCTCCTCTCTCCACAGAGGAATGCTGTAGCTCTGACAGAGTGACTATCAGGTTCTTGGTCACTTCCCTGACTAGGACCCTTCTCCCCCGATTGCTCAGTTTAAACAGCCGGCCAACTCTAGGAAGAGTCCTGGTGGTTCCGAACTTCTTCCATTTACGGATGATGGAGGCCACTGTGCTCATTGGGACCTTCAAAGCAGCAGATATTTTTCTATACCCTTCTTCAGATTTGTGCCTCGATACAATAGTGTCTTGGAGGTCTACAGACAATTCCTTGGACTTCATGCTTGGTTTGTGCTCTGAAATGCACAGTCAAGTGTGGGGCTTTATATAGACAGGAGTATGCCTTTCAAAATCATGTCCAATCAACTGAATTTACCACAGGTGGACTCCAATTAAGGTGTAGGAACATCTCAAGGATGATCAGTGGAAACCGGATGCACCTGAGCTCAATTTTGAGCTTCATGGCAAAGGCCGTGAATACTTATATACATGTGATTTCTACACGTTGTCATTATGGGGTACTGTTTGTAGAATTTTGAGGACAAAAATGAATGTATTCCATTTTGGAATAAGGCTGTAACATAAAAAAATGTGGAAAAAGTGAAGTGTTGTGAATACTTTCCGGATGCAGTGTATATCTTTATAGTGGTACATCTTGTTACTCTTTTAAGCAGCCTCCTGTCTGGGAGACTAGAGTACAGATGTGTCCTTGCCCATCTAGCCTCAATATGCCGTGCAGTGTGATATGCCTGGCATGAGTGAGCCGCCAGGTCCCGTGGTAGCGTCAGACGTCTTTTTTTTTTTTTGCCGTAAATGCCTCTAAGTCTCAATGCGATGTGACTAGGACGCACCAGGAGACTGCGCTGATTAATCGAATATGTGACACTTGTATATCTGTGTGCGACTGTAAACAGAACTTGGCATCGTAGCGCTTCCTATACAGATTCAGAGACTCTATCGCACACAGATATACAAGTGCCGCATATCACATTAATCAGCAGAGTCTGCTGGTGCGTCCTAGTCACATCGGTAAAAAAAATCAATAAACACACCCGGCGGTAGCAGTCTCACGCTACCAGATGCGCCAAGGGGGGGGGCTGTTTGGCGCAACTGCAGCAAATACGAATGAGGACACATCTGTAGCATTGCCAGGACAATACCTGAATTTTGGCATGTCACAGCTCTGTTCCATCCCTCCCTGGCTTCCTTTCCACACTTGACTTAATCATTGTGTTTAAGTACACATGCAGAGCCCTCCCCCAAATGTGTTCTAGTTCATTCATTTATTAATGTTGGTTATTCTCCCATATTATCAATATATGTGTTTGCAGATCAGGGCGATCGCCATCCAAACCGGAAGGCTCGAGGACAGCTCCGGACAAAGATAGAGTCTGGAGAAGGTACAATCCCGGTGAGGTCCATCAGTACCATCCAGACCTGGGACGGGGTTTTACAAGGAGAGCGATTGCTCACAATGTCTTGCAGTGACAAAATAGCCAGGTAACTATAATGAGCAATTTATTCATTGCAGGCCGCAGAATACAGACATCCCTACAGTACTTTCTATAAGTGTCCCCGATTATCAGCTTTTATGGTAGCATTAATTGGATTATGAAGATGATACCGAAATTAAACAAGGATTAGCATCTTGTAAATATAATTTTTTTTTTTTGTTATGAAGCTTAATCTAGATAATTAATATTGCAACGATCACCCCTTTTAATGAATATCTGTTTCTCTTCATATGAAGATCTCAAAAACAAAGTGTTTTTCCAGTTTGTTGGAATTCTTTTTAATTTCCCTAAGGTATCTGAAATGTAGCGTCGCTATTTATCGTGTCTGATTTTTTTTTTCTTAATGAAAGGCTAACTTCCTCCCAATGCTAGTTTAGTTTAGTGTGAAATTAGGAAAACTCCTTACATACTGGGGCGATGAGACCATTTCCCCAGGTCTGGCAATATGAGTGACCATTTGTCTTATTTTAGGTCTCCTAAGACCTCCTAAAACTGATGAGTGGTGTTGGTTTTGAGGTTTGTGTCCTCAAATCTGTTTCCCATTATAAAAAAAAAAAAAGAATGAACCCATAATATAAGTGCACCCGACATACTTACCATGTGTTGTATGTGGTTCCTTATGTGATGCCTCCACGTCATCTAATTCTAGTCCTGCTCTGGAGGTTTGCGCATGAAGACTGCACTTTGAAAGTGAGTCAGGAAGATGTTTTTAAATTCGTACTTACAAATGATAATGAATATACAACTAAAGAGGCTCTTGGAGAGCCTGAACTGCGGTCAGTTTTAAATATATATAGCTTTAAACAGGCATGAACAATGACCTTCAATGTCTGTATTGTGGTTCTTCCCAGTACTTATGCCCCTCATAATAAGCAGGCGATGCCAGTATATGAATAAAGTTATATAGTCGAAGCTCTGATGTCATCACTTCCTGGTCAGTAGGAAACTGAATTGTGAGGAATAGCTTGTGCCCACAGTAAATTCTAATAGTGATAAAAGTCACCTCCGATATCCCTGACCATTTAAAGCCACAAGGTTGCAGACGTACAGGGGTTACATACGGTATGTAGTCAGGAAGTCGGCGGTCGAAATGCCGACCATCGGCTTCCCGTCAGTGAAATTCCAGCATGGGACTAATGATAGGCGTCTAAATACCGACGCCTATCATTAGCCCCACGCCGAAATTTTGACGCCCGGCATACCGATTGTAGGTAAGCCGGTCGTCGGGAGCGGATCGCCGTTTGGTTTTTAGGGTTAGCCCACCCCTGGGTAAGTAGGCTAGGAGAAGGGGGGGTTATGGTCAGGCACCCCTGGGGGGGAGGTTAGGGTTAGGCACTAGGGGGAAAAGGTTAGGGTTAGGCACCCCTAAGGGAGGGTTAGGGGGGGGAGAGGGTTAGGGGTAGCCTACTTACCTCCCCTGTCGGCATCTTCATCTGATGGACTTCTGGCGTCGGTATTTCATACGCCGGGCTAACGTCCGGCGGTATAACATACCTGTTCCGTTACATAGTACGTTAAACCTCCTGCCCAACCCCTGATTGGCCTAGTAAACAAGCTGAGATTCTCTATTACCTTGGGCATATTCAATTGGGCGCAAGATTTTTTTTGCCGTAACAATTTAACTCACCTATCGCAACCAATTTCTGATCACAGCGGCTATCTGCTCTCCCGATTCTTGCACTATCCAATTGAAGAAAAAATTTGCCTGTTTAATTTTTGACGACAAAATCCCATGTGAAAAATAGAAAAAAAAATGGTGAGAACAGCCACTCCCGTAAAAAATCTAATATTGGATAATAATACAGATGTCTATTGATGTTCCCTACAAAAATGTTTATCGCTTTTAAAATGAATAACATGGCAGTTATGTGCATTTTGTACTAGCAGTAAACGGGATAGCATATTTTTTTTCTTTAAAATAAATGCTGCAGTTAAATTTGGGGTGCATAAAAATGCATGTAAGTTATGATTTTTATTTTTGTCATTTAAATACACTTTAACACAAAAAAAAACACCTGTAACTTCCACCTGCAATGGTTAAAACACCTGTCCCATCTATACCGCACCCTATATACCTGTCCCACATCTTTTAAGCTATTATTCTGCACTTTGCAGAATAAATCCACAATAATGGAATGTAAGTATTGGCCCAATTAAGCTAATTGAAAACTAGGTGGGATGTCCCAGTGCTTCTGAACCAAGTCTCAACATTTTTACCTTTTTAAAATAGTTTACCAATTTTACACCTGCTCTAAAGCAGTGACAAAAAAAAAAAGTAGTGTTAAATCCTATAGGAATTACTGCTGCTAAAAATCCCAGGACTAATTGAATAGGAAAAATCTTGCTGGCCCTAATTTCTTGCACTGCAGGGTTAAAAAAGCTTGTGCAAAATTGAATATGCCTGTGTGTTTGTCTGATTTTGGCCAGGAGATTGAGAGATTTACCTTTATAATTAGTTGTTCACATTGTCTTCTTGCTGTGGATGCAGGATCGGTGCAAGGTTTCAGGGCGCCCTAGGCAAAGGTTCACAAAGCCGCCCCTGTTTTCCCCCAAACCCTATGCCCAGCTCACACACACATACACAGCACCCTAATAATATTCACATGACCCGAATTAAAGGGATGATTCCCCCTGCAGTGCCCCCAGTAGTAATGCTCCCTGCAGTGCCCCCAGTAGTAATGCTCCCTGCAGTGCCCCCAGTAGTAATGCTCCCTGCAGTGCCCCCAGTAGTAATGCTCCCTGCAGTGCCCCCAGTAGTAATGCTCCCTGCAGTGCCCCCAGTAGTAATGCTCCCTGCAGTGCCCCCAGTAGTAATGCTCCCTGCAGTGCCCCCAATAGTAATGCTCCCTGCAGTGCCGCCAATAGTAATGCACTTGTAGTGCCCCCAAATAGTAAAGCCCTTGTAGTGCACCCAATAGTAATGCTCCCTGCGGTGCCCCAGTAGTAATGCCCCTTGAAGTGCCCCCAGTAGTAAGGGCCCCTGTAGTGCCCCCAGTTGTAGTGCTCACAATAGTGCCCCCAGTTGTAGTGCTCACAATAGTGCCCCCATATGATGCCCCAAGTAGTAAGGCCCCTGTAGTAGCCCCAAGACCCCGCACACGCACACACAATAAAAAAAAATACCTTAAACCCCGCTCCAGTGCTGCTACCGTCCATCCCCGGCGACCGCTCCTCGGCACTATGGGAGTGACGTCATGACGTCACTCCCATAGTGCACTGCGGGACCCGGAGCTCAGGAGTGAGCTCCGTCCTCCGGCTGCCGCTGGCTACAGGGAGGGGGGAGAGAAGGAGTCGGGCACCCGCTGGTAACACAATCTCAGCGGGTACCCGGCAAATGGAGGCTGCAGGGAGTGCGATCGCTGGAGGGCCCCTTAAGCCGCCGAGTCTCATAGCAACCGCACCCCCCTGCACACTCCGTAGTTAGGCGGACTCAGAGGCGCCCTCCAGTGGTCGGCGCCCTTAGGTAGGCCCTGTGTGGATGGGTAACATTATATAAAATGAGCGTGCGTCTCTCCCCCCCGCCCCCCCATACATATTGTCCGCCACATGCAGCAGCGCCAAGTCTCCATCACTACTTCCGGCCTCACTAATTTGGGCAGCGTACAAGATGTGTCTCCTAAATCAGTGAAGCGCTTGGAAGAAATGAGAGCAACAGAGCTCATTATACAGTAAAGGGACCTGCTGGGACACTTAGTGTATCAGAACTCCCCTATTATTCGCTGTATATAGGGAATAATGCACTCTGTATGGTAAATTAGGAATTAATTCCACAACCTCTGTTGCAGCATGTTTCTATATGGCCAGGGAACTCCGCTGTGATTTCTAGTGACCTCATTAATGGTAAGGAGGGGCCGTACAGTCCTACATATGTTGTCAGGCAGTATTTGCTGACTGGCAAAATGACGCTACAAATCTGCTCTCTGGGTACATTGCATTGTAGATCACAGAAACCAAAATGATACAGATGTGTTCTCTTGGCAAATCGCGCCATGTATGGTGCGAGTCGCGCGTCTGCGACCATGTCTGTGCGCTGCGCTCGCACCCGCAATTTTACAGGATGCAAGTTGCATGACGCGATGCATACGCGCATTTGCCAGGGGTGCACCTACGAGTCGATTAAACTACGATCACATTTAGTTTGAAATTAAAATACTGCTAAAAGAGAAGTCTATTCAGATTGATGTTTTACTGTGTTCCGAGACAATCTAATACACTCAGTCATTCGTTACAGGTGGAACGTTGTGGGCATTCAAGGTTCCTTATTCAGTCTGTTTGTCGAGCCAGTCTACTTCTCTAGTATTATCCTGGGCAGTCTGTACCACGGTGACCATCTCTCAAGGGCCGTCTACCAGAGGATAGCGGATATAGAAGACTTGCCGCCTCTCTATGTGCTCAACAAACCTTTACTGAGTGGTAGGTGTCTTTCTCGCTGATGGAAGTCTCGTGTGCTGGCGTTTAGGTTTCTCTTAAACTTAAGGTTCTACAACATTCATGGGATAGGATTAGGCAATCGCAAAAGGGTTTTACACTATTGGGCATCCCCTTCCCTATAGAGGACTAAATCTATATTACTTTGGTGTTAATATGTGAGGACTTGTTGAGGTTATTTGCAACAAGGTTAAGGTTATTGAGCAGAGTATCCAGCATGTTTTGGACGTGGTACATCCCTCAATTGCTCATACACCAATCATAACAAGCACTTGGCTTTCACAACGACGCCTATAATGAGACACATCAAGAATTTATATTTTCCAAAGCTTCCACTAAATAAAGCATCTCTTCCACCATTGTGGCCACCACCGCCCCTTGATCTGCCTCTGTGCCCATCGGTTTTGCTACTTGTATTTAGCCTTCACCCACCTCTGACAAATGCTTTGCAAATGGTACCGGTAACTATTTTTAGGAAAGATGACTCCCCCCTCTGCCTACTTGGCACACAGCTCCACGTACACGTCCCTGAGCAAGGCTCCCTTACTACCAGATTTCTTCTACTGTTCTCACCCATGGGCACATCCCACTAACTGAATTCACCGCACTTACGTATTTAGTGAATGGCGTTCACAATGTCTAATCTTCCCGAATGTGTCTTCTAGAAAATAGTACGTTTAATAGCAGATTAATGAGAAGACCGTGTTATGGGCATGTTCTGTTCCTCAGGACTCATCGGCTGAGCAATGGCTTGCAATATTCTGTTATGCTCCCTACTTGTTCCAATCCCCACTCTGTACTATGTCATTGGTTACTGTTTGTTGACTGTGTCATTTGCTTTGTTCTGTAGACCTTTTGTGACTCATACATAGTTTGATGATGATCTTTTTTTTTTTTTTTTTTTTTCTTTTTACATATATTTTGATTGATTTGTTTCATTATACATGGAAGGGGATGGATACAGGGAAAAGGGGAGGGGAATTAATCAGATTTCACAATAAACATTAAATAACAAAAAAGAGAGATACATGCCATATTCGGAGTAATATATAAAAAAAAAAAAAAACCCTAAAATACGGGACCTTCAATGAATACAGTTTGACAACAAGAAAACCCAAAAGAAAGTCATGGTGACCCAATAAGCATCGTTACACCATCCCCATCCGTAACAAATTTGCGTCATTGAAACCACTTTGTACTATAGGGGAGGAAGCTGTGGTTGTATGGCACGCCCAGAGTCTCCATTTTACCTAAGATTTTCTGTATAGACGGGGGGATGGACTTATCCAATTTTGCTCAATGGCAGCCCTGGTGGCAATCAAGATATGACCTAAAAGGTATCGATCAGAGTTAGACATGTTTGGGGCGATATAAATGAAAACGGGCTATAGAGGGTGACTCATGGAAATGAACGTTAAGAACTTTAAAGGCCTGAGCGAAGACCTCTTGCCGGAGCTTTTGTATTATGGCACAGCTCCAGAAGGCATGAAATATGTCACCAGGCTCTGAACCGTTCCGCTAACAATATTTTGACTGAGATGGCCAAATTCTTTGACTTTTACTTGGTGTAAAGTGCAGCGTACGAAGCTACTTGCAGAATAGTAAAAGTGTGGGGGGGGGGTTTAATTTTGGATGTAAAGTGTTTTATAATAGGAATTGGTGAATCCATCCAGACCTGGCGCCTTCCCCGTGTTTGGCTAACATCTAGAATCTCCCTGTCAGACGATATGAACATCCTTAATGCCCAGTGGTCTGACTTCAATCTAGGGAGGTGTAACTCATCCAGAAATGAGGAAATAAGGGAGTCTGTGGGTTGGGGAGTGGGTAGGGTCTTTATTCAAATGATATAGTTTCTCATAGTAACGGATGATCTATTTTAAAGTCATTTTAATTTAAATTCTACTGACATGCTTCCCTTGTCACCCTCGTCTGTATCGCAGTTGATTTTTGTGTATCAATCTTTCTGGGGAAGGTCCCATAATCCTCTCCCCCCCCCCCCCCCCCCCCCAGTCACACACACACACACACACATTTCAGACATGCTCATATAAATCTCCCAACTACCTGCCACCTTCACAAGTTACATTGTATTCCCCGCTGATTACTGCTCCGCTGTATCTTATATATTTATATTAATATTGCTTAAATGTAGCAAGTGAGAAGCCAAGCGTATACAGAATGTCATGCACTTGTGTTACATTTGCATTAGAGGCAAAGAGGCCTGATTTAGAGCTGGACACTATTGCAATTCGCACGCAGACTGAGCGATTGTTTGCCATCGTGCATGCAGCTATGCGAACCCGTAGCGTTCGCCACAGAGGCCCACTGCCTATCGATTGACAGGAGGTGTTGATGGAGGTGGTTAAGGAAACGCGGGCGTGCCTGGGCATTTGATCGCCGTTACGTGGGCGTGCATAACTTAGTCACTGCAAGTTTATACGCAGCCCTGCGTGGCAGAAGAGCTCCCTAGGCTGCAGCGGCTCAGACCTGCCGCAAGGGTAAAATGGCCGCCGATGTTACCGATAGTTATGCGTGCTTGCGATCGCACCTGCAAGTACGAAAGCAGAGTGGGCGTCTTTATGCCCGGGTAATCTTTGCTAACATTAGCATATTTTCACAGCAGCGGGCGTGGGAATGCGCGGCTGCGTACACATTAGATGTATTAGCATGAGATGTATCAAGCCTTGACGAGATGGAGAAGCAATCCGTTTCTAACTGTCACTTAGCTAGCGCAGTCTTTGAAGTGACAGTTATAAGTTGGTTGCTTTGGGCAACTGCTCCACCTTATCTCTCTCCAAGGCTTCTGGTGTGGCTCCCACTCGCTACACCGAAACCCAACACAAACCATCAAATCGCACACATTACACTTAGGGGTAAATTTACTAAGAGCGGTATGAAGCCGCCGAGTCTTCGGCCGTTTTAGACACTGGGATTTAAAGGAGCAATAATATTAAATGCAAAACCAGGTGTTTTATTTTTTGCATTTAATATTATTGTCCTTTTAACTCTAGCATATGCAACTGCCGAAGGCGCAGCGGCTTTGAATAGCGCTGCCTCGTAAATTTACCCACAAGTCTCCTCCCTGACTACAGTAACACTTAATCAAAATGATATAAACCACACTGTTGGGTCTATTTACTAAGCAGTGCTAGGAGACAGAGTGAAAAGTGATAAGGTGCCAGCCAATCAGCTCCCAACTGTCATCTCACAGGCTGTGTTTGAAAAATGACAGCTGGGAGCTGATTGGCTGGCACCTTATCACTTTTCGTTCTGTCTCCTTACACTGCTTAGTAAATAGACCCCTACGTCCTTGTCTTGATCAGCTTGCAGACAAAGGGCCTCTTTCCGTGCTGCACTGCAAGTTATATGTCCTATATCCTATGCCAGCCTTTAAAGAGTATACACATGTACGCGCAGTATTCTATTCTAGTAAGGTTTTTCCACCGACTCCAGTCTGGACACATTGGACGGATATTAAGTCAGTTTGTTAGCATAGAACAATTTCTAATTTTTCAGCAGCCTGTATCTTGGTTCAGCCATTCAAACAGCGACTTGTTATCCCTCTAGGTATTAGCAATGCTGAAGCCCGACAGCCAGGCAAGGCTCCAAGTTTCAGTGTCAACTGGACGGTGGGAGACACTGGCCTTGAAGTTATTAACGCCACCACAGGCAAGGATGAGATGGGACGGGCATCGCGTCTGTGTAAGCACGCTCTGTACAGCCGATGGATGCGCATTCATGCCAAGGTGGGTTTCATGTGGACAGGAAAGACCATTGCTGCTCTTCAGAATTCAGTGAAACATGAAAATATTGGTTTCACAATCTACTTTCACTGCTAACCAGACTCCTTTCTCTAATGAGGCCGCAAGTCGGCTTCAACAAGCCGGACGGAGGATTTGATCTCCTCTCCATGTCACTGGACACATTTGGATGTGCCCGTGTAGTGATTCTGTTTGACCATTTGGAATATTATAGATATTGGTATATATGCCCAATGTCGGAGGTTCCCAGACTGCACCATTACAGTCCAGGTTTTAAGAATATCCCTGCTTGAGTCCAGATGGTTAAATCAAATTGACTGAAGTACTAATTAAGTCACCTGTGCTCAATCATGGCTATCCTTCTAACCTGGACTGTAATGGCAGAGTTTGGGAACCTATGTGAGTAATATATTGGGCCCGGTTCTGAGGCACCACCAAGTCAAAAAAGCGTGATTATTTGCAAAACCTTTTGCATACGCACCTTGAAGGAGGCTACGACCGGTTCCGTGAAATGGGAATTTCTGGCTGGCATCTCTGCTTCTACCTTGCGGACGCACGCACGCAAAAAAACTAATTTGTGAGAGTGTTGTGGTTGTGTAGCTACAGGTCTGTGCTATTCTGATTCCCGTGTATGGTGAAGGGGTAACTGCTGATTTTAATGATGGCGGCCACGGCTGCTTACAGAAAAACAATGGACGGTGTGGCTGAGCGTATGAAGCCATGTGGATAGCTGCATTAGTATATGTTACTGGCTGTTACGACTATCCCGATTTTCGCCCGCTTGAGGGCTAAGGGATAGATGTACTAAGTCTTGGGGAGAGAAATAAAGTACCAACCAATCAGCTCCTGTCACGTTAGTCTTTGTTTGAAAAATGACAGGAGCTGATTGGTTTGTACTTTGTCTCTCTCCTAGCTTTGATTAATCTCCCCCCTAAGTTACTAATACTTTTTTTTTTTTTTTTCCCCCGCCACAGCTTTCTTCCAGCCTGAGATCTAAAATCGGAACACCCTATTTATACTACGATACAAAGCAGTCAGCCGCAGAATACCAAACGGCAAAAGAGAGCGTCTTCAAAGCCTTCCAAAAGACAGGACTTGGAGCCTGGGTTAAAAAACCTATAGAACAGGACCAGTTTTCTCTTACGGCATAGACCCACAAACACTTCTCCTCTCTGTCAGACAGGGGTATATGGGACACTGTTTGTAAACCTCGTTTTCATTTTCCTCAATTCTCAGATGTGCCAATTATGCTCAACTGCCTTTTTACTATGCTTTCCCACCAAACCAGTAACTTGTAGGTCATACATCGTTTTTAAGGCGCTAGAGAGTTGATTTTTATTTATGCCCGTTTTTATTTTACTTATTTTATTAAGTAAAATGTATCTCTCGCTGGATCTCTGAATTTTATGTAAATTGTAGATAATTACAACAGCACCAGTGTGCTAAACAAGTGGCAGCTGAATCGAACTTGGAAAAGTGATTCTTACGTCGTCGCAGATACAGTATATTATTGGTAATGGTTATACACTGTATTAGTAGTTTTTATTTTTAAAGTGAGTTTCTTATGACTTTTTTATTATTTTTAGTGAAATCTAGCCTGCTGTTGAGACTAAAGTAACCAGCAATATCTCTGTTTTTTAGTTAGCAACGACCTCTTCTACCTAACCCTACAAACATTTTACTGTACGAGACAGTCAGATAGCACCCTTACGATTTATAGGACCGGCTGCTAACGTTTTTTTTTTTGTCCCAATTGTCTATTTACGTGTGGCTAAGATTTAATTCCGTAGCTTTTATCCTGTGTTTTTGCTTCGCGTTTACATTATTCAGATTTTCACCGCTGGCTAACTGGAAAAAAAAGAATGCATTTGTGTTTTTCCTTGATCTCTAGAACTGTAATTGTGCGACACAATGTACATGTAAGCAGCGTGTTTGCTCACAGTGCAGCCTATATGCATGTATATTGTATACTACAGACATTATTCCAGGAGGAAGCCCTTTAAGTAACAAACAAGTGAAATCTGGTGGTAGGAAAAGGAACATTTTTGCGTGCGCTTGCCCATGGGTTTTTTTTTTTGTGTGATGTCCTTTCTACCAAATCATCTTGCTTTATTAAACTGTAGAGTAACGTTGTCCAAGGTGAAACGAGATGTTTGCTTAATTAGCATTATTCTGCCACTTTAAAAAAATACATGCATTTTATCTCAGAAGCTGCCAAATGGGTCTGGTTGGTAACTTGTTAGCGTTGATCCAACTCAGAGTTCTCAGTTGTCGTCTATCCGGAAATGCTGTATCTCATTAATCTACAAATGTGCGCAATTATGGATCAAAAGGTATGGATACGTGGCATGTGTGGTCTCTGATTTTGGACACGTAAAGACAACAGTTCTTACACTTTCGTAGTGGTGCAAAACTTAACAATGCCTGGCTCACTCTAGATCTACTTGGGGGGAGGGGGAGGGGGAGGGGGAGTAGTGAAAAGGTTTTCAAAGCAGAACTCCACTTTTACTCAATTTTATTGTCTTGTCTGAGTTGTATGTTGGATACAGGAGGAAAGCTCAGGTCTGTGTACATGAAAACCAGCCTGGAAAACTGTTCTCTCTGAATGTGGGATCCCTTTTTATTGGGACATGCTTTTCTCTCGTAACCCAGACTCTTGTGATCCGCTTCCTGAGACAGCCTAAACCACTTTGATGCTCAGCGCATTTTAGCAGCTAAAGACTTTAACGGGGTCATTGCACAGCATAAAACCCGACGAACTTGGGTTATTTTTGCCTCTCTACGTTTTGGTTTTCCCACTGACAAAGTGACGCAATGGTTTCGGAATTACGACTGCCCGTGTCAGGAAGGACCCGCAGTCCCACTCAAGTCATCCGTTGCTGCTGTTGTACGTAGAATATTCTCAAGTCTGTGTGCCCACCTGCTTCGTCTATGGAACATGCAGAATAAACATTTGAGGGTTGTATGAACCTAAGCAGGGATTGTGTGCGTGTATATATACATATATAAAAGACTATATCTCTGCATTCTGGCTGTATGTGGTTATTTGCATGTATTTCACAGAAAATTATCAAGTTGTAAAAGTTACAAACCTTTTTCTCAGTTGTACTTTTGTATGTTATTTGGAAAATGTTTTGAATACAGCAGGGCTTGACAAAAATGTTTAAAATCTAGGCGCCAGGATGAATGTGTAGGAGCCAGACCACTGTCCCCCCAACCCAAAAAAAAATTACAGGAGTGAGTGAGGAGCACAGCTCTGTGTGTTATACGCACTATACTAATCCACAAAATGGTCACATTTGAATGGATACAGTAACATGGAGGCCACCTCAACGCTCTGCACAGCTCCCCTGCTACACCCTCCAGTAATAACGGACCACATTTCACATAAAATAATGGTGCCAGAAAGTACAATAGAACCCCCCATCCACTCGTGGTCACACCACTATCCCTCTGAAGCCGCTCCGCAATCCCTGGCTACACATAGACCCTATTACCGGAGAGCTCTATGCAGCCGGAGATAGGAGACAGTAGACAGCCAGGACGTACAGGAGGATCAGCGTAGACTGAGACAGACAGCAGGAATCAGAGCAGGCCAGGATGGAGAGGAGTCATCAGTGCAGGCCGGGACGGACAGAGGCACAGCAGTCACCGCAGGCGACGCTCAGCACATGCACTCCTGTGCATGATATGAACACCGCAATACTATAGGCACGAATCTCCGCCAGAGCTGATGAGGATCTGCTTCCTTCCTCACTGCAAAATCTGGTAGCCAGGCAGCAAAATCTGGTAGCCATGGCGACCTAGCCTCCGGGATTTGTCAAGCCCTGGAATAAAGAATGGGTAACTTTTCATTATAGACTAGCTGTAATGCAAATAGGTAACCTGTAAAGGAAATGCAGGTTGGACAGACAAGTCCTACAGGTGTCTTTCGGATCAAAGCTTTTCATAATAAATATTTAATTTATTATGAGTGTAAGTAATCTATAACCCTAAAAAACTTATGTTACAAACTTATAGCATGTAACATAACTTATTTTAAATGCCATGCTAAGTAAGCCTACACAGTATAGCAGTTACACTGTCGGGACTGCCACGACCCCAAAGACAGGCCCCATGTCTACAGCTTGTGCTCAGTATTCAGGCATATGCCCGCTGCTCTCAATCTATCACTATATTATATCACATTCAGCCTTGATGGTGACAGTTCTGCCTTTGCCCATGTCTGCTTTTCCCAAGGAGGTTCTCTATCTTTCTCCTGATACTATATTGTGTGACAGTTTCATTAGTGGTAAAAAAAAAAAAAAGTCCGTACAGTAGAGAGGTAATCGAAAGCACTGTCATAATTTATATAAATGTAGCTGAACCTTAAAGTCTTTCAACTAGAGGCAAAATACAATTTGCTAGTTTTTCACTTTATTTGATCTAATGAAATAAGTCACATTTTAGTCTCTCGTTGTGAGGGAACGCCGCTTATATTTTACTTTTCCTCCCCTACAGTATTTGTGTGGGAGAATGACTTTGACTACAGGTGGTTCAAGCCACACCGGTTTCAGCCCAAGGACACAAGTGTTTGCAGAGATAGACCAACCAATAGCCAGTAAGAACTTTCCAAGCTTAAGCCAAAAGTCAGCGTGAGAGTGTTCAAAGCGCCAGGTAACACATTAGAACAGTGATTCCCAACCTCTGTCCTCAAGGCACACTTATACCGCTTTTACACCGGAGCTAAAAACTGGGTTTTTGAAGGGTTAACCCGGGCAGCTCCCTGGTGTAAAAGGGCAGAGGGTTGGATCGCCGGGTCGAGTGACCCGGCAATCCAACCCAGGTAACTAGCAGGGTTTAACACGGGCATAGCCCCTGAAACCCTGCTATGGGAACAGCGCACTCCGGGTCACGAAGACCTGGAGTGCGCTGCTAGCCGGCCGATTGGTCCGGCTTCAGTGGCGCTTGGAGATGACGTCATCTCCAAGCGTCCACTTTCACTCCGCAAAAGCCGGGTCTATGCAGACCCGACTGCGGTGTGAGCGGCGCTGACTCGGGAATATCCCGAGTCAGCGCCGGCAAAATTCCGGATCTGATCCGGATAGGAACTTTGTTCCAACTCCGGGTCAGACCCGGAATTTAGGTGGAAAAGGGGTATAACAGTTCTGGTTTTAGTGATATCCATGCTAAAGCACAGATGGTTTAATCAAAATAACTGAGGTACTAATTAAGTTGCCTGTGCTCAAGTATGGCTATCCTTAAAACCTGGACTGTTAGTGTGCCTTGAGGGACCGTGGTTGGGAACCCCTGCATTAGAAGGTCAGAAACGCAATCATGGAAATAAAATGCAGGTAAATTCAATGTCCAGTGAGGAGTGATTTAGTTTTATTTAATTATTATCCTTTATAGCAGGGGTGGCCAACCTGTCAGAGGGAAAGAGCCCCAAACTATCTGTAGGTATGTCACAGAGCCAAGATCTTGCGCATGTGCAAAAAGGGGTGTGGTCAGCTAGGCCATGCCCATGGTATGATGTTTATAGGAGCATGTAAAAGCGCATGCACTCAATTACTGTGGAGGTAACTATTAAAGGGAAAGAAAAAGCCAGAACAATATAAAAAATAAAAATACATTTTAAAAAACCTGATCCACATAAAATACACTAAAAAAGCCACATACACAATACACTGAAAAAGCCACATACACATAAAATACACTGAAAAAGCCACATACACATAAAATACACTGAAAAAGCCACATACAATACACTGAAAAAGCCACATACACATAAAATACACTGAAAAATTAAAGAAACCGATTCACATACAATCCAAACCCCCTGGTGACACTCCAGTCCCTCCCATGTGTCACTCCAGTCCCCCTCATATATCACTTCAGCAGCCTCTCATGTGTCACTTCAGTCCCCCCATTTGTAACTGCAGCAGCCCCTCATGTGTCACTCCAGTAGCCTCTCGTGTCACGTCAGCCCATTTGTCACTCCAGCAACCTCCCCGTGCATTACTCCAGCCCCCCCCGTGTCACTCCAGCCCCATAATGCCACTCCAGCCAACCCTCATGTGTCACAACAGCAGCCCCTCCTGTGTCACTCCAGCAGCCTCTCGTGTCACGTCAGCCCATTTGTCACTCCAGCAACCTCCCCATGCATTACTCCAGCCCCCCCCGTGTCACTCCAGCCCCATAATGCCACTCCAGCCAACCCTCATGTGTCACAACAGCAGACCCTCATGTGTCACTCCAGCAGCCTCTCGTGTCACGTCAGCCCATTTGTCACTCCAGCAACCTCCACATGCATTACTCCAGCCCCCCCCGTGTCACTCCAGCCCCATAATGCCACTCCAGCCAACCCTCATGTGTCACAACAGCAGACCCTCATGTACCACTCCAGCCACCTTCCCCCGCACTCCCTCCCACTTCACGGGCCACTCCAGCCCCCTCACATGTCACAAATAAAATCAAAAAAATAATTAAAAACCCCCACAGCCTCTTACCCTGTTGCAACTGTCTGTGTCACGTAGATGGGCTCCGGCGTCTGTGGCTGCAGGTTCAGTCACAAGTTGAGCTTCGCCGCCTGTTTGTGGCGTGACATCACCACATCGCCCGTACATGCCTCCGGATATGAGCAGACGGCTGCAGCGAAAGACGAGCCTCCTCTGAACAGCTGTGCGCCGATCAGAGGATGCAGTCCGTGTCAGGCAGGGGAGCCACATCGGAACAACGGAAGAGCTTCCGGTTGGCCAACGCTGCTTTTTAGGCTCCACAAGTGATAAAATCAGGGCAGTAGGGTGGTGGGTGTGTGCGTGCATCGCCGTTCCCCTGGGGCATCACTGTTGCTGTCCTACAGCCCCTGCAGCAGTTCTGCTCAAAGCATCCAAAGGACTCTCCGAACATGCAGCCTACGCAGTATGTCGATCCGCCAAGGTAGCTCTATGCTTTCTCCTGCCCCCGGCCCCTTGCATGATGTCACAGGGTCGGGAGTGGGGCAGGCACAGGGTGTCTGATACAATTCAAGCAAAACAAAATGTCAAGTGCATAAAAATGACAACACTAACCAGGCAGAATATAGCAGAGTACAAACCACAATAAACATGATAGACCATAAACATTTCTGCACATCGTCACCATAACCATAATATCGGCAGTGGCTGAACCCGTACCCTAGTTGTTAGACACGGCAAACCGTATCTGCCTGGTCAAATGCCTCTGATCACCATGGGGTACTTCTGAATCCGTTGGGTCACTGGTTAACTCTTTCTTTGAGGTATTCCTGACCATATGGCCTGTATATGGAATATCTTGCTGCTAAAGTGGCATTTACTACATATGGTAAAAGGGCAGCTTAACAACATGCAGAAAAGAATGTTTATTTTGCAGCGTGTGCATCTAATCCTAATTCACATTGGCACTGATGCAGGGTTGAGCGCAAGGGGGAGGAGGGGGGCTTAAAATTATTTTAAGATTTCCTCACCGTGGAGTAAATCTGCGTAAAATAGGAATGGGCTGTTTACAATTAGAACAATTTTTGTTGTTCTTTTGCTCCTAAATTTGAGTTGGACCCTCAATGGATAAAAAATAGTAATAAGATCAGGATCCTGGGTGAGGGTAATTGTAAAACTGTTTAATTTCAGTAATTTAGGTCTTAATGCTGAGTCTTGCGATTATCCACATACTGCGGGCATGTGTTGCGCCATGTGGATATGCATTGTGACGGAGAAGATCTTCGACGTGCGTGCGTAGATTACTGTCCGTGAAATGGGCACTACCGGCTTGGCTCCCTTGTGAATGCACGGAATAGATCTGTCTCGTAGGAGTCTCATGGGCGTGTA
The DNA here is from genome assembly GCA_031769625.1 of Taudactylus pleione. Taxonomy (NCBI): domain Eukaryota; kingdom Metazoa; phylum Chordata; class Amphibia; order Anura; family Myobatrachidae; genus Taudactylus; species Taudactylus pleione. Next base: position 3,979,204 of record JAUIMM010000146.1, on the reverse strand, counting down.
GCCAGGCTTCCCTGATTATTTGAGGCTTGTGTCTGACATCTTGTGCACCCGGCGTGTGGTTGGGGTAATTGCCAATACTTATGACTTTGGGGCTGTGGATAGAGAACCAGTGGGAGGTGCAACCATACTCTAGTTAGAACAAGGTAGTAAATCTGGTTACCTCAGATGTCCACACTCAAAAATGCAGCCCTCCATAACATAACAGCAGCCGTGGTGCCCAAAATTGAGGAAGGGTCCACATCACCCCAAAGCAGTGCTTATGAAGTCAAGTTCCCATGTACCACCAGCAGGTCTTGTTTTCTGGATTTCTTTAATCGTCACCTGCAGGCATGGGTAGTGCTGCCTTAGGGGAGAAGCGAGACTGGCTGTGACTAGCAGGCAGCCAGTGAGAGCTGGGAGGAGGGGGCAGAACTTTCCTGCATCTCTCTAATAGGCAGCCTATACACCTACTCCTTGCATAGTTAATAGATCACGCATATATATAATGTAATATACACAAGCCATTGTCACTATATAGCTCTATGGTGAGGGCGAAATGATCAAATTTGGAAATTTACTTTTCAGAGCTTGCCCTCAGTAGTGAATGCCATCTTTAGATAGTGTTAATTACAATTTTACATTGTGCATTGCTCACTGGCACCGGAGCTTTACCAATCAGGAATTGAAGTCTTTCACCACTGCGTTAAGCTAGTGGTGAAAGATTTTTTCAGTGGCAAAGAGCTTCTGCTTGCAAGCGCTGTCCCTGCTAGCAAGAATTGTTAAATAGCTCTGATAAATCCAAGTTAAACAATGCTAAATTCATCATAATTTATAAAGGGAAAAGCCAATAAGTGATTAAAAAGTCGTCTTGAGCAGTAGTTCTCAAACTCTGTCCTCAGGACCCCCACACAGTTCACGTTTTCCAGGTCACCCAGCAGGTGCACAGGTGTATTCATTACTCACTGACACATTTTAACAGATCCATAGGTGGTGCTAATTATTTCACTTGTGATTTTGTGAGGAGACATGGAAAACATGCACTGTTTGGGGTCCCGAGGACTGAGTTTGAGAACTTGTGTCCTAGAGGTAAATGAAGAAGTACAGGTTCTTGATATTTAGAAATAAAATATATATATAATATATATAAATTGACCATGCTTGAGCCGGCTGGAACATGAACTTAACTTTGTTATATTTTTACTTTTTAAAGTGACTGGATACGTTTGAACTCCAAACATCGTACAGTTTGCAGTGTGAATTTAAAGTTAAGATACCTTCAAAATAGAATGGAGGTTTATTCTCGGCTGCACAGCAAACCTGTGACAGTGGAATTTATTCTAATTATGAACCAGTTTTGATGTTACTGTTTATAGGAGATGCTCAAAAACATGAGAAGTTGGTGCCTTTACTCCAAAATGAGGGGTAGCTTTATGGAAATAATTAATCTAAGCAACACAATGCATTTGTTTCTCATTATATCGTAAAGGGTACTGAGCTTATTCCAAACATTGTATATTTGCTGATTTTGATCCGTGTGCCTGTGCCTGAAGCCCTAGTGGGTTCTGTCTGGCCTTGAAAGAGCTCTGTAGATTGTTTTCATGTCGACCTTCTCTCAGTATTGACATTTGTTGATATTCTATATCTAAGCGGCTTAACTCCCAGCTTGGTGGAGTAAAAACAGATATTGGTTCTTTGAACTCTGGATGCGCGCTGAATAGATAACACATAAATGGATGTTGGCTTGGGACTGTAATTCTATTTGTTTACAGACTATTTTACACCAGCCTGTAACACTGGTTTCAGTTCTGTTCATTTACAAACCCAATTAGCACAAGCACTGAGCGGGGGATGTAACAGGGCGCAAGTCTGTAAAAGTGCAGCTTTTTAGTGGCTCGTCCACAAGATTTAAACCGCGGTTCTTTTTAAAAGCATATTATATTTCCCTTTTCTTATTATTAAGGGGCTCATTTTTTGAATAATCACATTCGCATTGCGGTGTGAACGCTATATTAACGCCCAAAATTGCATTGAAGTATGTGATACCGCAGGCGTGTATCAGATAACAAATGCGAGGAGCGGCACTGCAAAAGGAGCCCGTCCCTGATTTTGTGCTGGGAGTGAAGTGACCGCATCGCTGATTCATTCCTCTATCATGCGCAGCTTACGGACTATGCATGTGCAGCGGTCATTCCGGGAGAGGGTTCTGCAGGAACCCCCTCCCCGGTATATTTTGTGGAAGTGTAGCACAACTACTTTGTAAATGTGACAGCTTTGCAATTCCCATGGGGCGGTTGCAGCTGCAGTTCCTTTATCATACATTGGGGTGATACTTAATATTTGGAGGTATCCTCCGAAAGGCGGTTTTTTAGGAATATAATGAAAATATTTAATGATAGGCCCCTAAATGAGTGTGGTCTAATTAACAATATTTAGATCGATTGCCAATGGGCCAACGCCAAATACTCGACAGGTATGTTCAAAAGGTTGATGGGTTCAAATGGTTGACACAAAAATGGTCAACACTTTTTTTTTTTTTTTTTTTTAAACCATAGTCCTAACCTTCCTCCTGGTGCCTAACCCTAACCGTCCCCTCCTACAGCCTAACCCTAACCGTCCCCTACTACAGCCTAACCCTAACCGTCCCCTTCTACAGTCTAACCCTAACCTTCTCTTCCGGCAGCCTAACCCTAACCGTCCCCTCCTACAGCCTAACCCTAACCTCTTCGGGCAGCCTAACCCTAACCGTCCCCTCCGGCAGCCTAACCCTAACCGTCCCCTCCTACAGCCTAACCGTCCCCTCATACAGCCTAACCCTAACCGTCCCCTCCTATAGCCTAATCCTAACCGTCCCCTCCTACAGCCTAACTCTAACCATCCCCTTCTACAGTCTAACCCTAACCTTCTCTTCCGGCAGCCTAACCCTAACCGTCCCCTCCTATAGCCTAACCCTAACCGTCCCCTCCTACATCCTAACCCTAACCGTCCCCTCCTACAGCCTAACCCTAACCTTCCCTTCTGGCAGCCTACCCTTAACCATCTCATAAGTGCCTAATCTTAACCTTAAAAATGTTAGAAAACCGTAAAATAAAACAAACGTGTCGCCCATTTGAACCTGTCATTTTTTTTTGACCATGTCGACCATCTGGTAACGACCTATTGACTGTCGATCTAAACATTGTTGATCTTCCATCCAGATGTCCCCTAAATCACTATTCTTATGGGCATAATCGGAACTGACGCATGTTGTGGAGCAGAGGTTCTTTTAACTTTTGGTTCTTCCACTACTGGCTAGAAAGACACGCTGGGTATTGTAGTTCTTCTGCGACGCCAGAAGAGTCACGGGTTGCGTTAAAAATTAAAAGCTGTAGAATTCCAGGTTGGAAAAGGTTCAAGATTACTGCTCCTGCTAATACTGTGATCGTGTCTAGGGTATAGTTAAAATGAGTGAACTAGGCACCATCTTTACAGAGGAAAATGTAAATACGGTCAGTGATTGAGTTTGTGTAGGTAATGGAGTTAAATATGTCTACAGTCATGGTGACATCTCCAAGAAACCGGTTAATGACCTGGCAAAAGGTCATGTCCCCTAAATTGTGCTTTTTCGCGAACAGTAGAAAACTAGTGTCAAACTTGGGCAGAAAATATATACAAAGTACATAGCATAAATGTCCCCTGCTGTTGACTAACTAGCACCAGCCGCAAATGGTGAGATTAAGGCCCTCATTCAGAGCCGTACGCTCTGAGCAGAGCGCACGCTCTGAATGAGGGCCGGCCTCCATGAAAATGGAGCGTCCTTCTGGACGCTCGTATAGCTGTGGGTCACCACCCACAGGCTATATGAGCGTGCAGTTTGATGGCCGCGATGGTCGAGACCATCGCGACCATCAAATTTGCGAGCCGGAGCCTGTGGTTGAGGTTTTCAACCGCAAGCTCCGGAGTGATTTTGGCTCTATCAGAGCCAAAATCACTCCCACTGACATCACTAGTGATGTCAGTGGGCCGGCTTCTGACGGGAGGCGTTCCCGTGGGAACGCCCCCGTCAGGGAGGCACGCCCCCGGCACGCCTACCAAAGGGGGCGTGCTGTCAATCAACATTGACAGCACGCCCCCTTTGATCGGACACAACGAGCGAAGGACTTTCCTTCGCTCGTCGCGTCTGGCGCATGCGCACGACGGAGCTCCCTCCGTCGTGCGCATGCTCAGTCCAGAACATCGACCCACTTGCGAGCGGACAGCCGCTCGCGAGTGGGTCTGAATCAGGCCCTAAGTCGTCTTTCCAGAACAGTCATGGCCAGAATAACTATGGTGCAAATGATACTACAGCTCCAGGCCTCCACATTACAGCATGACAATGACCAGCCGCCCAGCTGGCTATAACAGGGGTATCTATAAATCATAGGTAGTCCAATTCTGTTTCTATTTTCTTCAGAAAATTATGCAATTTGTCTACGTTTGTGTATTTAGGGAGACACAGGGACCGCTGCCCATAATTGGTTCATGTGTCACTTAATCCATCCCACTCACATACCGATATACGGTACTTATGATCCAACAATGTGTCCGATTTCCCTTGAAATTCTCCCCAGCAGCTCAGCACACGATCAGCACACGATATGCTGTTGCTGTCCAATCTTCATACGATCTCCTGCAGCCAGGCTTTTTTTTATAGTGCATTGTGTCCTAGATTGTCAGATCTAGATCTGAAGATGCGATGTGCGGTGGCGCGCATCGCATCGTGAGTGGGGGGACTCACGATTTGGGCATTTTTTACCTGATCTGTCGTTCCAATGTGTCGGAATCGGCCAGATCGTGAAAAAAAAAAATCGCTGTGTGTGTGGGCACCTTAACATCTGACTTATTACTTATGCTGGCCATACCCGCTGCAATTATCGGGCGATCCGCCCGATATCCTGTGTATTGCTCAGATAATTGTAGCGTGTGTGCGGGCGACCGAGGGTTAAGTATCGCTCGGTCGGGCATGACTGATTGTCCAGCATGCCCGACCGATGCGATATTTGAGTTAAAATGTCAGCCCCATGGAAGGAACAGGGAAATGTCTCCTCCCTGGGGGCGGAGCGCAGATGTCGGGGCTAATACGCTGTGAGCTATCTCAGTGTATGCCGCGGACATCTGCGGGCTGGCAGGCATTTTATCTGGACGTGTATGCCCAGCTTAAGGTCTTACACCACCTTGTTGTATTGCATCAGTTTTTTTTTTTATTTATTTCAAAATAGGGGCCCCAGAATATTAACAATTACCAGGCATTTAAAGAATATACACAGCGGCTCCAGGATGTGGTTTGTATTAAAATCGGGATTGCGGTTTAAAACATTGCACTTTGATGCGTGGTTTGGCCTTTAGTAAATCTCACCGTTTACAAACCGCACATCAAAGGTGCAAAATCCATGCGATGTGGCAGAGTATGTACCACCCCTTACTCAGTCTACCGCCTATGGTTTTATTTATAAACATTGCATTTACAATACGTGCAACATTAGCTGGAAACCATAGAAACTCTTTCGTCGTCTAACTTGCACTAGACTGACCAAGGCTGACTGGTTGCTGTGGTTCAGTGCGAGCTTTACCGTTGGAAAAATATATGCATTAAAGAATGCCCTATTTCTTGTTGAAAATATTCCCACCCCACTCCATTCCATATCTGGCCGAGTTTGCAGATAATTCCAAATTGAAAAAAAATATTTCTCCTTTTTCTTAGCCAAATCTAGCATAAAATACATTTCCCGTGGATACCAACTTTAAGCATCTCTAGATCTCTCGTAATAAAGTATGTCGAATTAAAGCCCTTTTCACGATGTCCACCTACCTCTGTGGTGCTGGCCGCACACCGCAGTGAACATTGATAAATGAAGTGATGGTCTTTGTGTGTTTATGTATTGCATAAATCTGCATTGAAATTGTTTTACAGCCCCGACACGTGATGTTGGGAACTGTTTGGAATTTTTAAGTTTGCAGGTGACGGCTGAAACGTTTCCGAGGGAGCGTCCTGGTTTTTTTTGAAGCTGGGTCTGTGCAGTGTTGTGCGCCTGGACACGCTATTAATTCTTATCTATTCTATCCATGTGCAGCCCTGCACTTGGCATATGAGGGAAGTGACGCTGTCATATCAGCTCCCTGCACCTGGGCTGCATGAAGCAGACAGGAAAATAATCTCTTTAGGATTACCTGTCTCTGCAGCACATTTGAAACCAACAGGAAAAAAAAAAAACCAGAAGGCATCGGGCAAGACGGCTGATTTTCCTGTGACAAAAAGTCATTTCTAATTCTGTTTGCTTTAGTGCTTTCAACTGAAGTTATTTGGCTGGAGGAGGCTTTAACCCTGTAAGTGCCAAATATTTTCTTTTTTATTAGCAAATTATTCTATAGATGTCTTCAATGCTTGCAAAATTTTTTATTTTTTTTTATATATGTAATGGATTTGTTCACTGAGCACAGGGAGAAGTGTCTGAAAGGAACTGCAACATAATATTTTTTCTTTGCTAGCTAAAATGTAGCAAACTACGCAATTTTCATATATATGGAAATACTGCACCCAACACAGAATACAAGTGTATTATTGCACAGAGCCCTTTCATTGGACAGCGTTTGCTATCCGGTACTTGGCCTGACATCATTCCTTGGAATGAAGAGATCATAACTTTAGCCAGAAAATAATTGTTTCTGCAGCAAAGCGGGTATTTTCCCTGAGTCACTTTTTCTATACGCTACAGGTGTTGTCAGGTTTACCAGAATATGCACACTCAACCTGTATTTATATTTGGTGGTCAAATAAAGTAAAATAGTGTATTAACAGTAAAGGTGCATACACACAACGATTTTTTTTAACGATTATCGTTCAATCGTTGAAAAAATCGTTCACTTTCTGAGTTAAAACGATGAACGATTATCGTTCATGCGCGTTCACGTTTGTAGTTCAGTCAGACTGAACGATTTTCATTAAGGGAATATGCAAAAATCGTTTGTAGTTCAAAAAATCGTTCATTACACTTCAAAAAATCTGACAGTTACGGTGCGTACACACTGGGCGATTAAAGTGGACGACTAAACGATATCGTTATTGTTCAGTCGTCCACTTTATCATCCATTTTTAACACCAAAACGATGAACGATAATGAAGATGCGCGTTCCCGCGGGTCATTCGTCACTATCATTCATCGGGTAAACATGCAGGCCAATCTGACGATATCGTCAGGTTGCTGCATGTTGGGGAATGGGGGAGAGAGCCCGGCGCTGAACGATATCGTTAATGATATCGTTCAGCGGTTGTGCTCAATGTCATGAACGACATTGAGCACACCCTGCCGGGGACACGCTAGACAATATTGCTCAGGGAGAATATCGTCTAGTGTATACGCTCCTATAATCGTTCAGAAAATCGTTGGTAACAAAATCGTTGTGTGTGTATGCAGCTTTAGTAGTATAATCTGGTTGTAGCTTGTGGAAAAGTAGAGTGCAGGTTATTGTTAAATATAGATTATGCCAATTGAAAATGCTGCGGGTAATCGTTTAGACCTCTATCCAGAATGCTCACCGTCCAATGTGTGAAGTAAGTTTTTATGGAGAATGAAACGGGGGGTTACAAGTTAACAACTGGTGCAAAGTTCTGTCACTCAAAATATACAACGTCTGATTGGAGAGTTCGAATAATGCATCCGATTTCCCTTGAATCCTGTAGATGATGTTGCGTTCTGTTTGCAGAGTGCACCAAGTATCCACTTTGTAAAGTAGTTTGTATTACGTTTCCTAGGCAGTCTTGTGACGTCGTTATGGGGGTAAACAACCTGTGGGTTTGGTCATCACATTGCCCCCAGCAGCCACTGTAAATGTTTATCTTAAAAAGAGATTTACCTGCCTGTCGGGATCTTGATTCTAACTTCCCCTGCCCCCGCCCTAACCCTCCCTTTAGTGGTTCCTAACCCTAACCTACCTCCCGAGGGTTCCTAACTCTAACTCCCCCTTACCGCTCCCTAAACCTAACCCTTCCGCGTTCCGGCATCGGGATTATGATAGGTGGCGGTATTTCGACGCCTATCATAAATCCGTAGCCGGCATTCCGCTGTCGGAATTGTGGAAGGGTGGCCTTCGGTCACATGACTACATCCCGAAATAGTGGGGTTCCCAGAACTAACATTCTTCAGTTTTGTCTGGTGCTTCCTTATGGCACTTAGGACACACATTTGTGTAGTTACTACTATTCTTGATAATGGTTCCTTAGAGCAACTACAGTATGCATAAAATCTTCAAATGCCGTATTGGGTGGAACTCAGAATTTGAGTTCCCTTAGGGTGTGCTGCCCTCCTCAGTATGCACCCAGCACCTCCATGGTCCATGATTTTTTAGTAATAATTATATTACACCAGGGGTATTCAACATGCAACCCTACAACTGCTGTGGAACTACACATCCCAGCATGCCCTGTCACAGTTTTAGCATGCTTTAATTGCAAAACTGTCAGGTCAGTCTGGGATGTGTGTTAGTAGCATAGAAGCTGGAAAGCTGCATGTTGAATACTCTGGATCTACACTACATAAAATTCTACATTTTATCACAGGATGGTGACCACTCAAAAAATACATTTCGAATGCAGTCCTTTGTGTCAGATGCTCCAATACCACAATCCGTTTCCGTGAGTACATCTGCCTCTGCAGCAACAGCCAAGGCTCTCCGGGCCTCATCCAGATCCGGACGCTCTTTTAAGAGCGCTCGCTCTGAATCAGGGTGTTTTTGGGGGGTTTTTGGTGCGGCCTCCTGACCGCTCGCTAAGCTGTGGGTGACCACCCACCGCTTTTGCGGGTGGCCAGGTGATGGTCGCGACCATTGGGGCTTGCGACGAGACCCTTGTGGTAGGGTCTCGTCCGTCGCAAGCCCCAGAGAGCTTCCTGCTCTAACAGAGCACATAACAAGGTTAAGGGGTCAATCCAGTAACTTGTGATGAACTCGCTGGTGTGAGTCGTCGTGACAACGGGCGCGTTTGACGGCAGTCCGTATTCTGTTGAAAGTGCTCGCAAGCCCCGTAGGGCTCCGAGCAAAATTAAGCGAATTGGTCTACAAAAGGTGCGAGGTGCCCGTCTGTTGCCGGCATTTTAATGCCGTTGTAACGGCAACTCCCACCGTTCTAATATAATTGGTTTGACCCCTAAGAAGCTAAACAGACACTCTTGGGAACTGTTATAGTTTTATAAACACAAACTGTTACACATTAGAACTAATAAAAACGGTAATTTTAGAGGATAGTATTCTGTAGTCGTGCAATTATTTATTACTGGTCTTATTAAAGATCAGGAGGGCTTGTTCTGTATGTACCCGTACCCTGAAATAATGTTGAAGTGTTAACTGTGATAGCACTTGGAGAGGTGTAAAGGCACACATCCACTAAGCGATTTTATTGAACGATAATGATATCGTTCAATCGTGCATTGATCGTTTAAAAATCGTGCACAAAAATGTCTTAAACGACCAGTGATGCGCGCTCCCACAGGTCTTTTAGACATCTATCATCGGGCAAACTTGCTGTACAACCTGACGATATTGTCAGGTTTAGCATGTTTCCAGATGATTAATGTGCCTTCATTGAACGACTGCTCGTTCAGTGTAGACACATCACAGACAAACGTCTGCATGATTACACTGTCGTAATCGTGCAGTCTTTTGCCTGTCGTTTAGTGGATGTGTGCCTTTAGTGTAACCAAACCAATAATGTGACAGTCAACCATGATTTGTTTCCTCTTTACATATCAGACCCCGGTAGAAAGGCACTCAGTACTGAGTGACAAAGCAAGCAGGCAAAGGAGATGGGAAGAGCAAGGTCGAAGGAAGATTGAGTTGGTATACAGTAATATCATTATTAGGAGAAAGCAGGAGAGTAATCTAGGATTAGCCAGTGGTTAGAAAATGATTTCACATATGGTTGTAGGGTCAACGCGGAGCTGTTACCCATAACAATCACCTAGCACTGACTGCTAGGTCAAGTTTCACTATAAGCACTTACAGTATTGTTAGTTGGTAATGCCTGTGCATCCACTAGATGGAATCCACTACAACCTGCATGCAGTACTCCAGAACCATCAGAATCAAGGCTGGGCTAATCTACTGAGAGAGGCATGAGTCCTAAACAAATGTTTGGGTAGCGCCACATACAACACTGACTGTGGCAGCTCCTGACAAAAAAATTTTACTGCCACGCATTATGCGCTATTAAGGATTGTGTAGATCAGTGACAGGCAGCCTGATACACTTCAGGGGACGAATGGGCATTTAACTTTTTACACACCAACGTTTCAAAATTTGGACATGGGCTTTGTGAAGCTGTAACTGTTGATATAAATGTCCCTGTCATTCCCAAGAATAACATCTAACACAAAACCAGCCATGGATGAAAACATAGACCTTCGCTGCCTCATGCCTCTTTTTCACCTGCCTCTTCAGGCCGACCATTTCTGGTGTCCTGGATGGGGCCAGCAGAAAAGTCCATATCGCCCCTGGTGAATATCTGCACCAAATTATACTCAGTACCGCTGTCAGACCACGCTTATCATATCCGGTCCGTTTTATCTTCTTGAGTTTCTGGTAAAGATGCTGCGTGGAGGTGGGTGTAAGAAAAAGGTGTCTGTAATTATTCACAATTAGCGACTTAAAAACAAACTCTTAGATAGAAAAGGAATTGCAGAAACATGGGAAAATGAATCTAAATTGCTATGCAATCAAAATGTACATTTTGTTAGAGAACTGCATAAAAGGACTGTAGAATGATTGAGAAGGTAATAATGGTGGGTTAGAGAGTAAGAAACGCAGGTGTTCAGTGATATAAACAATGTGCCCCAGTCTCCTACATGGTTTGTCAATACTTCAGGCCCCCCAGCTGGAATTTTTACTAATTGGAAGAATTTTGACAAGTTGTTCTGTGTTCTTGTCAAATCTTCCGATTCTGAGTTCAATGTCTAGAATTACTTCCTCTTCTTCCTCCTAAAAAAAAAATTCATTAATAAATATAGATACACTGGTGGCCAAAATTGCGGACACATTTTGAAATTTGAATGTTTATCAACTTCGAATGCTTATAAAAACTGTTTCACTTCCTGCAGTGCAATGATTCATATATCAAATGAAAGGAAATTTAATGCTGAATTCAACACAATAAACATAGGTCAAATATTTGCATTACAAGGGAAGTTATGCTGTGAAAACAACACTTAGGGTTAAAATCCCTGTGTACTTATGATGTTACTGTCCTATCAGTATTTCGTTGGGTATCCTTTATTTTTCAAGACAGCAGCACAGCACCTGTATGCAATTCTCCTTGAACCCCTTTTTGCATGTCCATGCAGTGTTGCAGGGAGCTGATTTTCACCCTAAGTGTTGATTTCACTGCATAACTTCCATTGTAATGCAAATATTTGACCTCTGTTTATTGTGTTGAATTCAGCATTAAATTTCCTTTCATTTGATATATGAATCATTGCACTGCATGAAGTGTAACAGGTTTTATAAGCATTCGAAGTTGAAAAAAAAATTTTTTTCAAAAAGTGTCCGCAATTTTGGCCACCACTGTATATAATCTATATGGGGGAGGCACTGGCTAGTATCAGAGCCAGATGTACACACATATATATGAACCTGCCCCACATGAACAGATCTACACACACCCCACCCCCCCACATCTCGCCCTAGCATAAAAGATTTCCCTCACACACACACACACAGATCTCCCCCTATCAGCAGACCCTCCTCACCTTTTTTCTCCTTTGTGTGTTTCTTCTGCTTGCATATGCCAATTTTGTTTCCCTCCTCAGTGCTGCTGCTGCTGAGCTCCGATGCCTGAGTACTTCCTGGGCTGTTCACCTGATCGTCAGAGGTGTGCATCAGAGTTCAAGGCACACCCCCTCACAGTGAGGCATGCCTCCTTTAGCTCTTTTTCTGTGTGTTTTATTGGCTGCTTCATGGCCCAGCTCCAGACAGTGTCTGAGCGATCAGAGGAGAAGCTGAGCTCTTACTGCCTCATCTCTCGCCTCTCCCTGTATTTCCAGTTTTGCCTATAAAAATAATCTGAATAATACAAAGAAGATATATATAAATTCTAAATATCTTCTTTCTATTATTCTAATAATATTTAGTAAAAACTCTGCAGTCTGTCAGGGGAGGCTCTGCCTACCCTCACTGCACGTCTATGGTTTGGTTACATTCCCTAATTGCCGAAGACTATCTTCAAATAAATTCGGAGCTTTTTATTATTATTTAGGACAACCATTCCCCACTCAACAAATCTGCTAACAGTAAATAATAATAAATTTAAAAAAAAGCTCAGAGAATTTATTTGCAGATAGTTTTCGGCAATTAGGGAGTGTAACCAGACCAGAGACATGCATCAGGATTTAAGGCTAATAATGATACTAGTCTGCATCTGCTGAGAAGGTGCATGAAATGGGACCTATATGCCTGGATGAGAAGCTGATGATGGATGGCATTGCAAGATACGAACATAAATGCCCCAGTAAAGTGCAGTAATATACAGTACACTGCTTGTCAAACACGCACAATCTTGGTAAAGCCCATGATGAAAAGTGCTGTAAGATGGAATTGTCCTTGGACTCTCCCACCGGAATCGGTATGAAATCCCGGCAGTTGAGATGCCTGCTGGCAATAGCAGCGGCATCCCAATGCTCAGGATCCTGACAAGGGTCCTGCAAGTATGGTAAACCTTACTCTAACCTTCTGTTCCTGCACCATAACCCTCCCCGTTAATGCCTAAACCTAACCCTCACCCCCCCAGTGGTGCCCAACCCACCCCCGGGGGTACCTAGCCTCCCCTAGACTATCCCTAACCCTCCCCATAGACCCCTGCCCCCCATAGCTATGACCTAACCAGCCCCCCTATACTTACGATCGACATCCCAGCTGTTGGGATTCCGGCATCACCATGACTGTCGGTATTCCGGTGCCAGTATCTGGCTGGGTAGTGGCATTACAGCAACAGCACCGAGATTTCATCAGCCAGGATGCCGAATGTAGGTCTAATCCCCTCCCACCCACCCTTATGTTGTATATTAAAAAGATCATGCACAGTTTAATAAACCAATCACTTCAACAACAGGGACTGACACTTTTGTGGCCAAAGTGATTGGTTCGTTTTGGCCCCCACAAAAGAAGCTTCCAATGGGCAGCTAACAGTGTTGTCAATGAATGATAGGATTAGGGCAGCTAACAGTGTTGTCAATGAATGATAGGATTAGGGCAGCTAACCGTGTTGTCAATGAATGATAGGATTAGAGCAGCTAACAGTGTTGTCAATGAATGATAGGATTAGAGCAGCTAACAGTGTTGTAGTTAATGATGGGCTTAAGACAGCTAAGCTAACAGTAATGTCCAATGATCTCTACAGTGGCAAGATATCATTATCATCATCCCTACTCTCATCAGTTTGTATGTCATCTTCACACAATATTAATTTATCCCCACTGGAATCCACCTTTACCGAAGTCTCTGTGCTTTGACGTACTTGGCGGTAAAGGTCTTCCTCATGGAATTTATATTTCATTTTGTTGAACATCTTTTCCACATTTTGAGGAAGTAGCCTCCTACGCCGATCACTGACAAGGTTTCCGACTGTACTGAAAACTGTTTCTGAGTACTGGAGGGTGGGCAGCTTAAGTAAAGCAAAGCCAGTTTGTACAAGGGCCTCCAAATTGCCTTTTTTTTCCTCCCAGTAGTCAAAGGGACTGTCTGACATCTCTATGTGTACACTATCATTAAAATAATCCTCCACCATTCTATGGATTATTGATTCCTACCTACCTATACCTTCTAAACTTGTCGCTATTTAACGTTCTGAGTCGCACAAGAAATAAATGCTTTCAGACTTTGAGTGTGGTTCCAAAGCACAAAAAGTTATTATTCAATATAAAAACAGATGGTTACACGCTGTGATCTAAATACAATTAGCGCAAATAAATCATACAGACAAGGTACAGTCGTTACATACGCATGCGCTCTGGACCCAGATACCGGCATCAAGTAGAAACCTCCGTCAACAACAAAGCAAGCAGACTGGCATCCAGGTTTAGAGAGCCCACATATATAACAGAACATAAATATAGAACAGTTTGGCATGATTCCATTGGTTCTTCCTGGTTCTTCTGTTACAGTATAGTTCATAGGTCAATTCGAATGGACACAATCCAGCCTCCAACAGCCTTTTGTGTCCTTTCTCCCGCTGCATAATAAATCTAAGCTGGTTACATTACAGAGTACATTTTAATGTTTGCAAACTATGGACCATAGAGAGTTAGACACATGTTGCAATCCTCTCACCGATGGTACCGGAAATCTGCAAAAACACAGTGGATCAGTACAACACCAAACAGGGTCTGCTTACCATGTACTAAACCTTAGATATCAAATTACATTTATTTCACAACATTAATAATACTAAGTAAACCTTGAATATTACACTTTAATGCTAGGGAACCTTTTATGTAAGTGTGCAGTGTGTAAATATTGGGGTTTTGGGAAAAGATGCTAGTTAGCGTTGTGCGACTACGTGTTTGTGGAGTACACCATGGTACGTGTTTTGCAGGGTTGATCATTTTATATGTTTTAGTGACTGTATTTATATGATGAGGACTTTTAACTTGGTGGAAATCGCACAAAGCTAAATAATAGCATCGCCGTATGTACTTATAATGGGCGAGATTCACTAAAATGGCACTGGGCGGCCATTCGCAAAATGGTGTCGTGCAGATTTAATTTTAAACCGATCCTGTCTCAGCCAATTATCCGGCTTCGACAGTCCACCCTTGATAGCAAACAACATTCTCTGATTTTTAAAATTAATTTTAGCTTACATTATGATGTATTATTTAATGTTGATTTATGGGATGGCACAAGGTGGTTCTTAATCCATCAATAATGTGTCTCTAGGAGGGGACATAAAACTACCCTTATATGCGCACCGCGGATCTTGGGAGATCATGGGAAAGATGTCGGGATGCACCAATCCTATAAAGGAAGTCTTGAGGGGGAATAGGGACTTTCAATATTTAAGATGTTTTAAAATAACATTTTAATAACATATTTTTATGCATGTCTAAATCTTATACATCATATGATGGTACCTTCTAGTTCAGGGTTGTAATGCAGTCCTACATTTACCTCAGTATTCATATTGTTACTACTGACCACCATCATAATTTCATTTTTTCAGTTCACCTTATCTTTACATTTTCCACACTTCAACACAGTAGGAACACACCTGACACATAAGCCAATTACTATGATGACAACCAGTATGAGGATCAGGAGTTTACCTATGCTCGCAATCATTTCCTGGACCCACTCTCCTAGATCTGAGAACCATTTTACTGGGTTCAACCATGAAACCCATTCCTCTACCTTCTCGTCTACTTCGGCCACTGAAGCATTATGGTTCTTCCGAAATTCCCATTTCAGCTGCAGAATTTCATCCATCTTCCGGTCTATCACCTCCTTGGGGTCACTTGTATCATTTGTAATGTAAGTGCAACACTTTACTCCAAATTGGGTGGCCAAAGTTACGCAATACCCTCCAGTGACAGCTGTTAAATAATTTAAGACTAATCTGTGTTGCACCAGTTCTTTCTTGTAAGCTTGCAACTCCCTACCTGTATACCTAAAGTGTCATCATACATCTTGGTGATATTATCTATTAATTTAGTAAGATCTTGGATATATCTAAAATTTAGTGTACCCCGAGCGATCCTGATGGGATCCAATGCTACCAAAACTTGAAAGCCAGTTTCACTAATTAACTGTGTGGCTTTATGTACGTCACCAGGTATCATATTTCTTTTGTCTCTGTGTTCATACTGTGTGTGAAGATATGGTGATGGTGTGTTTTTATGAATACCAAGCATTTCACTATGTGTAAGGGTCATAACTTCTGGAACTACTCTTCCCAAGTAACACAAACCTTCGGAACTTGGAGAGAGCCACTTATACGCTTTCCTTCCACATATAAAATATACATCATCGGGGAGAACATAAGGAATAGTAAACATCATTATCGTCGCAGACATTTCCCTGGCAAGTGATCCTACTTCAGGTTCTCCCATTTGACTCATACAAGTTTCTCGTTGTAATATCTTGGTACAATATCCTTCTGGCACCCTACCAATGGTATACAATCGGGAAACCGGCTGCCTTAATACCGACAGCCGGCTTCCCGACTGTCATATCCGGCGAGGGTAAAATGCCGGCGTCTATATCTAGACGCCTGTCATTTACTCGACGCCGGGAGACAGGCGCCCGGCATCCCAATCGAAGGGATGCCAGGTGCCGCGAGCAGACAGCCGCGGGGGGGACTTAGGGTTAGGCACCCCCGCGGGAGGGTTAGGCACCACCGGGAGACTTAGGTTTAGGCTGCAGGGAAGGGGGGGTTAGGGTTAGGCACTTGGGGGTGAGGTTAGGGGGTTAGGTTAGTTTATACTTACCTTAGCAACGATCGCGATTTCCGGTGCTGTCGGGCTTCCGCTGCCGGGAACTCTGCTTTTGTCGGCCAGGCGCTGCCGGGAATCGAACCGCCGCCCATCCCGCCGGCGGTATTTCACACCGATTCCCTACCAATCATTTCTTTGGTGGAACTTAGTGTATATTTATACCGGAAGTGTCTTCCACCTGACCTAATAGTGCGTAACAGTTCATAATTCATAGGCTTACGATCAGCTCTTAGTGAGAAGGTCATCGTCTGGTTATTCCCAGTCACCTCCCAACTTCCTGGTTCATTGGAGTTGGTGATGTTTAAACATAAAAGTGATTTATCTACTTGGTACTGGTGGAGTTTACAATGAGGTGGTTTGGACTTAAGATATTTTTTATCTAGTGCATGCCCTCTTTGTGATTCTAAAACCTCAGAGACATTTAATGGGAATGGCACTAATCCTACATTATGCTGTCCTTGGGGAACGTGAGAGCACACCCAACAGTCTGTTTGGTTTAAAATTTTGCCCTCCATGGTGTGATAATCCTCTAAAGGATACCCACCCCAATACTGGTTATACTTAGGTTGACACCGTTGGATGCATCTCTCATCAATTACGGACCCACAGAACTCACACATGCAATAATCCTCAGACGATAGACCTTCACACTGTCTCCGAGTATCCAGAATAGCAGATCTCTTAAAAATGACTGTACTAAGATTGGTCAGACATTTTAAACGGATAGCCACACCGTTGCAGCAAGATACTTTTCTTACTTCTATATTCTTTCTTTTATTATACTGAGAAAATCTACCATTATATTATTTTATTGTTCTGAAATAGTACAGTTCCAATTATAAAAGTATGTTATGTGGGGTATTTTATTTTTGTTTTTTTGGAATGTACTGTTCTTATGTGATTTGCTCAATAAAAAGAGTTAAAAAAAAAAAAAAAAAAGATTGGTCAGACACTCCCCTGATTGGCATAGCACTCCTCCTCTCGACTCCACTCCATCAATACTGCCATTAGCTCCCATCTCCTCTATCGGTCCCCCATCACAGAAACCAGAAATCCCTGAACAAACCAGGATGATGGAAACTCTGGAAGAAAATACAAAAATGAACACAGTAGACCAGTCCATTGCCGTAGCAAGGATCTACAAATTTCTTTAACTCAGATATCTCACTGCAACCTTTTAACCCTCCCGGAACAAGCTCGCGATCGACAGGTCCACGTTATCTGCCTTGTCTCCGCCTTGTATCTCCACCGGTTGGTTAACCTTCTTACAGTGAGTGGAATGGACCCAGGTATCTCTCTCCGCCACTTTCAATGAAGTTGTACTTGTCCGCAACACCTGATACGGACTTTCCACCAATCAGTCAAACAACCTGAACGCAAGAAATTTCTGATCATAACAAATTCTCCAGGTTCAACATCATGACAGTTTGTTTCAGGCATATCATGTGACAAAAATTTCAGTTCTGCTGCTGCTGTTTTAACTGTTTAGTCATTGTTACCGCGTTGTTACCTTTCAAGAGTTCCTGCGGACTTATAATCAAATGAGGTTGTCTACCAAACAGTATTTCAAAGGGGGACAGATTGAGAGGGGGTTCTTCGAGTTGTCCTGATACTATGAAAGACAAGTGGTAGTGCTTCTGGCCAACCCAGTCCAGTTTCCGACATGATTTTACTCAATTTGTTTTTAATAGTCCCGTTCATCCTCTCAACCTTGGCACTGGCTTGCGGTCGGTAGGGGGTATGGAGTTGACTATTAATACCCATCAGCTTACACATATTTTGGAAACATCACCTGTGAAATGAGTACCCCTATCACTTTCAATAATTCTAGGGATACCGTATCTGCATACAAACTCCTGAACAATTTTATTGGCAGTAAACGCAGCAGTATTAGTGGCAGCTGGGTATGCCTCAACCCAATTATAAAATACATCAGTGCACACTAATAAATACTTGAGATTCCGGCAGGGTGGTAATTGGATGAAATCAATTTGTATTACCTGAAAAGGTCCGTCGGTCAGAGGAATGTTGGATGGTTCGGTAGGGATCGTTTTCCCAATGTTTTTCCTCAAGCAGGTCAGACAGGACATTGCTCTCTTTTCCGCTTGAGAAGAAAAACCTGGTGCACACCAGTATTCTATCACCAATTTGCACATACCTTGCTTTCCCAGGTGAGCCAGACCGTGCGCTGCCTCAGCCAGGCTTGGGTAGTACACCTTGGGAGCCACTGGCTTACCTTGTCCATCTCTCCAGAGTCCAGATGTGGCCCACATCCATTGGACCTCCAGACTGCCTTTTCCTGAATGGATCACAAATTTTGCATCTCAATTAATTTCAGCATATCATTCGTTTGAAAAGTCATCATTTCTTCAGTTGGTACATTAATTTTTAACCCTGCTGCCCATTTTGCAGCTTTGTCTGCCCTGTTGTTGCCCAGTGACACCGGATCATCCTCACATGTATGGGCTTTACACTTAATTACCGCCACTGTCTTAAGCAATTGGATTGCTGTCAATAGTCCTTTTATATGTCTGGAATGTGCAATTGGTGTACCTGCTGCTGTTATAAACTTTCTCAGACGCCATAGAGCGCCGAAATCGTGTACTACCCTGAAGGCGTACCTAGAGTCAGTGTAGATATTAGCAGATTTACCTTCTGCTAATTCACACACTCTCTTTAGTGCCACCAGTTCCGCCACTTGGGCCGAGTGTGGTGGGCCTAAAGGTTCGGCCTCTGTAACAACCTCATCATTTACCACAGCATAACCTGTACATAACTCTCCAGTGTCAGTTTGTCTATGACAACTCCCATCCGTGTACAATGTCACATCTACATTTTCTAAAGGTGTATCCTGTATGTCAGGTCTTGCAGTAAAGGTTTGATTCAGATATTCCATACAATCATGTGCATCAATATACCTGCAGAACTCACCTCTCACCAGCGACTCACCTCTCTCCACCCTTTGTGCATCACGTTGCACATATGGTAAATACGTAGCTGGGTTTAATGTACTGCATCTTTTGATGGTGATGTTTGCAGGTGCTATTAAGGCTAGTTCCCTTTTTGTGAATCTAGCTGAGAAGACATGTCTGGTTTGGGCAGAGTTTAGCAAAGCAGATACAGCATGGAGAGTATAGACAATCATATCATGGCCTAGTACCACATCCTCACTCTTACTGACCAATAGAGCAGTTGCTGCTACACTTCTTAAACACGTTGGGAGTGATCTTGCCACAGTGTCCAATTGTGCACTGTAGTATGCTACGGGCCCACTGGCATCACCATGTTTTTGTGTGAGGACACCTGCTGCACAACCACCAGCTTCCGTACAATACAAATCAAAAGGTTTTTCATAATCAGGTATTCCCAATCGTCTACATATAGTATTAGAACAGATCCATTGGCAGGTTGAAAACATTGTAAACAGTCATGTAAGACCTGGGAGAAGATACTGGGGCTGTCTATGAAACCCTGGGGCAATCGTGTCCATGTGTAGTGTACACTCCTGTATGTAAAAGCGAATAGGTACTGACAGTTAGGATGAAGAGGTACAGAGAAGAAAGCAGAACAGAGGTCAATGACAGTGAAATGGGTTGCATTTGGTGGAAAAGGCATAAGAATGACAGCTGGATTTGGCACTACGGGAAATTGGCTCTCTACCACCTTATTAACCCCTCTAAGGTCTTGTACTATAACCCTCCCACCACTCTTCTTCACAGGAAAGATGGGACTGTTGGCTACACTTGCTGTACGGACTAAAATTCCCTGCTGTAATAATCGCTAAATTATGGGATAAACCCCTAACTCTACCTCCTGTTTTAATGGGTACTGGGGAATTTTTGGAGCTTGCCTACCACTTTTTAGATTTACCATTACGGGAGCTACATTTGCCATTAATCCAGTGTCCTGTCCATCCTTGGTCCAAAGTGAATCTGGAATTTGGGATAACATTTGATCTACCTGAGATGGATTTTTACCTGAACCGGTAGAGTGATACATTATCCTTTGGGGAGTGTCCAACATATCCCTCACCTCATGCGCAACTCTCTCTGGGATATTTAGAAATATACCATCAGGGGTACAATATATGACACATCCCATTTTACATAACAAATCCCTTCCCAGTAGGTTAGTAGGAGCCGCTGCTGCCAGGAGGAAAGAATGCCTGGTATGCAATGGCCCGATTGTGACCTCTGGATTTGGTGAAAGGATAATGTTGCACTTTACCCGTTACACCCATTGCTGGTACTGTCTCGCTGGTCACCAGTAAATTAGCTGGAGATTTTATCACTGATCTGGTCACCCCTGTGTCTACAAGAAAAGGATATTTAGTACCAGCTACATCAACCATCATTACCGGTTCTTCCCTAGTACTTCCCGTTAACTTGACTATCTGTAGACTACAGGTATGACCTGACCCCTAGCCTTGACTCTCACTCTCCAATATAGCATTTAAGGCCACAATTGGAGCTGGTGACTGTTGGAAATTTCCTGTACTCTGTGTATATCCCTTATGAGGATATCCAGGTACTCCCTGGTTAGAGGGTCCTACCTTCTTCACCTTACAGTTCCTACTTACATGTCCCACTTGGTTGCAGTTGAAGCACATTCGTGAGTGAGGTGGGTGAAAGGGTTGCTGTGTGGGTTGAGCGGTAGGGAAAGATTGCGGGTGTGGATAAGGATTTTGAGGGTAATATGGTGGTTGTGGATAGTATGGGTTTTGTGGCTGTGTGTGATAAGTGGGGTAGGGTTGTGTTGGCGGTGGTGCAGGATTGGTGAGGACGTGTAACTGTGCAGGTGCATGTGTGTCTGTTGGCTGTCATGTTTTGCAGTCATTCCTTCTACAGCTTGAATACTAACATCCAGTAGCTTCTCGTTCTGGGTCTCTCTCTTTTTGAGGATGTTTTTATCATGTTCAATACTGGATTCTATGAGTGTGTCTACAGTAACTCCTCTCCAGCCAGGTAGTGAGGTCTGTACTCGGGTCTTTAGATTGTCTTTTAGACCATCCATAAGTACCAAGATGATCATTCCCCTGTGATGAGTGCTATCTTTAATATCCTCTATCCCAGTGTACTGGGTGATAGCCTGCAGAGCTTGGGTACAATAATCCTCTGCAGATTCACTCTCTTTTTGTTTTATGGTGAAAATTTTACTCCAGTTAACTACTACTGGAAAAAATACACCCAATGGAGTTATTATGCGGGTAATGTTAACTTGGTTACTTTCGTCTGTTAAGGGACCATCTCCATCCAATATGCAATCCGTGATAAACTTTTTCACGCCGGTATTGTGTGGAAAACAAGCCCTTAACACCACTCGCCAGTCTTTATTGGTTGGCTCGTGAGCACTACCCAAATTTTTAAAAAATCTTTGGCTAATTCCTTTTTAGGATCAGGGAAATCATTCATTATGGAATTTAGCTCCACTCTTGTCCAAGGACAATGCATTGCTACCTCCCTTGTGGGCTCTACACCGTTCGCATCCGCATTTCCATTCGGAACAGTTATTGTCCGGATGGGACACAGACCGGCCACACTGCTACTTTTGACCTTGTTACCTGGGTGGGGATTGAGTCTATGTCTGCTACGTATGTGGTTAACAACTTCCTCTACGAGTGCAGTGGATGTTAACACTTCCTGTACTATCACTGATGAAGATGGGGCCACCACTTGTGCTTGTTGTGATGGAGCATCTAACATGTGTACAGCATGGGAAATGGCAGACATAACAACAGGTTCATCATCCGCATCATAAACATTTTCTTTGTGATTACTCAAGAGAGGGTACAAGTTACCTGTTACATTTTTATGGGTTTTTACAATGACTGTACCTGCACCCCCATCCGCATAGGGCGATGGTGGTGCACGTGAAACACTGGCAATACCTTCCGCAACGCTACCTTGCTGCACATGTGCGCTATCTCGTGGTGCACACGCACCGCAGTTTAGCGCCGCATGTGCACTCTCCTGTATTGTGCTCGTGACGCTAGTTTAAGTCACGTGCACACCTTTAAGCCACGCATCCCCCTCATGCTGCCACAACTTTAAACACTCGTTATACTTTATCTTTTTCATTCGAGAGCGCATCATACAGATGCTATCTCGGACATTGTTCAATACCTCCTTATCAAAGCTGCCAATTCTGGGGAAAGGTCTAACACTCTTCATCATCATTTTAAACCATACATAACAATACTTAGTCGCATAAGCACCGTACCTAGTATGCATAATATGCCGTGCCGACCCAAGCGGTGCTTCCAACAGCAGCACATCATCTAACATCTCTACCGTTTGCTTGGCTCCCATTCTGGGAGAACCATAAGCTTTTCAATAGAGATTTAGACTGGTGAAAGAAAGTCAAGATACTTTCACTTTACCTGTGGACGATATTAACAGGATGCGCCCACACACCTATGGAAGAATAACCAGACTGCTTCCACGTACCTAATCCCTTTTTGACTACCTTTCAACTGCTAGCATGTAGGCATTCCAATGACACCTACCCTTTTCAGTGATTTCGTCCACCCTCTACTCAGTTCACTATCACAATTTAGCCAAAACTGTGCGGTTCAATTACAATGCTCAAATAACCATAACTGATCACTGAATACTGTAATCACACTGGGAGCCGATACCTACAACAAAGAAAACAACTACACCTGCTTATGTGTATAGACTGCGGCATCTACTACCGAGCCACTAGGCCGACACCAGGCGCCTAGCACTTAAGGGCCCTACGATACCCTTACCTAGGGAACATGTTACTCCTACCAACAAATATTCACTGTTACACACCTTTTTCCTGCGCAGAAAAATACACGTTTTCCCAGACTACGGCAACACTGATCAAGGTATTTACAACAATGCTATCTATCAATATCACTCTCAATGGCTTTGTTCAAAACACGTGGCAGCAATACAGGAAATACGTATAATATGCTATTGTGCGACTAGTCGCATACACAATAATGCGACTACTACACAAAACGTATTATTACCCTTACGCTATTTTGCGACTTCCCCTTTTTAACATAAAACTCTATCAATGAAGGAAAACAAACTTTTTCCTCCTTTGTCCCTGGATTCTAATCAGTGCTCCTTAAGCCACAATAATAACGGGTAGCGGACTCTCAGCAACAAAGTGGTAGCAGATTTTCGAAGGCACAATGCATTCTTCTGCTATGGTGTCTCCACCCTTTTGCTGAGAGATCGCTGACCGAGTGTTACCAAGTGACCGGTAGCATGATTCACACTGCGAGCCCCCAACTATCGATTCCTACCTACCTATACTTTCTAAAATTGTTGCTATTTAGCGTTCTGAGTCGCACAAGAAATAAATGCTTTCAGACTTTGAGTGTGGTTCCAAAGCACAAAAAGTTATTCAATATAAAACAGATGGTTACACGCTGTGATCTAAATACAATTAGTGCAAATAAATCATACAGACCCGAGGTACAATTGTTACATATGCACGCGCTCTGGACCCAGATACCGGCACCAAGTAGAAACCTCCGTCAACAGCAAAGCAAGCAGACTGGCATCCAGGTTTAGAGAGCCCACATATATACTCTTACAGAGATAGGCAATACAATAGAACAGTTTGGCATGATTCCATTGGTTCTTCTTCCTGGTTCTTCTGTTACAGTATAGTTCATAGGTCAATTCGAATGGACACAATCCAGCCTCCAACAGCCTTTTGTGTTCTTTTCTTGCTGCATAATAAATCTAAGCTGGTTACACTACAGAGTACATTTTAATGTTTAACTCTCTATGGTCCATAGTTTGCAGACACATGTTGCGATCTTCTCACCGATGGTACCGGAAATCTGCAAAAACACAGTGGATCAGTACAACACCAAACAGGGTCTGCTTACCATGTACTAAACCTTAGATATCAAATTACATTTATTTCGCAACATTAATAATACTGAGTAAATCTTGAATATTACACTTTAATGCTAGGGAACCTTTTATGTAAGTGTGCAGTGTGTAAATATAGGGGTTTTTCTGAAAAGACACTAGTTAACGTTGTGCGACTACATGTTTGTGGAGTACACCATGGTACATGTTTTGCAGGGTTGATCATTTTATATGTTTTAGTGACTGTCTGCATTTATATGATGAGGACTTTTAACTTCTTTCTATTTCGTGGGAATCGCACAACGCTAAATAATAGCATCGCCGCATGTACTTATAGTGGGCGAGATTCACAAAGTCGCAAAATGGCGTTGTGCAGATTTAATTTTAAACCGACCCTGTCTCAGCCAATTATCCGGGTTCGACAGGATGGTGACCGTATCAAATTGTGTTATGGTAGAGGTGTCACTAATTTTTGGCAACTCTCTTTTAGAACAGATGTCAAAATGTTGTGTTGACTCATCCGCATCACCATTGGGACTCTTGGGAAAGCTCAGTTTTTCCTGGCAGTTGCTGGAGAACGTTGTGTCATGTGCCACTTCAGCTGTCAACTTGCTCACCAGGAGCTATTTGCATCTCTTACGATCTGTGTCAGTTGGAAAGAAGACATGATGTATGACTTAAACCTAGGATCAAGCAGGGTCGCCAAAATGTAGTGATCCAATTTCAAGATGTTGTCAACTCTTGGATCCTGGTGAAGCAAATAAAGTACTTGATCTACAAGTCTGACATACTTAGCAGAATCGCTTTTTTTTATCTCCTCCTTTAGTGTCTCAAGCTGCTTTTTACAAAAGTCTAATTAGGGGAATCACCTGACTCAAGCTGGCAGAGTCTGAACTCATTTCACAGGTGACTACTTCGAATGGTTTCAGCACTTTACACAACATGAAAAGTATTCTCCACTGCCCTGGACTAAGGTACATTCCCCCTCCTCTCCTTATATCATGGCTTGTTGTGTAGGTTTCCATGGCTTGTTGCTGTTCCTCCATTCACTGAAGCATATAAAGGGTAGAATTCCACCTTGTTACTACCTCTTGCTTCAGTTGGTGGCAGGGCAAATTTAACTTTCCTTGCAACCACTGCAATCTTCTACATGCAGTTACTGAATGGTGAAAATGTTCCGAAATTTTTCGGGCCACAGACAGCACACTCCTGTCATTTAAAAAAAAAAAATCTGCACCTCCAAATTGATTGTGTGAGCAAAACATGGGACGTCTTAAATTTTTCCAGCTGTAATGATCTCACAAATCCTGAAGAGAGTCCAAGCGGGGTAAGCCATTTTGTAATGACATCCCTGAGTTTTGCTAAGAGGTTGACACTGGTATGCCGCTTAGTGAAGCCGGTGATATGGAGAGTTGCCTACATGGGAATGAGTTTTGTGCTACCTACTGCTGCTGAAGGCGATACACCCACCTAGTTGGCTATCACAGTCATGTAATCTTGTATTTTCCCAGTACCGCTTGTCCACATATCTGTGGTTCAGTAGTCAATGTGTACAATGACATTTAGTAGGCCAATAGTTATGTTTTTTTTTACGTCCTGTACAAACTAGGAATTGCTTTTCTAGTAAAATGAAATGGAGTTGGAATTTGGTAGCAGGGATACAGGACCACAATTAACTGTTTAAAACACAATGCATTCATGGCGGATATTAGATGTAGTTCTAATACTAGCATAACCATGACGTCAGTGATGCACTGTGCGACTGGGTGACAGCTGTCATACTTGCTTCCTCTTGCAAAGGATTGTTTAACAGTCAATTGTTTTTTTAAACTACTAGTAGTGATCTTGGTCCCCTTCTGAGATGCAGATCTACCCCCAGCAGCAGGCTTAGCGTTCAAGGATTCTTCTGAGGAATCCTAGATAGAGAAGGACTCGGCCTTAGCTAGGTGAAGTTGTTAGCAGTGGAGATTGCAGGTTTGGGGATCTAGCTGAGAAAAGGCAGCTTGCTGATGCTGGACTGCTTGTTGTTAGTGTTTTAGCACAATTTACTGATTTTGCAAAATAAAAAATTCACGAAAGCACTGTAAATTACTTAACAGGGAGGAGGTTCAAAGATGGTTAATGTACCTACCTCTACTTACTGTAGCTTTCAAAATGCTAAAGATGGCAAGACAATTGTCAGGATTTGGATAAAATAATTACCTTTCCTTATCACAGGCAAGAACTGCTTCCACTAGTGTCTGACTTACACAAACAGCATCCTCATAATCAACATCCACATTAAGGGTGTCATCTACACACAAATCTCACTCACCCTGTTACATTTCTGCAGTAGCATACTCAATTTCTATGTCAGCATCTTTACTTGTGCTGCTCATGCCCACATTTGCAGATGGTGCAGAAATGGTGGAAGGAGGCTTCTCTACGAGTACAAACTCAGGTCAAGCTCACACATAGCACTCATGGACACATCCTCAGGGATTTGTGATGTTTCAGAAGAACCCAGAGTATGATCATCTACCCTAGGTTTTTTTTTTCAGCACTGACTTTCCCGTTTTAATTTTTTTGACACCTCTTCTAGCACAATAGTGAGAGATTCTTGCATTGCTTTGTGTGGCAGAAGAAGGTGTCTGACTGATAGCAGTTGCAGAACCACCACTCAGAAATAAAGGCCGCCTGAGCCTTTCTTTGCATGTGGTGAATGGCATGTTGGCAAATTAATGTTTTTCTGCAGTCAACTTTCCCTTTATTAGAGGTGGTGTTTTTCTTTAGCTATATTCAATATTCTTTTGATTTCTGATGTCCTGACTTAAACCCTCTATACCCTTGAGCACCCACTTTAGTAGATGATGTTGAAGGACTAGTATCGTCTTCATGACTGGTAGCAGCTGCAGCGCTAGTACTTGGTTGCTAATCCTGCTGTTCTATCGATCTTCCTGATCCATATTGACACACTGTGTAGATATTAATAACACGGTGACCCCAAAGCTACTGTGCATTATTCTTGTACCACAGGCCTGCACAACAATTTTAAACAAGAAAAATACGATTTGATTTTTTTTATAACTTTGCACAAACTTTCTGTGAATTACTGCACAGATAACATGGTCACTCTGAAGCTACTGTGCATTAGTCCCATATCACAGGCTTGTCTGGCATTTACTAGTCTGAAAGACACAAATTATTGTAAACAAGAAAAATACGATTAGATTTTTTTATAACTTCGTACAAACTGTCTGCGACACACTGCGCAGATAACATGGTGACCCTGAAGCTACTATATGTTAGTCTTGTATCACAGGCCTGCCTGGCGTTCGCTAGTCTAGACAAAAAAAACAAAACACAAATCTTAAATAAGTTTTATTTTCTAGATTTTTTTAAACTATTGACCACCAATATAATTTTTTTTATTATTATTATTTTTTTGTTTACAGGTGACCAACAGTGACCATCACAAATGGTAATAATAAATGTATTTTTATCTTCTAATTTTATTATCGGTGACCAACAGTGACCAGGCAGCATGAACACAAAGTGCTGACTGCCAACACAGCTGCCTCCCTGAGGGCCTGATTCAGAGCCGGACGCTCTGAAAGAACGCTCGCTCTGAATCAGTGCGGTTTTTTGGGGGTTTTTTGGTGCGGCCTCCGGGCCGCTTGCATAGTTGTTGGTGACCACCCACAGCTATTGTGAGCGGCCAGGTGATGGTCGCGATGGTCTCGACCATCGCGACCATTGGGGCTTGCGACGATACCCTTGCGGTAGGGTCTCGTTCCTACAAGCCCCAGTGAGCTTCTGGCTCTTAATAGAGCTGGAAGTTCAGCACTGACGTCACTCGTGATGTCAGTGGGGCCGCCCCCAAATGGCAGGCGTTCCGTCGGGAAAGCCTTCGTTTGGCCAGCCACCCCCCCTGCCCACCTCCGAAACAGTGCAAGCTGTCGATCAAAATCGACAGCCGCCCCCTTTTGGTGCGAGACCCGGAGCGAAGGAGCGCCCGTTGCTAGCCGGGTCTCGCGCATTCGCACGTCGGAGCCGGCTCCGGCATGCGCAGTGGCCAAACATCGACCCGCTCGCGAGTGCATAGCTCTTGCAGGCTGGTCTGAATCAGGCCCTGAGTCCACACCACACAGACACTCTGTGACTGTGCTCTGCTGCCAAGTGCTAAACCAGCCTTTTTTCTCTCTAGCACTATAGCCCTGTCTACACTACCTCCCCCATTGGATCTCCAGCGTGAAATGGTGGCCGAACACATAGGAGGGACTTTTAAAGACAAATCCAAAAAAACTGTGAGATCCGACAGTGGTAAGATGACATTTTGCCCATCCACAGGCCTGGGCCCAGGTACTTTGCACTTGTACACCCCCTACTCAGGGCCACTGGTTAAATCTGCATATTTATGGGAAATGATGGGAGAATTAAGAAGGAAAACACCTATTCATTATTCTTTTTCAGCAAAGCTACACCTATAGATGGGCAGGGAAAATAGGAGCTGGGCTCTAAAAGTGCATTTGGGCTGCTGTTATATGCTTCGTACATGACCCTCAGTGTATTATCCCTTTAAGTGGTTTGTTTTTCCATAGCAGAAGATGCCTTCATCCAGAGCTCTGCATGTTTCCCTCTCTCACATTTGTAGCGTACACAGAAAGTGAGAGAATCGTTTCTGTATAGACACCAGAGGCTGTGGCTGCAGGAAGCTTTCATCCACCATTGACCTGATTTTGTAGAAGGGAAATTGTTGGCTTTCTGTAGGAAACAATGTCTCCCCGAAGAGCTAACTCAACGCTTGCAGTTGACACCGCACGCTGTAATGGAAATGAATAAACTTCCCTCTGCTCCCATTTACTCTTTCTGTACCCAGCTGTCATTGTGCGGAGCTGTAACTGGAGCTACACCCCTGAGTGCTGGCCTAAAAAAAAAATATATATATATATATATATATTACTCTTACAGCCCAGTTCTTTGCATAATGCAAATTTCCCCGTTGTCACGGTTTGGGTTTTTAGGGCTGCTTGCTGTATGGGTTCTGGCTCTCTGGAGACACTTTTGCATTGCATTGTTTACTAGGATATACTTGATCAATCTCTGTCTCTTTTTCCCAGGAGCCTCCTCTCCCAAGTGTTGCGTGCATGCCTGCTTTTCCTGCAGCTTCCAGGAAAGAGGTTAGGATCAGTAGTGACATTCCCCATTTCAATGTTTAGCGTGCTATAGACTGGTTTTATTTAAAGGCTAATTCCCTCTAAATTTAATTTTATTTTATTTATTTGTCCACGTATACCTAGAAATAGGCAGTAACCGGTTCCCGTGATAGGAGCCTGTGCAGAACGAGCGGTTCCAGGCGGCTTTGTAGGAGACTGGCGGTGGCAGGTTCGAGTTACCTGCTCGCTACACAGTGGGAGGAGTCAGTAATAGGCAGTTACTGACGGGGAGAGGGAACCTATTAGGGTGGAGGAGTAAGTCCACTCAGGGACGAGTAACCACCCGCTATTCTGCTAGTGACAAAATTCTGCGATTGCCTGGCAGGTCGAGGTCATCCGGTCACAAAAAGCAGAACTCTATGCAGCATGGTGTTCAAGGGAACTATGCAATAAATATGACAGGGTTTATCATTTTCAGTCTTACGTTTATGTGAATCATCGTTAAGCATATGACCATACTTTTTTCTTTTTCTGTGTATCGAAGAATAACATGAGTGGGGAATATCATGGAGTCTTTTCCAACAGACGAAAACTCCCTATTTAGTCAGATTATCATAAAAAGCAACAAATTGTGTGATTCACTTAAATAATAATTGAAATATTTCATATTTACATAAACAGGTTTTCAAAATGTACATTTTATTAAAAAAAAAAATAAATGAATAACTTCTCACCCCCCCTCCCAGCCGGAGGTTCGAGCAGAAACCAGCGTTACCGGCTGCTGCAGGGTTGCTCACAGGTTGATGGTGGGCCTGTTATTGAATAGGGCCGGGCACTTTACCCGGGAGGAGAGACCGCACAACACAACCCGACGCTGCCTTGAATCAACCCCTAAATGTTTGTATGTGCAGGACAAATTTGGATATGCAGGTTTTTATTTATGACACCTGTATTTTCCCAAATATGGTGTTTTTCCTCCTAAATCTTCGCCTTACTGCAAACAGACATAGGAATAGAACATTTTGCCAATAACTAAAATACAGTTATAGATCTTATTTTCTGATGAGTCTAAAAATCTGACTGCACCATGTGTGATCTGATTTCTGCTGAAGCACACCAGTTTGGAAATGGAACGGATAATCGGACTCTTACTTCAGAACCGTATGGCAGCTTTTCATTGGAAAAGTCCATTTTACATGAACACTTCAAATAGAAAACACCATTGAAAATGTTGATATTATCTAAATAAATGGGAGTATAATAAGCAATTGTTGCTGAAGACATTTTTTTTAAGGAGAATCTCTCTCTCTCGATTTAAGGTGATCCATCTGCACATGAGACTTAATTAGTGCCTCAGTCAATATGATTTAACCATCTGTACTCAAGCCTGGATATCCTTAAACCCTGGACTGTAACGGTAGAGTTTGGGAAAACTGCCCCCCTGGTCCGGCACCTCCTGCCTCTGGCACGTGACATCACGACGTGCAGGGTCAGAGATGGATTTGGGTCAGGCCATCCCTAGAGACACAACATTAATGTGCCCACCTCCCCCAATAAAAAATAATACATTGTGTTGCCTCTAGTAATATAATAACATAATTTAATAAGTATAAGGCCTGCTACTTAAATGCATACTTTACATATGCAATATTGAAATTCCAGTAAGGCTACATTCTAATCAGGGCTGCTAATGCCACCAGATAGGTTGTGGGTTCGATTCCCACCACGGCACTAACTGTGTGGAGTTTGTATATTCTCCCTGTGCTTGCGTGGGTTTCCTCCGGGTACTCCGGTTTCCTCCCACACTCCAAAAATATACCGGTAGGCTAATTGGCTACGAACACAAATTAACTATGTGTGAGCATGTGATATGGAACATAGATTGTAAGCTCCACTGGGGCAGGGACTGATGTGAATGGCCACATATCCTCTGTAAAGCGCTGCGGAATGTGTGCGCGCTATATAAATAAGTGATAATAATAATAGGGATCCATGTTTCACCATCTCTGGTGACCAAAGCCTTCACCTGAATCTACCAAGCTGGCTTCATGGGCTCTGCAGTTCATTATAGCTGCAGAGCCAACCAGCAGTGACAGTCATCGGCAGGCTGCACTGCCTCCACTTATCACAACATCATGATTGTGTCACTGCTTAGGCTCCACCTCCTTTTTTAAAGGGGCTGGCCGGTCCGAATCTAGTACCTCTGGAGTCCAGACAGGCAGACAGCAATGAGGTAGAGGGCCGCTGCCCTGATACGGGCGAAGGGGGCAGCCTGCTGTGCCTCCCTCACTAGTGGCATCCCTGTTTGCTCATAATGCAGCTGGGGCCACTGCAAATGCATACACAGATGCAGTCACTGGCTTTGACACACCCATGACACTCTTGTGACACATGCGTGTGACTAGCCAACCCCCGTTACCTCCCACAAACGCACACTGCGTCCATATTCTCACTGCGACCACTGTCAGTACAAATCCTGATGCATGTGCAGTATAGAAAAAAATTGCTCAACAATGCAAACATCTGCATATTACCCACCACTGAATCAGGCCTACAGTCAAGAATAGAGAAGGAAATAACGTGTTCTGCAAGGGTAAACAACCCGTACGCCTATAATACAAAGCGTATTAGTGTAGAGGAACCCACATCCTGGGAAGGCATGTCTCATCTTTCACAAGTACAGTACAAGCCATTAAATGGGCAGAAGCAGTATAAATTCTATATACAATAACCAAACATGAACCACCAAAAAGTCAATGGACGTTTAAAGACAAATGGAGCTCAGATGGCAATAATAATAGGTGCGAAAAGTCTCTACATAGGGAGAGACATTATGAACCAACAAGAAAAGTGGGAATAACATGCTAAATAAACTGATTCAATTACCCGCGAGCTGCCATGACGACGGCTTCTGGTGGCCGTAGCCTCAGCTGCTGAGAAGGAGTGTTGGAGTATAACAACAGCTACAGGCTATGTATTACTTGGAAGCTGTACTGGATGGACAATAGCAGTTTTATACACTGTCACTGTGTATTATCTCTGTACTGTGGTCCTGATTCATCACGGATCGCAACTACAACAGCGTACCAGATCGCCCGATACTGCGTACTGCGCATGAGTATGCATGTCAGTGCGCGTGCGATTACGCACGCAGGAAGAAAGCCATCGCAGATGGATGGATGGGACATCAGCGTTTGGGGGTGGTGACAGGGGAGTGGTAGGGGAAACGCAGGGGTGCCTGTCCATTTGAACGCTGCTGCATGGGCGTGCATAAATTAGCCACTGCGACGGCATACGCAGCTTGTGTACTCACTGCACGCCACAAGGTTAGCCATTTCTGAGTAAGGTCTGACCTGTTGTAATTGTGCGTGAGGGGCCGATGCTACTCGATGTTCCCGATGTATACGGAGGACTGCAAGGTAGTGCGGATGTGAGATAGCGGTAGAGGGCGTCTCTATGCTGGCTGTGCGACGGCATTGTGATAGCATTCATTAGCATATTTTCTCAGCAGAACTGCATGCCTAATCGCCACCGCGATCACAATAGCGATACATAGTGAATCAGGCCGTGTGATCTCTGTATAGCGTATACTCGCTTATACTTTACACCTGTTAATCCTCCATGTATGCTGTAAATGTTACCTGTTGTGGTCACAGTAATGTTTACTCAACAATCTTTCCTTGCATGTTGGACACTTGAACAATGTAGCATATAGTATTCTATATCTACTTTTGCTGCAATATACTGTAGCTGTGCGTATTGACTCGTTAATTCAAAACGGTTATCCTTGTTTGTGGTCTTACGATGTGAAGTGGAATCGGCGTGTTGAAAAATAGCGTTCCTTCTCTTATAGATGATGAAAGGTTGGAATCACATTTTTAGGAATAATCTACATAATGCAGATTGGTGTTAATAAACTTGCAATGCAGAACAGGATTACTTCACCCTCCGCATGTGAGGACCATTGAGCAAATCGCCATTGCTTGCCCCAAAATAGGTTCTTATCACAGGCTTTAATTTGTCACAGGCAGTTTCTTGCGGATTCCAACCTCCATTAGTTGGCTAATGCAGCGGTACGAAGCAACGCTTTGGTCTCTGGTGAAACAGATGGTGTTCTCTTACTTTAGCAAAAGAAAAAAAGAAAAAAACCTGATTAGAAAACCATTCTACTTTTTTTTTCTCCCGAAAAGCATTAACTTTTCCCAGTAACAATACGCAGCGCGTTGCCAGTGAAACACTGAAGTCGTTCAATTCCATTTAACCCCTCTACGACAGACACAAATTATTGTTATTATCGTTATCTTGTGTATATATAAGACACCAGCGAGGGTACACGGGGAAAAAATTGACAACAGATAACACCAGTACAGACTAATATGGCCATTATATAGATTCACATATATACGTAATTACTGTGAGCACTTAGCATAATTATGTAGAGAAGACAAAGGGAAGACGGGCTGCAACTAGGGTGGTGCAGCATGTGCCATGTCACTGGGCACCACAGGGCAGGGGGCACCATTTGGGCTTGTCCATTTTCTGTTTATAATCATTCTCACTTTTAGCTTCCTCTTGTTTTATCCCTGGAATCACCCTGGCAACCCCTATCTCCTCCCCCGCTGCCTCCCCCTCCATCTGGCCACCTTCACAAGCACTTTCAGTCCCATCCTCTTTTATTCACACACACATTTCAAAATACTGTCATACCCAGGACTCAAACCCATCACTTCTCACATGGCAGTCAGACACCTCACACATGGAGCTATCTGCCCCACAATTCTAATGGCAACCCATGAGGCTACCATCAGAAATTGTTGACATTTTGGGTTGGCATCTTATGTCCCTATTTGAAAAACAGCGGGGGAGGAGGACGGGGGCACCAAAAAGTCTACTTACGGCTCTGGAAGAGGGCCCAACTCTTACAAGCTTACAGACTATTATGTGTGCATTTTATTCTCGCTATTTATTCCTTCGCTAAACACCAACATAGGGCCGAATTCAATTATCCTTGAAAAGCAGAGGTTGGCGAAACGTACGTTGATTTCGCCTCATTCGCCTGTTTGGATACGATGTTTTCGCCATGCGCGTCCCCACTTATCTCAGTTTTCAATTTGAAAACAGGCGAAAACGCGGATAGGTGAATGTAGTGAGTAACAAAACTAGCAAAAAGGACAGCATATTTTGGAGAGATCAGTCTGTACCCCCAAAAAAGCCTCACTGACCCTGGGAATTAATATAGTAGAGTATTAATAGCCCTAATAAAAGTATTTAGTGATCTTAAAATGAGTCAAAGGGCTGTTATATGCATGTGTGATAAAATTATATAATGCAATGTTTTTTTTAGATTAATAAGTACCGCAGTTACATTTGGGGTACATGTAAATTGGTATTAGTATATTATATTTTGGTGTCTCTAAAGTGAAGATTTAAAAATCTAAAAAATACAGCTGCCGCAGCTTCCTGCTCTCTTAAAAACACCCGTGTCAACCTTATAGCCCCCCAAAGTACCAGGCCCACTACTCTTTATCCACTTTCCAACACTTTTTAAATTTTCACCCCAAAAATAAAAAGTCGATTCTGGGGTCTTTTAAGTTTTGGTTTTTTTTGTCTTATTAGTCATTGGGAGGGGGGAAGGGGTGTTCAAAGGGTTCTGAATCAAATCCCCACATTTGTACCCCATTTCACCTGCCTCTGGGAGGAGAAACTTATTCACCTGTTTTTGCCTATGAAGTATTCGCGCAGGAAAAAATGTTCTGGAATTGAGTAGGGGCGAAAAGCGCAAATCGGTGAAAACTATTTGCCAATCGTGGCTTTTCGCTCTCTAATTGAATTTGGCCCTTAATGTTTATATATATAGGGGTAGATGTACTAAGCCTTGGGGCGTGATAAAGTACCAACCAATCAGCTCATAACTAATTTTTCAAACACAACCTGTAAAGTTTGGAGCTGATTGGTTGGTACTTTATTTCCCTCCACTTAATCTCTCTCCAAGGCTCAGTGCACCTAACCCATAGAACGCTCGGTGCACAAAGTTTCATTATTTAAAACGATCTTCCAATGAAGGAGCGCTGCGTGGGTGAGGAGCGGTCTTAGCTTTTGTTTGCAGCTTGGCCTCTGAATACCGGCAGGACGTATATATGAGTGTATGGGCCTGATTCACAGGTGAGCAAAGTGCCGATATGTGCGCAGTTGACCAAAATGTTTTTTTTTTTCACTGCGCATAAGTCCAAGTCGCACCAGGCACGTGTCCCAATTTGTAGGTGGGGAACACTCACGCTGCCTCCTCAGTCCATTCCCATAGTAACGTAGGCGTGCTCACTGCGTATGCGCAACCTCCTGCTTAGCGTGCCTTCTGCGCATATGCGGCTTACCACGTGTTGTTCTCCCTCCATCCTCCATAAGAGTAGGATGTGCCCATGAGTGTCCTGTCTGTCACTGAGCTTTACAGACACGGCGGTGCCACTGCTTACTACTGTGTCGCCACTACTTGTGGAACTACAAGTCCCACTGCCACCAATGCTTGTATATTATCCTGTGCAAAGCCCAGACACAGCGCGCTACCTCCATTACTCCGCTCCTGGCTGGATCTGGATCATACTGCTTGTGTCTGAGTAGTGCTGCATTAACCCTGTGTTGTCTCACACCCTGTTGTTCTACCTGGTTAATAAACCACAGACCTGGTTAAGTTATTCAACATGTGGGCTGATCTCTATCACACA
This sequence comes from Taudactylus pleione, assembly GCA_031769625.1. Classification (NCBI taxonomy): domain Eukaryota; kingdom Metazoa; phylum Chordata; class Amphibia; order Anura; family Myobatrachidae; genus Taudactylus; species Taudactylus pleione. The sequence continues at coordinate 3,943,025 of JAUIMM010000146.1, read as the reverse complement.
ACGCTGACACCTATCGACACTGTTGTGTTGGTGGCCATTTTATGGGAATATGAATTCCACGTCTGACAGACATTCCTCCACTCGCAGTTCCGGCCTTATTAGATACCCCTGCTTTCTGCCTCTATACAAGTCTCTGGGGCAAATTCTGGGCTGTAACTAGGGGTGTGCGAGCAGGGCCACTGCACACAGCTCGCATAGGGGGTCTGTGGGGGGCACCGACGCTGACTCTGAATTGCAGGGTTTCTGGAATGGAACCCTTGAGCCAAGATGGCTGCTGCAGTGCCGCCTGGAGCTTGCACATTGCAGTCTGAATAGCTGATTGGAGCATCCGCAGTTCAGCCCTGTTATGGCTCTGGGCAAATGTGCATCTCTCAACCCTCCACAGGAGACTCTAATGATTACATGTACCACAGATTTACTGAAGTCCTCGTCCACAAACCATCGTAAGCTAGGAATGGTCTAGACCAGAGGTTCCCAAACTCTGCCATTACGGTCCAGGTTTTATGGATGCCCATGCTTAAAAATGCAACAAATTGACTGAGGTACTAATTAAGTCACCTGTGCTCAAGCATGGATTTCCTTAATACATGGATTGTAATGGCGGCATTTGGGAACCTCTGGTCTAGACTCTAGACCAAGGGTCCTCAACTCTAGCCCTCAAGTACCACCAACAGGTCTTGTTTTTGTGGGTTTCTTTAATCATGTATAGGTGAGTTAATCTATTTTGCTGGGTCAGTAATTATCACCCCTATTCTCACAGGCAGAAATCCTGAAAACATGACCAGTTGGGAAAACCTGAGGCTTGAGGTTGAGAGCCCCTGTTCCAGACAAAAATCTGTCCCCCTTCTCAGTGAGTGACGAAACGCATTCAGCTCTTTCACACAGAGTAGAGCCCTAGAAAAAAAGATTTAGGCCTTTAAAATGATGTTTAACCTTTAATATTCAGGAACAGAGTATTGTCAGCACTACAGGAGACAGAATTAAATGTGGGTAAAATACAAGAAACACATAAATATATGGACTGCGGGCTAAATCCTTATGTAAAGACAAACACATATCACACGTGTGAAATTAAACCTTGTTAATTTAAAATGTTTATAGTTGACGGGGGTGTTATACTGACTCCCAGAGAGGCGGCTATCACCGGCTATAGGTGCAAATAATGTAGGAGATGCATTTTTTTTTTTTTTTTAAGTTTAATTTTCTACTTCAGGGTCCATAGGGTATCCACAGGATACCTTGGGGGTATAGGTGTGACGTCAGTCGCTGGGCACCATAGAGTTAAGCTTTTCAGCCTCCCAGGATGCACTAGGGTCCCCCTCCTATACCCCGCCCCCGAGCCAAGGCACCTCAGTTTAGTTTGGTGCCCGGCCGGAGTCGGGTGCACCTGTCGGAGTGGGGGCTAGAAGAGCCCCTGAAGCTTTCTTCAGTGCAGCTGTGGCATCTGGATGTACAGCATGGACAGTCAGTCCTGACGTCCATGCTGTCTTCCCTACACCCCCGCCGGTACCAGAACGCCGGTACCGATCCGGGGATGCTGGTGAGCATCTGGGGTCACAGCTAGCGGTGACCCCAGATGTTCCGGACCATGGCCGGATCCAAGGGGGACAAAGGTAAGCAGCGGGGTCCCGCTGTGGGTCCCCGCTGGTCACATGGTCCTAAGTCCCCAGGCAGGGGGCTCCCTGGGGACTGGCTGCAGCGTGGAGCCAGGCGACCAACCTGCGCTTTCCACTACCCCCTGGGACAGCGGACCGCAGCAGAGCGGTAGCGCTGTGGCGTCCCAGGGGTTAAATGCATGCCAGGGGAGCGCGCCTTCCCTGTCTCACAGCCGGCGCCTCCCCCGCTGCACACAGCCCTCTCTGCACGCTGCCGACTGGTCCTGTGGCAGCGCTCCTCCCCCAGGCCAGCCTCCTCTCTGCTCCTCGGTGGCCATCTTCTCCAGAACGCATGGTGAACGCTGCTGGAAGCGCTGGACGGAAGCATCGTGGTCTGGGTCCCCCCGCATACCTCTCCTCCGCTGTGGTCAGGTCTGTGTATGCAGCGCTGTGTCCTACCATGCCCTGTGTCTGCGTAGTTGAGTGATCAGCGCTGTTAGTGCAGGAATTGATTTTCTTTGCATTGTATGTGACTGTGCTAGCGCTGCTGCCTGTAACTTTTCTCTAAACTGTCAGCTTTATTACTGTCCCTGTTCTTTCTGCTAAGCCCTTGCGGTGCGGTGCTGCAGGGTGGTCTCTCGCCTATTTAAGTTATAATTGGTGGGAGAGGTCACATACGTGGTGCCATCAAGTCCGAAAGTGATTTTCCCCTCCGGCTACAGTGTACTACGTGTAAAGTACCGTTAGCGGAGGGGGAGGGTAGCGCGGAGGGCCTTTGCCGGCAGTGTTTGTCCATGGCGCGGCCTCTTACGGTTACAGCACCGGTACAGGAGCCGCCCTGGGCTTGTTTCGCTCAGGCGCTTACAGCCTTAGTGGGCCAGTTAGCACCGCAGCCCGCGTTTACACCGATGGGTTTATCCCAGCAGTCAGTGGTGTCATCACCCATGCAGGGTTTCCCACGACAATTGGTGGTACCCCACAGTCTCCCTATTTCCCCGCTCCCGGTTTCTCAGGAGCCAGCGTGAGTTAACTCCCTGACGAGTTCTGTACAGCACTTGTCGGATGTGTTGCAAGGGGAGTCTGTGATGCGGCCGCATAAACGGCCGGTGGCGTCTCTGTCGGCTCCTTATGAGGATGACGAGGGGACGTCTGATGATGGGGAGATTCTGGATCCTTACGATCAGGAACCTCTCCATACTAAGGACGCTGATGCTAAGTCCAAAGTATATATTCCTGGACTTATTCGGGCGGTCCGCACAGCCTTGGTGATTGAGGACGAAGTTCCCCCAGCGGCTAAATCTAAGTATGCCTTTTTCAAAGATGTGAAGGGCGATGCCACAGTCTTTCCTCTTTCGGGTCAGTTGGTGGACCATTTAGAGGAGGCGTGGAAACAGCCTGGCAAAAGATACCAGCCGCAGAGACGCCTGGCGGTGGCTTATCCGTTCGCGGATAATTATTTTGCAAAGTGGGAATCCCCTCCACAGGTGGATTCTCACGTGACCCGTCTTGTCCGTAGTGCCACATTGCCGATGCCATCTATGTCCTCCCTTAAGGATGCTACGGACCGCAAGGTGGAGATCTGCCTGAAGTCCGCTTATTCCCTTGCGGGGGGGACAGCACGACCGGCTATGGCCATTTGCTGGGTTGCCAGAGCGATGGATCGCTGGGCGGATTCATTAGAGGCTTCTTTTGATTCCGACTGTCCGGCCGAACAGGCGGAGTTGATTGGTAATCTCCGTGATTCGGCCACTTATATCAACGAGGCGGCCCTAGACATTAGTACTCTGGTGTCTAGAATTTCTTCAGCAGTGGTGGCTGCTCGTCGCACCTTGTGGCTGCGATCTTGGAAGGCTTTTGCGCCATCAACAGTTCCTCAGGTTTGCAATCCGCAGCGATCACTTCCAGTTTCGGGCGTTACCTTTTGGCCTGGCGACAGCACCACGTGTTTTCACCAAGGTGATGGCGGTCATGGCGGCTTCTCTGCGGATGCAGGGAGTCCGCATGTTGCCGTACTTGGACGACCTGTTATTGGTGGCAGGATCTCCAGAGCTCCTGTTACGCCATTTGGACCTGACCATTGCACTGCTGCAACGGCACGGCTGGCTAACCAACTGGCAGAAGTCCACTCTAATCCCGTCTCGGAGGATTCTGCATCTTGGAGCCTTATTGGACTCGGGACAGCAAAGGATCTTCGTGACGGAGGACAAGATCTCTGCTTTACAGTCAAGGGTGCGCAGTTGTCTGCACAGCCGCTGGGTGTCCCTACACTCGGCGATGAGGTTACTGGGCTCCATGGTGTCGGTGTTCGACATGGTGGAATATGGCCAGTTTCACTCCAGACCTCTGCAGCACCTGATCCTGTCCAAGTGGAACAGGCTGCCTCAGTCTCTGAAGTCCCAGACGATTGTGATCACCCCAGAGGTTCGCCTGTCCCTTGCGTGGTGGTTACAGACGACCCACCTCAACAAGGGACGTCCGTTCTGGGTTCCAAATTGGGTCCTGTTGACAACGGACGCCAGTCTTTGGGGCTGGGGAGCAGTTTCGGGTCCACACTTGTTCCAGGGCAGGTGGACGCCGACAGAAGCGGAGCTTCCAATAAATATCTTGGAACTCCGTGAGGTCTTCAATGCTCTCCAGCAGGCACATCGGTTTCTCCAGGGTCACCCGGTGCAGGTCCAGTCGGACAACGCTACCACCGTGGCCTACATAAACAGGCAAGGAGGAACTCTCAGTCGGGTGGCTCTCGTAGAGGTCTCTCGGATCCTGGTTTGGGCGGAGCGCAATCTTCCGGCCATATCAGCGGTCTTCATCCCGGGAGTGCTAAATTGGGAGGTGGACTTTCTAAGTCGCCAGGACGTTCATCCGGGGGAATAGTCCCTGCACCCGGACATTTTTCAACTGCTGGTGGACAGGTGGGGTCTTCCAGAGATCGACCTCATGGCGTCCCGGCACAACAACAAGTTGCCGGTGTACGGGTCTCGCACAAGAGACGAAGAGGCGTCTCTGGTGGATGCTCTGTCCGTCCGGTGGACGTTCCGGTTCGCATACCTGTTCCCTCCGGTCTCCCTTCTTCCACGGGTAATCCGGAAATTCAAACAGGAAGGAGGGACGCTCCTGTTGATAGCTCCCACGTGGCCCAGACGGCACTGGTTCTCAGACCTTCAGGGTCTGTCCGTAGACAGTCCTCTGCGGTTGCCGCTACGACTGGACCTTCTGTCTCAGGGTCCTTGTCTTCACCCGGACCTGACTCGGCTGTCTTTGACGGCGTGGCTGTTGAGACGGCCATGCTGAGGTCCCGGGGGTTTTCCAGCTCTGTGGTGCGTACCATGTTACGAGCTCGGAAACCGTCTTCCGCGAGGTTATACCATCGCGTGTGGCATACGTTCTTCTAGTGGTGTCGACCGAGAGGTTATGCACCGCGGGAGTTTCGTCTGTCTCGGATTCTCGCCTTCCTGCAAGCGGGACTAGATCATGGGCTTCGCCTTGCTTCTTTGAAGGTACAGGTTTCGGCCCTATCTGTCTGGTTTCACCGTAGGATTGCTACAATCCCGGATGTGCGCACCTTTATGCAAGGTGTTCTCCGCATTCAGCCGCCCTTTGTTCCACCTGTGGCGCCTTGGGATTTGGCTGTGGTCCTGAGGGCTCTCCAAGGACCGCCGTTTGAACCACTGGGCTCAGTGGATCTTAAATGGCTAACAGCTAAGACTGTTTTCCTTCTGGCCATTGCTTCGGCCAGACGTGTTTCTGAGTTAGGGGCTCTTTCTTGTAGACCCCCTTTCTTGGTTTTTCATGGGAACAGGGCAGTGCTCCGCACTTGGCCCGAGTTTCTTCCCAAAGTTGTTTCCCAGTTTCATGTTAACGAGGAAATCGTTGTTCCGGCCTTTAACTCACCGGGTCTTTCCGTGGGTGAGGCCTCTTTGGATGTTGTGCGGGCCTTAAGGACTTATGTTGACTGCACTTCTTCGTTTAGGAAGTCGGACGCTTTGTTTGTCCTCTATGGCTTCCGTAAAAAGGGTTGGCCTGCTTCAAAGCAAACTTTGGCAGCCTGGATCCGTATGGCTATTTCTGAAGCTTATCTTCATGAAGGCCTACCGGTCCCTCCTTCTCTGAAGGCTCATTCCACTAGGTCTGTGGGTCCTTCGTGGGCAGCTCGACGTGGTGCCTCGGCAGTTCAGATCTGCAAGGCTGCTACGTGGTCCTCTGTCCATACCTTCGTGAGGTATTACAGGTTTGACACCTTCGCCTCTCAGGATGCTTCCTTCGGGCGGCGGATTCTCCTTTCTGCACAGGAGCGTCCCCACCCTTAAAGGGTACTGCTTTGGGACATCCCCAAGGTATCCTGTGGAAACCCTATGGACCCTGAAGTAGAAAATATGAGATATGGTAAGAACTTACCCTTGTTATCTCTATTTCTACGAAGTCCATAGGGTTCCACAGGACTCCCGCCCTGTCGCACCTGTGCTGCAGATGGGCTTTGCTCTGGTCACCGGTTTTCCGTCTCCCTCTGGTGAGAATGTGATTCTTGTATGTGTCCAGATCTTTTTTCTCTCTCTTCCTTCTCCTCCTCCGGCCTATGGCTTGATAACTAACTGAGGTGCCTTGGCTCGGGGGCGGGGTATAGGAGGGGGACCCTAGTGCATCCTGGGAGGCTGAAAAGCTTAACTCTATGGTGCCCAGCGACTGACGTCACACCTATACCCCCAAGGTATCCTGTGGAACCCTATGGACTTCGTAGAAATAGCGATAACAAGGGTAAGTTCTTACCATATCTCATATTTTCTTGCTTCACAGGCTAAATTAGCTTATTTCTCATTTAGCGTTGTCATGTTATTGCTAACAGGGGTCCTTGCGTCACTGTGCCCCAGCTGCTGTGTAGGAATGTTATGTACCTGAACCTATCTTTTCATTTCTTTGACACTTTCAGGGTTTAAGCGTTGCCATGGAGATGTTGATAAAGGTGTTTATAGCTCTGGGTTGCTGCAGGTGGATCTTGAATTTGGACACCAGAAACTCTTCCAATAATAATAATAATAATAATAATAATAATAATAATAAAAAATAAAGAAAAAGTTACAAATTATGCTGGGAACACTTTACAGCCACAATGTCTGATAAAATAACCAATCATTGGGCCTGATTTAGAGAAAGACGCAGCGGCTGTGCTACAATGTGCAAAAGCCGCAGGAGGCATCTGAAGCCACCACCCAGAACTGCATCTGTGCCAGGAGAGTCTTAAAGATGCTCCGAGCAGTCCTGTGGTTCCAGGTGCCGGTGGCCACACCCCCCTATGTGTGACATCATGTGCAAAGGCTCTGAGTGTGCCCTGTGCCAGCCCCGCCCCCCAAACCCTATAGTATCATGATGTCACATCTAGGAGCCAGGTCACCGACTTTGGGAAGTAGAGCATATATAGAACGATCCGTGTAGCTCTGCAGGGTGCCTGCGCAGAGCATCCCTTGGACTCTCTGGGTGGCTCTGCAGTAGAGCTGCAGGCTGCAGTTCCAGGCACCACGGAAAAGCAACATGCAGGTGATGTGGACCAGCAACAGTGCAGTCCGCAGGGCCTTGTGCCCCGTGGAATGGCACAGGTCGCACAACCCTAGTTACGGCCCTGGGCATAGGCATCTGGGCTGTAGGCGCTATCAGAGGTGGAGGTGGTACTAATTGCCCCCATCCTGTTGGAGTGGTACATCACTTAATATTTTTCTTGCTTTTTTTCTGGAGGGGGTGTGGCCATGCCTCCCAGATTTGACCAGTACTCGGACCCCATTGTTCTCTCAACGGCCCTGGGTGCTATAATGATGTCTGCATCTGATTGGTCGTAAGCTTTAATAAAAAAAAAACACCACCCATTTATGCAAATTCACTGAAACTGCCGCAACTGTGTTTTTAAAATGACCTTACAATAATGCAGAGCTCACTTGTTTGCACAACTAAATAATGCTACATACTCAGTTGGGGATAGGTAAGTCCTGCACGTACATTTTTAAGTGCAATGACAAAAAAAGTACATAGAAAAATATGACATTTGCATCTGCCTTAGTACGCAATCCTGATGCACCAATGACATTTTGCAAATGCATGCCGCAACCAAACCTCCAGTGGTACTCCAGGTGCAATGGAGCCAGGTAAGGGAACAGGGGGAAGCTGCAACTCAGACGTGTTCATCCAAAACAACTCTGAATAGGCCAGAAAGATGCAAAAAAGTTTCTGTGAACGCAGGTTGCGATTACGTTAGATTGCCACTCTGAATAAGGCCTAAAGTGATTTTTTTTTTTTTTTTAGCATATCATGGTGTTGCCATTTGCTATGGGGCTATGCATGATACCAGTATGATGTACATGTGGAATTAGTAGAAGCCTAGAAGATCAGGACCAGGGACAGCACGAAGCATGACCTCCTGTGGATTCTGCACACGTAAAGTAAGAACACTACTAACTGAAATAGTTTTTCCTCTGTGCCTAAACAATGTGTAGATTCCCACACTGAATAACACTGATGAGGCTCAGCAAGAAGAGGGTTAACATGCGCTTGTTTCCTGGGCATGTTTCTCCAAGAAAGCCGTGTCAGCAGCCTTCACAGAGACCCTACTGTAAAATGTGAGCCAGCGACATTGATAAATTCACAAATTTCCTGCGTGTCCCCAGGACATACAGCAAATGAGCACTTGACACACTCCGCTGTTCAGCAGTCCTCAGCACTGGGTGTTACTGTGTTCTTGGCTGCTGTATTTTTAGCAGTTCTAGAGGTGACCTTCTTGTCTCTTAATGTTGCTGAAGAGGTCCACGGATTCCTTTGAACCATTCTCCCTACGGCCACTTCTGCCCTCTGTGTTTTACCAGCAAACGCTGTCAACTCGGCAGCAGCATAAATTTCATGGCTCTTTATTTTTTTCTATTTCTCCAGAACAAACATCTTCGTCTGTGAAGGTATAGGGAATAGGATCCCATTAACGTATTGTGTACCGGCCACCTGAGCGACCTCTGCTTTGCGTACTTGCAACCGCAATGAGATCTTCAAAAAAATTTATGAGTTTCCAACATTAAAATTGTATTGTTAGTTAATTTTGTAATTTAGCGATTTTATATTTTATGTTATATCAATACGATTTGGAATTTGAAAATGTTTTATTTATATGTGCAGCAAATTTTTTGTTGTATATTTTGGCTGATTTCTATTATTTTTGTAACCTATATTGTATGTTTTTTTTTTTCTTTCTAGGTTGTCTGATTTATTTTAAATAATACAAATTCAAAGATTTAAAAAAAAAATTGTGTCGTGTTTTTTCTTTTTTTTAACATAGATTAGCATCTCCATAAAAATAAACAAAACAATTTGGTAAATGTAATAAATAAAAAGTTCAGGGTTAAAGCGAAAGAAAACAAATGTACCTGTGGCATTGCAACAACAATAAACCCATCTGGAAATGCAGGCAAGTATTATTTCCCACTACAGCTGGTGGGGCCAGATATGGCACGTTAGGACAATTGCCTGATCCCTACAGCACTCAAGCAATTTTTCCAATGATTGGGCACCAGTTGTATGTGAAGCTGCCATATATGCTCTCCCTTCTCAGCTCTGGAGGAAGATGTCAGATGTCTTACTTGGTGGATCCATTTTCACAACTAGTTCTCACAGGAAGTGGAGGAGTCAGCACCATGGAGAGCACTTTCCATGATAATTCTCCTGAGATCCTGCCGCCATTATACAGAATACACGGTGGTCACAATCTTGACGTACAGGTGGCAGCCCATTGCGGTAGTTTTGTTGGGCGCAGATCTTGAGGTGCCTCATCCTAGGTGTGCACCACAGGGAGTTTTATTAAAACCTTCTAAAGAGGACCAGTGGAGGTGATGCACATAGCAACCAATTAGATTCTACCTATCATTTCTCTAGTACACTCTATGAAATGATAGTTGGAAGCTGATTGGTTGATATATGGGCAACACCTCCACTTGTCATCTTCTGAAGGTTTAATAAATCTCTCCCATGGTGAAGAAAGAACTTACATGGTGTCGAAGTCAAATAATTGGTTGTGATGGCTTGCAAATTGCTATCTGACAATCTAGTCGTCGATGGTCTGTTGAAGAACGAGTTGGACGATGCTCTGCGTCAGCTCAGTCTGATTGCAGCACAAATGTGTATTTGTGCCTGTAACAAATTAATTCAAAAATGCACAGAGACTAGTATGTTCAAAGGAAGTGGTCTAAATGCAAAATTACGAATCATTGTCAAGAACCTGCAAATCGTAAACAATTGAACCAAACAGTACAATCAGTACTGTTTGTTTCAAAGGAACTGGCATTTAGACTTTGAATAGGCAGAGGAAAACCTTTGAATTAGCTATCAGACGAGGTGGCAACGGCAGATAGCTGGAGGTCTCCCCCTGATTGGAAGTGAACCTTGCTGCTTGTAACACCTTGCACTGTCATTTTAAAATATGTTAGAAATGGATAATATATAAATCCATCAAAAATACCCTAAATTACATAACACACACATAGACTTACATGCATAAACACATTAAATAAAACATATAAATATACAAAACTCACAGCACACAGTTGCAATGTTTATCAAAGCACATAAACGCACCACACATATTAGCGAAACTACGCAATAATCTCACACTTACACATACCAAAACTTGTAAAAAGTTCCTCCACATTAAAAGCTTAATATTAGAGGTTTTATTAGCAAATACTTATGTTGTGAAATGTAATGTATACGATATTTAAGGTATAGAAGCTAGCAGATTTTCGGTTGCAACGGCAAGGAGATCGCAACATGTGTCTGCAAGATATGAATTATAGGTTAGAATGTATCTCTGTAAGTAGTGTTTCTTTATTAGTTCTTCAGAGGGAAACCTACACAAAGAAGCAGTTGGAAAACTAATCCATAGCTCTGATGACACCATATGAACTAACCAATGAACAGAATGACAAGGAGCAAGAACCAATGGAATCATGCCAGCTCGTCTCTATTGTTGTATATGTGATCTGTGTGGTACATGTGATATATGTGATATATGGTATATGTGATCTGTGTGCTGGGGCTCTGTCAGCTGTAAGGGAGTAATTTTCCCTTACTAGATGACTGCAGGCTTCAGGATTGATGGCTGAGTACTGGATTCCAGAGCACTAGCATATGTATCGGTTTGTACCTTTGTATTTACTTGCTGTTTGCACTAATTGTGTTAGATGAAAGCATGCAACTTTCTTTTTTATTGCAATATAACGTTTTGTGTTTTGGAACCACAATTGGATTGGAAAGCAATTATTTCTTACTTGTAGCACTAAATAGTAACATTTTGGTATAGCGATTAAGGGGTATTGTCTGGACAGCGATTATTTCTCTGTAACGATTTTAAGGAATTCATAATGGGGAGGAGAGAATGTGGCAATAATATCCCCACTGTAAATCTCCCAGAGGGCAAGGGGCAGATGGGCCAAACCTTCGAGATAGATAAATTGGAAAAGTTGCCTAACAAAATGCACTGCCATTGGTCTAATGCATTCATTCATTCTGGCGCCTCGCACATATATACTCTTCCATGTGAGGTTCTTAAGAACTTCAGCATTGTTCCCTTTTTGATATGGGATAACTTCATCTCTGGAAAACAATCAAGACAGTGCCATGAAAGGGATTTATGCCAACCTGTGTCAGCTCCAGCACCCTAAACACGTGACATCAGCTCCGCCGACGGCTCCGTAAGTAGAACATGGACGCTCCGGACGGCTTTGCAGTATTGCTACTGGCTGCAAGGTCTCATTCCAGGCAGCCTGCAAGCCACATGCATGTGCTGTGGTGTAACCACGGTGATGCCCACAGGGCCCTGCGCTCGGTGCAGCGGCATTGCTCGCACACCCCTGGTTACAGCCCTGGCACTATATAAATAAAAAGTATTATTATAATATTGACCAGGGATAGACTCATATTACAGGGACATTGTATTTGCCTGATTGATGATGAATGTGACCAGAGACATAGCCAGGAGGGTGCAAACCGCTCTCCCTTTTGAAGAAATGTTGAAAACGGCTCAAAGAGGGGCATCAATCAGTGCAGGGTCGCCCGAAGAATGCCTGATATGTTTTCTTTGCTGGGTGCGTGTCTGAGAATGGAGGAGTCAGCAGGCGGATTGGCATGCAGGAGGGTGGAACGAGGCTGCCACTCAGATGAAGTATATTACTCCTCCCCTTTAATAAAGTTAACTGAGATGAAGGGATTATTAACACTTTTATTGGGATTAATTTAGGTGAGTTTTCTTTTTTAGTAGACTGATGTATGAAGGTGTTCATGAATATTAATTCACTGATATGAAATGAATTCATTGATGATGCAGGGAGTAATGATTAGGATGAAGGAGTTAATGATTTAAGCGGCTAATTATTTTTGAATCGGGCTGTTACAATGCTGCTGAAAAAGTTAATGATTTTTAGGAGGAGTTAATTAGTGATGAAGGGAGGAATTGTGTGACGGTCAGAAAAATGCTCTCTGTATTGTATGACGGACTCAAAACTGCTGTTTCTATTGTATGGCGGTCTAAAACTGAGCTAAGTAGGGCATGGCAGTGTCAAAAATGCTGTCTGTATTGTGCGGCAGTCTCAAAAATGCTTTATGTATTGTGTTTCAGTCACACAAATGCTCTCTGTATTGTATGGCAGTGACTGCAATGCTGTGTGTACTGTATGGTGGTTATTAGCTCTGTTTACTCTTTGGTGATCACTGAGTTTTGGTTGTGTTGCTTTATGCTGTTTCTGCAGTGCCGTTGTGTGTCAGGGGATTGATGTCATGTCAGGGAGTAATTACTGATGTAATTTAGATGCAAATAATGTATTTACATGTTGATATTTACATTTTAAAACACCTGGGGCTTGGGCGCCTATTTTTCCAACTTTGCTACCCCTCTTGTCAAACTGGGCACACCAATGGGTGGGACTAGAGACACACGTGACAATAGGCACCCAATGATGCCGTTTGTGCTTTTATATTCGTAGTGCAACCGGAAGATCGGTGCATCGGTGCCCACAGAACAGATATCTGCATCCTTCCCCATTCACGGTCATTATCAGAATATGGAAAAGGGGAACCCGGGAGCAGAATGGAGTTATAATAATATCAATAGTCTCTGCTGCCATTATAGTATAGTCTGTCCTACTGACAATACAGGATTACAGAATTATAAGGGTGGAGACTATTGATGTAATGAAAAATTCTATAATAGATCTAAAGAGTATATACTAATCTGCAAATGACAAATAAAAATCTTATTTATTTCAATACACAGCAGACAAAACTAGGAATAATAAATACACACAAATAAAAATAAAGGTGATTAACTTACTTGTAGTCAAAGCTGTCTAGCGACTATTATCTTGCATATTGCAATAAATAGCAATACCACCAGCCGATTAGACTTTTCTAGAGAAATATAGGTAATTTACCCCAGTGGTATCGCAAGGGAGGTGCGGGCCGAACCCGGGTGTCACCCACCGAGGGGTGGCACCAAAGTGCCGACTCCTCAGTGACAGGTGCCGGGTGCTGCACTGTAACATTACGTGGAGCACTCGGCTCCTGACACAGTGAGGGAGCCGGCACTGCACACAGGCTGGTACCCGGGGGCAGCACGCATCTCTGAGCCCCCTAGAGTGACTAAAATGAGTTCAGGCCACGCCCCCACCCGCTATACCATGTCCCCTTTTTTGACGGCGCGCAGCTTTGCACTCACTGCTAATCTTAAACGGTGCTCCAACCAATCAGCTCCTAACTGTCATTTTTCAAACACATGAATATCACTCATTAATAAATCTGGGAGGGAGACTTAATAAAGCTTGTAGAGAGTTAAAAAAATTGTGAGAGATAAAGCACAGGCCAATCAGCTCCTAACTATCATTTTGCAGGCTGAGTTTTAAAGATGACAGTTAGGAGCTGATTGGTTGGTGCTTTATCCCTCACAACTGTATCCCCCTCCAAGCTGTATTGAATCCCCCCCCCCTCCCCATGTTCCTTCGACCGATTGCCATAATGAAATGAACTGGTCTGCAGCCGTAGCTTACTAGAAGATCTCTTATAAGTGATACATTGGAATTACCTGATCTGTTCTAGAATGTACTCGCTTACAGTCCTTTCTCTAAGGAAGAACTGTATAAATCCTGCTACAAATGTATCTGTCCTGTACACACAGTGCCAGCTAATAAATTCTGCCTCTCTCATAGGCACTTCATGCTGTGCTGCCCAACTTGGAATAGGCTACACTGGGATTTCCAGCCTCGGCAATTCTTGCAATAATTATCATTTCTAATGGAATTTTTACACCTCGGTTCTTTTTTGATTGAAAAGGTTATTGGTGACGAACCTATTCTCCTTTACATTGCTATTTAATCCACATGTACTCTATCTAATGACTTCTACTTAACCAGTTCTCTGCCAGGCCACAGGACCCATCTTTAAGGGTTAAAATTACCTCATTTACGTGTTTTTTTTTAGTTACTGCTCTTTTCAGTTTTGGAGAGCTTGCATAGGACATGTTATTTTATTACCGTGCCTGAACGATCACCGCCCCTGGAATCCTCCATCACTTTACTCTGTGTAGCAGTGCTCTTCACAGTGACCTGCCTGCCATTGTGTCACCAGGGCAACCAATACAAGCTAAGGAGAGGAGGCTCTGATTGGTTGTTTTAACTTGTTTTATTGCATTTTTCTTGCTTGGTGTGTTCCAGTGATCAATGGCAACTGTTTCTTCTGACTTGTGCATGTTCTAGGCTGGGTCACATTGATTATATCATCACAGTCACAGGTGGGCGCAGGCAGCCTGATGTGAGTTCTATAGTATATTCTATATGATAAATAGAAAAAAAGGTGTTTACAGTGACCGGGTGTCTGGGCTGCTCATGTCCCAATGGACCGATGGACGGTCAGTTTGCATATTTATCAATGAAGCCCATGGGATGTATCTGGGTGTGGAATAGATCCCTCTAGCTATGTAGAAGGTCCGTAAAGGGGTGACTGCTGATAAGCGTCAGCAGCCTACCTGGTCCCACCGTAGCCCAGCACACAGCAGCGTTTGCCGGGGAGACACAGCCTGTTGCCGCTGACAGGCAAGGGAGGGCACTCCATCAATCCCGGGCTTGGGTCAATAGTACCCACTCCATCCCCCCCTCTCTCGGCGCCCCTGCCAACACCGCATATTCTATACCATTGAATATCATACCTTTTTATGCTTTTTATTTCTATAGTTATTTTTTTTAATTTATAGATCATTTTATTATTATATGTACTGTGCAAATAAATAAATGGTGACAATTGTTTATAATTGTTTGGGATGATTACTCACCACTATAACACTGTGTGGGTGTGTTTTGGGATTTTCATGTTGGGCTGGTTACCCATACACAGCTGCTCTTAGAGGTGACCAAGAGAATACCTCCCTCACAGCGCCTGATCTATATACTGTACTTGGTTAGAAAACATTTGGGCACAATACCAGGTCCTTCACTGAGCATGTGCCAGGGTGAGGGGAGGGGGTGCACAGAGACTGCACACGGTCACTTCCTTGAACAAAACCTCTTTGGCGAGGGCTTCTGTTAGGTCTAAAGTGAAGTGGGCTAAAGGACCTCGGACATCACAACCATGTGAGCCGCGATGGCAGGGGGTGGAGCAAGGTTCAGAACATGGGACCCAAAGTGTACCCATGGGGGAGTGCTTCGCTTGTCACAAGTTACCATTCCCACTCTGTCATGTCAAACTGCTAGCTCATTGGCCTTGCCCCTCCCCCTGCCATTGCCGGTCACTTGGTTGTGACGTCAGAGGTAATTCTGCCCACTTGGATCTAGCATGAACCCTGCATCAGAGAAAGACAGAGGGGGTCATTCAGACCCGGTCGCAAGCACCGATGTGCTCGCAACCGGGTCGATGGGTAGCCCTGCGCACGCGCAGCGGCCGCACTGCGCTTGCGCATGCCCCGGAGCGAGAGAGAAACTCTCTCACTCCAGAGCTCGCTACAAAAGGGGCGGCTGTCGATGTTGATCGACAGCTTGCCCCTTTTTGTAGGCGGGCCGGGGGGCATACTTGCCGACATTCAGCTCCCTCCTTCCGGGAGGGAGCTGAATGCCTGCATTGTGTGGGGTGTGTGGCCGGGCTATGATGCCGGGGGCGTGACCGCACGATTGCGTCATCGTGGCCCCGCCCCCTCTTCACAATGCCGGAAAAAGGCATTGTGAAGCAGGGGGCGAGCCACGATGACGCGATTCAGCGCGAATCTCGTCATCGGGCCCCCCGCCAGTGGGGGTTTTTACTATTAGTCTGGGGGGGGTAGGTGGCAGCCGGGAGGCTTACCTGCCTTTCCGGGGGGTCGGGAGCGGCACCCGATATTCGGGAGGCTCCCGACCAAATCGGGAGGGTAGGCAAGCCTGCCGGGGGGTGGTTTCCAAAATGGAGGCATTCCTTAAGGAACGCCTACCGTTTTGTGGGCGGCCGCACTGACATCATCAGTGATGTCAGTGGGGAGCTTCCTGCTCCATCAGAGCAGAAAGTTCCCTGGGGCTTGCGAGTGCCCAGACCCAACCTTAGGGTCTCGTCGCAAGCCCCGATGGTCGCGATGGTGATCACCATCATGACCATCACCCTGGTCGCTAGCTAAGCTGTGGGTGGTAACCCACAGCTTAGCTTGCGACCAGGAGGCCGCACCAAAAAAAAAGAAGCGCCCGCCCTCATTCAGAGAGAGCGATCGCTTCTTGTGACCTCCTCTGAATGAGGACCAGAATCCCTGATCCAGGTAATTTCCCTGCACTACAGAAATTCAGGATTCATGGTCCCTGGATAAACTCAACTTATTCACATGTAAATTCTTTCATGCTTTTAATATTCTGCCTTATTAGTATCAGAGTAATGTTACATTTTAATGCGTATCAATAAAATACTGCGTTTTATCTCCATGAATGCCTCCATAGGGAATACTGGGGATTTTTTTCTGTTCTCTCTTTCACAACACTGTTCTATTCCTGGTGCACCATCCAACCAAAGTGAATGTTACACACTTCCTCAGCAAATCAATGAAAGTATTTGGAAGTGGACTATCAATTAGTGATCCCCTGGGCTGGGCATGGCCGCCCACAGATCAGCCAGGTCCGGAACGTTGTAGAGGGGGTTGATTTGGGAATCTGCTGCCCAAATTCATTACATAGTAATCATAGAGTAAATGAGTTGGTAACCCGGGTCACTAGTTAGGGAGCGCTGGTTAGTCCCTTGAAATTCACAATGTCCCTGATTACTGACAGACATTGACTGCAAAATAATCACTATGCCATCAGGACAGAGGCACGTGCAGGGAAGGGGCTCTTCTGGTCAATACAAAGGCCTATAGCATAGGCTTTCTAGCTGTGATAACTGCAATCGGGGTGCACCCGTCCAGATAGGCAGTTCCGGATGCGGTTAATTTACCGCCGCTTGGATTGGCAGCCATCGGAATCCTGGCAGCACAAGGCCGCCCTGGGACTAAAGATAGGCGTTGAAATGCCGATGCCTATCTTTAGCCCCACACCGAAAATCCCGAACAAGGTAAGCAAGGGATAGAAAGGTTGTAGCCACGGGGGGTTAGGGTAAGGGGTTAGGCACGCCCCCGGGATGGTTAGGTTTAGGGTGCGAGAAGGGGGGGTTAGGTTTAGGCATCTACAGGGGGGGGACTTAGGGTTAGGCACCACCCCGGGAGTTTTAGGGTTAGGCACCACCAAGGGAGGGTTAGGGGGGGGGATTGGGGAGGGTTAGAGTACTTACTGTACGAGCCGATGTCGGGATGTCCTCCCTTCGGGCTTCCAACGTTGATATGAGAACCGGCGGCTGTTCAGGCGTCGGTATTTCATACCGATTTCGCAGTTCCTGCTCCTAAACTGTCCCTGTGTATCCTACTTATTCCTGATTGTCAGTAACCAGTACCAGGAGGCAGTGGAATGGTTAACAATAGTAAACACAACCTCAGTACTTCTCCCCAGTGGTGCTGGTTGTGGAAAATACAGGAGGGGGGGTACATTTTGTCCCCCATATTTGCACACCCAGGATCGGCTCACAGAGGCTGGTGCTGGTTGATGAAATTACAGGGGCCCCTACGTGTTTTTGCCCCCTGTGTTTTCACAATCAGGTCCGGCTATTCTACATCTCTGGTGCCACCCTACATATACTTTTGTTTTTTTAACACTTTAATTTCCTTTTAATACACAAAAGTCTCACTGATCTGTGCAGCTTCTGCTAAACATGCTGCTGCTGAGGTTAGACTCGCTAGCCTTAAATTAGTCTATTTTTATTCTTAGTAGTTTTGTGCAAGTTTACAACGGTTACGTCTGGCGAGTTTCATGTTTTTAAGGGTAAACATCTGGATGGTGTGTTTGGGCACTGCGAGAAGTGGCAATGTGAGTTTGCATGTTCTCGGAGTCTATCACATACGACGCTTTATAATTCGCCCGTTGCCTGTAAACTCCCCACGACTGTCCCGGGTAGAGGCTAGAATCGTGACAATAGTAGTAGTGTATAATATGATTTTACTAGAGTTATGACCTTTCAGTCACCGCTTTCAGGGTTCTTCAGGCATTTTTGTCGGCATTGCAATGCATGATGCTGAGCTACAGTATTTAGGACCTGATTCAACAAGGAACACACGCTAGCAGACGCACGCACCCGGCTGCTGCGAGGATATGTTAATCAACGCAAGGAGACAGCAGCATAAGATTCATCAGATGCCCAGCCCCATATTAATCCGCCCATTTCCCTTTACTCACAGCCTGATCAGCATGCAAGATAGTGTGAACATCGGTAACATCGAGAACCATCAACTACATTTGCATAATAGTGTTTGACCTCACGCAGGATCTTGGCAACTTTTGATGTGCACGGAGTCTCATCACTGCGTGCGGCACAGCAGTGGCTAATTTATGCACGCCCCTAAAATGGCGTCCCAAAGCACAGGCACGCCTGCGTTCGCCAGACCACCTCCCATCACCACCCACACAGAATTACCGCAGCTGTAATCCGTGCTGCGCATGTGAGCACTGATCAGCGATTACAGCTGCGGTAAGATAGGAGCAGACAGGGATAAGTATCTATTTTCTGAAAAACTGTCATCTCAAAAACGCTTTTCAGGAATAGATACTTATGGAGAGGAGGAATGATGAATTCTTCCAGTAAATAGGTAGAACTATATGCGAGTTCTAAACCTAGTTACTTCCATCGATTTTTTTTATTTTTTTTTAGTAATGATGAATAGGCCCCTGAGTGTGTTTGCCTGGCAGCACACTCACTTAATTCATATCCAATGTATAATGTTAGATTGAGCCAAATAGAAAACCGGAAGCCCAGTGACGTCACTTCCGCCTCTGGGATCTGAAACTGGAAATCATCAACAGAGTTGTTTGCATGTTTGCCCACAAAATCATAAAAGCCTCCCCTGCGCACAGGTAATCACAAGCCTTGAAGAAGAGACCCTGTAGTCTCAAAACGCGTCGGGTCACTGCTCCTGTGCCACCTGGATAATGTTTGGACTCTCCCCCATCTGATCTATGCTATAGAAGCCAATGCAGGGTATATCTGGGTACCCTGCATTGTAAATACATCTGCGGCTCCACCTCATCAGTCGGTTAGGAGACTTCCTCCGCTCCCGATTGGCTACAAGTCCGCGAGCTGTGATTGGCTTGAGCCTGGTTCCATATTTGAAGTGCCGCTGGCGGTGCTGATTCTCCATGGCTGCCGGTGCATATCTGCAGTTCTGTACCACTGTCAGCCCATGATGGCGGCCCAGCTAGTGCTAGTCAGCGTTGGGCTCAGTTCTCTACTACTGCTTCCATAATACTGCTGTCTCAGTACAACTTCTGTGCTCGCAGTACAACTCCTCTACACACAGTACAACGCCTCTACACACAGTACAACTCCTCTACACACAGCTCAGCACTTCTGCACACACAGCGCAATTCTTCTATCAGCACAGTTCTCATCGGGACGCAATGCGCAGTGGGAATCGGGCGCAATGCGCAGACTAAAGACATCGACCTCCTGGGACCGAATTGGACACGATGTCCAGCTGAGAATTTTGCAAACAGTATTTTACACCAATTTGTCCATATGAATGATATAAAAAAAATGGTAACCGATAATACAAATAGATATTATCAGAAACGTTGATTCCTAATGAACTCAACAGCACATTTGTAGATAAATAATAGCACTAGTCAGAAAAACACTAATATAAATGGCTATCATCCAGGGAATGTTTCACTGTAAACCCTATGATCCATTTGTCAATTCACTATGGGGCCTATTCATCATGTAAGTAATGGTCTCGCTGCGAGGGATACTTAAGTATCCAACTCGTAGCGGGGGAAACGTGATACCGGAGCAATTCATCAGTGCTCTGGTGCGTGGACAGCTGCTCCGAAAAGCAGCTGTCCCCTTGGTTAGTATCGCAGCTACAGATGTAGCTGCGTTACTTACCTCCTCCCCGTCGGCCCGGCTACGCTTGCGTGAATCGAGATCACACATGCGCACAGCCCCTGGGGAGTTTGTGAGAAGGCGGCGGAGGGATCCGCTCGGATCCCTCTTCGCATCCTCGGAACTCCTTCCCATAGGAAGAAACGGGGCTACAAGAGCAAGCACCGTCTGAAGATGACGCTAGTTCTCGGAAGCAAACTCCGAAAACTTTCAGTTTTCGGAGTTTGCTGAATATCAGGAGGTCCTGTCAGACATCTGAAGATGAATGTCCCATTATCTCTGTCCACTTTATCTCCAGCCAAGGCTTAGTAAATAGACCAGCTATTTTAGCTAAGCTGCGGAGAAGGAAGTGACAATACTGTAAGGATCTAGGGGCTTTATTCAGAGGTGGCCTTACGGTCTACGACCGCACGGCCGCCTCGATGTTTGTCCAGTGTGCATGCGCATGAGGGAGCCGGCTCCTTCGTGCGCATGCGTGAGACCCGCTACGACCGACAGCGCCGGTCGTAGCGGGTCTCTTTCCAAAGGGGGCGAGCTGTCGATGTTGATTGACAGCTCGCCCCATTTGGAAGGCGGGCCGGGGGGTGGCAGCCAAAACGGAGGCGTTCCCATGGGAACGCCTGCCGTTTGGGGGAGGCCCCAGTGACATCACTAGTGATGTCAGTGGAGAGCTTCCGGCTCTGACAGAGCCAGAAGCTCTCCGGGGCTTACGACAAGTGAGACCCTACCCTAGGGTCTCCTCGTAAGCCCCGATGGTCGTGATGGTCTATGACCATCGCGACCATCACCCAAGCGGTCGTTAGAGCTGTGGGTGTAAACCCACAGCCTAACGACCGAAACAGAGGCGGCCGGTCAGGATGCAAGCGGCCCAGGGGCGTATTTCCCTATTGGCCAGGATGGCACTCGCCAGGGGCGCCAGCCGGTTGGGGGACGCTTGAACTACCCGGCAGCAGTGGCGGAACCCCCCCTGACGGAATAAATTGTTTTCTTAGAGACGGAGACAACCCACCATAATTAAAGCTGCCCAGCCAATGCCTGTTTAGCTGTCAGCGTTTCCGCGTCATACCACCTGACACGGAAGCACTGACAGCTGAACCGGCAGGGTCCGGGCAGCATGCCTGTGCTGCAGTAACAGAGGGAGCATGTCCTCGTGGGAGAAGGCGGATTGCGGCCGCCCAGCAGCCCGGCACCTAGGAGGAAGTCCAAGCAGCAGAGCCCACACATGTTTGTGTAAGTATGCTCTGTGTGTGTGTTTGTTTGTAAGTATGCTTTGTGAATGTTGTGCGTGTATGATCAGTGTTCGTGTGTGTATATATATATATATATATATATACACACATATACACACGTGCTTTTCCTCCTTAATAATACTTGCCTCTGTCACTATAAGGAGCTTGTTCTTGTCCCGCTCATATATATATATATATAAAATAAATATATATATATATACCCCACTAAAAATCCTGCGTTGCTAACTGCCAATGGGGTGGGGGGCGCCAGGCCCCTATTTTGCCAGGGGCGCTCCGACCTCTAGATACACCCCTGAAGCGGCCGCCCAGTTTCTGAGCGATTGCTTGCATCCTCCGACCGCCTCTGAATGAGGGCCTAGATGTGAGGGGAACAGCTAAGGGCAGAGTCAAGCATCACACAGAGGTAGCATCCATGGGAAAAGGGGTAAGAGTGATTTTATAGTGTCAGAGAGGTTCGGGAAGGGGGGCCGGGCCGGTTTAAGAGCCACATGGGCCTGGGGCTGATAATGATCAGAGATCTATTGTTTTTAAATTGAGTATTCTTTATTGAATTTTTTGGACTAACACCCAACAACACAAAAAAAAAAATGCAGAATGTTTGAATTAAGGCAGATGTGAAAAGACATATAACATACAGCATACGTTAGGGAGAAACCTATATCAATGTACATAAGAATAGCATATGATACATAAAT
This sequence comes from Taudactylus pleione, assembly GCA_031769625.1. Taxonomy (NCBI): domain Eukaryota; kingdom Metazoa; phylum Chordata; class Amphibia; order Anura; family Myobatrachidae; genus Taudactylus; species Taudactylus pleione. The sequence continues at coordinate 3,921,017 of JAUIMM010000146.1, read as the reverse complement.
AACAGGATATGTTGAGTACTCTTTAACCTAAAATTTTAAACAAAAAATGACTTGAAGGTGCCATTGAAGCCAGTGAATTCGGAGATAAGAGAAGTACAGTATATAATACTCGTTCCTCCCCCTTAAATAATACAGAAACCCCAGCACTACCAATCTTAATATAAGGATCCCATAAAAAAGCAACAGGGAATATCATAATAAAAAGCATCCACATCTATCCAAATATTAAAAACATACATATACCCCAAAGTAAATAAATATAAATCAAACCTCCCCATAACCCCCCACTCTGTATGGCCTAACCCCAACCCAGGCATACTTGGATCCCTTAAAAGAGAAAATAACCCCCCTATCCCCTTAAGCTAACTAACACTGACAGGGGTATTCAATATGGGAGCGATAACATCGTTTTTGCGTTAATATCGCACTTATGACATCATTATCGCAGGTTTTACTTTTACACCGTATTCAATTTCAAAGACTTATCGCAGTTTTGAAAAGTCTTTGATAAAAAACGGGGATAACTTTTCACCATTGAATAGGTGTCGAAAAAAAGTGCAGAATTGGGGTTTAGGGGTGCAGGCTTAAAAAAATAGCCAGCACCCCTGGGAATGACATTTAAAAAAGAACTTTCAAAAAAAGTTTTTTAAAAAAATAGGGACATCCCAAAAAATTAATTAAAAAATTGGGGTGAAAAAAAAAATGGGAAAAAATTGTTTAACAATAGGGAAATAGGTTCAGGGCTATTCTGCATGTATGCGGCAGGTGTTTTCTAGAATAGAATTATAGCGGCAGGTGCACAAATGCAGAATTTTTAAAAACTTACTTTAGGGACATAAAAATATGCTAGTACCCATTTTCATGTACCCCAAATTTGATGGGACCACTTAAAAAACCGAAAAAAAAAAACCTAAGTGCTCTTCTGCATCACTTCTTCAATGTCGGGAAAAAACACCTGCTGCGGCTATTTAAATCCCCGACTTTCATTTAAAGGCTAAAACGGGGGTACCCATAGTGATCCCCCATGTTTTTACAACTTTAGGGGGGTCTTACAATTTTTTTAAGGAAAAATTCGTAACTTTACGCAAATCCAACTTCGGAGGCTCCCGTTTTCGTTAATTTTATATTGAATACGGGGATAAGCGGGCGCGCACCCGATACTTTAACGCAGGTAAAAACTCCGATATGAAACGTTAACTTCGACAGTGAAGTTAACGTTTCATATTGAATACCCCTCTAAACCTCCACAACCCAAGAGAAGGATTGTAAGAACCACATGAGTGACAAGGGCAATAAATGCTAGGTTAAACACAGCTCCCCCACATTATACGGATATAGACATAGGCAAACGTAGGGTGGGTTTCCGTCTGGCTGGAAACCCCCCTCCCCAGCCCACACCATGACAACAATAGAAATAGTAATATAATAGATTGTTACTAGTGCTGCATGTTCTTCTCAGTATCACAAATGAAATGATTAGCACCACCTGTGGATCTTTTAACATGTATCAGCCAGTAATAAATAACCTGTGCACCAACTAGAAGATCTGGAAAACATGCACAGTTAGAGATGCACTGCTTTAGAGCCCAATATGTACATATACAGTATGTCCAGGGCAGTGCTAGGTTCTTCTGCTGCTTCTCCAGGCCCCCGAACTTGCTCCAATAGTCTGGAATGTGGCCCGCATACTAATTCTGCCCTCTTCATTGACAGGCCACACTCACTCTAAAATCAAGCATTTGGAAACCCCCCTCTGGAAATCCTGCGTTTGCCACTGATAGAGATCCACCTTACAACATATTTTGCAATTTACAACCATATATAGCACATCAAATAAAATAAAACGGATACATAGTAAAATAACAATATAATAGAGTAATAGGCAATAAAAGTAATGACTCAATTGTAAGTAAATCAGTCAAGGCGGATCATCCCTCTCCAGGCATTGTAGATAAAGCCCACGCCAGGACAACCCGGAAAACGTCAGCATAATGAAAGCGACCTATCTGTACTTGGATTAATTGGAAAGAAAATTGTTGGATCACCACAGAAACAGCTGGGAAGACTGTTATCTTATGATGACTAAGTACCAAATGGCCCTCGACTCCAGCTAAGCCAAACACTGCATAAGGATCTTTGTAGTCCAGGATTTTTTCAATAACTGGTTTCAGGAAAAGTCCCGAACAAAGGGGCTGTATAGGTGTATGGTGGGCCCAGGCGTTAACAGAGTGGATAGTGAAGGAGCCATTTGCAAAAGCACGTATCAAACAGGATTCCGGGATCTGCGCAGATGGAATCCCCTTTGTTGGTTCAGGTGAAGCAGCTGTAGTAATAGTGTCATGACAGACAGCAACTCTAGAAGTAAATACAAACCTCACCCTTGCACAAATGGAGCAGACACAGAACCTAACAAAGGACATATGGTTGTCTATTCCCTCTGAGCCAGTGCACTAATGATGACAGTTGTGGCTGTTGACGGAGAAATAGTGGGCGGTAAGATGAAATGTATGAGCAACCGGTGTTACCGCACTGAGGGCCTGATTCAGAGCCGGACGCTCTGACCAGAGCGCTCGCTCTGAATCAGGGCCGGCCTACCTAAAATTGGAGCGGCCTCCTGGCCGCTCGCATAGCTGTGGGTAACCACCCACAGCTTATGCGAGCAGCCAAAAAGATGGTCGCGATGTTCAAGACCATCGGGCTTGCGACGAGACCCTTGTGGTAGGGTCTCGTCTGCTGCAAGCCCGGAGTGCTTTTGGCTCTATCAGAGCCAAAAACACTCCCAGTGACATCACTAGTGATGTCAGTGGGGCCGGCCCCAGACGGTAGGCGTTCCCATGCCTCCGTCTGGGCAGCCACTCCCCCGGCACGCCCACCAAAGGGGGCGTGCTGTCAATCACCATCAACAGCACGCCGCCTTTGGTGTGAGACCCCGAGCGACGGCTTCCCCGTCGCTCGCCGGGTCTCGCGCATGCGCACGACGGAGCAGCCTCCATCATGCGCATTTGGGTAACATCAACCCGCTTGCGAGCGTACAGCGAGTGTGATCGCAATGCGAATGCAAACATTTATATATTACCGCTGATTTTAGCAACGGCGTTGCGTGCGTATAAGCAAAATAGCGATCAGTAGTGAATCAGGCCCTGAGAGCAAGGATTGTGTGAGCGGCACCATCGTCGCCCAATGGCCCTTGCTTCTGGCTAGCAGGGTGCCAGGAACAGCACCCTGCAGCCAGAATGACTTGTACAGTGCCATCCGGAGTGTCCTGTGAATGCTCCAAACAGGAACACTGCGGTCTGTGCAGCCAACCAGGCTTCCTCAGGATGCCCGGTCAGCGCTACACTTACTGCTAATGCCAGCTCTGCCTCTTTTGCGTGATGTCTTAACACCACAAACTTAGGGGGCATGGCTGGCACATTTGTGCCCAGTTACGGCACTGGGGATGTATAATACAGTATTGCTCGCACTGTGCCACAAGGCTAAGTACATGACCTTCACCAAATCCAAAATGATTAAAAAAAATGCATTTTAACTAGAGTTACTGGGAGGAACATTGTTCACATTTTGCCATAAACACTCAGGGGCCTATTCACCATCGGAAGCTGTATGGCTCCCAATGATTATATGATCATCTCGCTGCCAGGGATACTTAAGTATCCAAATCGCAGCGGGGGAAACCTTGCAGCCAAGCACTTCATCATTGCTCCGGTGCGGGGACAGCTGCTTTAAGGTCACGCATGCGCAAAAGCCGCCGGGGAAGTAGTGAGAAGGCGGCGGAGGGATCCATAGGAAGGAGCGGGAATCCGAGAACAAGCGCCATCTGAAGATGGCGCTTGTTCTCGGAAGCAAACTCTGAAAACTTTCCATGTTCTGAGTTTGCTGAATATCAGTTGGTCCATTTGGGACCCCTGATGAATGGCTCGGTAACTAAAATATGCGGAAACTATCGTTTCCGCATGGTTACCGGGCCATTTATCGATGATGAATTATTTTAGCTCCTTTTGCTAAGCAGGAATAAATGTAACAACACAACTAATAGAGACTTTTTGGAAGCCGTATTATTATCTCAGCTTCAAATTTTATACACAATTTCTCCCGGCCGTCGTTCATAATACTCAGCACTTTGGAAATAAAGGGGTTACCAAGCCTGGAAAAAAAAGCCTCTCATTGCGTTAAAGATTTACGAGTTATAAAAGCCCCGGTCTAATTCATTTCATCTGCTGTTATTTGATAGGAATCAGTCTGAGTGGTGTTTGGGGGATTGCTGGCCTGTTGTGATTAGATGTGGGAGATTCTGCTAATCCTGGGTAGGAACACTGTAGAACGATGCTGGGTTACAGCCAATAACACATCTCGTGGATTATTCCCTGGATCTGATTTTGGCACAAAACCCAACGAGGACAATCTAAGTTCAGGACCAACCCACAGCTCCGTGAAAGAGGCAGCACATCTGTGGTCTTGCAGCTGTCTCCGTCTCTGGTAGGTGTGGCGCACAGCTGCTCCGGTAAACAATCGCCTCCGAAAGGATTGCTCAGCCGACATTAAATGAAAGCGTAGGACGAGTGGCGATGCTTTGGGCAGTTCTGAAATGGCTGAATACCTCGGAAATGTGAGGCAGCTCGTATCTATTTCATAACAAACAGGCAAAGTAAAGACTACCTAATGGTGTTCCATATACTTATATTTAGTCTCAGTAAAGTAAATTCTTATAACAGATTACATTTATGTAAAAAAAAAAAACAGTTGGATAAACTCTTTCCGAACAATCTCTTGTTATTACCAGTTATTTATATAGCGCACGCATATTACGCAGAACTTTACAGAGAATATTATCAGTCCTTGCCCAAATCAAGTGGAGCTTACAATCGATTGTTGAACAGTGAATTTCCAGCAATTTTTGCAGTGCTAGTGCTTTTTGTAAATCTGTCAGTTAAAAAATGCAAACTAAAATAAAATAAAAAAAATTGCTAAACAAAGGGCCCGGTGATTTCACTAAACCACACTAGGAAATGTCCCCCTGGACCCATTTGTCCAAAACAATCTTCTTCTCCTTGTTTTTTGGATGGTGTGAAGATTTACCTGGAGGAGTCACCCCAACAGGCAAGCTGTAGCCCAATGGTCCACCAGCTGCTCCTACCCAGGAGCCACACAAATGGATTCTCTTAACAGTTGCTGGAACTAAGACAGACACCAAGACTCACATGCCCTGTCATTGTGGCCACTATAAAAACAACACACTGGGAATGCGGTTCAGGCTACCAATGCCTCTCCGGTTGACCAGCCAGCTGAAATAAATGGCCAAATCATGTAGCAAGCAAATGGAGGCAGGAGCAGGTGGGTTCTTGGCAAGTCCCATTGAACTCCAAACTGCTCCAACATTTTTTTTGCCAGTTGCTAGCTCAAGATACAAGACCCGTTGCCAGGGGTGGATGACTCCGTGCACTGTTCCCTATTACTGGATATTCCAGCACTGGGACGTAGACTACTACCAGATGCCCGAGTGGCTTGGTGGCTCTCTTGCAGCTCTCCTGGACCAGAGGTTCCTGCATTTTCCTTTCAAGGGGCAGCCTTGGATTAGAAATTCCAGTACAAAAGCTAGTTGCCCTACAAGCCAAAGGGAGTACGCCATGGGTCACTGCCAGTGTCGCCGTGCTCCCAGCTGCTCACATGTTTTCCTGCTAATTATCTTCCGAAGGCAGAACTGTTAAGTGCTCTACAGATAGGAGGCCCAAGCTGGCTACTCTACTACTCTGAAACAGGCCCAATATAGTCCATGACAGTCCTACTGGATTTCCAATATTGTTTCAGAAAAATGGTTCCCAAACTGGTTCGCAGAACCAGTAATAAAGATCAAAAATTTCCAATATATCAATGAACTTTAGACAGACTAAAAAAAAGACAGTTTGATCAGTTTATCCAAGCTTAATCGGCTGCATTGGCTATATATTATATAGTGAATGACGAATTTGAACTTAAACTACAGAAATGTTCACTTTTCAAATAAAATTAAAAAAAAAAGACAAAACACCATAAAATGTGCCAACAGGCAGAAAGCACAACAGTTTTCAAATAATTTTATTTAACTTTATTTTAATTTATTTAACGTCTTTAACTGTGAGCTGTGAGCGCAATCTTTAAATTTGAATTCTAGTTAACACCGTAGTGGTTACAAAATACATATATTCAGACTGATTCTGTGTCGCACAAATCTCTCTTCACGGCCGCAAACAGTGATTTTTTGCATACAGCACATGTGCAGGAGCGACTTTACACATTTTACGTATGCCCGTTCTTTTGTCGGACACAACTTGGCCGGTTCTGTCTTTCTGTAAACTTATTGGGCGACGCACACTGAGGACCCCCTTATATTAGTTGAACGGAATCTTGGAGCATTGGCATCAAGTAGAAAAACAACCATTGGCTGACCGCAACTGCAGCCTCTTAGCGTTAGACTCAATGTTGGTTGAACCATAGTCTTTAAGGTAGATGAACACGGATAAATAGAAATTAGTCAAATACAGATTGAGTTTTGTTATAAGCCACCTACTGAAATTCAATTATTATCATAAAATAATATGGTCTGCACAGGAAATGTGTGCCTTATTATGGGTGATTTTAAGAATGGCCCCAAAATGCAGCTAGTTCAATTAAGCCATTTTTTTGTCTATTTTAAAAGACAGCTACCTTTAATAAGTTGTAGAAGAAACAACTAAAGAAGCCTGGCTGGATTTGGTATTATCTTACAGCACAGATTTTTCTATTTAACGTGCAGGTGAGGGGGCATTTAGGAAATACTGATCACAACACGGTAACATTTGACTTGTTTAAAAAAATAAAAACTTTTTGTAAGCGAGCTCCAAAAACTATACTTTTCAAAAGGGCACAGATCAATCAGCTCTGGGAAGGATTGAAGTTTGCAGACCGGGGAAATGTACTGTTATATGAAAGCACGGAGATCACTTTGGGAAGTTAAAGAAATATATACTGATAAAAGTATGTGCCAAACGGTGACAACATTTCTAGGACTAATAGGCAGCCAATGTGATTAAAAAAGGAAAGAGAGAGAGAGGAAGAGGTCACACAGATTGTTAAAATGAAAATGGATTCGAAATACAAGGAGGTTAGCGAAATATGTAAAACGGAAATCTGTTTAGAAAGGATTGAAGCTGACACAGTGGTAAATATAGCAAGTCTGGGTTTTTTTGGAGTGCGTTGACAGCAAGAGAAAAAAAATATAATGTTCAGCAACTAAATGAAGTAGGAAAAATCCTTGTAGAAGATAAAGTTGATTCTTTTCAAATTTGTGTCTGTGTTTGTATGAGAAGAAATAGCCTATGCAAAGCATTTAGTGTTACTGATATAGGGAGGCACAGATGTACCGGTACTTAAAGAGTAACTAGCGGGGTATTTATCAAAGCTGGGAGTGAGATAAAATTGTGAGAGATAAAGTATTAACCAATCGGCTTCCAATTTAAATTTTTGCAGGCTGTGTTTAAAAAATTATAGTTAAGAGCTGATTGGTTGGTATTTTTTTTTTTTTTTACAATTTTATCTCTCTCTCCCAGCTTTGATAAATACCCCCCCTTAAACAGATAAATCACTGGGTTCAGAAGCCGTCCACCCACCTGTACAAAGGGAACTAAGGAGCTCATTCAGACCCGCTCACTAGATGTGTTCTTTCGCTCCCAGCGTATGAAATTTCGGCTAAGTGACGGCAAGGCAGGCGATCGCATGGCAAGCCATAAGCACGCACACTATGTCTTGGCGTGCGATCACTTTGTGTATGCAGACCCCCACCAGCCTGTCTTAAGATGCCCACTAATGCACATCATCTCCAGGAAGTGTGTGCAACTATTGGTACATCGGGTACCATCGGAAGCGAACGCAGCGCTTGAGGTAGACTATACCCTACCTCAAGCACTGCGATCACTTGAGTGTAAAAAACAGCCAGTATTGACGCTTCCTTTTAATAATGCACGCCTTTGAAACAGCATTAGGACTCTCAGGATTGCCTGCGTTCGCACCTCCACTCCCCCGTTTCTAGTGTCTACGCATGCGCACAATGCAAACCATCGGCAGCTACGAGCGAACGCTTCTTAGCGTCCAGGTCTGAATCAGCTCCTAAGTTTAGATATCGATAGATCAATATTTTTTATATTCACATAACTTGGTCAGCAGCATAAGATTGTCAGATAGCAGATTTGGTACAAATCTTTAAGAACGGAATAAAATCTCGACCAAGAAATGATATAGACCTAAGGGTCAGTGTTTGATACAGTGCCAGTATAGGGGAAACGTTGCCAACATGGGTGGAAAACTTTTTGAAAGATAGCAAATAAGGACAGTTTTAAATGGAATATATTCAGAAAGGGATTAGGGGCCAGTAATACTCCCTGTTATTTCCAATCATTGATGTAGATGGCCTAATAACACAAGGAAGGGATTGCGATGATACTCACCTTAATAATGTTATTATTACAGGGAAGGATAAAAACTTGCTATAGAAAGATTCAGACATAATAGGGCAAAAATGGCAGATGAAATGTAATATACAGTATATACATGTAATGTTAAGTATCTATGGTAATAACTTTACTGCAAGATTAAACAGAAAATAATTGACAAGAACTGAGATGGAAAAGACGGGAATACTAATCGAGAGAGGAAAGGGACAAGGATACTAGATGAGAGAGGAAAAGACAGGGATACTAGATGAGAGAGTAAAGGACAGGGATACTAGATCAGAGAGGAAAAGGACAGGAATACTAGATGAGAGAGGGAAAGGACAGGGATACTAGATAAGAGAGGGAAAGGACAGGAATACAAGATGAGAGAGAGAAAGGACAGGGATACTAGATGAGAGAGGATAAGGACAGGAATACTAGATGAGAGAAGGAAAGGACAGGAATACTAGATCAGAGAGGAAAAGGACAGGAACACTAGATCAGAGAGGAAAAGGACAGGAATACTAGATGAGAGAAGGAAAGGACAAGAATACTAGATGAGAGAGAGAAAGGACAGGGATACTAGATGAGAGAGGGAAAGGACAGGAATACTAGATGAGAAAGAGAAAGGACAGGGATACTAGATGAGAGAGGATAAGGACAGGGATACTAGATGAGAGAGTAAAGGACAGGAACACTAGATGAGAGAGAGAAAGGACAGGGATACTAGATGAGAGAGAGAAAGGACAGGAATACTAGATCAGAGAGGAAAAGCACAGGAATACTAGATGAGAGAGGGAGAGGACAGGAATACTAGATGAGAGAAGGAAAGGACAGGAATACTAGATGAGAGAAGGAAAGGACAAGAATACTAGATGAGAGAGAGAAAGGACAGGGATACTAGATGAGAGAGGGAAAGGACAGGAATACTAGATGAGAGAGAGAAAGGACAGGGATACTAGATGAGAGAGGATAAGGACAGGGATACTAGATGAGAGAGGATAAGGACAGGGATACTAGATCAGAGAGGAAAAGGACAGGAACACTAGATCAGAGAGGAAAAGGACAGGAATACTAGATGAGAGAGGGAGAGGACAGGAATACTAGATCAGAGAGGAAAAGGACAGGGATACTAGATGAGAGAGGGAAAGGACAGGAATACTAGATCAGAGAGGAAAAGGACAGGGATAATAGATGAGAGAGGAAAAGGACAGGAACACTAGATGAGAAAGAGAAAGGACAGGGATACTAGATGAGAGAGGGAAAGGACAGGGATACTAGATGAGAGAGGGAAAGGACAGGGATACTAGATGAGAGAGGGAAAGGACAGGAATACTAGATGAGAAAGAGAAAGGACAGGGATACTAGATGAGAGAGGATAAGGACAGGGATACTAGATGAGAGAGTAAAGGACAGGAACACTAGATGAGAGAGAGAAAGGACAGGAATACTAGATCAGAGAGGAAAAGCACAGGAATACTAGATGAGAAAGGGAGAGGACAGGAATACTAGATGAGAGAAGGAAAGGACAGGAATACTAGATGAGAGAAGGAAAGGACAGGAATACTAGATCAGAGAGGGAAAGGACAGGAACACTAGATCAGAGAGGAAAAGGACAGGAATACTAGATGAGAGAAGGAAAGGACAAGAATACTAGATGAGAGAGAGAAAGGACAGGGATACTAGATGAGAGAGGGAAAGGACAGGAATACTAGATGAGAGAGAGAAAGGACAGGGATACTAGATGAGAGAGGATAAGGACAGGGATACTAGATCAGAGAGGAAAAGGACAGGAACACTAGATCAGAGAGGAAAAGGACAGGAATACTAGATGAGAGAGGGAGAGGAAGAATACTAGATCAGAGAGGAAAAGGACAGGGATACTAGATGAGAGAGGGAAAGGACAGGAATACTAGATCAGAGAGGAAAAGGACAGGGATAATAGATGAGAGAGGAAAAGGACAGGAACACTAGATGAGAGAGGGAAAGGACAGGAATACTAGATGAGAGAAGGAAAGGACAGGAATACTAGATGAGAGAAGGAAAGGACAGGAATACTAGATGAGAGAGGGAACGGACAGGAACACTAGATGAGAGAGAGAAAGGACAGGAACTCTAGATGAGAGAAGGAAAGGACAGGAACACTAGATGAGAGAGGAAATGGACAGGAACACTAGATGAGAGAGGGAAAGGACAGGAACACTAGATGAGAGAGGGAAAGGACAGGAATACTAGATGAGAGAGGGAAAGGACAGGAACACTAGATGAGAGAAGGAAAGGACAGGAATACTAGATGAGAGAGGGAAAGGACAGGGATACTAGATGAGAGAGGGAAAGGACAGGGATACTAGATGAGAGAGGGAAAGGACAGGGATACTAGATGAGAGAGGAATTGACAAGGATACTAAATAAGAGAGGAAATGGACTAGAATATTATATGAGGGGGAAGGGACAGGGACATAGGCATGTGCAGACGCCGACACAGGGGGTGCCGCTTCGGCACTTCCCCCTCCGCCAGGTCATGGACTTCCCCGTCCACACCTCCCAGGTGAGTCCAGGTGAGAAGTGTACTGTATGCCCTAGAGGGAGGGGGGACAGGTAGTCCATGACCTGGCAGAGGGAGAAGTGCCGAAGGGGCACTCCCTGTGCCGGCACCTGCGCATGTCTATGGACAGGGATACTAGATCAAAGAGGAAAATGACAGGGATAGGTGTTAGAACAAGTTTGTTTTTATTTGGAAAAAGGTTAGTTTAGGTGTGAATAATACAAATGGATCTGCAAACCAAGATCCACAAGGCATTATCAGATCTGAACAGAAGAAGTTTCACCATCAGCCTTGGAAGGTTGCTCATTACTGTCAGGATGACTAATCTTTGGAATTCCTTACTGCATAGGTTACTGATTGCAAATTCCATTTAGTCTTCCCCTAAATCAGTGGTTCTCAAACTCGGTCCTCAGGAACCCACACAGGTCATGTTTTCCAGGTCACCCAGCAGGTGTATTCATTACTCACTGACACATTTTAAAAGATCATGTAGGTGACAGGTGAAGCTAATTATTTCACTTGCGATTCTGTGAGGAGTTCTGAAAAACATGCACTGGTTGGGATTCCTGAGGGCCGTGTTTGAGAACCTGTGCCCTAAATTAACACAGTTTTTTTTTCCATTTATGAAAGATGTAACTTAATGGAAATATATATTTTTGGGTTTTTAACCTTAATGACTATGTATTATGTTCAGAAGGGATCTATGGTAGGTTTTGTTTGGATCTCCCAAGATATGAGAAGAACCTATGTTGTAATAACACAAAATGAAACAAACTATAACAAGTCTTAACAGTAGAAGTGTCATTAGCCCAGACCCCAATACAGCCTAAAATGTATATTTATCTGAAGCTTAAAACTATGGAGGCATTCCCTTATGGTGGCAACCAAGATATTGATTTTTAATTGCTCTTATGTTTTCTTGCTTTCTCTTATTGCAGGATGCTGTTTTCCAACCAACATTTACCAATCACGCATGAATCTGTGCCCACCACAATGACTGATTTACTGTACATTTGTTCACTATGACCTAACAACTACCACCAGAAACTGTATTTATGCTCTGAGATGCCGAAAGGGTCCATTGTGATGGAAGTGGATGGAGATCTGGCCAAATCGGAATAGAATCTATCGAAGTCAAATAATTGGTTATGATCGTTTGTAATTATCTGACGATCTAGTCGTCTGTGGGCTGATAAAGAGTAGATCGGATGCTACTCTGCATCAGTGAAATCCGATTCGCACAAATGCGTATATGTATATTTATATCTGCAAGGTTTAGTCAGCTATGAGAAACAGGTTCTGGGTACATGTCTGTGACTAGTAATTAAAATACACAAAGATTCTATAAGGTGTTTAGGAATATTTTAATTGCAAAGTTAGAAACAATTGTCAGAAGTTTGACTATTGTTAGCAATTGTATGCCTTGTGTTCAATTCTATTGTGGTTAAGAGGGACTGACATTTACATTCTAAATAAGCATAGGAAAGCCTTTGTTGAGTAACCAGACGTCTTGACTCCTGCAAAGGCTTGCTATGTCACCTGTGGGCAGAACAACTTCATTGTATATGACACCTTGGAATTAGATTCAGACAGATATAATCTAAAAAATGCCAGTTAATGGATAAAGATATATACAATGATACATGACACATACAATGATGCACCTTTGCACACACATATATACATGCATACACATAGACGATCGCATGTGTATCCACATGCGTACACATAGATGCTTACATGCATACTCACATACATATACATAGTTGCTATTTCAATATACAGATGCACAACTTACTGATGAATTCCTGTAAATATCTCACATTCACTTATGCAAGCACATCTATAAAAGGTTCCCTAGCATTGAGCGTAATAATAGAAGTTTTGTTAGCAAATCATTATGGTGTAAAATGTATATATATGATATTTAAGGTATAGAACTTAGAAGACATGTCGTGTTTGGTATCATACTAACACCCTGTTTAATTCCAGATATCCGAATCTATCGGCGAAGGAGTCGCATCTTGCTCTTAACTCGTTTGGAGGGATGGACCATATCCCTGTTGTCACCATATGAACTGTCCTATGACCTGCATCGTACCTGAATGACAAGAATCAAGAACCAATGAAATCACGTATGCTTGTCTCTATTGTTGGTGTAACACTCTGGAGGGTATATAGGCTTGTGCTTTTGGGGCTAGATCTCAGTCATACCCATATGATGACCGCAGACGTCAGGATTGATGACTGGGAACTGGATCCGTGGCGCATGCCTATGTATTGGCTGTACCTTTTGTATTTAATTGCTTTTGCGCTTATTGTGATAGATCAAAGCGTGTAACTTACTTTTTGTTGCAATAAGAACTTTTTGTGCTTTGGAACCATAATCGAAGCCTGGAAAGCAATTATTTCATGTTTAGTGATATTGGGTTACTCATAAATCACAGGGAAAGAGACAGCGCAAACCAACAGCTTCCTCATACTTGCCTACTTTTAAAAGTCTGTGCTTAAGAGGCTGAGCAGCATGTCAGAAAACTGTACATGAGCCCTAATGCAGTTATATAGCTCAGCACATATAAGGAGAGTGGCAGCCATTTTCTTGTAGCACACATCCTACTCGTTCTCCTCCTCAGTGGACAAAGAGTGATGAAATTATCACTGAGTTGTGCACGTCAAGCCCAGCCTCAGGAAGATTGCTAGACTCTGAGGGAGTCACCATGACATTCAGGGAGAGTTAGCAAGTATTGGTGTATACGTGTTGGAATATGTGTGTGCTATTGGCGATAGTATGGCAGTAGTATGGAGTAGTTGTACAAACCAGCGGATCCCCTGAAGTCAGTAAACAGTCCAGTGCTTAACCAGTGAAGTGGTTTATTCAGCAGTAACCTGAATGTACAGCCGGTTTCACAGTTATATATGTAACAGACTTTCAGCATGAAACGGAGCATACAGACCACCAGCCTTTGTGACTGTGGGGTCTATTTACTAAGCAGTGTTAGGAGACAGAGTGAAAAGTGATAAGGTGCCAGCCAATCAGCTCCCAACTGTCATCTCACAGGCTGTGTTTGAATTATGACAGTTGGGAGCTGATTGGCTGGCACCTTATCACTTTTCACTCTGACTCCTAACACTGCTTAGTAAATAGACCCCTGTATGTTGGTAGAGGTGCAGGATACTAGTGGTATCGGTATCAATATTGTTCCACTGTGACGCTCTAACACAGCAACCAGATGGCGCTGCCTATGCACAGAAGTATAGAAGGCGGCCATCTTGGTTAAGGCTTAAAGCCTCCCTAAAGGAACCAATATGGAGGTCGCACAGTAGCGCTACAGTTACAATGGCTTTTGACTGACCCAAGCAGGGACGTTAACTAGGGATGTGCAGAACTGATTGCTGCAGAACCTAAAGACGTTCCAGGCAGTGCATGACGTCACATCAAAGGGACTGACCCACAGCACTGGCTTTTGCCAAGCTGCACACACGGGTGTATATTTACTAAGCAGCGGCATTTACAAGCTACCGCTTCTTGGCATGTTTAACACCGAATTTAAAACAACGATCAATTTAAAAGCTAAATACAGCATGCTTTGCTTTGAACATGAGTCACCGGAGGTTGCCACAATGGTGGCGGAGGTTGCTGATGAAGGCCCTGCTGACGCGTGGCATGCCACTTCAGGTTGTAATTTTTTACTGTCATTCCGTAAGCAGACTAAGAAATAAAAAACATTTGGGCAAATCATTGGCATTCAGTAAACCTATGACTTTGATTTTCTTCCCTGTAACCATCTCCTTTGCCTTCTTTGTACTTTTTGCAGTGATTACGCAGCAGTTGTTTATGTCACTGCTCAGCACTTTCTCTCTTTTTTTTGCCCCCATGCTGTAAAGATTCTTGATGCGAAGTGACAGGGGAAAACCGGAGCGGAATCTATGTGACAGGGGAAACCCGGAGTGGAATCTATGTGACAGGGGAAACCCGGAGTGGAATCTATGTGACAGGGGAAACCCGGAGCGGAATCTATGTGACAGGGAAAAACCGGAGCGGAATCTATGTGACAGGGGAAACCCGGAGTGGAATCTATGTGACAGGGGAAACCCGGAGTGGAATCTATGTGACAGGGGAAACCCGGAGTGGAATCTATGTGACAGATTTCCTGTCGGCCTGACCCAACCCTGTCACTAAGCGCAGAGAGGAGAAATGGCCTAGAGATAATGAGACATTTGCATGCTTTCCCTTTCCTTATAAATAAAGGGTTATCTCACCGGAGTCTGCAGGACAGCAAACACCAAGGCTCACTCATTTTATGCCTAATGCGGTGATTATTATTCAGGAGGCAGCACATTGCAATACCACATATGTTTAAGTCTTTGGGGTCTATTTACTAAGCAGTGTTAGGAGACAGAGTGAAAATAAGGTGATAAGGTGCCAGCCAATCAGCTCCTAACTGTCATGTCACAGGCTGTGTTTGAAAAATGACCGTTGGGAGCTGATTGGCTGGCACCTTATCACTTTCACTCCTAACACTGCTTAGTAAATAGACCCCTGTGTGTTCTATATTAAGATTGTGGTATTTAGGACAATTGGCACGCAAATGCGTAGTTTGCTTGTATAGTTAATACAACCATGCCCGTGCCTAGAGTTTTATTTACCCAGGATGCAACATTCCCTCTATCCAAGTCTTCACCAGTCCAGAACTTCTTTGCTGTATTTTACTAATGGCTTTTTTATTACCTAGAATAATGTTGTCAGTGCCCCTCCCACAAGAACTTCTCATTTGCAAAGATTTGGGGCATCAATGACACCACGGCCTGTTTGCAGCAGGCTAAGGGTCTTTTTTTTTTTTTTTTTTAAATTCTATATTTTTTATTTCTGGATTTTTTTATACATTAATAAAATAAAAAAACAAACAAAAAAAAACATGTAACATAATATAAATGTGAGTGGTCTCTCATTTAACAAATATAACCACACATAAGCACATGATAATATTACAATTCGTAAATCACAGGTACTGTGCACATATTTTACTAACATGGGTAACTATCCAGATACTCTAAAATAAATAAAAAAGTGGAGATAGAAATAACACAAATACATATAATCAAAACATAGGGGCTAAAAAAATCAATGGAGGTAATTAGGTTTAGAACTCGCATGGAGTTCTACCTAATTACCGGAGGATTCATCATTCCTCCTCTCCATCAGTATCTATTCCGAAAAGCTGTCATTTTTGCGATGACAGCTTTTCGGGAAATAGATAGTTTTCCCTGACTGCTCTAACTTACCGCAGCTGTAATCAGTGCTGCGCATGCGCTGTTACATCCGAAAACCAGCACATTGCGCAGCCCTACCTACAGCTGCGGTAATATTGTGTCCCCCTTCCGCATACCTCCCCTCCGTCCCCGCACTTACCTGCCCGCTGGAGCTGCCTCTGGCTCCGGTGGCTGCTCTGACATGTGTTCTCCCAGCAGACCACAGTAGTTTAGAAAAAAAAAATTATTTTTTTTTTATAAACTTTATTGTGTTCTGCTGGGAGAACACGTGTCAGAGTAGCCAGAGGAGGGACCAGCGCGCCGGAGTGAGACGATGGTAGACCTGCCTACGCTGACACACGTAAGTGTCACCTGCTATTCGCCACCTCACAGTGGCGTATGGTAACTCCATCAAATTCCGAAAATACATAATTTTCTGAATTTGATGAATAGCATAATTTCCATATCTCCATACTAATGTACTAATGTACTAATGTATGGGGAGTGTGGAAATTAACGCAGGCGGACTTAACCAGGAGATATCAGTGATATCTCCTGTGTTAAGTCTCTTCATGAATACTAAAATAACATTACTTAAGGAAAATGTCCTTAAAAACTTTATTTTAGTGTTGATGAATAGGCCTCATACTCTGGTATCCCAGATACAGGTTCTTATATGAACATCAACAACCCACATATCACAGACACCATCACGTTTTCAAGGTTCTCAAGACTGTAAATCTATACTGCTACCAATGGAGGGCATCCCCCCAGACCCTGGTTCCACATTGCTCTTTGCATACGCTGAGTCCAGCCATTTATCCCAAATACATGTATACTTCTTTTCAGTATTTCTGGCTAGGTACACAAATTTTTCATGAGCAACAGTCATTTACCAGCGCTAACCAGGTCTTAAAAACCGCACCCTCAGGGGCCTACCACGGCCGAGCTATACAAACTTTTGTGAGTACAAAGATTTTTAACATAGTGCTTGATATATTTGTCCAACCTATCCTCCTCAATCACACCCAATATACATACAATGGGAGTGAAAAGATTATGAGGCACACTTGTGGGGGTAATAGTGCGAATTATTCTGTCCCAAAAGGAACGGACAATAGGGCAGTCCCACGGTAGATACCAGAAAGTCCCTGTGCTGAGCCACACTTTGGACATTGCGAATCATCTCACCACCAAAACTATGCAGTCACACAGGCGTTAAATAAACCCTATGGATCAGGAATAACTGTATTTGTTGATATTGAGCCGAGGCAGGAGACACCCGAGGACTGCCCAAGGCATCTTGCCATGTATCATCAGACATTGCACCTAAATCTTACTCATTTTTGTTTAAGAAGCGGTAAGTCCATACAATGATGAGCACACTATACAGCTGAGTATGACATAGAGATCTAGGGGGTCATTCAGACCCGGTCGTTAGCGCCGATGCGCTCGGACCGGGTCGATCGCCCCCCACAGAGCATGCGCACGACGGCGCCGTCGTGCGCATGCGTGAGACCCGCTACGACCGACAGCGCCGGTCGTAGTGGGTCTCGATCCAAAGGGGGCGAGCTGTCGATGTTGATTGACAGCTCGCCCCGTTTGGAAGGCGGGCCGGGGGAGTGGCAGCCCAAACAGAGGCGTTCCCATGGGAACACCTACCGTTTGGGGGCGGCCCCACTGACATCACTAGTGATGTCAGTGGAGAGCTTCCGGCTCAGACAGAGCCAGAAGCTCTCTGGGGCTTACGACAAGGGAGACCCTACCCTAGGGTCTCGTCGTAAGCCCCGATGGTCGCGATGGTCTCTGACCATCGCGACCATCACCGGAGCGGTCGTTAGAGCTGTGGGTGTTAACCCACAGCCTAACGACCGTAACAGAGGCGGGCGGTCAGGATGCAAGCGGCCGCCCAGTTTCTGAGCGACCGCTTGCATCCTCCGACCGCCTCTGAATGAGGCCCCTAGTGCCGAGAGCCCACTGAGGTCAGTAATTGTTTAATGGGGGAATCCCGAATTAGTGGGGTTTTTCTGTAAATTGGGTTTGCAACACGTGGGGTAATTCGAGATATCTATAAAAACAGGTTGTGGGCATCCCAAATTCCATCTGCAGTTGTTGAAATGACTTAAGCACACCCAACACATAGAGCTGTCCAAGAGACTCCACTTTCCACGTTCCCCACACCTCCTTGACCTGTAATGAGGACAACTCAGGGAGCCCACGAGTGCGATGTAAGGGGGTATCTGGATCCCAACCCTTTGTTTGAAAAATAATTGCAGTTAAATTCCAAAGATGGACAGCCTGCTGCACTAATGGAGCTTTTATCCCACCCACATTACCACTTAACAGCAATTGAAGGGGAGTGTGACCCAGGCATACCTGTGAAATCATAAAAACATGTAGGGCATCAGTCTAATTCATTCAACCAATTCCAGGGTTTTACACCTGGTCACTGATCGCCTAGTACAGCCGCCGGAGAGGGATCCATGACTTGAATGGCAGCCTGGGTGGGAACCAATACAGAGCGGCCTCAATACAATGTAGTTCATTGGTAAAAAAAAATGTAGTTGATAAAAATAATATGGGGGAGATGTATCAAATCTTTGAGAGAGAGGAAGTGGAGATGTTTGCCCTTACCAACCAATCAACTTCTAACTGTAATTTTACAGGCTGTGCTAGATAAATGATAGCTAGAAGCTGATTGGTTTCTATAAGCAACTTCTCCATTTCATCTAAATCTCCCTCAATGTATTTAATCCACATCAAGAAGCCAGTGACCATCGTCACTGGCTACTTCATCTCTTAAACCAGCCCTGGGCACATAATTTAGCAGACATGGAGATAACTACATTCTCAGATATTTCAGACCATCTTTGATTCAATTAGAAATGTTCCAATTAAAGCAAGCACATCAGGGTCCCAGATTCAGGTTGGTAGAGTGGTTGTGGCATGCCTGAGCTGTGCCACCCTCCTGTTTTTCCTCTGGTGAGCACCAACAACAGAGCTGTTCCATTACTTCTGTCCATCTACCCATCTCACCATGAATTGACCCTGCTGATTGGCAAGTTTCTCAGGGGTGGTAGGGTTGCGCTTGGCTAAGTCCATTCATTTCGATCACCAGTAGTATTTTGGGTGAGGGCATTAGCTTTTAGGAGAACCCTTTTTACCTAATCATAGTATGTACAGTCCTCTGGGGCCACTGCGTGATAGGGCAGCACTTCATGTCTCTAGACCAAATATTTCACCCAGTCACTCTTTGATAAATCATGGAGTTTGGATGTATTCTGCAAAGCTTACAGATGGCTATTAATACCCCCAACACTGTCCTAATTGTTGGCAAAGTGAAGAGCAGTCTTTATTCACCGGCGGCGGATACCTGTGCTCTGGGTGCTGCAGGTCATGGTGCCAACTTGCGGCTCTGTAAAGCGATGTGTTTATTCTTTCTACCATTTTCAAGGTGGCTTCATAAACCCACAAAAAAGACGACTTTCCAGGGGGAGTTCCAAGCAGGTGTGCACACTCTCTTCTCCTTGCTCTGCTGATTGGCCAGTGCATCTTGGAGCAGGGGGAGAGTGAGAAAGCACACTCTCCTTTCCATGCTCTACTGATTGGCCAGAATACATCCTGGAGCAGGAGGAACAGTGAAAAGCACACTCTTCCCCCTTGCTCTGCTGATTGGTCAGTGCATCCTGGAGCAAGGACAGTGGGAAAGCACCCTCTCCTCCTCTTGCTCTGCTGATTGGTCGGTGCATCCTAGAGCAGGGGGGGTAGTGGGAAAGTACACTCTCCTCCTCTTGCTCTGCTGATTGGTAGGTGCATCCTAGAGCAGGGGGGGTAGTGGGAAAGCACACTCTCCCCCCCTTGCTCTGCTGATTGGTCAGTGCATCCTGGAGCAGGGGGAACAATGGGAAAGCACACTCTCCTCCCCTAGCTGATTGGTCAGTGCATCCTGGAGCAGGGGGAACAGTGGGAAAGCACACTCTCCTCCTCTCGCTGATTGGTCGGTGCATCCCTAGAGCAGGGGGAACAATGGGAAAGCACACTATCCTCTCCTCGCTGATTGGTCAGTGCATCCTGGAGCAGGGGGAACAGTGGGAAAGCACACTCTCCTCCCCTCGCTGATTGGTCAGTGCATCCTGGAGCAGGGGGAACAATGGGAAAGCACCCTCTCCTCCCCTCGCTGATTGGTCAGTGCATCCTGGAGCAGGGGGGGTAGTGAGAAAGCACACTCTCCTCCCCTCGCTGATTGGTCAGTGCATCCTGGAGCAGGGGGAACAGTGGGAAAGCACACTCTCCTCTCCTCACTCTGCTGATTAGCCAGAAAACGCCCTCAGGGATCCAGTCTATTCTTTTTGTCACACACAAGTTATTGTGTGTGACACTCCTGGGACCAACTCATGACACACTACGATGCTGTGATGCACAGTTTGAGAAGCGCTGATCTTAGAGACTCATCACCAGTTAATCATCAACAACTGTGTAACACATGTAGGGCGAGATGTGCTAAGCTCTGGAAATTGATAACTACCAGTGACTCAGCTCCTAACTGTCATGTTGGCTAGTAGTTATCACTTTCCAATGTAGCTCAGTACACCTGCCAGGTAGTCACAGGCCAGCACCGATGTGCATCACCTTCAACGGGATGTAGTTAGCAGACCGATGGTCGGCAGGCCGGAGGTCTGACTCCCGATGCTGGAAGTCCGACACGGGACTTAAGATGGGCGTCAAAATACTTATATCTATCTTAATCCCGACGGCGGAATACAGACGCCAGCCTGAACCAGGTAAGTCGGGGCACTTAGCTGTTAGCTGTGGGGGAGGGGAGGATTAGGTCTTGTGGGGGGGGGGGAGTTAGGCTTAGGCACCACTGGGGGTTTAGGCACTAGGAGAGGAGGGTTAGGGTGCGGGGTTGGGTGGGTAAGAGTTAGGCTACAAAAAGGGAGGGTTAGGGGGAGGGTAAGTATACTTACACGACCCCCAACAGGCGGCATTACATACCTATACCCCTTCAACAGATTGTTGAATCCACATAATGTCTGATCCAGGTTATTAGAAACACAAATAATGGAGCAACTTGATATTAATTAGATAGATGTGAGAAGGGTCCTTTCTCTCCTGTATATATCACATTAGCTACATACTGTATGTACTTGTACTGGTGATGTATGGTTTGTTATACTTACTGGCTGCTGTTACAAGGCGGTGTCTTGCAAAGACACAATGGAGATAATATAGCAGATAACCTGGCCACGTGTTATATAATTTACAGACTTTAGAAGTTTACACAAAAAAAGTTTTATTAAAGCTGGATCTCTGCCGTGAGACGTGACGGCGATATCTGGAGCTGCGCTGCCTGAACACCGTTCCAAGTCACCGTGCTGCAATTTGCTCTGCTCTAACAACGTGGAACATCACCTCTGCCGCTCATTGTGTAGGCCGCCGCTGTGAGTCCAGGTGAGACACACTGTGTACATTTGTATGTAATAATGATCCGGCTGCCTGTGACCTCCACTCTGTGCCCTGGCCTGGGGGCCTCTGCTGTCTACAACGCTATCCATATTAGTTGCGCCGCATCAAGCAGGAAAATTAGCTGCCCGGTCTGGAATTAATTAACACTGAAATCTGTAATTGTTTTCACGGCAGAAGATCCGTTTTAAGCTGTTCAGCTGCTGTTTTCCCTGTATCTTAGTAAGTAACCCCTTCCCTTCTGGATGAATAGGGAGAGACATTGAATTTGTTTTTTTTTTGCTTTATGCTGCTAATGATTCCTTATTCTGTCACCGAGTCACCAGGATTATGTGCTGAGGATTAATGACACAGAGGACACAAAAGCCAATTTCTAAATATGCATCTTTGTCCCTATCGCCCTTCTATCATTTTGGGTTGATGTACAGTAAAGTTCCTTTACGTCTACATAAATTCTGCGCATGCCCCGCAGGAGGGAGTACAGTACGTCCAGCTGGCATTCAGCTCCAAGCTTTGGGCCTTATTCACATCTCCGTACAGGTTTAGCCCCATCACCAGCCACCGCCCAGGAAACTCCAGCACTTCTCCACGATATGTCTGATGCCGTGCGTCCAATTTGCCACAGCGGCTTTGTGCCTACACTCTGTATAACGCCAGCGCCGTAGGAGTTTTTAGGGATTTCTGCGCACGTGCAGTAGCAGTCGCTCAATTCTGTGAACATCGGCATTGCCCCATGGTAGTGCCCTAGTTAATCTTTTAATTATAATAGAGCCCTAGTTAATGTTATGCAAGGTATACGTTCGGGAAGCCGGCGGACGCAATGCCGACCGCTTAATCCCAGCGAGGGTTAAATGACAGGCATCTAAATCTAGACGCCTGTCATTTTACCGACGCCGGGAGACCGGCATCCCGATCGAAGGGATGCCGGGTGCCGAAGGGAGGGTTAGGATTAGGCACTTAGAGGGGGGATTAGGGTTAGGCACAGAGGGGGAGGTTAGGGTTAGGGTGTAGAATTAGGTTAGTTTATACTTACCTTTAGGACGATTGGAATTTCCTCCTCTATCGGGCTTCAGCTGCCGGGATTTGAATTTATACCGAATGCGTTATGCAATATTGATGTGGCCTAGTTCACACTGAACCACACTGTGAACTCTGGGCCTGATTCAGACCCGCTCGCGAGCGTGGATCGCTTGCAAGCGGATCGATGTTGGCCCAGTGCACATGCGCACGAGGGAGCCGGCTCCGTCGTGCACATGCGCGAGACCCGGATAGCGACGGCCAAGCCGTCGCTCCGTGTCTCGCTACAAAGGGGGCGTGCTGTCGATGGTGAGTGACAGCACGCCCCCTTTGGTGGGCGTGCCGGGGGTGTGGATGCCCAGACGGAGGTGTTCCCATGGGAACGCCTACCGTCTGGGGCCGGCCCCACTGACATCACAAGTGATGTCAGTGGGAGTGCTCTCAGCTCTGATAGAGCCGAAAGCACTCCAGGGCTTGCGGCAACGAGACCCTACCACAAGGGTCTCGTCGCAAGCCCGATGGTCGCGATGGTCTTGACCATCGCGACCATCTTTTTGGACGCTCGCTATAGCTGTGGGTGTTCGCTATAGCTGTGGGATGTGCAGTTCTACAACAGCTGGGGGGGCCGCTATTTGCCCACCCCTACTCCAGAGTGTTCTCGGCTGGCAGGGACACAGCAAGAAGAACCCGCCGAAGTCCCAGGACAGAGTGATACCAGCTGGAATAACTGGAACTCAGCGGTTACAACCTATGCGGGACCTGAAGCCCAGTATACCATCCGTAAAAGCCACCGATTGTCTCTGACTATACCGGAGCATCATATGGGTGAAGATATCCGAAAGACCTGCACTTTGCCCTACAATCGGGAGCCCAGACAGCCGAAACACCACTGAAGGTAGCGAAAGAACCCACAGGAGTACAAGACCACCTCCCCTACATTTCTGGCATGGGGTATAAGAGATAGACAGTATTTAGTTAGACAATGTCTAGATAGACACCAGACGTTAGACAGTCAATAGATAGACAGGGAAAAAAGTTAGACACAAACAAAAGTCAGACACATTAAAGTTAGACATGTAAAAAGTTCGACAGGTACAAAAGGTCGACAGGGTCAAAAGTTCAATATGAAAATGGTCGTCACAAAAATGGTCGACAATTATTATTTTTTTTTAGCCCTAATCTTCACCCTAACCCTCCCCTTGGGGCCTAACCCTAACCCTCCCTCCTGGTGCCTAACCCTAACCGTGGGGGTGCCTAACCCTAACCCTCCAGTAAGTGCCTAACCCTAAACCTATCCTTAATCCTAAAAATAAAATAAAAAAATGTGTCGACCTTTTGTACCTGCCGAACTTTTTACATGTCGAACTTTAGTGTGTCTGACTTTTGTCGTTGAACTTTTATCCTTGTCTAACTATTAACTGTCTAACATCTGGTGTTTAGCTAGACATTGTCTAACTAATTACTGTCTGTCTATAGTCCGGAACCCACATTCCTGGTACAGCCATCAGACCTATGAGATGGGGAGGCCTCTCCCAAACACTGAGTTCTCTCATCCCACAGATAGGTACAGCAAGTCATTGTTCACCTGTAGACTGTTGTACTGTATGGGATTACATTGGCCCACACTGGCTTACCTGAAGTTTTATTATGAACACAGGGACTCTGCATTAATTGCACCCTTACAGAGGAACCTGGCACAAGGAACATTGGTCTGTGGCGAGGTTTACGGTTTACTTACTAAGTGATTTTTAAATAGTTTAAAAACAATAGATTGTGATTTTTTTTAAACAAATATCCTCATAGATATTACCCCAACTGGAGTAATTATAATGTATCTGTACTGTTTCCTCGCTTATTCCATCCTATCCTTTCCTGGCACTCACCCTTTCAGCGCTGGTAAAGACAACAACCATATTATTTTAAAGTGTGTTTGTGCTGCAAGCTGGCAGGAGTGCCCACTTGGCGATAAGCTGGCCGCTCCACTGTATACATATTTAGCCCGGGCACCATCAGCCATGATTATTTCATATACGGTCATCACCGATGATGACATATGTCCCCATGGACATCTAAGGGTTACCCACCAGATGTTGATCAGGATCTGTGGTCTTTTTGGGCCCCTATATACTGCGATTTGCTGCCAGTTATGTCTACCATGGCCTAATTGGCCATCAGTTTGTATGGGCATTTTCAAGATTGTTCTTGTATCTTATGAGCTCGATTTGCTGTCATTGCCCCTGCGGGAACACGGCACCTTTCTCCGATGGCATTAGTTATGCTGCTGGATGCCTGTGATTACTGCAAGTCTGCTGTCCTGATTCCATTGGGTTTTCCCATTTACTACCTATCAGTCTACAGTAAGTCAGCAGAGTAATACATTTACAGAGCACAATTTTACAGTCTTATATGTCTCTCTTTGACCATACAGTATAACGCCACCACTCTACCCCGACATTGGCATCTGATGCAGAGCTGGCTCCACGTCGGTTTGGCGGATTTATCTTGTGTGTTTTCACACCATGCATGTTCTACAGTCAAGCACACGTATGTACAGGCGGTGCAACTCGTTTGTATCCCCACATGCAGCTGGAGAGGTGCAGCTGGGCGGCAGCGGGTTGTTCTCATGTAGTCTATGTTCCAGAGACGGCGGGTTGACGGAATTGCACAGAGCTGTGCACAAGCGTGGCTCTTGCACCAGGGGTAAGGGCTGGGGTAAGTGCGTACTGATAACGATGATGGTGGACGGATTTGGGGTTCTGACCGCAGATGCGCCTAGAACTCTACACACGCAAATTTGGAGCAATAACAGCCGACTTGCGTCCGACGCTGTATCAGCCTGATAATCGCTGCTGTTTCCATGGTAACCAGACTAAACGTCCTGACTGTGTCAGTTCTGGTAAAGGAGGCAAGAGCAGGAGTATCAGGGTGGGAGTTCCTTGTATAGTGCTCATATACCCCCTCCTAGGGTTATATGATGTCCCTGCTCGTCTGTCCTGTGGATAATGGTGGAGGACGTGGCACCCCCTTACATGGCTGCAGGGCATGCATTTCCTTATCTGGATAGAGGTAGTGAGGGGGAAGGCAGGGTGGGACCAATTTCTTTACAGAGGCGGGCACAGGATAGGAGGGATAGAGGAGGGATGGGTCTGCTATGCTACATAGTGGCTTGTTGGTGGGGGAAGGCGTGGCAGAAGCAGATGGGGCGGTCCCTATCTCTGTCTAGCAATACTAAGAAGGGGCGGGGCTTCCCCTCATTTCTAGTGTGCAACTGCTAGACACACTTTAGGCTGGTTATGTTAATCCATGCTATCATCATTAAGGTGCATACACACTAGACGATATGCTCCCTGAGCGATATCGTCTAGTGTGTCCCCGGCAGGCTGTGCTCAATGTCGTTCATGACATTGAGCACAGCCGCTGAACGATATCATTAGCGATATCGTTCAGCGCCGGGCTCTCTCACCCATTCCCTGACATGCAGCAACCTGACGAGGTCGTCAGGTTGGCCTGCATGTCAGCCCGATGAACGAGGATGACGAACGACCCGCGGGAACGCGCGTCGTCGTCATCGTTCATCTTTTTTGTGTTAAACATGGACGATAAAGTGGACGACTGAACGATAACGATATCGTTATCGTTCAGTCGTCCACTTTAATCGCCCAGTGTGTACGCACCATAATTGTTAAAAAAAATTCATACAGCAATTGTTAGAACATAACATAGTTTTAAAATATACTATGAAATATATCTATGTATATATCTATATATATATATATATATATATATATATATATATACATATATACAAACAGTCAGTCAGGTGGATAAATATTGGGACATTGACAGAATTTTCATATTTTGGCCTCTATTCACCACCACAATGGCTTTGAAATGAAACAAACAAGATGTGCTTTAACTGCAGACTTTCAGATTTAATTTGAGGGTAAAATCCTGATTTCAGCGGGACAGTACTATCCCGCTGTTCCACCAGTGGGCCGAAGTGGCCCGCGGGTGGTCAAATCGGGAGGTTGGGGACCCCCTACTGCCGCAGCTGTGCTGGACCCCGGCGTCTGAATGGATGCTGCGTGCATGCGCGCAGCATCCATTCAGTGACAGGAGAGGGCTGGGGGAAGCCCAGCTAGTGAGGCTTCCCCCACCCTGATGTTATTTGGAGGCGTGCCAGGTAGGCACGCCGCCAAACAATGTCACATAGGGGCGTGGCCTATTGTAATTAGGCCACTCCCCCATCCCGGCCACGCACAATGTGTGGGCACAGTCTGAAGAGCCGGTACAGGGTGCTCCGACCCCTGGAGCCGGCACTGACTATCAGGCATACTTATGTAAACCTGGTAACTGCTGTCACAGAGTTTAAACTAAAGTCATGTTAACTGGTTTAAAGCTCACCTGCCAACTAACATATGGCTTTTAAAAGTTGAGACAATCACTAAACATAACTGATATCCTATTACCAAGAAAGCAGTTGACACAGGTTAAAATAAATGAATTTACACAGAGGTGCATGAGAGAGCTGTGATCACACTAATGCATACTTGCCTACCATCCCGTTCCTGCGGGAGACTCCCGGATCAAGGCAGTCCCCCCTGCATTCTTCTGCTGTCGGAAATAACCTGCTTTAGAGCACCTTCTCTAGCTGCAGTTGCTGGCAGCGGCCACCAGGGGGAGAGCATATGAAAGAGAAGAATCCGGAATTACAGAGCTTCGGCAATATGACCGCCACCCTTCTGCAGTGAGGGCAGTAATTACCCTTTCTTCTAGTTATCCCTGCTCTCTGCTGCTCAACACAGGGCTTTGACAGATGCTGTGTGGCTGTGCTAGAGGTATAGAATAGTAAGGTCAGGGCCCGCTCGAGGCACGTTCGACTAGTGAGGTCGAACAGGGGCGTAACTCCATAGAGGGCGCACCCCTCCCAACCATTCCCAATTTCAGCGGGACCGTCACGTTTTTCGGGCACTGCCCCGCTGTTCCACCTTGGGCACCTCCACCGCCGCAGCTGTGGGAAAGAGGAATGGATGCGCGCGGCATCCATTCAGTGCAGGAAGAGAGCTGGGGCATGGCCCCAAATAACGTCAGTTAGGGGCGTGGTCTATGATAATTAGCTATACACCCATTTTCATGCAGGTAACGGGCGCCTAAGTCCCGTTCTCTACAGGGCGCAGCTCCCCCTGGAGTTGGCCCTGAGTAAAGTAAAACCGTTGTCTGTATAAACACTGTTATGTGTTGGTATGGGGTGCGTGTATACTGAGCACTGTGTGAGTGTGTGGGTATGAGGGGGTGCATGTATACTGAGCACTGTGTGAGTTTGAGGGGGTGTATACTGAGCACTGTGTGAGTATGAAGGGGTGTATACTGAGCACTGTGTGTGTGTGGGTATGAGGGGGTGTATACTGAGCACTGTGTGAGTGTGAGGGTATGAGGGGGGTGTATACTGGGCACTGTGTGAGTGTGAGGGTATGAGGGGGGTGTATACTGGGCACTGTGTGAGTGTGTGGTATGAGGGGGTGTATACTGAGCACTGTGTGAGTGTGTGGGTATGAGGGGGTGTATGCTGGGCAGTGTTGGTATGGGGTGTGTGTATACTGGGCACTGTGTGAGTGTGTGGGTATGGGGGGTGTATACTGAGCACTGTGTGAGTGTGTGGGTATGAAGGGGTGTATACTGAGCACTGTGTGAGTATGAAGGGGTGTATACTGAGCACTGTGTGTGTGGTATGAGGGGGTGTATACTGGGCACTGTGTGAGTGTGTGGGTATGAGGGGTGTATACTGAGCACTGTGTGAGTGTGTGGGTATGAGGGGGTGTATACCTGGCACTGTGTGAGTGTGTGGTATGAGGGGGTGTATACTGAGTACTGTGTGAGTGTGTGGGTATGAGGGGGTCTATGCTGAGCACTGTGTTGGTATGGGGTGTGTGTACACTGGGCACTGTGTGAGTGTGTGGGTATGAGGGGCTGTATACTGAGCACTGTGTGAGTGTGTGGGTATGAGGGGGTGTATACTGGGCACTGTGTGAGTGTGTGGTATGAGGGGGTGTATGCTGGGCACTGTGTGAGTGTGTGGGTATGAGGGGGTGTATACTGAACACTATGGAGTGTGTGGGTATGAGGGGCTGTATACTGAGCACTGTGTGAGTGTGTGGTATGAGGGGGTGTATGCTGGGCACTGTGTTGGTATGGGGTGTGTGTATACTGGGCACTGTGTGAGTGTGTGGGTATGAGGGGCTGTATACTAAGCACTGTATGAGTGTGTTGGAATGGGGTGTGTGTATACTGAGCACTGTGTGAGTGTGTGGGTATGAAGGGGTGTATACTGAGCACTGTGTGTGTGGTATGAGGGGGTGTATACTGGGCACTGTGTGAGTGTGTGGGTATGAGGGGTGTATACTGAGCACTGTGTGAGTGTGTGGGTATGAGGGGGTGTATACCTGGCACTGTGTGAGTGTGTGGTATGAGGGGGTGTATACTGAGTACTGTGTGAGTGTGTGGGTATGAGGGGGTCTATGCTGAGCACTGTGTTGGTATGGGGTGTGTGTACACTGGGCACTGTGTGAGTGTGTGGGTATGAGGGGCTGTATACTGAGCACTGTGTGAGTGTGTGGGTATGAGGGGGTGTATACTGGGCACTGTGTGAGTGTGTGGGTATGAGGGGGTGTATGCTGGGCACTGTGTGAGTGTGTGGGTATGAGGGGGTGTATACTGAACACTATGGAGTGTGTGGGTATGAGGGGGTGTATACTGAGCACTGTGTGAGTGTGTGGTATGAGGGGGTGTATGCTGGGCACTGTGTTGGTATGGGGTGTGTGTATACTGGGCACTGTGTGAGTGTGTGGGTATGAGGGGCTGTATACTAAGCACTGTATGAGTGTGTTGGAATGGGGTGTGTGTATACTGAGTACTGTGTGTGGGTATGAGGGGGTGTATACTGGGCACTGTGTGAGTGTGTGGGTATGAGGGGGTGTATACTGGGCACTGTGTGAGTGTGTGGGTATGAGGGGGTGTATACTGAGCACTGTGTGAGTGTGTGGGTATGAGGGGGTGTATACTGAGCCCTGTGTGAGTGTGTTGGTATGAGGGGGTGTATGCTGAGCACTGTGTGAGTGTGTGGGTATGAGGGGGTGTATACTGGGCACTGTGTGAGTGTGTGGGTATGAGGGGGTGTATACTGAGCACTGTGTGAGTGTGTGGGTATGAGGAGGTGTATGCTGGGCACTGTGTGAGTGTGTGGGTATGAGGGGGTGTATACTGAGCACTGTGTGAGTGTGTGGTATGAGGGGGTGTTTGCTGGGCACTGTGTTGGTATGGGGTGTGTGTATACTGGGCACTGTGTGTGTGGGTATGAGGGGGTGTATACTGGGCACTGTGTGAGTGTGTGGGTATGAGGGGGTGTATACTGGGCACTGTGTGAGTGTGTGGATATGAGGGGGTGTATACTGAGCACTGTGTGAATGTGTGGGTATGAGGGGGTGTATACTGAGCACTGTGTGAGTGTGTGGGTATGAAGGGGTGTATACTGAGCACTGTGTGAGTGTGTGGCTATTAGGGGGTGTATACTGAGCACTGTGTGAGTGTGTGGGTATGAGGGGGTGTATACTGAGCACTGGTAGTGTGTTGGTATGAGGGGGTGTATGCTGAGCACTGTGTGAGTGTGTGGGTATGAGGGGGTGTATGCTGGGCACTGTGTGAGTGTGTGGGTATGAGGGGGTGTATACTGGGCACTGTGTGAGTGTGTGAGTATGAGGGGATGTATGCTGAGCATTGTGTGAGTGTGTGGGTATGAGGGGGTGTATGCTGAGCACTGTGTGAGTGTGTGGTATGAGGGGGTGTATGCTGAGCACTGTGTGAGTGTGTGGGTATGAGGGGGTGTATACTGAGCACTGTGTGAGTGTGTGGGTATGAGGGGGTGTATGCTGGGCACTGTGTGAGTGTGTGGGTATGAGGGGGTGTATACTGGGCACTGTGTGAGTGTGTGAGTATGAGGGGGTGTATGCTGAGCATTGTGTGAGTGTGTGGGTATGAGGGGGTGTATGCTGAGCACTGTGTGAGTGTGTGGTATGAGGGGGTGTATGCTGAGCACTGTGTGAGTGTGTGGGTATGAGGGGGTGTATACTGAGCACTGTGTGAGTGTGTGGGTATGAGGGGGTGTATACTGAGCACTGTGTGCGTGTGTGGGTATTAGGGGGTGTATACTGGGCACTGTCTGAGTGTGTGGGTATGAGGGGGTGTATACTGGGCACTGTGTGAGTGTGTTGGTATGAGGGGGTGTATGCTGAGCACTGTGTGAGTGTGTGGGTATGAGGGGGTGTATACTGGGCACTGTGTGAGTGTATGGGTATGAGGGGGTGTATACTGGGCACTGTGTGAGTGTGTGGGTATGAGGGGGTGTATGCTGGGCACTGTGTGAGTGTGTGGGTATGAGGGGGTGTATGCTGGGCACTGTGTTGGTATGGGGTGTGTGTATGGTGATTACCATATGGCTATGGGGGATGTATGCTGGGCACTGTGTAAGTATTGGAGTGTATACTAAACATTATGGGTATGTGGGCTGTGTATTTTCTGGGCACTGTGTGGGTATGAGGGGGTGTATGCTGAGCACTGTGTGAGTGTGTGGTATGAGGGGGTGTATACTGAGCACTGTGTGAGTGTGTGGGTATGAAGGGGTGTATACTGAGCACTGTGTGCGTGTGTGGGTATTAGGGGGTGTATACTGAGCACTGTGTGAGTGTATGGGTATGAGGGGTGTATACTGGGCACTGTGTGAGTGTGTGGGTATGAGGGGGTGTATACTGGGCACTGTGTGAGTGTGTTGGTATGAGGGGGTGTATGCTGAGCACTGTGTGAGTGTATGGGTATGAGGGGGTGTATACTGGGCACTGTGTGAGTGTGTGGGTATGAGGGGGTGTATGCTGGGCACTGTGTGAGTGTGTGGGTATGAGGGGGTGTATGCTGGGCACTGTGTTGGTATGGGGTGTGTGTATGGTGATTACTATATGGCTATGGGGGATGTATGCTGGGCACTGTGTAAGTATTGGAGAGTATACTGAACATTATGGGTATGTGGGTTGTGTGTTTTCTGGGCACTGTGTGGGTATGAGGGGGTGTATGCTGGGCACTGTGTTGGTATGGGAGGGTGCATGGTGATTACTGTATGGGTAGGGTTATGCTGGGCACTGTGTTGGTATGGGGTGTGTGTATGGTATGGCGGGGATGTATGCTGGGCAGTGTGTAAGCATGGGGGTGTATACTGAACATTATGGGTATGGGGATTGTGCGTTTTCTGGGCACTGTGTGGGTATGAGGGCGTGTATGCTGAGCACTGTGTGAGTATGAGGGGGTGTATGCTGGGCACTGTGAGTGTGTGGGTATGAGGGGGTGTATGCTGGGCACTGTGTGAGTGTGTGGGTATGAGGTGGTGTATGCTGGGCACTGTGTTGGTATGGGGTGTGTGTATGCTGAGCACTGTATGAGTGTGTGGGTATGAGTGGGTGTATGCTGGGCACTGTGTTGGTATGGGGTGTGTGTATGGTGATTACTATATGGCTATGGGGGATGTATGCTGGGCACTGTGTAAGTATTGGAGTGTATACTGAACATTGTGGGTATGTGGGTTGTGTGTTTTCTGGGCACTGTGTGGGTATGAGGGGGTGTATGCTGGGCACTGTGTTGGTATGGGAGGGTGCATGGTGATTACTGTATGGGTATGGGGGGATATATGCTGGGCACTGTGTTGGTATGGGGTGTGTGTATGGTATGGCGGGGATGTATGCTGGGCAGTGTGTAAGCATGGGGGTGTATACTGAACATTATGGGTATGGGGATTGTGCGATTTCTGGGCACTGTGTGGGTATGGGGGGGTGTATGCTGGGCACTGTATGGGTAAGGGGCATACTTGTCTATTCTCCAGCATCCTGGTTTAGTACAGGACACACCCTGAGTGGCAATAGATACGCCCACAGGTGGAATTAGACACACCCTTTGAGCAGGGCATGACACGTTCCGTTAACAGCGCGCCGTGTTCCACATACTGCTAGCAACTATAATCTACCTGAAACTGGTTTTCAAAAGTAGGCACGTATGCACAAATGTTAATTAAAAATGACCCAAATAAACAGTGGATTTATGAATATATATAGGTGAAAAACAATTGCTCTATATCAGGGATGGGGAACTCAGGTCCGGGGGCCGATATACGGCCCGCAGAATCATTTGGTCTGGCCCTCTGAGCTTTTTTCTGCTAGCCTCATCTGGCTAGCACTGTGCCTAGAAGGGCACCCTGCAGCCAGAATCTATGCAGCAGTGCCACCTGGAGCTTCAGACGGTCACACCGCTGCCCTTGCAGCTCCTCGGAGCATCCTTAGGATGCTCTGGACATTGCTATAATCACCGGTGATAGTGGCCCCGCCCCTGTGTGATGTCACATGGAGGGGGCGTGGCCTGCACCGAACCCACAAATAATGTTATATGTATCAAAATGGCCCTCGGCAGAAAAAAAGGTTTCCCTGCTCTATATGATATAAGTCCTCTATCTGTATTGTGTGTTTTGCAGACAACACTTACATATGAATTTGCTACACAGTAAATTGTCTCTGGATATTCTTATGAAGTGTTGGGAAATGTGATGGGAATATTAATATTAAAACAGTAACAATACTGCAATGGAATGCCACAAAGCAATTACTGTAAGTTTATTAATAGCAGCGCACCCACGATATACCATGCATTAATAACAGCGCACCCATAATACACCATGCATTAATAACAGCGCACCCATGATATACCATGCATTAATAACAGTGCACCCATAATACACCATGCATTAATAACAGCGCACCCATGATATACCATGCATTAATAACAGCACACCCGTGACATACCATGCATTAATAACAGCGCACCCCTAAATACACCAATAACAGCGCACCCATGATATACCATGCATTAATAACAGCGCACCCATAATATACCATGCATTAATAACAGCGCACCCATAATATACCATGCATTAATAACAGCGCACCCCTGATATACCATGCATTTATAACAGCGCACCCATGATATACCATCCATTTATAACAGCGCACCCATAATATACCATGCATTAATAACAGCGCACCCATGATATACCATGCATTTATAACAGCGCACCCATGACATACCATGCATTTATAACAGCGCACCCATGACATACCATGCATTTATAACAGCGCACCCATGATATACCATGCATTAATAACAGCGCACCCATGACATACCATGCATTAATAACAGCGCACCCATGATATACCATGCATTAATAACAGAGCACCCATGATATACCATGCATTAATAACAGAGCACCCATGATATACCATGCATTAATAACAGCGCACCCATGACATACCATGCATTGATAACAACGCACCCATGATATACCATGCATTAATAACAGCGCACCCATGACATACCATGCATTGATAACAACGCACCCATGATATACTAAGCATTAATAACAGAGCACCCATGATATACCATGCATTAATAACAGCGCACCCATGACATAGCATGCATTAATAACAGCGCACACATGACATACCATGCATTAATAACAGCGCACCCATGATATACCATGCATTAATAACAGAGCACCCATGATATACCATGCATTAATAACAGCGCATCCATGACATACCATGCATTGATAACAGCGCACCCATACTACACCAATAACAGCGCACCCATGATATACCATGCATTAATAACAGAGCACACATGACATACCATGCATTAATAACAGCGCACCCATGATATACCATGCATTAATAACAGCGCACCCATGATATACCATGCATTAATAACAGCGCACCCATGATATACCATGCATTAATAATAGCGCACCCATGATATACCATACATTAATAACAGCGCACCCATGATATACCATGCATTAATAGCAGCACACCCATAATACACCAATAACAGCGCACCCATGATATACCATGCATTAATAGCTGCGCACGCATGACATACCATGCATTAATAGCAGCGCACCCATAATACACCATAACAGCGCACCCATGATATACCATGCATTAATAATAGCGCACCCATGATATACCATGCATTAATAGCAGCGCACCCATAATACACCAATAACAGCGCACCCATGATATACCATGCATTCATAACAGCGCACCCATGACATACCATGCATTAATAGCAGATCACCCATAATATACCATGCATTAATAACAGAGCACCCATGATATACCATGCATTAATAACAGCGCACCCCTAAATACACCAGTAACAGCGCACCCATGATATACCATGCATTAATAACAGCGCACCCATGATATACCATGCATTAATAACAGAGCACCCATAATATACCATGCATTAATAACAGCGCACCCATAATATACCATGCATTAATAACAGCGCACCCGTGACATACCATGCATTAATAACAGCGCACCCCTAAATACACCAATAACAGCGCACCCATGATATACCATGCATTAATAACAGCGCACCCATGATATACCATGCATGAATAACAGAGCACCCATAATATACCATGCATTAATAACAGCGCACCCATAATATACCATGCATTAATAACAGCGCACCCGTGACATACCATGCATTAATAACAGCGCACCCCTAAATACACCAATAACAGCGCACCCATGATATACCATGCATTAATAACAGCGCACCCATGATATACCATGCATTCATAACAGCGCACCCATGACATGCCATGCATTAATAGCAGATCACCCATAATATACCAAGCATTAATAACAGAGCACCCATGATATACCATGCTTTAATAACAGCGCACCCATGATATACCATGCATTAATAACAGTGCACCCATGACATACCATGCATTAATAACAGCGCACCCATGACATACCATGCATTAATAACAGCGCACCCATGACATACCATGCATTAATAACAGCGCACCCATGACATACCATGCATTAATAGCAGCGCACCCATGATATACCAAGCATTAATAACAGAGCACCCATGATATACCATGCATTAATAACAGCGCACCCATGACATACCATGCATTAATAACAGCGCACCCATGACATACCATGCATTAATAACAGCGCACCCATGACATACCATGCATTAATAACAGCGCACCCATGACATACCATGCATTAATAACAGAGCACCCATGACATACCATGCATTAATAACAGCGCACCCATGACATACCATGCATTAATAGCAGCGCACCCATGATATACCAAGCATTAATAACAGAGCACCCATGATATACCATGCATTAATAACAGCGCACCCATGACATACCATGCATTAATAACAGCGCACCCATGACATACCATGCATTAATAACAGCGCACCCATGATATACCATGCATTAATAACAGAGCACCCATGATATACCATGCATTAATAACAGCGCACCCATAATATACCATGCATTAATAACAGCGCACCCATGATATACCATGCATTAATAACAGAGCACCCATAATATACCATGCATTAATAACAGCGCACCCATAATATACCATGCATTAATAACAGCACACCCATGATATACCATGCATTAATAACAGCGCACCCATGATATACCATGCATTTATAACAGCGCACCCATGATATACCATGCATTTATAACAGCGCACCCATGATATACCATGCATTAATAACAGCGCACCCATGATATACCATGCATTAATAACAGCGCACCCATGACATACCATGCATTAATAACAGCGCACCCATGACATACTATGCATTAATAACAGAGCACCCATGACATACCATGCATTAATAACAGCGCACCCATGACATACCATGCATTAATAGCAGCGCACCCATGATATACCAAGCATTAATAACAGAGCACCCATGATATACCATGCATTAATAACAGCGCACCCATGACATACCATGCATTAATAACAGCGCACCCATGATATACCATGCATTAATAACAGAGCACCCATGATATACCATGCATTTATAACAGCGCACCCATGATATACCATGCATTTATAACAGCGCACCCATGATATACCATGCATTAATAACAGCGCACCCATGATATACCATGCATTAATAACAGAGCACCCATGATATACCATGCATTAATAACAGCGCACCCATGACATACCATGCATTAATAGCAGCGCACCCATGATATACCAAGCATTAATAACAGAGCACCCATGATATACCATGCATTAATAACAGCGCACCCATGACATACCATGCATTAATAACAGCGCACCCATGATATACCATGCATTAATAACAGAGCACCCATGATATACCATGCATTAATAACAGCGCACCCATGACATACCATGCATTGATAACAACGCACCCATGATATACCATGCATTGATAACAGCGCACCCATAATACACCAACAGCGCACCCATGATATACCATGCATTAATAACAGAGCACACATGATATACCATGCATTAATAACAGAGCACACATGACATATCATGCATTAATAACAGCGCACCCATGATATACCATGCATTAATAACAGCGCACACATGATATACCATGCATTAATAACAGCGCACCCATGATATACCATGCATTAATAACAATGCACCCATAATATACCATGCATTAATAACAGCGCACCCATGATATACCATGCATTAATAACAATGCACCCATAATATACCATGCATTAATAACAGCGCACCCATGATATACCATGCATTAATTACAATGCACCCATAATATACCATGCATTAATAACAGCGCACCCATGATATACCATGCATTAATAGCAGCGCACCCATAATACACCAATAACAGCGCACCCATGATATACCATGCATTAATAGCTGCGCACCCATGACATACCATGCATTAATAACAGCGCACCCATAATACACCAATAACAGCGCACCCATGATATACCATGCATTAATAACAGCGCACCCATGACATACCATGTATTAATAGCAGCGCACCCATAATACACCAATAACAGCGCACCCATGATATACCATGCATTAATAACAGCGCACCCATGATATACCATGCATTAATAACAGCGCACCCATGATATACCATGCATTAATAACAGCGCACACATGATATACCATGCATTAATAACAGAGCACACATGACATATCATGCATTAATAACAGCGCACCCATGATATACCATGCATTAATAACAGAGCACCCATGACATACCATGTATTAATAGCAGCGCACCCATAATACACCAATAACAGCGAACCCATGATATACCATGCATTAATAACAGCGCACCCATGATATACCATGCATTACTAACAGCGCACCCATGATATACCATGCATTAATAACAGCGCACCCATGATATACCATGCATTAATAACAGTGCACCCATGATATACCATGTATTAATAGTGGGCAACATGCATAATACCTAAGCGCAACGGAACATGCTGAGCTATATAAGAAACTGTTAATAAATAAATTATAACTGCATAGAGCACTCACAGCCCAGACAGTAGGATAACCTATGGCAAAGGGGTCAGGCAGAAAGACTGCTATCTACTATACATTTCCTGGGTTACTGAACTCATTCCGCGACTCCCACATTCATAGAAGGGGTAGTTACTCTGGTTATGAGTTATTATTATTAATAACATATATATATATATATATATATATATCTCCAGAATATCGCATTGTGCTTTACGTATGGGCCCACTTTGGAGGGTCTCCTGTTCCCAACCGTGACTGCACATGTGTAAAGATTTCTGTGTTTCCATTGTTGCGATGGATTAAAACCTTTTCCATGTTGCTTCAGACATGCCATAATAGGCCCACCTCCTCCAAGGACTCACTGATTGATCCCAAAATAACTGAGATGTGCAGTAGGCGCCTGGGTACAGGTGAGAGATGTGCTTGTGTCACTGGGAGAGACCGGGAGCCAGGCACAGGGGTAGGGACCGGAGCACAGAGCTGAGAGTGACTAATAGGCAGCACAGCAGCTGTGAGGGGGTAGACACACACAAAGCAATGGAGGCGACGGGAAGGGGGAGGACGCATACCGGGCTAAGCACGTCTCGCTATTTATATAAAGAGCTGTGACAAACTGCCCCATCTTATTCCTCCTAATGAATGCGTTTGTCATGCTTTCATTTAAGTAATTATGAAACGCATTTGGAATTAGCAGTGAAGCTCAGACAGTAATACATTAATTTCCATGCTCGATGCTTCCAATTGAAATTCACCAATGGAGGACACTTAATGTTGCTAATTAAGATGCTTCTAACGTCGGATAGAATACTTTATGATTTTTCTGTAGTGCTTTGGCTGAAGCTTCTTGAACACATTCTATGGAGTACAATGTACACCCTCACACTCAGAAATTAAGGACCCGGTGCAAATGAGCACAGTGCTGTTGTCAGGCTGGTGCTTCATCCATTACTGCTCATTATCGTACCCGTTTCCAGGCTGTGTAGGGTCCCTGCTACACTTACCGCATCCGGTACACAGAACGCTACAACAGTGATGTTATAACTGCAAAGGTGCTTATTACGCTTTGATGCAACATTATAACTTAAACATAGTTTGCCAAATCTGCTCTGTACGCATATCCCCAAATGATCTGTATTTCTGTTGTGGCCTCGGGGCCTGATTCAGAGCCGGACGCTATTTGCGCTCGCTCGTTCAGAAAAAGGGGCCGGCTATTTAAATTGAGCGCTCGCTTTTTGCGGTCTGTTGACGCCTCTATGTTTGAGCGAGCGAACTAAACATGCGCTCGCTATTTTGTAAAGACGCCCCCTGGCCGCTCGCATCCTACGTCATCTTCGCTATTTATCAGATTAATCGAGTACATCGAAAGGCGTCTGAACTGCTCGCAGTGCTTGTGGTAGGATTTTCCTACCGCAATCATGCGAACAGTTCAGGCTAAGAGACAACCAAGTGACGTGGCCGAGGACGCTGCTTTGTTAATTATGCACACCCTTAAAACGCCCGTTTTGACCGTTTGGCACGCCTGCGTTCGGATCACCACTCCCCGTTTTCAAGCATCTTCCCCTGTTACCACCCACAAACGCCTCATCCTGTCACTCAAATTAGCAGGCACTCGCTATTTTGCGAGCGCTCGATTTCCGACCGCAATGACTGGGTGGCGCATGCGCATTACGACCCATACGCATGCGCAGATGTGCGAACATCGCTCGGAGCGAACGAGCAGCTGCTTACGCGCGGCTCTGAATCAGGCCCTCTGTTCCACCCAGTGTTACATTCAAAAGGAGCACTTATAGTGGAGACATTTCGTGGTCCAGCTGCTTGTGAGGGGGCCAGGCATGGGGTGCTGCCTTACCCCTATATTAATACAAGGCTCTCTGCATGATATACATGCCACCACGAAGAGGCAGCATGCGCCGAGGAGGGAGTTACTCCAGCTCTCTGATTGGCTTAAACCCTCAGACAAGCTCCCGGGGTAATCTGTATAAAATAAGCCTATTCCACGTGGAGGTACTGATGGGTTTAAATATATTAACGTTTGTTTCAATATGCATTTAAAATTTTTATTTTCCACTCATGAAAGAATAAGGGCCTGATTCAGACCCGCTCGCGAGCGCATAGCGCTAGCAAGTGGGTCAATGGCCGGGCAGTGGGCACACGTGGCGTGCGCACTGCGCATGCGCGAGCCCTGGAGCAAGTGAGAACTTCACTCGCTCAGGGCTCGCAGCAAAACGGGGTGGCTGTCGATGTTGATCGACAGCTCGCCCCATTTTGTAGGCGGGTCGGGGGTGGTGACTGGCCAAACAGAGGCGTTCCCGAAGAAACGCCTGCCGTTTGGGGGTGGCCCTACTGACATCACACGTGATGTCAGTAGTGAACTTCCTGCTCTATTAGAGCAGCAATTCCACTGGGGCTTGTGGTGGACAAGACTCTACCACAAGGGTCTCGTCGCAAGCCCGATAGTCGCGACCATCTCCAGGCCGCCCGCTAAAGCTGTGGGGGGGTCACCCACAGCTTAGCGAGCGGCCTGGAGTCCAGTAAAAAAAAAAACGTCCCGTCCTGATACATAGCGAGCGCCTCTGAATCAGCGCCTAAGTGTGGTATCCAATTAGCCCTGATATTTTTTCGGGGGTGAAAAACATGGATTCTTTACAGATAATTCCCGTTTTACGGCGAAGTTGTGAAAATTGATTAAATGTTTTAATATATTTAACCGCACGAGTGCCTCCATCTCACCTTGCTCTGTATGTAAGATTTTGATTTTATTGGACAAACAAGAGTACATTTGCTTTCCATAATGTTAAGAGAATAAAATGCTAAGATGCCCCTGGCAGTTTAGAGGTCTTTCTACCCTTAAGCTGGGTACACACCTAGCAGATATATCTGCAGATGATGGTTGTTCATACACACTGAACAACCATCATGTTCCATCTGCCAGCGGGTCCTGCTGGCCAGGGGTCGCGCCACAACCCCCTCCCTGCAATTGCCATTGCAAGTCTACGGGTGGTTGGCTGATAGCCCGTAAACACCAGTGACGTGCGGTGGAAGCCTTTCTCATCCCCCTACTCACTGTAACTCTCCCCTCACTACACTAAGCTTCAGTGTCCATTGATTCTCCTACATGCATCACTGTGTCCTCTCTTGCTGCTGCTGACTGAGCTTCAATCTCTAAACACTGCAGTGTACTTCCTGGCCGCATAACACATCCAAGGTGTCCATCAATGCTCAAGACACACCCCCCCCATTCTCAGAGGCATGCCTCTATTAGCTTACTTTCTGTATAGCTTACTTCCCGTGGAGTGGCTCTGCCCCCTGCTCTGCAGTGTCTGACTACAGAATCAAGACTGTTGCTGCCTCATCTCTCGTCTCCCTGCAGTCCCAGGGAGCTCCACAAAGCTGAGTGTTAACTATAGAAATAGTGCATGTCCCTGGTACACACAGCACGATGGACAGATATACGTGCCATTGGCTGTGCAGAACAGCTGACACTACATGTCTTTGAACGATGCTGTACACACTGGCTGACGGGCATACAATATATTAGCTGATCAATTGATCGGCTAATATATCTGCAGTGTGTACCCAGAATTACTGATATTCTTTCC
Organism: Taudactylus pleione; assembly: GCA_031769625.1. Lineage (NCBI taxonomy): Eukaryota > Metazoa > Chordata > Amphibia > Anura > Myobatrachidae > Taudactylus > Taudactylus pleione. The sequence goes on along the minus strand of JAUIMM010000146.1, from coordinate 3,879,205 downwards.
CCACAGGCGCTAATACCTGTTGTCCAACTTCAGGTCAACTCTGGCCTCCCTTTGTCCAAATATAATGAAATGCCTCCAGGTTACATTGGGTTAGGGGCACCTAAAGCTCTATTGCAGGGATATTCAACCCTAATGTGTGGAACTACACATCCCAGCATGCCTTACCACAGCTTTAGCATGCCCTAATAACAAAACTGTGACACAGCATGCTGCATACTTGCCAACTCTCCCTGAATGTCAGGGAGATGCCCTGAAATAGTAGCAATCTCCCTGACTCCCTGAAGAGTCTAGTAATCTCCCTGATTGCACCTTAGCCACATTATCAAGCTATTATATAAGAAAAAACAACAAAAAACAGAGCTATATACATTCAGTTGGAATCATTAGTATAATTTCCCTGCATTGGGTATAAGGCACAATGATCCCTATGGCTACATGTATTTTCTGAAAAGCCTCTGTGTTTTCATCAACACGTAGATCTTACTAACTGCTTTGGGGCTCATTTACATATGGATGTTAAGCAATTTTATGACACGCCTCTCAGATTTAGCAGTACACGCCCATCACATGCATGACACGCCTCTCAGATGTAGCAGTACATGCCCACTTTAATGCACTCTCATAGGTGTTGCTTTCACAATCTCCCTGAAATGCTTTTTCAAAAGTAGGCAAGTATGGCATGCTGGGATTTGTAGTTCTACATCAGTTGAGGGATGCATGATGAATACCCCTGCCCTAATACCATCCTCCCGTACAGCTTCGGAGTTGGTTGTCCCATAGTAAATGTAGCAGGGCACTTCCATATTATTAATCTCTCTTTACAGCCTGTATTGTCTAGCATATCCCTGCTACAACTATAATGGGAGACTGAGCTTTGCAGCACCCTCACTCCCCGATAGTGGCAATATATACAGTCAGGTGCATAAATATTGGGACATTGACAGAATTTTCATATTTTGGCCTCTATTCACCACCATAATGGCTTTGAAATGAAACAAACAAGATTTTGCTTTAACTGCAGACTTTCAGATTTAATTTGAGGGTAATTACATCCAAATCAGGTGAACGGTGTAGGAATTACAACGGTTTCTATATGTGCCTCCCACTTTTTAAGGGGCCAAAAGTAATGGGACAAACTAAACAATCCTAAATCTAACTTTCACTTTTTAATACTTTGTTGCAAATCCTTTGCAGGCAATTACAGCCTGAAGTCTGGAACGCATAGACATCACCAGACGTTGGGTTTCATCCCTGGTGATGCTCTGCCAGGCCTCTACTGCAAATGTCTTCAGTTCCTGCTTGTTCTTGGGGCATTTTCCCTTCAGTTTTGTCTTCAACAAGTGAAATGCATAACATTCCACTTTTTAGCCTTAAAAAACTCTTTGGTTGATTTTGCAGTATGCTTCGGGTCATTGTCCATCTGCACTGTGAAGCGCCGTCCAATGAGTTCTGAAGGATTTGACTGAATATGAGCATATAATATTGCCCGAAACACTTCAGAATTCATTCTGTTGCTTTTGTCAGCAGTGACATCATAAATAAATACAAGGGAACAGGTTCCATTGGCAGCCATACATACCCACGCTATGACACTACCACCACCCTGCTTCATTGATGAGGTGGTTTGTTTTGGATCATGAACTGTTCCTTTCCTTCTCCATACTCTTCTCTTCCCATCACTCTGGTACAAGTTGATCTTTGTCTCATCTGTCCATAGGATGTTGTTCCAGAACTGTAATGGCTTTTTTAGATGTTGTTTGGCAAACTCTAATCTGGTCTTCCTGTTTTTGTGGCTCACCAGTGGTTTACATCTTGTGGTGAACCCTCTATATTCACTCTTGTGAAGTCTTCTCTTGATTGTTGACTTTGACACATATACACCTACCTCCTGGAGAGTGTTCTTGATTTGGCCAACTGTTGTGAAGGGGTTTTTCTTCACCAGGGAAATAATTATTTTGTCATCCACCACAGTGTTTTCCATGGTCTTCCGGGTCTTTTGGTGTTGCTGAGCTCTCCGATGCGTTCTTTCTTTTTAAGAATGTTCCAAGCAGTTGATTTGGCCACACCTAATGTTTTTGCTATCTCTCTGATGGGTTTGTTTTGATTTTTCAGCCTAATGATGGCTTGCTTCACTGATAGTGACAGCTCTTTGGATCTCATATTGAGAGCCGACAGCAACTGATTCCAAATGCAAATGTCACACCTAGAATCAACTCCAGACCTTTTACCTGCTTAATTGATAATGAAATAACGAGGGAATAGCCCACACCTGTCCATGAAATAGCTTTTGAGTTGATAGTCCCATTACTTTTGGCCCCTTAAAAAGTGGGAGGCACATATAGAAACCGTTGTAATTCTTTCCTACACCGTTCACCTGATTTGGATGTAATTACCCACAAATTAAATCTGAAAGTCTGCAGTTAAAGCACATCTTGTTTGTTTCATTTCAAAGCCATTGTGAAAATATGAAAATTCTGTCAATGTCCCAAAATTTAAGCACCTGACTGTATATAAAAAACAGACAGTGAAGTGTTAAAATGTGTTATACTGCGGTGCCCAGAGGCAGCTCCACAGAGGCCATGTTCAGAGACATCGCGCCTGCCATAGGGCTGATGCAAGCGTGGATGGTGCGCTGATGGTGGATTGTTGAGAGCCATCGGCGGTATTGCAGCGTGCACGGGCAGTGAAAGTGGGCATCTAAGGGCATGCACATTCCGATGCACGCTAGTACACAAGGGGACGGATGAAACTAGCATTTGCATATTATCACCACCTCGGCTCTAAATCAGGCCCGGATTCTTTTGATTATATTTTTTTATTGCTGTCACTTTGTTTGATATGGGCCTCCATGCCCTTATGTACCCCTCCCATCTAACACCCCCACCCCATTTCTCTCTTCTGTACCCTCTCATTATTATTATTTTTTTTTAGCTTACTCAATTTAACTACTGAACTAGCACGGACACATGGGACTGGTCTGCGTCCAGCTCTGCTCTTACTGACACGGTCACATGGGACTGGTCTGCGTCCAGCTCTGCTCTTACTGACAGTCACATGGGACTGTTCTGCGTCCAGCTCTGCTCTTACTGACACGGTCACATGGGATTGGTCCGCGTCCAGATCTGCTCTTACCGACACGGTCACATGGGATTGGTCCGCGTCCAGATCTGCTCTTACCGACACGGTCACATGGGATTGGTCCGCCTCCAGCTCTGCTCTTACTGACACAGTCACATGGGATTGGTCTGCGTCCAGCTCTGCTCTTACTGACACGGTCACATGGGAGGGATTGGTCTGCATCCAGCTCTGCACATACTGACACGGTCATATGGGATTGGTCTGCGTCCAGCTCTGCTCTTACTGACACGGTCACATGGGATTGGTCCGCGTCCAGCTCTGCTCTTACTGACACGGCCACATGGGATTGGTCTGCGTCCAGCTCTGCTCTTACTGACACGGTCAAATGGGATTGGTCTGCGTCCAGCTCTGCTCTTACTGACAAGGTCACATGGGATTGGTCTGCGTCCAGCTCTGCTCATACTGACACGGTCACATGGGATTGGTCTGCGTCCAGCTCTGCTCATACTGACACGGTCACATGGGATTGGTCTGCGTCCAGCTTTGCTCATACTGACACGGTCACATGGGATTGGTCTGCGTCCAGCTCTGCTCTTACCAACACGGTCAAATGGGATTGGTCCGCGTCCAGCTCTGCTCTTACTGACAAGGTCACATGGGATTGGTCCGCGTCCAGCTCTGCTCATACTGACCCGGTCATATGGGATTGGTCTGCGCACAGCTCTGCTCTTACTGACACGGTCATATGGGATTGGTCTGCGTCCAGCTCTGCTCTTACTGACACGGTCACATGGCAGGGATTGGTCTTTGTCCAGCTCTGCTCATACTGACATGGTCACATGGGATTGGTCTGCGTCCAGCTCTGCTCATACTTACACGGTCACATGGGATTGGTCTGCGTCCAGCTCTGCTCATACTGACACGGTCACATGGGATTGGTCTGTGTCCAGCTCTGCTCATACTGACACGGTCACATGGGATTGGTCTGTGTCCAGCTCTGCTCATACTGACACGGTCACATGGCAGGGATTGGTCTTTGTCCAGCTCTGCTCTTACCAACACGGTCACATGGGAGGGATTGGTCTGCGTCCAGCTCTGCTCTTACTGACACGGTCACATGGGATTGGTCCGCGTCCAGCTCTGCTCTTACTGACACGGTCAAATGGGATTGGTCCGCGTCCAGCTCTGCTCTTACTGACAAGGTCACATGGGATTGGTCTGCGTCCAGCTCTGCTCATGCTGACACGGTCACATGGGAGGAATTGGTCTGCGTCCAGCTCTGCTCTTACTGACACGGTCACATGGGATTGGTCTGCGTCCAGCTCTGCTCATACTGACACGGTCACATGGGAGGGATTGGTCTGTGTCCAAGCTCTGCTCATACTGACACGGTCACATGGGATTGGTCCGCGTCCAGCTCTACTCTTACTGACACGGTCACATGGGATTGGTCCGCGTCCAGCTCTGCTCTTACTGACACGGTCAAATGGGATTGGTCCGCGTCCAGCTCTGCTCTTACTGACAAGGTCACATGGGATTGGTCTGCGTCCAGCTCTGCTCATGCTGACACGGTCACATGGGAGGAATTGGTCTGCGTCCAGCTCTGCTCTTACTGACACGGTCACATGGGATTGGTCTGCGTCCAGCTCTGCTCATACTGACACGGTCACATGGGAGGGATTGGTCTGTGTCCAAGCTCTGCTCATACTGACACGGTCACATGGGATTGGTCCGCGTCCAGCTCTGCTCTTACTGACACGGTCAAATGGGATTGGTCCGCGTCCAGCTCTGCTCTTACTGACAAGGTCACATGGGATTGGTCTGCGTCCAGCTCTGCTCATGCTGACACGGTCACATGGGAGGAATTGGTCTGCGTCCAGCTCTGCTCTTACTGACACGGTCACATGGGATTGGTCTGCGTCCAGCTCTGCTCATACTGACACGGTCACATGGGAGGGATTGGTCTGTGTCCAAGCTCTGCTCATACTGACACGGTCACATAGGAGGGATTGGTCTGCGTCCAGCTCTGCTCATACTGACACGGTCACATGGGATTGGTCCGCGTCCAGCTCTGCTCTTACTGACGCGGTCACATGGGATTGGTCCGCGTCCAGCTCTGCTCTTACTGACACGGTCAAATGGGATTGGTCCGCGTCCAGCTCTGCTCTTACTGACAAGGTCACATGGGATTGGTCTGCGTCCAGCTCTGCTCATGCTGACACGGTCACATGGGAGGAATTGGTCTGCGTCCAGCTCTGCTCTTACTGACACGGTCACATGGGATTGGTCTGCGTCCAGCTCTGCTCATACTGACACGGTCACATTGGAGGGATTGGTCTGCGTCCAGCTCTTCTCATACTGACACAGTCACATGGGATTGGTCTGCGTCCAGCTCTGCTCTTACTGACACGGTCACATGGGATTGGTCTGCGTCCGGCTCTGCTCTTACTGACACGGTCACATGGGATTGGTCTGCGTCCAGCTCTGCTCTTACTGACACGGTCACATGGGATTGGTCCACGGCCAGCTGGGCTGTTACCGACATGCTCACATGGGTTCAGTCCGCAGCCAGCTGGGCTCTTATTGACACAGTCGCATCTATTGCATGTGTGCCATCTGCCAGCAGTTATCGAAGGATCCGCAGATTTGCAGAATGGTTTTCACCACAGAATACTGTGAAAACGGCACTGTGGGGTGCAAGTGCCAATACCAAAAGTGTAATGATGGGAACCTGCAGCTCCCACCAAGTACTGGGGGGTGATAACTTTCATACATAGTAGCACAAGGGGGTGGGTAGTGCCACAATGGGGCCCTATTGACGGGATGGGGGTTCATGCCACTGGAGATCTATTACTTACCACCAGGGGGGTGGGGGTGAGGTAATTCTACTTGGATTTTTTGCCACAGGGAGAGGTGGTCCACTGCCACAAACAAGATTGGAGTTAATTTTGAAATGGGGGCATATATCTATCTCTCTCTATATATAATATATATATATATATATATATATATATATATATATATATATATATATTTATATAAAATATTTAAAATCAATTTTTAAAATGTTTTTAAATGGGATAAAGCTTATTTGAGGGACTTTTGGTTAAAAAAAAAAAAAAAAAAAAAAAGTCAGTTAATTGGTTAATGGAAGTTTATTTGAAATTCAACTATTCCTTTCTGTGTTTTCCTTACATTTTTGAAAACAATGGAAGTCAGCAAACTCTCTTTTGCTCACATATTTCCATAGACTTATAAAGAATGGTTTCTAGTTCTGGTGAATGCCAAAGTGGAACATTATAACTAGAATATTAATATTATGTTAAGCAGTAAAGATATGTTTGTATAAATGCATTGGTATGCTATGCATTTACACACAACCAGGCCAATACTGTCAAAGCGTTCTCTCTTAATACTAGGATGACATCGCCACCTTGTGACAAGAACAGTGTACTGCTGGAATACAAATCACAATTATTATGAGACTTTTATTGTTTCATAAAAACACAGTAGTGGTATATACAAAACACATTGTAAAACAAGTGTCACCGTTTTCTGTTGGATGTAATACAGCTTAGTGTAACAGTCACATCCCAGGTAGAAAACAAATTCTAAAATATTGATAAATTATTTTTGCAGTGGTATTTACATATAAAATGTGCAAGTTAAAAACAAAAACCTGCATTGCAGAAGATAGAAAAAACCTTTTATCATAGACTGCACCAAGTATACAAAGTTCCACAGCCCTGATGCCATTATTCCAATATTTAAGTCATTATGTAACATACTAAAGGGCAGATATTTTTTAATACTGAAACGGCCGCCCTCTAAAGACAAAGTTGGACCAGAACAGACAATGGGTTTCGAGACATCATTTGTGAGTAATGGGGAACAGGCAGCATTGTACTATGCAGTCTGTCTGTATATCCGTGAATGATCCGCTATTTTTCCTCCATAAGGTGTAGACGGGAAGTTGAATACTGAAGGACGTATTACACATGGCTCTTTTTCGGAATGTTCAGCTAGTTTCCTTTGAAGTGTATCAGTCTCTCTCCCATCTAGGAAACATTCTTGGCACCAGTCTTCAAACAAAGTTTTCAAATATTTCCACAAATCACAATTGATGTCTCTGTATCTTCTAACAGTTTCTGCCTAACCGGAGGAGATTGTGATTTCACAGGAGAAGCAAACTGATGAGAAGCTGCCAGCACCGAACCTACACCTACGCATATTATAATGGAGATGCATGAGAAATGTCCATCGCGTGTTTAATCTTACAAATTAACACTGACAGTTACTGACAGCAGTAAAAAGTGTTCCCTTAAACCACATCCACGAGCAGCCGCTACAGTTTAGGACTCAAGATCAAACCAGGGCGAGTTCACGGAGGAAGGTGCGTGGGGCCAACTGTGCAAAGTAATGATCCTGGCACGTCCTGGTCAGTATACAATCTTCCAGTGTGTAGGCTGCTCGCAGTTATTTTCTTTGTCCCCGCAGAAGCGGTTGTAGGTGGTCTTTGGATCAAAGCCTAAAATCTCTCTCTCCTCGTGGATGCGGAAGGAGAAGGTGGAGACGGAGGTGCCAATAAAATATCTGTGTGTAGAAAGAGATTAGGAAGCAAAATAAAAACTTGTAATGGTCACGATGACCCCAGTAGTGCATACTTTGGCTCGTTAAACTTATAATCAGAGCCCAATTGACCTCACTAACCTGGAGGCAGGTCCATGATGGAATGTAAAATAATGTCATGCAATGCCGGGGGCTCGAACAATAATTTTTATAGGATTTTTGGTCTTCCAATTTATCAAGTGTTATTACAAGAAACTCATTTACCAGTGTCCTGGTCGCTGTCACTCAAGAGAGGCGTCTACACACTTTGGTCTCTCAGTAGCTCCTAGATAACAGCACAACTCTTTACATACTCCATGTGTGACAGACAGACAGGGAACTGTGCCCTCTATAGCAGTGGTTCTCAAACTCAGTCCTCAGGACCCAAAACAGTGCATGTTTTCCAGGTCTCCTCACAGAATCCCAAGTGAAATATTTCACCTGTCGATCTATCAAGATGCGTCAGTGAGTAATGAATGCATCTGGAAAATGTGGCCTGTGTGGGGGCCTTGAGGTCCGAGTTTGAGAATCTGGGCTCTATAGAACTGAACCTAGTAGGTTTATACATCCAGCACCCTTTCACGGACATCATGGCTGAGATTGTGTTCTGACATACGCCCCCTTGTGGTAATAGTCAGATTTTAGTGTTAGATCCAACCATGAACCACACATTACCCTCTGAGCTGTAGATGATGTAGGGAAGACCTGTGCCTTCGCCCCTACACTATATGTCGTTCCCCCCAGGGGAATCTCCTTTCTAAGTACCCACTGAAAGTATAACGACTTGCTTTGTAATTAGACACATGCATTATGGAGCTTGGACAGGACGACACCCAGGTCATACAACCTTTTTTGTCACTCCACTACTTCTCACATAGATCGGGTATTTGGCTCCAGAGACATTACCCTGATGTGGATATTCTATATATACCCTCCAACAATGTCTTCCCTTTCACACCACACTGCCGGGTCGCACACAGGATTTTGTACGCTGGTCCATCCCGGGTGCGACCCGTCTGAGACCCCTTTCAGACTGGCGGCCCGACCAGAGTTAGTGCTGAGTAGATGATGTCACCACGGGATCGGTATGATTTACCACCGGACGCAAGTCCGGCGGTTAGAATAACGACAGCGGCTGCCCGACATGGGTAAAAATCCCGATCGTCCCTAAGGTAAGTATTCACTAACCTAATTCCCTCCCCTAACCCTCCTTAGGGGTGCCTAACCCTAACCTTCCCCCCAGTGCCTAACTCTAATCCCCCCTCTAAGAGCCTAACCCCCCTTCCCCGCCGCCTAAACCTAAGTCCCCCTGGGGGGTGCCTAACCCTAACCCTCCCTCCCCCCCCCCTAGCCTAAGCCTAACCTCCCGGGTGGGTGCCTAGCCCTAAGTCCCCAACGGGAGCCCTAAACATAACCCTCCATATCCCCCACCCGTACGACTGTCCGCGCTCAGCATCCCTTCGATCGGGATACCAGGCACCGGTCTCCTGGCGTCGGTAAAATGACAGGCGTCTAGATTTAGACGCCGCCTGTCATTTAACCCTCGCCGGAATAAAGCAGTCGGGAAGCCGGCCGTCGGGATTAGGTCTGCCGGCTTCCTGACTGCATACCGTCACGTGCTGAGTCGGCGTTTGGAGATGAGATCATCGCCAACTCTTCCTGTGCTGTGAACAGGTTGCAATCGACCCTGGTTACCCGTTCACACTGCACCGCGAGCCGGGTTGAACCTATGTACAGTATATTGAATTATATATTTTCATGCAGGTACATAATCATGATCTCTGTGTTTCAACAATACACTTTATTTTAAGTTCTCAATTTAAACTTTCTATTTTAATAAGGGTTTTCCCACTTTCAGACGACTTGCAGTATATTAGCAAAACGTACACTTTATGCAACGTCCTGGCACAAGGACCATGTGTTTTAGTGGCCTGTGCCATCGGCTGGTGAATCTGCATTAGCTGTACCCTCTTCTCCAAAGGTGTAAATACAGCCTATTAGTTTGCACATACCATCCTACATACAATCATCTGTTGGGCTTCCTACGCTGCTTTTCACAAAGGCTTTCCGGGCAGAGCTGTTTGTTTTCCGGTTTCCCTTGGTTATGACGCAGAACAGCTCTGAGGACACAACTGATGGTATGCACAGAGCTTGCCTGATGTGTGTTTTGGTCAAAGGCGACATTAACAAACAACCTGCCTTGGTGACAGACAGACGAGGACGATCAATCTGTTTATTAAACGTTTCAGAGGGTCATGTATCAATTCATAGCTCCCAACCATCCCGCTTAGGAGGCTCCTGATGTCGGGAGACATTCAATCAGATAAAAAGTTTCTTTTGCATGTCATTTTATTATTTCTACTGGTTTAAGATTCCTTTAACAGATAAAGTTTATATAAAAAGAAAAAGAGGTGTATAAATGAAGTAAGGGTTCCACCCCCCTCAATCTAGTAACCCCATAAGCCCCCAATCCCATTACCTGGCATGGGCACAGATCCACTGGTCTATAATGGCCACCCCGCCATCCTTGTACATCTCCAGCTCTTCCCATGTGGGTTCATATCTCACCATGTCAGGGATCAGATTCCGCAGCTCTTCAAGATCTGAGAAAAAGTCAAAGTTTTAAAAGACACAATCCGTACTGAGTACTCCCTGTGTTCAGAATACTCTCTTTATAGAAGCATGAAATGGCATCTGTTGAAGTGATGGGTAGTTCACAAAAGCAGACGGGACCATAACTAAATAAAAGAAAGTAACATACAATAGTCCCTATAAACAAATAACAATATAAACAGAAACCTTCGCCTGCCATATATGGTATTTTTGACATATATAATGTAAATGGTTTGAGAATGTTGCAGTTCTGGTATCAGCATACGATACGCCTATACGGGAGATCGGAAAGCGCATTTCAGATCTGGATCCCTCACGTGTAAGACAGAAAAGGCACTCTATTCTAGAAAATCTAGATAAATAATTCAGAAATCACGCAAGTAAATGTGTAAGTGCCTTAAAAGCAAATTAACAATAAAAGGAGATTATAGCGAGACACCCATGTGACGGGTGTCCCCCATTTTTTTACTCAGTAAAACTTATGTACGGCCCAGTCTTTATGGGGTACCTTGACAGGCCTCTGATGAAGTGCCACCCCTTCCTGACACTAATCTAGTTAGGCTTCTGGTAGTCCCACTGAATGGTTTTTGCTATAGCAATGAAAATTATTTTTCTTTGACGACGTAAATGTCCATAAAAGACACTTGTGAACAATGCAAGCGTGTCTGTTTCTGTGCCCTGCCTCTCTGCAGCACATGGGGGGGGGGGGGGGGATTCAATTGATCGTGATGTTGAATAGCCCCAGACAGGAGATCCTGGGGATAGTCATGTGAACGCGATGTTAAGCCTGACTACGGAGGATTTCAGCTCGCACCCTGAGAGCAGAAATCTGACTTAAAGTGACGATCGCGATGCTATTTCACAGCTTAGCGTGGCGCTGACAGCATACCGGCTGGCACTTAAGTTGAAAAATACCGGTTCTCGCAACTAAGCACCCCACTTTAGTCGCGCTAACCGTCATTCTCCGACTTAAGTGCTACTAGTCAGATTTAACAGCGATTTGTGAATTGAATAGCTCTGGGACCTCCTTCCCGGGGCTATTCAACATCGCGATCAATTGAATCGCCCCCATGAAATGCCGGAATGCGCTTAGCGAGAACAATGTACCTGGCGTGCTCCCATTACAAGGCACCTACCTTGCCTGTCGGCGTCTGTGGCAATAAATACTTTCTTGAGTTTCAGCTTCTTCAAGAGACTATGAATTTCCTGTGCAGCTCGTCGCAGGCTGGGTACATCTTCCCTGTGGCCCCAAATGAAGTCTTTTCTCCTGAGGTGGACGGCGATGTAAGCCCCCCCTAGAGGTGTGCTAGGCTTTTCCTGCATAGGAGACATTGAGTGAGCACACCTTGCTTACCTAATGGCTAGAATACTCCATTAATGGGGTAAAGTTACAAAAAAACGGATTTGTTTTTGTAATTGCGGCACTTTTGAAGCGCACGGCTTGTCATGAGCAGTTTGCACCGGGGTCGGCTGAAATATAATGCATTTCATTTGGCGAGAGTTTAACATATAAATTGCAACTTTCAACGTCTTATAAAAGGCTCAGTCACATTCTCTGTATCACTTATGCTGGCCATACACTCTGCAATTATCGGGACGATCCGCCCGATATCGGTGGATCGCCGCGATAATTGCAGCGTGTATGCGGGCGACCGAGGGTTAAATATTGCTCGGTCGGGCATGCTGGATTGTCCAGCATGCCCGTCCGATGCGATATTTACCCGGGAAACTGTCGGCCGCATCGGGCAGTGTATGCCCAGCGCGGCCGACAGACAGACATTTCCTGTGTTCCTTCCTACGGAAGGAACAGGGAAATGTCTCCTCCCCCGGGGGCGGAGCGCGGATGTCGGGCTATACACTGTGAGATTTCTCTCACGGTGTATGCCGGCGACATCTGCGGCTGGCAGGCAGCCAGATAAAATGTCTGTCGGTCTGACAGACATTTTATCTGGCAGTGTATGCCCAGCATTAGTTATTGAAATTTGTAGCAATTATGTGCAACGTTTTCTATGAGCCAGCCATATATTTACACAATAAAGATGACAGACATTAAAATACTTATAGCGGTATTCAATTTGAGCTGAGCCGCGATACTTTTTTGCGGCCCGAACTATTCGCCTACTTCGCCTGTTTTGTAGGCGGAAAAATATTGCGCGCGTGCCCGCCTTACCCCGTATTCTATTTGAAAGTACATGAAAAAACGGGACCCGGCGAAACTTGAACAGGCGGAAAGTACTGTCAGATTTGGGGAAATCAGCCTGACACCCCCCAAAAGATGCTCTGACATGGGGGTTCCCTATGGTACCCCCCTGATTTGCCTTGCTGAAGGTATTTGGTGTTTTTTATACGGGCTCAATAGCTGCTAAATAGCGTTTTTCTATAAGTGGTGCAGAATAGTATTTAGGAGTATTTTTTGCAGAAAATAACTTATCCCAGCAAATTTGAGGTACTTGAAAATGGGGGTCAGCATATTTAAAAGTTGGTAAAGTGAAGTTTAAAAAAAACGTGAAAAATCCACCTGCCGCAAGCACCTGCAATAAAAAAAAACACCTGGGGCGTACTTGGGGACCCCCCCCCAGAGTCAAGTTTAACTTTGTCCCACAACAAATTTTTTTTTCCCCCCCTTTTCAAAGTAATTTTTTGGGGTGTCCTTAAGTTGTTGTTTTTTTGACACAGTTTACCTTTGGGGGACTGTCTGAAGGCTGCAGGGGGGTTCCCGCAACGTTGCACCCCAAAACCCCAATTCTGTACTTTTTTCCGCCTCCTATTCATAGGCGAAACTTTTTCGCCTAGTACATTGCATTGACTTTCCGCCTTAATCGGAAAGTCTTTCAAATTGAATTCGGGGTAAAAGCAAAACAAGCGAAAATGACGCGAAAAAGTATTGCGGATCCGGACTTTTCGCCTCAAATTGAATACGGGGCCTTAGAGAGAACAGATCCTGCTGCTTAAATTGTTGCGCTTGTCCTCAGAGTAGCAGCAACTGTAACTAGACTTCACTTATTACTGCAGCCTGTCATCACGATTATCAGAGATGAGACCTAGAACGCACTACCTTCACCTTTGTCCAGTCATCATGGAAGATGGTTCGGTCAGCCTCATCATTAGACTGAAGAGATTTAGCCCGGAACTCGTCCCCTACTACCCTCAGGTGCTGGGCAAACCTCATGCTGCGCCGTGTCTGGGGGAGGCAATCAGAGTGGTATAAAGAGGGGTCTCTACACAAAACACAGTGCACAATAACATGGGAGCTTTAACAAGAATGAGTCTAACTGCAGGCGGCTACTGTGTGCGCCATCAGACACGAAGATTTATTACAGGTAAAACGATAGGAAAATTGCTGCTCAGTTGCCATTTACAAAACCAACACACGCTCCAATAGTCATCTCCAATTATCACATGTAAAAATATACAAAGTGCTGGATAGATTTAAACATAATAAAAATAAAATTGACCAGAAAAACTGCCAGGTAATAAGAAAGGAGGCGATTAGGACAGACAAGACAGCTTCAATTGTCTGAGGTTCTACAGATGTGTCTGTTGCCGTGAGACTCTGCTGGCGCTGGGAGTCTTTTTTTTTTTTTTTGCCGAAAATGCGTCTAAATCGCAATGCGATGCGACTAGGACGCAGCAGCAAACTGTGCCGATGAATGCGATGTGTGACACTTGTATATCTGTGTGCGACTTCTCTCAATAAGGTGCAAAGTGCTACTATAAAGCGGCCGCAGCTTTTGTCCACGTCCAGATCCATTTACAGTCTCACGCAGATATACAGGTGTCACATGTCACAGTAATTGGCACAGTCTCCTATATACAGACTCAGGAGCACACAGATATACAGGTGTCACATGTCACAGTAATCGGCACAGTCTCCTATATACAGACTCAGGAGCACGCAGATATACAGGTGTCACATTAATCGGCACAGTCTCCTATATACAGACTCAGGAGCACGCAGATATACAGGTGTCACAGTAATCGGCACAGTCTCCTATATACAGACTCAGGAGCACACAGATATACAGGTGTCACATGTCACAGTAATCGGCACAGTCTCCTATATACAGACTCAGGAGCACACAGATATACAGGTGTCACATGTCACATTAATCGGCAGTGTCTCCTATATACAGACTCAGGAGCACACAGATATACAGGTGTCACATGTCACATTAATCGGCACAGTCTCCTATATACAGACTCAGGAGCACACAGATATACAGGTGTCACATGTCACATTAATCGGCACAGTCTCCTATATACAGACTCAGGAGCACGCAGATATACAGGTGTCACATTAATCGGCACAGTCTCCTATATACAGACTCAGGAGCACGCAGATATACAGGTGTCACATTAATCGGCACAGTCTCCTATATACAGACTCAGGAGCACGCAGATATACAGGTGTCACATTAATCGGCACAGTCTCCTATATACAGACTCAGGAGCACGCAGATATACAGGTGTCACATTAATCGGCACAGTCTCCTATATACAGACTCAGGAGCACACAGATATACAAGTGTCATATTAATCAGCACAGTCTCCTGCTGCGTCCTAGTCGCATCGCACTGTGACTTAGAAGCCTGACGGCTCACTCAGGCCAGGCATATCGGTGCTGCATGGGGTGTTGAGGATAGACGAGAAAGGACACATCTGTGGCAATCTTCTCTGCCATAGTCCCCTCCCTTTTCCGTCGTTCATGGCAGTCTTTCCAGCGTCAAAAAAACAAACAAAATAACAGTCAACCGTCCTTATCATATTGGCTGCCTAGGGGTGCCAGGCCCGATACCAGGTGGCATTTGGCTCCTCCTTGTACCCATGGCCTGCGAGTATCAGTGAAAGAGAGTAAATAAGTGCCCCTATATAGTTAATAGTTTATAGTTAAACATAGTGCCCACTTATTAACTTCTAACTAATAGTGCCCCCTTACTTACCATAAAAGTTGCACCCCCTTCATACAATAATTAGTTGCGCTATAATAATAGCAGCCCTGGTACTTTGTTATACATTTTTATCCACTTATTGCCCCCGAAAATGTTTCATAGTGTAGCCAGCATGCTGGAGCAGTCTCACACACTCTATTACAGGGGTGACCAACCTCGGTCCCCAAGAGCTACCAACAGGTCACGTTTTGCAGATCACCCAGTAGGTGCACAGGTGTAGTCATTAGTCACTAACACATTTGAAAAGATCCACGGGTGAAGCTAATTATTTCACTTGTGATTCTGAGGAGACCTGGAAAATATGCACTGTTGGCAGTTCACGAGCACCAGGGTTGGCTACCCCTGCGCTATTAAGTAGGTGGGCATCTGGACATTTATTCATTTCAGCCTTGTCCCTAAAAGACTGGGACTATTAGTGAGAGAGGTTTTTTTTTTTTAAATGTTTACAGTAATAATGTCAGTTTCTGGTGCGCGGTGGTTTCTGTGGAATGGGTATACCAACAGCAGCATCCCGTTGGGCTGTACCCAGACGGGGGTCGGGTAAGTATACTTACCCTCCCCCCTTCTCCCCCTAACCCTCCCTTCTTGTAGCATAATCCTAACCCTCCCCACCCCACACCCTAACCCTCCCAGTCTTCCTCCTTCATGCCTAAACCTAACCCTTCCCCCCTTAGTGCCTAACCCTAACGTCTCCCCAAAAAATCTAACACTAACAGGGCAATTCAATTTGGAGCGAAAAGTCAGTTTTTGCGATAATTTCGCACCGATGACATCATTTTCGCTGGTTTTGGTTTTACACCGTATTCAATTTCAAAGACTTTTCGCAGGTTCGAAAAGTCTTTGAAAAAAACAGTGATAACTTTTAACCACTGAATAGGTGGCGAAAAAAAGTGCAGAATGGTGGTTTAGTGGTGCGGGATTAAAAAAAAATAGCCTGCATAAAATAAACTGTCAAAAAAAGTTTAAAAAAAAAATATAGGGACACCCCAAAAAAATTATTGAAAATTTGGGGTGAAAAAAAGGAGGGAAAAAATTGTTTAAAAATAGGGAAATAGGTTCTGCAAGTATGCGGCAGGTGTTTTCTAGAATAGGCTATTAGCGGCAGGTGTTTTCTAGAATAGGCTATTAGCGGCAGGTGTTTTCTAGAATAGGCTATTAGCGGCAGGTGCATATTTGCAGAATTTTTAAAGAAAGACTTTAGGGACTTAAAAATATGCTAGTACCCATTTTCATGTACCCCAAATTTGATGGGACCACTTAAAAAAAAATAAATAAATAACCTAAGTGCTCTTCTGCAACACTTCTTCAATGTTGGGGAAAAAACACCTGCAGCCGCTATTTAAAACCCCGACTTCCATTTGCAGACTAAAACGGGGGTACTCATAGTGATCCCCATGTTTTTACAGTTTTAGGGGGGTCCTACAATTTATTCCAGGTAAATTTCCTTTTTTTTCGCCGATCCTACTTCGCCGGGTCCAGTTTTCGTAGCTTTCAAATTGAATACGGGGATAAAGCGGGCGCGCGCCCGATACTTTGTCCCAGGAAAATCTCCGATGTGGAGCGAAAAGTCCAGCACGGACTTTTCGCTCCCGTATTGAATACAGCTCTATCCCCACTATCCTGCCTAATCCTAACACAAACCCCCCACCCCCAACCTCGGGGTGCCTAACCCTAACCTCCCCCCAAATAAACCCAACACTAACCCTGCTATGTTGCCTAAACCTAACCCCCCCCCCTCATAGCTAACAGCTAAGATGCCCCGTTCGGGCTGGAGTCTGTCTGTATTCCGGTGTCAGTATTTCGACACCTATTTTAAGTCCCACGTCGGGCTTCCACCATAAGGATTCAGACCGGCGACATACCGTCTGCTAAATACATCCCGGTTTCAGTACCGTCTCACATCTCTATCAATTGGAGTATTTTTAACACTCCAAACCAATGCACACTCGTCAGCCCCCAAAACCCCTAACCTGATCAGCATGCCCCCATTATCTGCTAAACACAATACACAGTATAGCGCAGACCACTTGCTCTCCTGGCACAGACTGTAGAGTATGAACACACTGTACAAGGGGAAAATAACTTTGCTTCCGTCCATAGAGTAGATTTTAATTAAAACCTGCTTCAGGGCCAATACATATATCCAGGGAGCATGGAACTTGCTTGTATACACACATTCCAATAATCTCTGCCTCCATAATGGTCGTGTAGAAGGTTCTCTGCTCTGTCTAACATTACGGACCTTTAAAGAAAGGAAAGAAGGACACCGGAGGTTACCATGCTGTTACAGAAACGCGCAGCGCCGCCCTGTATAGCGATGTCGGACTTCTCACCTTGCGCTGGTGTTTTTCAGCAGCACTGGAGCGATGATAGAAGCCGATCCCTGGACTGAAAGACAGGTGACATTTAAACCTCTGGTCTCTTCGTAGCCCCCAAAACCATCCCCTAGAAAGAAAACACCAATCAGTAAGCTCCGTATCCTCTGTAAGTATCGGCTACTGTAAGTATCGGCGATGTATAACCCAATTACCCCAATGACGTTCTGAGCCAAATACCTTACAGAGTCCGAGTCTTTTGCTGGTACTGCTTCTCCAACTTTATGCAAATACCTCTACAAGCCTTTCCCTGGTGTATATGTATAACACTTACACTATAGTCACATAGGTAATAGAGGAGAGCATTGGCTGACAGAAGACACCATACTGCTCCTTATTAGTATAACACTTACACTATACTCACATAGGTAATAGAGGAAGGCATTGGCTGAAAGAAGACACCATACTACTCCTTATTAGTATAACACTTACACTATACTCACATAGGTAATAGAGGAGGGCATTGGCTGACAGAAGACACCATACTACTCCTCATTAGTATAACACTTACACTATAGTCACATAGGTAATAGAGGAGTGCATTGGCTGACAGAAGACACCATACTGCTCCTTATTAGTATAACACTTACACTATAGTCACATAGGTAATAGAGGAGAGCATTGGCTGACAGAAGACACACCATACTGCTCCTTATTAGTATAACACACTATAGTCACATAGGTAATAGAGGAGGGCATTGGCTGACAGAAGACACCATACTGCTCCTAATTAGTATAACACTTACACTATAGTCACATAGGTAATAGGGGAGGGCATTGGCTGACAGAAGACACCATACTGCTCCTTATTAGTATAACACTTACACAATAGTCACATAGGTAATAGAGGAGAGCATTGGCTACACAGAAGACACCATACTACTCCTTATTACTATAACACTTACACTATAGTCACACAGGTAATAGAGGAGGGCATTGGCTGACAGAAGACACCATACTGCTCCTTATTAGTATAACACTTACACTATAGTCACATAGGTAATAGAGGAAGGCATTGGCTGACAGAAGACACCATACTGCTCCTTATTAGTATAACACACTATAGTCACATAGGTAATAGAGGAGGGCATTGGCTGACAGAAGACACCATACTGCTCCTTATTAGTATAACACTTACACAATAGTCACATAGGTAATAGAGGAGGGCATTGGCTGACAGAAGACACCATACTGCTCCTTATTAGTATAACACTTACACTATAGTCACATAGGTAATAGAGGAGGGCATTGGCTGACAGAAGACACCATACTGCTTCTTATTAGTATAACACTTACACAATAGTCACATAGGTAATAGAGGAGGGCATTGGCTGACAGAAGACACCATACTGCTCCTTATTAGTATAACACTTACACTATAGTCACATAGGTAATAGAGGAGGGCATTGGCTGACAGAAGACACCACACTGCTCCTTATTAGTATAACACTTACACTATACTCACATAGGTAATAGAGGAGAGCATTGGCTGACAGAAGACACCATACTACTCCTTATTAGTATAACACTTACACTATACTCACATAGGTAATAGAGGAGAGCATTGGCTGACAGAAGACACCATACTGCTCCTTATTAGTATAACACTTACACTATACTCACATAGGTAATAGAGGAAGGCATTGGCTGACAGAAGACACCACACTGCTCCTTATTAGTATAACACACTATAGTCACATAGGTAACAGAGGAGGGCATTGGCTGACAGAAGACACCATACTGCTCCTTATTAGTATAACACTTACACTATAGTCACATAGGTAATAGAGGAAGGCATTGGCTGACAGAAGACACCATACTGCTCCTTATTAGTATAACACTTACACTATAGTCACATAGGTAATAGAGGAGGGCATTGGCTGACAGAAGACACCATACTGCTCCTTATTAGTATAACACTTACACTATAGTCACATAGGTAATAGAGGAGGGCATTGGCTGACAGAAGACACCATACTGCTCCTTATTAGTATAACACTTACACTATACTCACATAGGTAATAGAGGAGAGCATTGGCTGACAGAAGACACCATACTGCTCCTTATTAGTAGAACACTTACACTATAGTCACATAGGTAATAGAGGAGTGCATTGGCTGACAGAAGACACCATACTGCTCCTTATTAGTATAACACTTACACTATAGTCACATAGGTAATAGAGGAGACTGGTAACATTAGACATTGTAAATGGACAGTTGAGACATGTTCATCATTTAATATGTATGCATACTGTAAATAATATGGGCGAGATTTATTACCACATACAAGCAAGGACAAATTATTTATACAGGTCATGAAATTCTGTAGTGACTTAGGGGGGTGTTCAATTAGGTGCAAGAATAGCAAACATCCCGCACCTATGGGGGTTTTCCTGCACCTGTGGGGGGGGGGGGTTCCTGCACCTGTGGGGGGGGGGGGTTCCTGCACCTGTGGGGGGGGGGGTTTCCTGCACCTGTGGGGGGGGGGGTTTCCTGCACCTGTGGGGGGGGGGGGTTTCCTGCACCTGTGGGGGGGGGGGGGGGGGAGGGGGGTTTCCTGCACCTGTGGGGGGGGGGGGAGGGGGGTTTCCTGCACCTGTGGGGGGGAAAGGGGGGTTTCCTGCACCTGTGGGGGGGATTTCCTGCACCTGTGGGGGGGGGGGGGGAGGGGGGTTTCCTGCACCTGTGGGGGGGGGGAGGAAGGTTTCCTGCACCTGTGGGGAGTTTTTCGCTGTTCAATCAGGTCCTGGGGTTTTTCATTTTTTGAGCACTTCCAGAGCACGACCAATGTTTCCTAAAATCCACATTGTAATGAGAAATGGTCGGGAAATGCTCTGGGACCCTGGCGGCACCCCTCCTATTTACTAATTAGGCAATTGGAAGTTTCCAATTAGCTTAATTATTCAGTAAATAGCTTCCGAATCGGTGTCTCCTTCGTCCAGTGCTGGGACCTGGTCTTCTGCAGCAATGGTGGTGTGTATGTTGTGTGAGTGTGTGCGTGTGTGTCTAAGTATGTGTGTGAGCCCCCCGAAGGCGGCAGCAGCAGGGACACCTACATCTCCCAGCAGCCACCTCCCCTCCCAGCAGCCTCCTCGACTCCCAGCAGCCCCTTGCCCAGTGCAAAGATGGAGGGGAGATGACCAGGAACCGTGGGGACCACCAGAGAAGTAAGCAGGGTTTTCAGTGCTGAAAAACCAGCGCGCATTTTTATTTTCTTTTTAAATCGAGTACAGCGGGTATCGGGAGCGCGCATACCCGCAGTATTCCAATATTGGGCGCAAGGTCTGCGTGATTTTTTGCAGACAAACCCTCACTCCCAATTGAATAGCCCCTAAATATCCATAATAATGTACAGAAGAGGGCGCTGTAACCCTTACAATACACATTGTTTTTAATGAATACAGAAGTGATGACATCAGAGCTCATTGATCATAAGTAATGTCATCAGAAAGTATCAGCTATTACTGCCAAGAGTTTATACTGTATATTAGCATCCCCTGTGTATTATAAGGGTATAGTTGACAACATATATATTTGATATGGGGGTGGGGGGAGAGTTAGTACTTGTAGAAAGATCATACCTGTAATACCCATGTTTGTCTTCAGAGTACATGACCTGATCGATACAAGGTCTCTGATCCACCTTCTCCTCCCAGGTCCCCTCCTTCCAGCCTTCAGCATAGCCCTGCAGGACATACACCTGCTCGATAAACGGCCCCCCGGATTCTGCAATTGGAATATACGCAGGAGATCAGATGGCGAGACGGCTAAAACCAAAACACTTCTGCGCTAACTATAGTTACATTAAATAAAAATAAAAAATGTGTGTTTATCCTGCCTTAACCTTAAATAAACACAATTAAAATGTCTACTAGCTATGACCAAGTTAAAGGCGGATGCCCTATTATTAGGTTAGCGCTTTATAATTGGGAACAAACAGTGAAAAATGAGAATGGATAATAATAACACAGACAAATAGGTAAGAGGGCCCTGCTTACACTCTATAGTACAATATTACAATGCACTACTAGGATACCATACATTTCTGATGTATGTACAGTTGTTTTTTTTCTTGTCAATAGGATTAAATGGTTTAACAGTCGCTGTGAGGGAGTAAGTTGGACGGCTGGGGTTTCCGAAACTACTTTGGACAAACTGTCACCGCCAACACTTGTGGCAGCCATATTTGTCAGACTCATGAGTGATACACAGCCTATAATGGGTATGTAATGGGTTTGGCGCAAGCTTTAGGTATAACTAATGGAACGCTTTAGTATATTTTCAAATACCTTTGTTTTCCATTCCCTCTAACATTTTTATTTACTGTAAGTGAAGTGTAATTAAACCATTAAGGTCACTTAGGACCGCAGCCAGCAAACCACTTGTGACCGGCTGTTTGCAAGCAGTCAGCTGATGGTGCTTTCTTATCACTCAGGCATAGACTGTGCTTTTGGAAGGGTGTTTAAGCGGGATCGGTATGAATGACCGCCGGACCAGACACCGGCACCACTGAAAACCCTGATTGGTAAGTACACTAACTATCCCTAACCCTCCCTTAGGGGGGTTAGGCACCCCTAAGTGCCTAAATCTAATCTCCCTCGTCCCCGCAGCCTAAGCCTTAGTTAGGCACCTCCCGGGGGGTGTCTAACTAAGTCCCGCCGGGAGCCCCTAACCTAACCCTCCCCCCCTGCGGCTGTCCACCCCTGCAGCCTGGCTTACCTTTATTTGGTATGCTGGGCTCCCACAGCATAGGGATAATGATAGGTGTCGAGATTTTAATGCCTATCATTTGTCCCGTCGGGATTGCACAGTCGGCATTTCGACCGTCGGATTCCTGACTGCATACTGTTTAAGCAATTGTTTTCAGGAGACAGAGTTGATGGTAATATAAGAGATATTTTTGTAGGTTAATGTCTGACATGTTTTTGTTGCACATAAATAAGAGTACTGTGCGCTCATTCTGGGACAAACTCTTCATGGGCCCCCAAAGATTCTCTTAGCCAACATTTCAGTGAAATCACAATTAAATGACATTTATATATTGGCAGCATATTCCACTGCACTTTACAATTAGAACAGATCAGTAATAAACCCAGACTGGATGAACGACAGACAAAGAGGTAGAAGGGCCCTGCACGAGCAAGCTTACAATCTAATCATAAGATTCCAAAAGCTTACAGAATGGAAGTATACTGCCATCAGATTCTAATGTCCCAGGTGTCTTACTGTATTTCGCAGAAAATGTAGATAGCAATGTCCTTCCCAGCCATCATCACTGCCTGTTCAGAGGTTTTAGAAGAAGTTGATCAGGTAATTTCCTCCAATCTGAGTAATAAGGCACCTGGCGTGGATGGCATACCACTAGAGGTTTATAAAAGATTTTAACTAAAAAATTTTGATTCTTTGCAGTCCTCTAGGTCTGTGTCTCTGTCTATGTCCAAAGTTCTGGTTATTTTTATTCCAATACTGAGTAAGGACCAAATTGGCCCAGTATTTTATCACGTTGCTTCCCATGGATGTTAAAATCCTGGCCAAGGTCCTGGCCCCCAGGCTTAATGCATTTAAGGTTACTTAGGTTGTCCACCCAGACCAGACGCGGTTTATGCTCAGTAATATCCAATTTCCATGAAAAAACAGAGTCCGACCTGGATTTTCGGACATGGTTCCAACCCAGGTCAGACCCCGTTTACACTGAACCCTCCATCTGGGTTATTTCCAGCTCAGCCCCGTTCACAGTGAACCAGAGTCTGCCCTGCTAAACTTGTGAGGTCATAAAAAGTGGGAGGTGACTGCTCCACAACCACCAATCAGCTCATTTTAGGCATGACCCAGGTCGGATAACCCGGGTCGAGCCGTTTACACTGCACCATTACTGGGGTCCATCCTGGATCAGAACCTGGTAGCTACCTGGGTTGGATTCCCAGGTTACTGGACCTAGGTTTATTTTTTAGGGACCCTTTTCCACTGAGGTGACCCGGGAATAACCCGGGTTATTGCAGCAGTGGAAAAGGGGTATAAATGAACTGCCACTAATCTGAGTACCCTCTACCCTTCAGGTGACCAGGTTGTCTGGGGAGAGGACAGTGGGGGTGGAAGCTGCCAAGTTCTCGGCCTGGCTAACCCATACTTGCCTACCCTCCCGATTCGGCCAGGAGCCTCCCGAAAATCAGGTGCCGCTCCTGGCCCCCACCGGAAAGGCAGGCAAGCCTCCCGGTCCCCGGCAACCTGCCTGGCCCCCCCCCCCCAACGATCACCATATAAACCCCGGCAGCGGACGGGCCGGTGACGCGATTCGCGCTGAATCGCGTCATCGTGCTTCCGCCCCTGCTTTACAATGCCGTTATTCTTGGCATCATGAAGAGGGGGCGGGACCGTGATGACGCGATCGCGCTGTCACGCACACTTTTTTCGCGTCACTTACCTGGCCACACCCCTCGCTGATAAAGCCCGACAGCTCCCTCCCGGAAGGAGGGAGCTAAAAGTCGGCAACCCTGTCGAGACGGAGAGAAAGAAGCATCAGATTCGGTCGCACACGCGCGCTTGCATGAAGCATCCGTCTCATCCAGATACACACAGGTTTGCAAGAAGACATTAATCAATGACTGTACTGATGAGCCAGCGGCAATCAAGGTACTGCAATGGCACCTCCAGTGGAGCGGTGTGCTGAAGCATTCGGACTGTTACTGTGGTCCGGTGTTAAAAAGTAAATAAAGTAAAACATATAAAACAAATACTGCTAGAGTCAAGCTGGATACACATTAGACCATTAGCAAACGATGCAATGGTCATCCAGATTAATAGCCTTCACTTAATGGGCCTACCTGGAAGCATTAAAGGTCCTTCTCTAATAACTGAACTACCAAGGGTGTTGGGCATCTCAAATTAACTTTCTGACTTTGAAATTGAACGGATTCATGGGCCTGGGCCCAGTAAGAGATGGGATGGATACCAGACCAAGGGTTGTAGTTTTCAAATGCCTCAATTTTCAACATAAAATTACTCTTTGACCCACCAGTAAGCAGAAGTTAAATGGAGCGAAAAATGCCTCCTGCTGTTTCCAGACTACTCAGCAGAAGTTTCAGAAGCTAGTAGGGAGATGCTTCCATGATCCATCTGTACTAAGCTAGCTGGCTCCCAGTGTAAGTTCATGCTGCTATACCCGGCATCTACAATGGATCAGATCACTAAAACTTTTTTTGCCCTGTTGATATAGTACCCGGACAAACGATCTAATGCATACACACTGTACAATCTTCCAAACGACCGAACGATATAACTTGCATCGTTTGGAGTTTACATTGTTAATTATATAATGTAACCATATGGCCTGGTTGTCCGGTAGTACGTACACACTGCACTATTTGCAGGAAATCAGTAACGAGATCGTCAGATTGAGCTGCGTGTAGGGAAGTCCTGAAGATGCGACAAACGCCTCTGCGGAGCGCGCACACACATGACGATTTGTACGAAATGTGTTTCCGATATGTTGGAATTGGCCAAATCATTAAAAAAAAAAAACTGCGTAATGTGTACCCAGCTTTAAACTACAGTTCCCAAGAGGCACATGGTATAGAGGGAAAGGAGATGCACAAAGGCATTCAGATTGTAAGTGCCGGCGCTCTGGGATTCTACCACCCCAATGTCCCCAAAAGAAAAGGAATAAGAATTGCGCTCTCTCTCTCTCTATACAGTGTTCTCCCCAGGGTGTTTTTGCGGGCACATCGCCCAGCAGAAACAGCCTACTGTCCGGCACTCCCTCCCGCCCCAATGTGCCGCGTTCCCTGTTGCCCGGTCACCCTGGTGTTCTTGTTGCCACAGGCAGGGATGCCGGATGTGACACCGAGCTGCGCCGACGCCACATCTGAGTCCGTCTGGCATCCGTGTCCTCCGGCAATAAGGACAAGGGGCGCGGCGCATTGGGGTGGGAGGGAGTTACTTTGGTTCATTAACAGGTAGGTTACTGAGCCAGTTCTTTCTCCAGTAATAGAACATCTGATAAATCCTCTCCACCTCCAATATATACTGTAATCTGCATATAATGGGAGGAGCAGCCAGTAATAGTACATCTGATACATCCTCTCCACCCCCAATATATACTGTAATCTGCATATAATGGGAGGAGCAGACAGTAATAGTACATCTGATACATCCTCTACACCCCAATATATACTGTAATCTGCATATAATGGGGAGGAGCAGCCAGTAATAGTACATCTGATACATCTTCTACACCCCAATATATACTGTAATCTGCACATAATGGGAGGAGCAGCCAGTAATAGTACATCTGATACATCCTCTCCACCCCCAATATATACTGTAATCTGCACATAATGGGAGGAGAAGCAGCCAGTAATAGTACATCTGATACATCCTCTCCACCCCCAATATATACTGTAATTTGCACATAATGGGAGGAGCAGCCAGTAATAGTACATCTGATACATCCTCTCCACCCCCAATATATACTGTAATCTGCACATAATGGGAGGAGCAGCCAGTAATAGTACATCTGATACATCCTCTCCATCCCCAATATATACTGTAATCTGCACATAATGGGAGGAGCAGCCAGTAATAGTACATCTGATACATCCTCTCCATCCCCAATATATACTGTAATCTGCACATAATGGGAGGAGCAGCCAGTAATGTTACATCTGATACATCCTCTCCACCCCAATATATACTGTAATCTGTACATAATGGGAGGAGCAGCCAGTAATAGTACATCTGATACATCCTCTCCATCCCCAATATATACTGTAATCTGCATATAATGGGTGGAGCAGCCAGTAATAGTACATCTGGTACATCCTCTCCACCCCCAATATATACTGTAATCTGCACATAATGGGAGGAGCAGCCAGTAATAGTACATCTGATACATCCTCTCCACCCCAATATATACTGTAATCTGTACATAATGGGAGGAGCAGCCAGTAATAGTACATCTGATACATCCTCTCCATCCCCAATATATACTGTAATCTGCACATAATGGGAGGAGCAGCCAGTAATGTTACATCTGATACATCCTCTCCACCCCCCAATATATACTGTAATCTGCATATAATGGGAGGAGCAGCCAGTAATAGTACATCTGATACATCCTCTCCATCCCCAATATATACTGTAATCTGCACATAATGGGAGGAGCAGCCAGTAATGTTACATCTGATACATCCTCTCCACCCCCCAATATATACTGTAATCTGCACATAATGGGAGGAGCAGCCAGTAATAGTACATCTGATACATCCTCTCCATCCCCAATATATACTGTAATCTGCACATAATGGGAGAAGCAGCCAGTAATAGTACATCTGATACATCCTCTCCACCCCAATATATACTGTAATCTGTACATAATGGGAGGAGCAGCCAGTAATAGTACATCTGATACATCCTCTCCATCCCCAATATATACTGTAATCTGCACATAATGAGAGGAGCAGCCAGTAATAGTCTTTCTGATACATCCTCTCCATCCCCAATATATACTGTAATCTACACATAATGGGAGGAGCAGCCAGTAACAGTACATCTGATACATCCTCTCCTCCCCCAATATATACTCTAATCTGCACATAATGGGAGGAGCAGCCAGTAATAGTACATCTGATACATCCTCTCCACCCCCAATATATACTGTAATCTGCACATAATGGGAGGAGCAGCCAGTAATAGAACATGTGATACATCCTCTCCACCCCCAATATATACTGTAATCTGCACATAATAGGAGGAGCAGCCACTAACAGTACATCTGATACATCCTCTCCACCCCCAATATATACTGTAATCTGCATACAATGGGAGGAGCAGCCAGTAATAGTACATCTGATGCATCCTCTCCACCCCCTATACTGTAATCTGCATATAATGGGAGGAGCAGCCAGTAATAGTACATCTGATACATCCTCTCCACCCCCAATATATACTGTAATCTGCACATAATGGGAGGAGCAGCCAGTAATGGTACATCTGATACATCCTCTCCACCCCCAATATATACTGTAATCTGCACATAATGGGAGGAGCAGCCAGTAATAGTACATCTGATACATCCTCTCCACCCCCAATATATACTGTAATCTGCATATAATGGGAGGAGCAGCCAGTAATAGTACATCTGATACATCCTCTCCACCCCCAATATATACTGTAATCTGCACATAATGGGAGGAGCAGCCAGTAACAGTACATCTGATACATCCTCTCCACCCCAATATATACTGTAATCTGCACATAATGGGAGGAGCAGCCAGTAATAGTACATCTGATACATCCTCTCCATCCCCAATATATACTGTAATCTGCACATAATGGGAGGAGCAGACAGTAATAGTACATCTGATACATCCTCTCCACCCCCAATATATACTGTAATCTGCATATAATGGGAGGAGCAGACAGTAATAGTACATCTGATACATCCTCTACACCCCAATATATACTGTAATCTGCACATAATGGGAGGAGCAGCCAGTAATGTTACATCTGATACATCCTCTCCACCCCAATATATACTGTAATCTGCACATAATGGGAGGAGCAGCCAGTAATAGTACATCTGATACATCCTCTACACCCCCAATATATACTGTAATCTGCACATAATGGGAGGAGCAGCCAGTAATAGTACATCTGATACATCCTCTCCTGCACATAATGGGAGGAGCAGCCAGTAATAGTACATGTGATACATCCTCTCCACCCCCAAATATATACTGTAATCTGCACATAATGGGAGGAGCAGCCAGTAATAGTACATGTGATACATCCTCTCCACCCCCAAATATATACTGTAATCTGCACATAATGGGAGGAGCAGCCAGTAATAGTACATCTGATACATCCTCTCCATCCCCAATATATACTGTAATCTGCATATAATAGGAGGAGCAGCCAGTAATAGAACATGTGATACATCCTCTCCACCCCCAATATATACTGTAATCTGCACATAATGGGAGGAGCAGACAGTAATAGTACATCTGATACATCCTCTCCACCCCCAATATATACTGTAATCTGCATATAATGGGAGGAGCAGACAGTAATAGTACATCTGATACATCCTCTACACCCCAATATATACTGTAATCTGCACATAATGGGAGGAGCAGCCAGTAATAGTACATCTGATACATCCTCTCCACCCCAATATATACTGTAATCTGCACATAATGGGAGGAGCAGACAGTAATAGTACATCTGATACATCCTCTCCACCCCCAATATATACTGTAATCTGCATATAATGGGAGGAGCAGACAGTAATAGTACATCTGATACATCCTCTACACCCCAATATATACTGTAATCTGCATATAATGGGAGGAGCAGCCAGTAACTGTACATCTGGTACATCCTCTCCACCCCCAATATATACTGTAATCTGCATATAATGGGTGGAGCAGCCAGTAATAGTACATCTGATACATCCTCTCCACCCCCAATATATACTGTAATCTGCACATAATGGGAGGAGCAGCCAGTAATGTTACATCTGATACATCCTCTCCACCCCAATATATACTGTAATCTGCACATAATGGGAGGAGCAGCCAGTAATAGTACATCTGATACATCCTCTACACCCCCAATATATACTGTAATCTGCACATAATGGGAGGAGCAGCCAGTAATAGTACATCTGATACATCCTCTCCTGCACATAATGGGAGGAGCAGCCAGTAATAGTACATGTGATACATCCTCTCCACCCCCAAATATATACTGTAATCTAAACATAATGGGAGGAGCAGCCAGTAATAGTACATCTGATACATCCTCTCCACCCCCTATACTGTAATCTGCATATAATGGGAGGAGCAGCCAGTAATAGTACATCTGATGCATCCTCTCCACCCCCAATATATACTGTAATCTGCACATAATGGGAGGAGCAGCCAGTAATAGTACATCTGATACATCCTCTCCACCCCCAATATATACTGTTATCTGCATATAATGGGAGGAGCAGCCAGTAATAGTACATCTGATGCATCCTCTCCACCCCCAATATATACTGTAATCTGCACATAATGGGAGGAGCAGCCAGTAATAGTACATCTGATACATCCTCTCCACCCCCCAATATATACTGTAATCTGCACATAATGGGAGAAGCAGCCAGTAACTGTACATCTGGTACATCCTCTCCACCCCCAATATATACTGTAATCTGCACATAATGGGAGGAGCAGCCAGTAATAGTACATCTGATACATCCTCTCCATCCCCAATATATACTGTAATCTGCACATAATGGGAGGAGCAGCCAGTAATAGTACATCTGATACATCCTCTCCACCCCAATATATACTGTAATCTGCACATAATGGGAGGAGCAGCCAGTAATAGTACATCTGATACATCCTCTACACCCCCAATATATACTGTAATCTGCACATAATGAGAGGAGCAGCCAGTAATAGTCTTTCTGATACATCCTCTCCATCCCCAATATATACTGTAATCTGCATATAATGGGAGGAGCAGCCAGTAATAGAACATGTGATACATCCTCTCCATCCCCAATATATACTGTAATCTGCACATAATGGGAGGAGCAGCCAGTAATAGAACATGTGATACATCCTCTCCATCCCCAATATATACTGTAATCTGCACATAATGGGAGGAGCAGCCAGTAACTGTACATCTGATACATCCTCTCCACCCCCAATATATACTGTAATCTGCATATAATGGGAGGAGCAGCCAGTAATAGTACATCTGATACATCCTCTCCATCCCCAATATATACTGTAATCTGCACATAATGGGAGGAGCAGCCAGTAACAGTACATCTGATACATCCTCTCCACCCCCAATATATACTGTAATCTGCACATAATGAGAGGAGCAGCCAGTAATAGTCTTTCTGATACATCCTCTCCACCCCCAATATATACTGTAATCTGCACATAATGGGAGGAGCAGCCAGTAATAGAACATCTGATACATCCTCTCCATCCCCAATATATACTGTAATCTGCACATAATGGGAGGAGCAGCCAGTAATAGTACATCTGATACATCCTCTCCACCCCCAATATATACTGTAATCTGCATATAATGGGTGGAGCAGCCAGTAATAGTACATCTGATACATCCTCTCCACCCCAATATATACTGTAATCTGCACATAATGGGAGGAGCAGCCAGTAATAGTACATCTGATACATCCTCTCCACCCCCAATATATACTGTAATCTGCACATAATGGGAGGAGAAGCAGCCAGTAATAGTACATCTGATACATCCTCTCCACCCCCAATATATACTGTAATCTGCACATAATGGGAGGAGCAGCCAGTAATAGTACATCTGATACATCCTCTCCATCCCCAATATATACTGTAATCTGCACATAATGGGAGGAGCAGCCAGTAACTGTACATCTGATACATCCTCTCCACCCCCAATATATACTGTAATCTGCATATAATGGGAGGAGCAGCCAGTAATAGTACATCTGATACATCCTCTCCATCCCCAATATATACTGTAATCTGCACATAATGGGAGGAGCAGCCAGTAATAGTACATCTGATACATCCTCTCCACCCCCAATATATACTGTAATCTGTACATAATGGGAGGAGCAGCCAGTAATAGAACATGTGATACATCCTCTCCACCCCCAATATATACTGTAATCTGCACATAATGGGAGGAGCAGCCAGTAACAGTACATCTGATACATCCTCTCCATCCCCAATATATACTGTAATCTGCACATAATGGAAGGAGCAGCCAGTAATAGTACATCTGATACATCCTCTCCACCCCCAATATATACTGTAATCTGCACATAATGGGAGGAGCAGCCAGTAATAGTACATCTGATACATCCTCTCCATCCCCAATATATACTGTAATCTGCACATAATGGAAGGAGCAGCCAGTAATAGTACATCTGATACATCCTCTCCACCCCCAATATATACTGTAATCTGTACATAATGGGAGAAGCAGCCAGTAACAGTACATCTGATACATCCTCTCCATCCCCAATATATACTGTAATCTGCACATAATGGGAGGAGCAGCCAGTAATAGTACATCTGATACATCCTCTACACCCCAATATATACTGTAATCTGCACATAATGGGAGGAGCAGCCAGTAATAGTACATCTGATACATCCTCTCCACCCCCAATATATACTGTAATCTGCACATAATGGGAGGAGCAGCCAGTAATGGAGTCAATGCATTAGAGCATTTCCAAGAGGTGCAGCAACTATCTGCGCCTAATGGTGGGTACACACTATACAGATATATCTGCAGATGATGGTTGTTCGTACACACTGAACAACCATCATCTGTGTCTGCCCGCAGGTCCCGGCGACCAAAGGGCATGTCCCAGCGGGCGAGTCCTTCCCCCCTCCTCGCGGCTGCCGCTGTGTGTGTACGGGTGGCGCCTGCTGATGGACAGATGTTTGCAGCACAGCCAATGCTATATGTCTGTGAACGCCGGCGTTCACCGACATATCGCGGGTAAACACTGCCCGACAGGCAGCAGATACATTGGGCGATCAATTGATCAGCCAATGTATCTGTCAGTGTGTATCCAGCTTAAGTGGAGAGCTAAACAAGCATTATCACATGGATGATACATTCTATGTCTGTCACTCCACACAGCCACAGTGACTGGTCAGCTGCTGCATATCGGACCTATTTCACCTACTGAATCACCTAGGACAGGATATGCAAAGGACAATCAAATAGTTTAGATACTCTACTAAAAAAAACGATTTGAGGGGGAATTCAATTAGTCTACAGTGGCCGGGAACGATTCAATTGTTTGTGCCGCAGGGCGCGAGTGCCCATCATTTTGCATTGTGGTGTATAGGGGCCGGGAAGAGTGTGCTAAGTTTAAATCATTATAAGATCAGGATTTAAATCATTTATTATTGCGAAGGCCCCCACTAGGCTACTTCTTCATGCCACCCGGCTGGAAACATTTTCTGGGGAGAACACTGCTATATATATATATATAGCGTTCCCGCTAGGCTGTTTCAGCGGGGCGCCGTGCCCTGCCGTATGTCTGAAGGTTAGAAAGCACCCTGCCCTCCAGCACGGCGCCCTACTGAAACAGCCTGCGGGTTCTGTCCTCCACCCGCGGGCCGCAGTGTCCCACAGGTGGGGAAAACGGCAGAGCAGCTGCCGGTGAATTCACAGTGACCGCGGCGCTTGGGGGCTGCCCAGCATGTCCATAAGTGCCAGGCACGCCCCCAAAAGTGACACATCAAAGACACGCCCCATATTCATTGGGCACACCCCTTTTTTGGGCGCGCAGATGTTCCCTAGCTCTAGCAAACATATATAATATATATATATATATATATATTGTCGAAGCCGAATGATTGGCTGAGACCAGATCTTAAAATTAATATCGAGCGACGCCATCTTGAGCCGTCAGCATGAAACCATGGTGTGTGATGCTAATATACTATTAGCATCGTGCGATCGCATTACCACTGCATACTGTTTAAAATCTTATCATACCCCATACGCAACGTTACACATATAAATATATATTTAAAGACTTCATGTATTCAGTGATGACAGACTTGTCTTGTAGACATGTCTGTGACAAATAATCAAGAATACACAAAGATACTGTAAGTGTTTACTTCAAATATATACACAGTATGTCTGTGGCAATTGAAATGTTGGATTTATAAACAATTGCCAGATGTGTAGCTATTGTTAACAAATGTAGGCCTTGAATCCAATGCTGATGTATTTAAGTAGAACTAACAGTTGTATTAGGTGAGCCTTTTGTTAAAATTATCAGATTGTTTGCCAAAGCTTGCTCCATCCATGAACAGGACAAAACCCCATTGTCTGTCATTCTTTTAGTTCAGACAGAAGTAAAATAAATAATAAGCAGTGTGAGGATATATATATATATATATTTTTTTAAACGATCACATGGGTATCCACATTGCATGCGCGCGCACACTCACACATATATATATATATATATATATATTATATACACACACACACACACACACACACACACACACAGTTGCACCTTTTCCGCTGCATGAAAACACACAATGCATACTTACATATAATCATAACTATACACGCACTCATAAAAGGTTCCTTCACATTATGGTTTATATTAAAGTTATTAATTATGATATAAAATGCATGTATTTAATATTTATGTTATACGACATGATAAACATGGCATGTTTGGTACTAAACTGACACATTGTTTATTTCCAGATATCTGAACCTATCAGCGAGGGAGCCGCATCTTGCGTTCGATGGTTATGGAATATAGGAAATTATTGGTTAGAATGTATACACTGTAATGTAGTGTCTCTATCTAATTTAAATCAATTAAAAAATGACAATGTAATCTGGGGAATTGGGACATACCCCTAGTGAACTGTCCTATGAACTACAGCGTACTACAAAGAGCAAGAACCAATGGAATTATGTTTGTCTGTCTACATTGTTGTTATCATGATCTGTTAGGGTATATAGCCTGTGTCCCGGTCCCAGTTAGCAGCCATTCTCTTGGATGACCACAGACCTCTGGATTGATGACTGTAACTGGGACCGGTGCGCTTGCGTAATGTATCGACTATACCTTGTTTATGTATAACCTTTTGCGCTAATTGTATTTAGATCACAACGTGTAACTAAATGCTTTTTAAGTGAATAATATATTTTTGTACTTTAGAACCACACTCAAAGTCTGGAAAGCAATTATTTCTTGGGCGACTTAAAACGCTAAATAGCGACATATAGGTATATAGATCATTAGGAATTCATTATATATATATATATATATATATATACACACACACACACATATACATATATATTATATTCTGTGTGGAGGATCACTTATACCTACCTTTAGGTTACTGAACACTACTAGAATTAAAGAGTAAAGTACATATTTTTCTTCAACTATATAAATTAAATTGCTGACAGGACTCACCCGCCAAGAACTCTTCATACTCAATGACGGGGATGTTTTGGTGAAGGCTGTCAAGCTCAAAGAACTCGGCCCAGGGAATCCGCACTTGGTGTATGTCAGGGCTCTGCCAGTGATAGAGGCGTCCCCAGGGAGGCAGAACCAGCACCCACTCCGCGCTTTTCTGCAGCGTCTTCATCAGGGAGGCCATGCGGATATATACATCTCTGCGCAAATTAAATCCTTCCGGGGGGTTGACATCATATAACAGGTACCTGCGTAACAAAAACGGCACCTGAGAAAGCTTCCCAATGGCTCACAAAGTAATAAAGACAACTGGCAGGAATTCAATTGTTTTAGCGCACCCTTCTAAAGTGACAGGAGATCGCAGGGCGCTATTCAACTGATGCCAACTATCGCGCTGATCACATGCATCGAGGTCGGGTTTCGCCACGTGAAACTGCTACATCCAACCAAAGTGTTGGCACGGTCGCAAAAAGTGCCGTTTGGGCGCCCAAATCGGCATTTCAGCTCGTACCTCCCGGGGAGGTACGAGCTGAAATGCCAGCGCCAGCAGCCGATTGCGCCAGACAGGAGCAACCATCGTATAGCTCCGTCGGACGCAAACAATTGAATCCCGCCCAATGATAAGGACAGCAGGAAAAGCGCACATCTAATGGGCTAAGGAGGAGGATTACTGGGAAGGAATATAAAAGTTATTTGGAAGTAAATAATAAGAGGCCTATTTATTAAGCAGTATTTAACCCTCTCTCCCATTATACATGATGCAGGAGATAACAAAATATAACGATCAGAGGACTGAGCAGTAATGAATGATACAGGTAACGAGGCCATCGCTCTGCCACGTCACCAGCTCACGCTGCCTCATGCCTCCTACCTCCGCTCGGATGAGGCGGCGCCCACAGGTAGTGATGCCGCTGAGTGGCCCGGGCTGAACGCTCCCTGCTGGCCGCGGGCCCACGACAACAGAACGGCAACGACCCACAGCCCTGCGGCCTTACAGCAGCCAGCAGCCGCCATGTCCTGGCCGAGGCGAGCGCTGCTGCAGTGCGGGGCCGCACTTCCGCCGCCTAGGCCTCGGCGTCCCGTTCCCATGGAGACTGCTAGGCCGCCCCTCCTCCCCGCCATGTGTAGGTCGTCGCCACTAGCAACCACGCATGTAATGTGCTTCTACTGCTCATTTGTTACATCCGTCTGTTCAGAATACCCGAAGGCAATGTGTCATTCACAATTAAAGCAACAAGTCATTATTAAATGTACTACAGTCAAATAATGTATAAGACGTTGCTTAGAAAGAATCGGGATCCAGTCAAGATGTCGGCGGACGTGATACCGGATGTCAGGATACCGACGCCGGAATCCCGACCGCTGGAATCCCGAAGGGATCAAGATACCGACGCCTGCATCCCTAAGGTAAGTATGCAGAATGCGGGATAGGCTTAGCGTTAGGCCGGGGGGCGTAGACAGGGGCGTATATACCCATTTGCCAGGATGGCACTCGCCAGGGGCGCCGGCCAAAGGGGGTATTACCAACAGCAGCCAATAGGTGGACTACCCCAGGGGCTTGAACTAGTGCCCCGGGCCCCACAAGTGTAGGGCAGAGAGCAGTGACAGAGGTCTGCCCTACACAGTAACAAACACACAGCCGCCAGCAGCGGCATGTGTGTTTGTTTATTTTATAGCAGCCAGCCAATGAGAGTCATTGGCTGCTGCATCGTCCACGGAGGTAGCCGTCTGGAACTCACCCATGAGCTCCGCCTTCCGGCTCCCCCCCCCTGCAGCGGGTGATGGGAGAGACGTTATGACGTCCCTCCCATACCATAGTGCAGAGCGAGAGCGGGCCCGAAGGAGTGGACAGTGCTGGAGCGGGGATCAGGTGTGTTGCTTTTTTTTTCTGTGTGGGGGTGTTTTTTTTTTCTGGCACAGCACAGGGGAGGGGAGTGTGGATACTGCCGCTACTGGGGGCACTTTAAGGGGGATGACCGCTACTGGGGGCACGTTAAGGGGGGATGGTCGCTACTGGGGGAACGTTATGGGGGGGAGGGATAGCCGCTACTGGGGGCACTGTATAGGGGGGACTACTACTGGGGGCATTGCATAAGGGGGACTACTCCTGGGGGCACTGCATAGGGTGGACTATTACTGGGGGTACTACATAGAGGGGACTACTAGTGGGGGCACTGCATAGAGGGGACTACTTCTGGGTGCACTTCCTGAAGTTATGGGGGGAGGGGGGCGCCGGTCCATTACCTAGCCGGGGCACTGGGATCCCTAGATACACCCCTGGGCTTAGGTTTAGGGACCTGCCGAGGTAGGTTAGGGTTAGGCACCGGGAAGGTTGGTGTTAGGTTTAGGCACCACCCGGGGGGAGGTTAGGGTTAGGCACCACTGGGGGAGGGTTAGGGGGGGAGGGAGAGGGTTAAGCCAGGTACACACTAGCCTATATTTTGAACGATTGAGTGGGGAAAGGGGGCCGATTGAGTGATATCGTTCAAAATATTGGCTAGTGTTTTTAAACGACCAGCAATGCGCGCACCTGCTGGTCGTTTACAATAACCCTAGTCGGCTGTACATGCAGCCCAATCTGGGGTTATCGTGAGCGATGCCATGCTGCTGAATGCAGCATGGCCTCGCAAACCCCCCCCACACACACCTTCGCCGGTCGGCATTGGCAAGTGTGTGTATACATGCCGGGCCTGCCGAGTACGATATCGCCGCATACACTACACACATCATGTAGTGCAGGCTTGCCTACCCTCCCGATTTTCGGGTGCCGCTCCCGGCCCCCCGGAAAGGCAGGCAAGCCTCCCGGAAGTCTCACACCCTCCCCACCTCCCCCCTGAAAAAAAACACAAATCCCCGCAGCGGGGGGCCCGGTGACGCGATTCGAGCAGAATCGCGTCATCGTGGCCCCGCCCCCTGCTTCACAATGCCTAAAATCACGGCATTGTGAAGAGGGGGCGGAGTCACGATGACGCGATCGTACGCTCCGCCCCCTGTGTGACCCAAAATGGCCGCTCCGCCCCCAATGGCCGGCCCCGCCCCCCACTATTAGCCGACAATCAGCTCCCTCCCGGAAGGCTGGAGCTGATTGTCGGCAAGTATGATGTAGTGTGTATGCGGCATTAGATTACTTACAGGCCCCTGTCGGGATCTTAACCATCGTGATGCCGCTCTCGGTCTTTTGACCTCCGGCATCCCGTCTGCCGGTATATCATTCCAATTCCAAAGGATCATGTGTCAGATTATTTTTTTTATAGTTATGTTGGAAATCAGAACAGAGACTATAAGTGGAACTTGTTCATTATACAGGCGCCACTCGCAACATGGAGTCTGCTCTGATGTCGTTTTGGTTGTCACCGGCTGTCTCCCACCTCTGGGCCACCTGGTCTCATGTTGTTAGCTCTCTCTGCCACCCAGGCTAACCATCCTGCAGTCACAGTGTGTCAGGCCCCTTCCGCCGTGTCTCTACCTCTCCACAGCAGGTCTATGTCACCTGTATGTGTCTTACCTATGCATGGCCATGCTGCATATTTCTACATCAGGGTCCATAGGGTATCCACCTGATACCTTGGGGTATAGGTGATGACGTCAGGCATCGGGCACCATAGAGTTAAGTTTTCAGCCTCCCAGGATGCACTAGGGTCCCCCTCCTATACCCTGCCCCCGAGCCAAGGCATCCCAGTTTCGTTGGTGCCCGGCTCGGAGTCGGAGCACCTGTTTAGAGGAGGGCTAAGGATAGCCCCTGAAGTTTTCTTCAAGGCAGCTGTGGCTGCACATCTGGAAGTACAGCATGGACAGTCACTACTGAAGTCCATTCTGTCTCCCCTACACCTCGCCGGTACCAGAACGCCGGTACTGATTCGGGGATGCTGGTAAGCATCTGGGGTCACGGCTAACGGTGACCCCAGATGTTTGGGACCATGGCCGGATTCAAGGGGCAGCATTTAAGCAGCGGGGTCCCGCGGTGGGTCCCTGCTGAACACATGGTGCAAAGTACCCAGGCAGGGGGCTCCCTGTGGACTAGCTGCATGCGTGGAGCCAGGTAACTAACCTGCGCTTCC
Organism: Taudactylus pleione; assembly: GCA_031769625.1. Taxonomy (NCBI): domain Eukaryota; kingdom Metazoa; phylum Chordata; class Amphibia; order Anura; family Myobatrachidae; genus Taudactylus; species Taudactylus pleione. The sequence goes on along the minus strand of JAUIMM010000146.1, from coordinate 3,840,529 downwards.
ACTACCCCCCTGGGACAGCGGACCACAGCTGAGCGGTAGCGCTGCGGCGTCCCAGGGGTTAATTGCATGCCAGGGGAGCATGCCTTCCCTGTACACAGACGGCGCCTCCACCGCTGCACACAGCCCTCTCTGCGCTGCCGATTGGCCCTGTGGCAGCGCTCCTCCCCCGGGCCGGCCTGCTCTCTGCTCCTCGGTGGCCATCTTTGTATGGTGAACGCTGCTGGAGCTGCTGATGGTGGCATCGCGGTCTGGGTCCCCTGGCATACCTCTCCTCTGTTGAAACAGGTCTGTGTATGCAGCGCTGTGTCCTACCAGGCTCTGTGTCTGCATAGTTGAGGAACAGCGCTAATAGTGCAGGGATTAATTGTTCTGCATTGTATGGGACTACTGCTAGCGTCTGCTGCCTGTACTTTCACTTTCTACTGTCAGCCATTTCACTGTCCCTGCTCTTCTTCTGCTAAAGCCCTTGCGGTGCGGTGCTTGCAGGGTGGTTCTCCCACTATACTAACTAGTATCAGTGAGAGGGGTCACATACTTACCATCATGTCTGAGAGTGAATTTCCTCTCCAGCTTATGTGTACTAAGTGCAATGTACCAATAGCGGAGGGTGAGGGTAACGCGGAGGGGCTATGTCGGCAGTGTTATTTATTGGCGCGGCCAATTACTGTTACGGCTCCGGTACAGGAACCTCCCTGGGCTTGTTTCGCTAAAGCGCTTACAACCCTAGTGGGCCAGTTAGCTCCGCAACCTGCGTTTTCCCAGATGGGATTGTTCCAGCAGTTAGTGGTGTCGTCACTCATGCAGGGGTTACCGAGACAACTGATGGTACCCCACAGTCTCCCTATTTCCCCTCCCCAGGTTTCACAGGAACCTGCGTGGGTTAATGCTCTGACAAAATCGGTACAGCATTTGTCGGACGTGTTACAAGGGGAGTCTGTGTTGCGGCCACATAAACTGCCCGTGGCGTCTCTGCCTGCTCCTTATGAGGATGACGACGTAACGTCATATGATGGGGAGATTCTGGATCTATCTGACCAAGAACCTCTCCGTACTAAAGAGTCGGACGCTAAGTCCAAGGTTTATATTCCTGGCAGTCCGCACAGCTTTAGTTATTGAGGATGATGATCCTCCGGTGTCCAAGTCCAAATATGCCTTTTTTAAGGATATTAAGGGTGACGCCACAATGTTTCCTCTTTCGGGTCAGTTAGTAGACCATTTAGAGGAGGCGTGGAAACACCCTGGTAAACGGTATCGGCCTCAGAGGCGCTTAGCTGTGGCTTATCCGTTTGCGGACAATTATTTTTGTAAGTGGGAATCCCCTCCACAAGTGGATTCTCATGTGAGACGCCTTATCCGAAGTGCCACATTGCCCATGCCCTCCATGTCATCCTTGAAGGATGCTACGGACCACGAGGTGGAGATCTGCCTAAAGTCCATTTATTCCCTCGCCGGGGGAGCATCCAGACCAGCTATGGCCGTATGTTGGGTAGCCAGAGCTATGGAGTGCTGGGCTGATAGTTTGGAGGCGTCTTTGGATTCCGACTGTTCGGCTGAACAGGCCGAGTTGGTAGGCAATCTACGGGATTCGGCCACTTACATCAAGCGGCCTTGGATATCAGTATCCTCACATCTCGGATTTCTTCGGCAGCTGTTGCTGCTCGTCGCACCTTATGGTTGCGATCTTGGAAGGCGGACGCTGATTCCAAAAAGGGCTTAGAAGCTTTGCCTTTTAATGGAGAAGTCCTATTTGGTCCGGATCTGGACAAAATTGTTGCCACGCTGGCGGCAGCCAAATCTGCATGTCTCTCGTCTGCTGCGGTCCCTTCCAGTTCAGGTACGTCGGCCTTACAGGGCCCAGGGTAGGCCTAAAGCACAGTCTTTTCCCCGACAGGCTGGGCCCAAATAATCGGCCAAGCCCAGGAAACAGGCCTGGAGTACCAGACGTCCGTCCCCTAAGTCAGATGACAAACCTGCGGCCTGACGGTCCGGGCCTCCCTTTGGGGGATCCCAAAGTGGGAGGCCGCCTGCTGCTGTTCGCCCAGTGTTGGTCGATAACCACGACAGACAATTGGGTTCATGAGGTGGTTTCTCATGGGTATGCCCTCTCCTTTCGGCACAGGCCCCCATCCCGGTTCTTCGGCACGGGTCTTCCATTAGACCGGAACAAAGCCTTGGAACTGCGGAAGGTTTTGCACACTATGCTCCCAGAGGGGCCAGGGTTTTTATTCCAATCTATTTTTGGTGCAGAAACCCAATGGGTCGTATCGTCCGATTCTCAACCTCAAGGTCCTCAACAAGTCCTTGCGGGTGCCGCGGTTTCGGATGGAGACCCTACGGTCCATCATTCTGGCGTTGGAACCTGGGGACTACATGGTGTCATTCTACATACAGGACGCTTACCTGCATGTCCCTATTCTTTTACGCCATCAACAGTTCCTCAGGTTTGCAATCCGCAACGATCAGTTCCGGGCGTTACCTTTTAGCCTGGCGACAGCACCACGAGTGTTCACCAAGGTCATGGCTTACCTGCGGTTGCAGGGAGTCCGCATGTTGCCGTACCTAGACGACCTTCTGTTGGTGGCAGGATCTCCGCAGCTCCATCTACGCCACTTGGACCTGACGATTGCAGTACTGCAACGTCACGGCTGGTTAATAAACTGGCAAAAGTCCACCCTGATCCCGTCTCAGAGGATTCTGCACCTCGGAGCCTTATTGGACTCCAGACAGCAGAGGATCTTTGTGACGGGGGAAAAGATCTCTGCCTTACAGTTGAAGGTGCGCAGTTGTCTGCAGAGTCGCTGAGTGTCTCTGCATTCGGCGATGAGGTTACTGTGCTCCATGGTGTCAGTATTCGACATGGTGGAATATACCCAGTTTCACTCCAGACCTCTGCAGCAATTGATCCTGTCCAAATGGAATGGACTGCCTCAGAGTCTAAAGTCCCAGACGATGGTGCTCACTCCGGAGGTTTGCCTGTCTCTAGCCTGGTGGTTGCAGACGACCCACCTCAACAAGGGTCGTCCATTTTGGGTGGCGAACTGGGTCCTGTTAACAATGGACACCAGCCTTCGGGGCTGGGGAGCTCTCACGGGTCCACACTTGTTCCAGGGCAGGTGGAAAAAGGAGCTTCCAATAAACATCTTGGAACTCCGCGCGGTTTTCAATGCTCTCCAGCAGGCACATCGGGTTCTCCAAGGTCACCCCGTGCAGGTCCAGTCGGACAACGCCACCACTGTGGCCTACATAAATCGGCAAGGAGGAACCCGAAGTCGGGCGGCACTCGTAGAGGTGTCCCACATCCTGGTCTGGGCAGAGTGCAATCTCCCGGCCATAGCAGCAGTCTTCATCCCGGGAGTCCTCAACTGGGAGGCGGTCTTTCTCAGTCGCCAGGACGTTCTTTCGGGGGAATGGTCTCTGCACCAGGACGTCTTTCAACTTCTGGTAGACAGGTGGGGTCTTCCAGAGATAGACCTCATGGCGTCACGGCACAAAAAGTTGCCGGTGTACTGGTCTCGAACAAGAGACGAAAAGGCGTCTCTGGTGGATGCTCTGTCCGTCCAGTGGACGTTCCGGTTTGCTTATCTCTTTCCTCCGTTTTCCCTTCTTCCACGGGTAATCCGGAAATTCACACAGGAAGGAGGAACGCTCCTGTTGATAGCTCCCGCGTGGCCCAGGCGGCACTGGTTCTCAGACCTTCAGAGACTGTCCGTGGACATTCCTCTGCGGTTGCCGCTATGACCGGACCTGCTGTCACAGGGTCCTTGTCTTCACCCGGACCTGACTCGGCTGTCTTTGACGGCGTGGCTGTTGAGACGGCCATGTTAAGGTCCAGGGGGTTTTCCAGCTCTATGGTACAAACTATGCTAAGAGCTCAGAAACCATCTTCTGCAAGGATATACCATCGTGTGTGGCATACGTTCTTTCAGTGTTATGCCCCTCGGGAGTTCCATCTGTCTAGAGTGTTAGCTTTCCTACAGGCGGGACTAGACCATGGGCTTTGCCTTCTCTGAAGGTGCAGGTGCCTGCCCTGTCAGTCTGGTTCCATCGTAGGATTGCTGCAATCCCTGATGTGTGCACCTTTATGCAAGGTGTTCTTCGAATTCAGCCGCCTTTTGTTCCACCGGTGGCGCCTTCGGATTTAGCTGTGGTCCTGAGGGCTCTCCAGGGACCGCCGTTTGAACCACTGGGCTCAGTGGACCTTAAATGGCTGACAGCTAAAACAATTTTCCTTCTGGCCATTGCTTCGGCCAGACGTGTTTCTGACAGGGGCTCTCTCCTGTAGACCCCCTTTTCTGATTTTTCATAGGAACAGGGCAGTGCTGCGCACTCGTCCTGAATTTCTTCCCAAAATTGTTTCAAGTTTCCATATCAACGAGGAAATCGTTGTGCCGGCTTTTAACTCACCTGACCTTTCAGTGGGTGAGGCCACTTTGGACATTGTGCGGGCCTTAAGGATTTATGTTGACCGCACTTCTTCGTTTAGGAAGTCGGACGCCTTGTTTGTCCTCTATGGCTTCCGTAAAAAGGGTTGGCCTGCTTCAAAGCAAACTTTGGCAGGTTGGATTCGTATGGCAATTTCTGAAGCTTAGCTTTATGAAGGCCTTCCGGTTACATCCTCTGTGAGGGCTCATTCCACTAGGTCTGTGGGTCCTTCGTGAGCAGCTCGACGTGGTGCCTCTGCAGTCCAGATCTGCAAGGCTGCCACGTGGTCCTCTGTCCATACCTTTGTGAGGTATTACGCGTTTGACACCTTTGCCTCTCAGGATGCTTCCTTCTGGCGACGGATTCTACTTTCAGCACAGGAGCGTCCCCACCCTTAAAGGATACTGCTTTGGGACATTCCCAAGGTATCCTGTGGATACCTTATGGACCCTGATGTAGAAAATATGAGATATGGTAAGAACTTACCTTTGTTATCTCTATTTCTACGAAGTCCATAGGGTTCCACAGGACTCCCGCCCTGTCGCACCTGTGCTGCAGATGGGCTTTACTCTGGTCACCGTTTTTTTCCATCTCCCTCTGGTGAGAATGTGATTCTTGTGTGTGTCCAGATCTTTCTTCTCTCTCTTCCTTCTCCTCCTCCGGCCTATGGCTTGGTACAGGGTTGGACTGGCCCACAGGGGTACAGGGGAAAACCCTGGTGGGCCCCATTGCCTGAGGGCCCACCCCTGTCCTATAGGTGTCAGGTTCCAGACCTCAAATCATACATTGTTACTCTATTAGATGGTCAGTTACCTGGTGGAGTAATACCACTGATCAGCATGGGTGCTTGGTTCCTTTCTATAGAAACTACACAAAGATTTCCCTATTGGTTAGCCAAGTTTCTGTGGTGGCTAGCCAGCCTCTGGTGGCTGGCCACACCCCTTAAGCATGGGCCCCTACACTGTATTTTCCTGGTGGGCCCTTCATTCCCCAGTCCGACACTGGCTTGGTACGTAACTGAGATGCCTTGGCTCGGGGGCGGGGTATAGGAGGGGGACCCTAGTGCATCCTGGGAGGCTGAAAAGCTTAACTCTATGGTGCCCGATGCCTGACGTCATCACCTATACCCCAAGGTATCTTGTGGAACCCTATGGACTTCGTAGAAATAGAGATAACAAAGGTAAGTTCTTACCATATCTCATATTATATGTCTGCAATATATAACAAGGACGTGTTACTTACCATTATTTTATAAGGCAAAACTCTGCTCAATCCTTCCCCTCTACCCTCCTGAACTTCAGCGATCCAAGTCTGACCCATGTAAAAAAGAGCAGACCCCTTGGATACCCAAATAACATAAGTCCACCTGTCCTTCATTCATCCCCAATTATAATCTACTTCTATTGCTCCCACGCTTCCTGGCACTATGGAGCCACCATCCTCTCTGATCACTTTAAGGAATTGGGGGCGTATTCAATTAGACATGAAAAATCCAGGACTTTTCGCATGCCGGACTTTTCGCCGTCATCGCTGGTTTTCCATGTGAAATAGTATCGCGCATGTCCCCGCTTATCCCTGTATTCAATTAGATATCGGCGAAAACGGCACCCGGTGAAACGCAAACAGGAGAAAAGTGCTGTCAGATTTGGGTAAATCAGACTGACACCCCCCAAAAGATGCACTAACTTTGGGGATCATGGTAGATGCCCCGAATAGCCCTGCTGAAGGTATTTGGGGTACTTAAATGCTCTCATTAGCTGCTAATTAGCGTTTTTGCACAAGTACTTAAGAATAACATTTAGCAGGTTTTTTTTAATAACTAGTCCCAGCAAATTTGGGGTACATGAAAATGGGTGCTAGCATGGTTAAAAATCGCAAAAGTGAAGTTTTAGATAACATGAAAAATGCACCTTCACCAAGCACCTGCAATAAAAAAAAACACCTCCCCCATACTTGCAGACCCCCCCTCCCCCCAAAATCTGTTTTGCTAGTTTTTAAGTTTGTACCCCAACTTTGTACTTTTTCTACCCCTTTTTCAAAGTAAATTTTTGGGATGTTCTTTTTATTTTCTTTAGGATGTTTTTGATGCAGTTTACCTTTTGGGACCTGTCCGAAGGGTGCAGGGTGGTTTCCCTACCTTTGCACCCCAAAACCGCAATTCTCAACTTTTTTTCAACAGCTATTCATAGGCAAAACTTTTCCGCCGGGTACATTGCATTACATTTTCGCACCGGCGAGAAGTCGCCACAATTGAATACAGGGAAAAGTTTCCGCTGGCGAAATTACGTCACCGGCGAAACTTTTTTTCAGAAAACAGCTTTTTGACACTAATTGAATACGGCCCTTAGTCAGAGCAATAGAAGAAATGATGGAACCTCTTATGCAAGCCCAGGGGGAGAAATTTGGGGAATCCACTAGGGGGTGTGGAATAACAGACAGTAAAAAGGTCGACAGTGTCTAGATAGATACCAGATGTTAGACAGTCAATAGGTCGAACGGGACAAACTGTACAGACTGTCGACATGGCCAGAAGGTCGACACGTTCTTTTTTTTTCTAGCCCTAATCTTCACCCTAACCCTCCCCTTGGTGCCAAACCCTAACCCTCCCTCCTTGTGGCTAACTGTCGGGGTAAATGCCTGACCCTAACCGTCCCTTCCAGTGCCTAACCCTAAGCTCCGGTAAGTGCTTAACCCTCCCTCCTTGTGCCTAACCATCGGGGTAGGTGCCTAACCCTAAAGTTGCCCACACACATACCGACTTTTCATCCAATTTGGCCAATTTCGACGAATCGTGATGACAGATCATGTAAAAAATGGCCAAATCGTGAGTTTCTACTCTTGATCACGATGCCGATGCTCGCCCCCGCTCGTCGTACCTCGCATCTTCAGATCTGCTGTGCTGTAGGGCAGATTAGCCAATCTGGTATACAATGCACTGGTTGCAAGATAGATCTTAAGTCAGATTGGACATTTTTAACTCCAAATCATGACCATGACTGCCTGGGGAGAGTTCAGGGGAAATCGTGTACATCGGCTGATTGTGAGCAAGTCGGTATGTGTGGCACCGTAACTATCGGGGGAAAGTGCTTAACCCTCCGGTAAGTGCCTAGCCCTAAAAAAAATCACATGTTGACCATTATTTGTGACGACATTTGACCGCGTCGACCATTTGTACCTGTCGACCTTCATACATCTAGACATTTAGTGTGTCAACCTTTTGTCCCTGTCGACCTATTGACTGTCTATCATCTGGTGTCTATCAAGACATCTTCTTCTGCATCCAGCGTTGGGTCTGCGGCAGCGGTGAGTATGCAGTGTGTGTCAGTGTTTGTTAGTGTTTCTAAGTGTGTATGAGTTTGTGTGTCCCAAGTGTAGTATGCTCCCCCTGGAATGGGCGCTGGGAGAACTACATCTCCCAGCAGCCCTTGTGCCTCCCTGCAGCCCCCGAGACTCCCAGCAGCCCCATCCCCAATGAGAAGATGGCGGGGAGGCCACCGGGAGCCGCGGAGACCCCCAGGCAGGTAAGTAACTTTTTCTTTAAATTTTTACACAGCCACTTTTCTTTAATTGGATATCATGGGTATGGGGAGTGCGCATACCCGCGGTAATCCAAAATTGGGCGCGATCGTGCAAGGTTTTTTCCTCGCTAAACCTTGCGTCCAATTGACTATGCCCCAATAGGGTCTATTCATGTAAAACATGAACTGGCTACCGAAAATATCACATTATATTCCATCACATCGATGTGATCTATAGTGATGTTTTATAGTCATTCCTGTAGACTTATCTATCCCGCGTCTTCCTGTGGTAAATGGCCCCTCCGTGATCCCTGGAAGCAGTGTGAAGACAGACACATCAGGAGCCCGATATGTCTTCTTCCCACTGCACATGGGCCAGGCATCTGGGAGCAACAGGTCACGTCAGACCTGCTGTAAAGGATGCTGGGCTAAAGGGGACGGAGCCAGCGCCAGGGTGTTGGGCAGAGAGCAGGGAAGTATGCAGCTTCCCTACTCTTTTCATCTCTCAGTACAGGTTAAGCCATCCTGAGCTGAGCTTTCCATTCTTGATGCTGACATCTCAGCATTATGATGTCTGTCACAGAGAGGAGGCGGGAGCAGGCAGGCAGCCACAGCAGTGATGACGTCTCAGCATCATGATGTCTGTCACAGAGAGGAGGCGGGAGCAGGCAGGCAGCCACAGCAGTGATGACGTCTCAGCATTATGATATCTGTCAGAGAGAGGAGGCGGGATCAGGGAGGCAGCCACAGCCGTGCTGACCTCTCAGCATTATGATATCTGTCAGAGAGAGGAGGTGGGAGCAGGCAGGCAGCCACAGCAGTGATGACGTCTCAGGATCATGATGTCTGTCACAGAGAGGAGGTGGGAGCAGGCAGGCAGCCACAGCAGTGCTGACGTCTCAGCATTATGATATCTGTCAGAGAGAGGAGGCAGGAGCAGGCAGGCAGCCACAGCTGTGCTGACCTCTCAGCATTATGATGTCTGTCACAGAGAGGAGGTGGGAGCAGGCAGGCAGCCACAGCAGTGATGACGTCTCAGCATTATGATGTCTGTCACAGAGAGGAGGCGGGAGCAGGCAGGCAGCCACAGCAGTGATGACGTCTCATCATTATGATGTCTGTCACAGAGAGGAGACGGGAGCAGGTAGACTTATTTTTGTCAGGTTTGCTGCAAAATATTGTTGATAAATAAAGGTGCCCACAGACATAGCGATATTTTACACGATCTGGCCGATTCCGACGAATCGTGACGACAGATCGTGTAAAATATGGCCAAATCGTGAGGTAATCGTGAGTCCTAACTCACGATCACGATGTGATGCGCGTCCCCGCTGGTCGCACATCGCATCGTCAGATCTGCCGTGCAGTAGGGCAGATCTGACAATCTGGGACAAAATGCACTGGGGAAAAAAAAAAAAAGGTAAGCAGCACGATAGATCTTATGCTTTTTACTCCAAATCGTGTGTAGGAGCTGCCGGGGGAGAGTTCAGGGGAAATCGCACACATCGTGGGATCGTGTGCAGATCGGTATGTGTGTGGGCACCTTAAGCCCCTAAAATTGTCTTGTTCACATGACATTTATTCACTCCCTATACAGCAGATGGCGCTCTTATCAAAGGTTTGCCAGCTGGCATTTGGGAAGTAGGGAAGTGTAGTAGCTTTCGGTTTTAGCAAAATTGCTAATAATCAGCATCCACATCCAATACCGGAAGATGAGCATGAGACCATTGAGGAAATGTAATAGGCTCAGCTTTTACAAAATTGTAAACAATTGGATATTTTGAACAGCCATTTTTAAAACGGCACTGTTAAATAGTCTCCATTTAAATTTGAACTTCATCTATGTGACTCACAGCGCTGGAGCTTCGCACTGGACCTGGCGCGTTGAGAGGGGCTATTTTGGTGCGACTTTACGCAGTGTAAAAGGACACATTTGTATGAAGTTGAGACAGTCTCCGTAGACGACACCACTATTGTTCAGTAGCAGCTCTACATAACAGTTGCCTTAAGCTCCAGCATACCTTTGCTACATTACTTTTGTATGAGGAATTGTATACAGCCACCTCACTGAATTTAATTTAACCACTTCTGAATCTGTTGTTCTCTTATAATCCATGAGGTTCTTTCAGTTTGCTTTGGATACACTGCCATCTAGTGGCTTGAACTCAAACAGCAGGATTCAAAGTCTATTTTATACCAGTTTTCACTCTATCCCTGGAAGAGAAGCAGTGACTACCCCATTGCAACATCAACTACCTCCAATTGCTGACTGTCCTGACAGACCCTGCCTACACCCTCTTTATAGGTTCTGCAAACAGGACTTGTCATTCTCAGCGCCGGTGCAAGGTTTCTCGGTGCCCTAGGTGAAGCTACACAATTAGTATGCCACTAATAGCAGTCACTATAAAGGCTATGTGCCGTTCAGATGTGGAATCTCACTGCTTTTTCTCAAGTGATCTTCAGATATATTTCAGACATACCTATACTTGCTGTGATTCTGACTAACCCCTTATTTAAGAATACTTATTGGGCATGTGTGGCCATTCATTGTAAATTGGGCAGGAATCATACCAACACTTCTTACACTACGTTTTGTGGAAACCCATCCTTACCCGCAGCCCTAGGCAATGTTTTGTTTCTGATGTGGAGAGATAGGGGCATATTTAAAATGAAAGATGTTTCTGAGCCTGAAGGCTATCTCAGAACCTTTAAAGATCTTCAAGACACTTGGGGGTACATTTACTAAGAATCGTGTTTGGTTGAGGTTGCATTCTCGGGTATATTTGAGCAGTTTTCCAAACACAGAGATTTACTAACACTAAACATGGGTGAACAAACCCTACCGAACACCCACTGATTACACCATTGAGCCAACTCTCAAGTACTTTCAATAGATAACAATAGAACATGAAAATTTACCAAGAATTGTGGTTGCAAACACGCCCACAAACTGAGCAAACTCGGACCAAAATAAACTTTTTAAATAGACTACCCTGTGAAAAGAGTATTTGCAGAAGCCTGCACAGATCAGTGTGATCTGTGCATTGCTTCCATGTGTGTAAATGTACAGAAAGTTACAAATATTTAAATACATTTGCGTGGGGTTCCTCCCCAAAAGCATAACCAGCACCGGCTGTTTGAGTCGGCTCTGATCTTAAAAATACAAGGAAAAACTTGTGTAGGGGTCCCCCGTATTTTAAGAATCAGCACCGGGCTCAACAAGCAGGGGGGTAATGCCACAGCCAGGGGACACACTTGACGGGGTATCCCCCGATTAAACCAATGCTTGCTGAGCCCGGTCAAAGCATTAACCCCCACAACTAGCCAGCCCAGGCTGGGGATTCCTTGGAAGTGGGGACCCCCCAATTAAGGGGTTCCCCTTTTCCAGTGTTCCCCATGGAGCGAGTTTGATGGTTTTCAAAATTAGATTCAAAGCAATATTGTCCTTTACAGTACGACTACACATCCCGACAAGCCTTCCCCGAATGCTGGCTCTGGGAGAATCACAAGTGAAAATATAAACACAATACACACACACCGAATGTTGAACTCTTCTATTACATACTTACTGTACATACTTACCTTGTCCCTAGCGCCGATCGGTCCCCTTGTCCAGTTGCATCACAGGGAGTATGAAAGCAAAAAGAATTCTAACCCGATCCATGCTGACATAGAAGATCAATGTGCATATTATAAATACAGTTATCTGCGCTAGTAAAGTGCACCTGCACGAAGTATACAGTACTTGCACCAACAGTGCACACTGTGCCTAGGACTAATTTCCAGTTACCTGCTTGCAAGTGTATCCTACATCCAGGACTGCCATAACAGGGTACTGCCGGGACTGGAGTCCCAGGACCGAAACACCCACTACTTCCCCCCCCACCCCCCTTGCCACTGCACAGTAAAAGTAAGGTACTACTGACAGTTACTGACAGCAACAGGCCTAGCCCAAGGCCGCCCTCCCGCGCAGTGTTTGTCAGATGAGAGGAGAGGGGACACAGTGTGGGTCAGATGAGGAGAGGGGCAGCATGTGGGTCAGATGAGGGGAGGGGGGCACAGTGTCAATCAGATGGGAGTGGGTACAGTGTGGGTCAGATGAGGGGAGGGCCACAGTGTGGGTCAGATGAGGGGACGGGCAGCACAGTGTGGGTGGGAGGAGGGAAGGTGGAGCACGGTGTGGGTGGGATAAGGGAAGGAGGAGCATAGTGTGGGTGGGATGAAGGAAGGGGGAGCACGGTGTGGGTGAGATGAGGGAAAAGGGAGCACAGTGTGGGTGAGATGAGGGAAGGGGGAGCACGGTGTGGGTGAGATGACGGAAAAGGGAGCACAGTGTGGGTGAGATGAGGGAAGGGGGAGCATGGTGTGGGTGAGATGAGGGAAGGAGGAGCACAGTGTGGGTGAGATGAGGGAAGGGGGAGCACGGTGTGGGTGGGATGAGGGAAGAGGGAGCACGGTGTGGGTGAGATGAGGGACGGGGAGCACGGTGTGTGTGAGATGAGGGATGGAGGAGCAAGGTGTGGGTGAGATGAAGGACGGAGGAGCACGGTGTGGGTGAGATGAAGGACGGAGGAGCACGGTGTGGGTGAGATGAGGGAAGGTGGAGCACGGTTTGGGTGAGATGAGGGAAGGGGGAGCACGGTGTGGGTGAGATGTGGGAAGGGGGAGCACGGTGTGGGTGAGATGAGGGACGGTGGAGCACGGTGTGGGTGAGATGAGGGACGGAGGAGCACGGTGTGGGTGGGATGAGGGAAGGGGGAGCACGGTGTGGGTGATATGAAGAACGGGGAGCACGGTGTGGGTGAGATAAGGGAAGGGAGAGCACGGTGTGGGTCGGATAAGGGAAGGAGGAGCGCGGTGTGGGTGAGATGAGGGAAGGGGAGCACGGTGTGGGTGAGATGAGGGACAGGGAGCACGGAGTGGGTCGGATAAGGGAAGGAGGAGCACGGTGTGGGTGAGATGAGGGACAGGGAGCACGGTGTGGGTGAGATGAGGGACAGGGAGCACGGTGTGGGTGAGATGAGGGACGGGGGAGCACGGTGTGGATGAGATGAGGGACGGAGGAGCATGGTGTTGGTGAGATGAGGGATGGAGGAGCACGGTGTGGGTGAGATGAGGGAAGGGGGAGCACGATGTGGGTGAGATGAGGGAAGGGGGAGCATGGTGTGGGTGAGATGAGGGGACAGGGGAGCACGGTGTGAGTGAGATGAGGGACGGAGGAGCACGGTGTGGGTGAAATGAGGGAAGGGGGGAGCACAGTATGGGTGGGATGAGGGAAGAGGGGCACGGTGTGGGTGAGATGAGGGAAGGGGGAGCACAATATGGGTGGGAGGAGGGAAGAGGGGCATGGTGTGTTTGAGATGAGAGAAGGGGGAAGCACAGTATGGGTGGGATGAGGGAAGAGGGGCATGGTGTGTTTGAGATGAGGGACGGAGGAGCACGGTGTGGGTGAGATGAGGGATGGGGAGCACGGTGTGGGTGAGATGAGGGACGGGAGCACGGTGTGGGTGAGATGAGGGACGGAGGAGCACGGTGTGGGTGAGATGAGGGATGGGGAGCACGGTGTCGGTGAGATGAGGGATAGGGAGCACGGTGTGGGTGAGATGAGGGAAGGGAGAGCACGGTGTGGGTGAGATGAGGGATGGGAGCACGGTGTGGGTGAGATGAGGGACGGAGGAGCACGGTGTGGGTGAGATGAGGGAAGGTGGAGCACGGTGTGGGTGAGATGTGCGAAGGGGGAGCACGGTGTGGGTGAGATGTGCGAAGGGGGAGCACGGTGTGGGTGAGATGAGGGACGGGGGAGCATGGTGTGGGTGAGACGAGGGACAGAGGAGCAGTGTGGGTGGGATGAGGGAAGGGGGAGCGCGGTATGGGTGAGATGAGGGAAGGGGGAGCACGGTGTGGGAAGGATGAGGGAATGGGAGCACGGTGTGGGTGAGATGAGGGAAGGTGGAGCACGGTGTGGGTGATATGAGGGACGGGGAGCACGGTGTGGGTGATATGAGGGACGGGGAGCACGGTGTGGGTGAGATGAGGGAAGGGAGAGCACGGTGTGAGTGAGATGAGGGACGGGGGAGCACGGTGTGGGTGAGATGAGGGACGGGGGAGCACGGTGTGGGTGAGATGAGGGATGGAGGAGCACGGTGTGGGTGAGATGAGGGATGGGGAGCACGGTGTGGGTGAGATGAGGGAAGGGGGAGCAGGGTGTGGGTGAGATGAGGGAAGGGAGAGCACGGTGTGGGTGAGATGAGGGATGGGGGAGCACGGTGTGGGTGAGATGAGGGAAGGGGGAGCACGGTGTGGGTGAGATGTGGGAAGGGGGAGCACGGTGTTGGTGAGATGAGGGACGGGGGAGCACGGTGTGGGTGAGATGAGGGACGGGGGAGCACGGTGTGGGTGAGATGAGGGACGGGGGAGCACGTTGTGGGTGGGATGAGGGAAGGGGGAGCACGGTGTGTGTGAGATGAGGGAAGGGGGAGCACGGTGTGGGTGAGATGAGGGAAGGAGGAGCACGGTGTGGGTGAGATGAGGGAAGGGGGAGCACAGTGTGGGTGAGATGAGGGACAGGGAGCACGGTGTGGGTGAAATGAGGGAAGGGGGAGCACAGTATTGGTGGGATGAGGGAAGAGGGGCACGGTGTGAGTGAGATGAGGGAAGGGGTGAGCACAGTATGGGTGGGATGAGGGAAGAGGGGCACGGTGTGTTTGAGATGAGGGACGGAAGAGCACGGTGTGGGTGAGATGAGGGATGGAGGAGCACGGTGTGGGTGAGATGAGCGACGGGGAGGACGGGGTGGGTGAGATGAGGGAAGGGGGAGCACGGTGTGGGTGAGATGAGGGACGGGGAGCACGGTGTGGGTGAGATGAGGGACGGGAGCACGGTGTTGGTGAGATGAGGGACGGGAGCACGGTGTGGGTGAGATGAGGGACGGAGGAGCACGGTGTGGGTGAGATGAGGGAAGGTGGAGCACGGTGTGGGTGAGATGAGGGAAGGAGGAGCACGGTGTGGGTGAGATGTGGGAAGGGGGAGCACGGTGTGGGTGAGATGAGGGACGGTGGAGCACGGTGTAGGTGGGATGAGGGAAGGGGGAGCACGGTGTGGGTGATATGAAGGACGGGGAGCACGGTGTGGGTGAGATGAGTGAAGGGAGAGCACGGTGTGGGTCGGATAAGGGAAGGAGAAGCGCGGTGTGGGTGAGATGAGGGAAGGGGAGCACGGTGTGGGTGAGATGAGGGACAGGGAGCACGGTGTGGGTGAGATGAGGGACAGGGAGCACGGTGTGGGTGAGATGAGGGATGGAGGAGCACGGTGTGGGTGAGATGAGGGACGTGAGCACGGTGTGGGTGAGATGAGGGATGGAGGAGCACGGTGTGGGTGGGATGACGGAAGGTGGAGCACGGTTTGGGTGAGATGAGGGAAGGTGGAGCACGGTGTGGGTGAGATGTGGGAAGGGGGAGCACGGTGTGGGTGAGATGAGGGACGGTGGAGCACGGTGTGGGTGAGATGAGGGACGGAGGAGCACGGTGTGGGTGGGATGAGGGAAGGGGGAGCACGGTGTGGGTGATATGAAGGACGGGGAGCACGGTGTGGGTGAGATAAGGGAAGGGAGAGCACGGTGTGGGCCGGATAAGGGAAGGAGGAGCGCGGTGTGGGTGAGATGAGGGAAGGGGAGCACGGTGTGGGTGAGATGAGGGACAGGGAGCACGGAGTGGGTCGGATAAGGGAAGGAGGAGCACGGTGTGGGTGAGATGAGGGACAGGGAGCACGGTGTGGGTGAGATGAGGGACAGGGAGCACGGTGTGGGTGAGATGAGGGACGGGGGAGCACGGTGTGGATGAGATGAGGGACGGAGGAGCATGGTGTTGGTGAGATGAGGGATGGAGGAGCACAGTGTGGGTGAGATGAGGGAAGGGGGAGCACGATGTGGGTGAGATGAGGGAAGGGGGAGCATGGTGTGGGTGAGAGGAGGGGACAGGGGAGCACGGTGTGGGTGAGATGAGGGACGGAGGAGCACGGTGTGGTTGGAATGAGGGAAGGGGGAGCACAGTATGGGTGGGATGAGGGAAGAGGGGCACGGTGTGGGTGAGATGAGGGAAGGGGGAGCACAATATGGGTGGGAGGAGGGAAGAGGGGCATGGTGTGTTTGAGATGAGGGAAGGGGGACGCACAGTATGGGTGGGATGAGGGAAGAGGGGCATGGTGTGTTTGAGATGAGGGACGGAGGAGCACTGTGTGGGTGAGATGAGGGATGGGGAGCACGGTGTGGGTGAGATGAGGGACGGGAGCACGGTGTGGGTGAGATGAGGGACGGAGGAGCACGGTGTGGGTGAGATGAGGGAAGGTGAGCACGGTGTGGGTGAGATGAGGGATGGGGAGCACGGTGTCGGTGAGATGAGGGATGGGGAGCACGGTGAGGGTGATATGAGGGACAGGGAGCACGGTGTGGGTGAGATGAGGGACGGGAGCACGGTGTGGGTGAGATGAGGGACGGAGGGGCACGGTGTGGGTGAGATGAGGGAAGGTGGAGCACGGTGTGGGTGAGATGTGCGAAGGGGGAGCACGGTGTGGGTGAGATGAGGGACGGGGGAGCATGGTGTGGGTGAGATGAGGGACAGAGGAGCAGTGTGGGTGGGATGAGGGAAGGGGGAGCGCGGTGTGGGTGAGATGAGGGAAGGGGGAGCACGGTGTGGGTAGGATGAGGGAAGGGGAGCACGGTGTGGGTGAGATGAGGGAAGGGGAGCACGGTGTCGGTGAGATGAGGGACAGGGAGCACGGAGTGGGTCGTATAAGGGAAGGAGGAGCACGGTGTGAGTGAGATGAGGGACAGGGAGCACGGTGTGGGTGAGATGAGGGACAGGGAGCACGGTGTGGGTGAGATGAGGGACGGGGGAGCACGGTGTGGATGAGATGAGGGAAGGAGGAGCATGGTGTTGCTGAGATGAGGGATGGAGGAGCACGGTGTGGGTGAGATGAGGGAAGGGGGAGCACGATGTGGGTGAGATGAGGGAAGGGGGAGCATGGTGTAGGTGAGATGAGGGACAGGGGAGCACGGTGTGGGTGAGATGAGGGACGGAGGAGCACGGTGTGGGTGAAATGAGGGAAGGGGGGAGCACAGTATGGGTGGGATGAGGGAAGAGGGGCACGGTGTGGGTGAGATGAGGGAAGGGGGAGCACAATATGGGTGGGAGGAGGGAAGAGGGGCATGGTGTGCTTGAGATGAGGGAAGGGGGAAGCACAGTATGGGTGGGATGAGGGAAGCGGGGCACGGTGTGGGTGAGATGAGGGAAGGGGGAGCACAATATGGGTGGGATGAGGGAAGAGGGGCATGGTGTGTTTGAGATGAGGGACGGAGGAGCACGGTGTGGGTGAGATGAGGGATGGGGAGCACGGTGTGGGTGAGATGAGGGACGGGAGCACGGTGTGGGTGAGATGAGGGACGGAGGAGCACGGTGTGGGTGAGATGAGGGAAGGTGAGCACGGTGTGGGTGAGATGAGGGATGGGGAGCACGGTGTCGGTGAGATGAGGGATGGGGAGCACGGTGTGGGTGAGATGAGGGAAGGGAGAGCACGGTGTGGGTGAGATGAGGGACGGGAGCACGGTGTGGGTGAGATGAGGGACAGGGGAGCACGGTGTGGGTGAGATGAGGGACGGAGGAGCACGGTGTGGGTGAAATGAGGGAAGGGGGGAGCACAGTATGGGTGGGATGAGGGAAGAGGGGCACGGTGTGGGTGAGATGAGGGAAGGGGGAGCACAATATGGGTGGGAGGAGGGAAGATGGGCATGGTGTGTTTGAGATGAGGGAAGGGGGAAGCACAGTATGGGTGGGATGAGGGAAGAGGGGCATGGTGTGTTTGAGAAGAGGGACGGAGGAGCACGGTGTGGGTGAGATGAGGGATGGGGAGCACGGTGTGGGTGAGATGAGGGACGGGAGCACGGTGTGGGTGAGATGAGGGACGGAGGAGCACGGTGTGGGTGAAATGAGGGAAGGTGAGCACGGTGTGGGTGAGATGAGGGATGGGGAGCACGGTGTCGGTGAGATGAGGGATGGGGAGCACGGTGTGGGTGAGATGAGGGAAGGGAGAGCACGGTGTGGGTGAGATGAGGGATGGGAGCACGGTGTGGGTGAGATGAGGGACGGAGGAGCACGGTGTGGGTGAGATGAGGGAAGGTGGAGCACGGTGTGGGTGAGATGTGCGAAGGGGGAGCACGGTGTGGGTGAGATGTGCGAAGGGGGAGCACGGTGTGGGTGAGATGAGGGACGGGGGAGCATGGTGTGGGTGAGACGAGGGACAGAGGAGCAGTGTGGGTGGGATGAGGGAAGGGGGAGCGCGGTGTGGGTGAGATGAGGGAAGGGGGAGCACGGTGTGAGTAGGATGAGGGAAGGGGAGCACGGTGTGGGTGAGATGAGGGAAGGTGGAGCACGGTGTGGGTGATATGAGGGACGGGGAGCACGGTGTGGGTGATATGAGGGACGGGGAGCACGGTGTGGGTGAGATGAGGGAAGGGAGAGCACGGTGTGAGTGAGATGAGGGACGGGGGAGCACGGTGTGGGTGAGATGAGGGACGGGGGAGCACGATGTGGGTGAGATGAGGGATGGAGGAGCACGGTGTGGGTGAGATGAGGGATGGGGAGCACGGTGTGGGTGAGATGAGGGAAGGGGGAGCAGGGTGTGGGTGAGATGAGGGAAGGGAGAGCACGGTGTGAGTGAGATGAGGGATGGGGGAGCACGGTGTGGGTGAGATGAGGGAAGGGGGAGCACGGTGTGGGTGAGATGTGGGAAGGGGGAGCACGGTGTTGGTGAGATGAGGGACGGGGGAGCACGGTGTGGGTGAGATGAGGGACGGGGGAGCACGGTGTGGGTGAGATGAGGGACGGGGGAGCACGGTGTGTGTGAGATTAGGGAAGGGGGAGCACGGTGTGGGTGAGATGAGGGAAGGAGGAGCACGGTGTGGGTGAGATGAGGGAAGGGGGAGCACGGTGTGGGTGAGATGAGGGACAGGGAGCACGGTGTGGGTGAAATGAGGGAAGGGGGAGCACAGTATTGGTGGGATGAGGGAAGAGGGGCACGGTGTGAGTGAGATGAGGGAAGAGGGGCACGGTGTGTTTGAGATGAGGGACGGAAGAGCACGTGTGGGTGAGATGAGGGATGGAGGAGCACGGTGTGGGTGAGATGAGCGACGGGGAGGACGGGGTGGGTGAGATGAGGGAAGGGGGAGCACGGTGTGGGTGAGATGAGGGACGGGGAGCACGGTGTGGGTGAGATGAGGGACGGGAGCACGGTGTGGGTGAGATGAGGGATGGGAGCACGGTGTGGGTGAGATGAGGGACGGAGGAGCACGGTGTGGGTGAGATGAGGGAAGGTGGAGCACGGTGTGGGTGAGATGAGGGAAGGAGGAGCACGGTGTGGGTGAGATGTGGGAAGGGGGAGCACGGTGTGGGTGAGATGAGGGACGGTGGAGCACGGTGTAGGTGGGATGAGGGAAGGGGGAGCACGGTGTGGGTGATATGAAGGACGGGGAGCACGGTGTGGGTGAGATGAGTGAAGGGAGAGCACGGTGTGGGTCGGATAAGGGAAGGAGAAGCGCGGTGTGGGTGATATGAGGGACAGGGAGCACGGTGTGGGTGAGATGAGGGACGGGAGCACGGTGTGGGTGAGATGAGGGACGGAGGGGCACGGTGTGGGTGAGATGAGGGAAGGTGGAACACGGTGTGGGTGAGATGTGCGAAGGGGGAGCACGGTGTGGGTGAGATGAGGGACGGGGGAGCATGGTGTGGGTGAGATGAGGGACAGAGGAGCAGTGTGGGTGGGATGAGGGAAGGGGGAGCGCGGTGTGGGTGAGATGAGGGAAGGGGGAGCACGGTGTGGGTAGGATGAGGGAAGGGGAGCACGGTGTGGGTGAGATGAGGGAAGGGGAGCACGGTGTCGGTGAGATGAGGGACAGGGAGCACGGAGTGGGTCGGATAAGGGAATGAGGAGCACGGTGTGGGTGAGATGAGGGACAGGGAGCACGGTGTGGGTGAGATGAGGGACAGGGAGCACGGTGTGGGTGAGATGAGGGACGGGGGAGCATGGTGTGGATGAGATGAGGGACGGAGGAGCATGGTGTTGCTGAGATGAGGGATGGAGGAGCACGGTGTGGGTGAGATGAGGGAAGGGGGAGCACGATGTGGGTGAGATGAGGGAAGGGGGAGCATGGTGTGGGTGAGATGAGTGACAGGGGAGCACGGTGTGGGTGAGATGAGGGACGGAGGAGCACGGTGTGGGTGAAATGAGGGAAGGGGGGAGCACAGTATGGGTGAGATGAGGGAAGAGGGGCACGGTGTGGGTGAGATGAGGGAAGGGGGAGCACAATATGGGTGGGAGGAGGGAAGAGGGGCATGGTGTGCTTGAGATGAGGGAAGGGGGAAGCACAGTATGGGTGGGATGAGGGAAGAGGGGCACGGTGTGGGTGAGATGAGGGAAGGGGGAGCACAATATGGGTGGGATGAGGGAAGAGGGGCATGGTGTGTTTGAGATGAGGGACGGAGGAGCACGGTGTGGGTGAGATGAGGGATGGGGAGCACGGTGTGGGTGAGATGAGGGACGGGAGCACGGTGTGGGTGAGATGAGGGACGGAGGAGCACGGTGTGGGTGAGATGAGGGAAGGTGAGCACGGTGTGGGTGAGATGAGGGATGGGGAGCACGGTGTCGGTGAGATGAGGGATGGGGAGCACGGTGTGGGTGAGATGAGGGAAGGGAGAGCACGGTGTGGGTGAGATGAGGGACAGGAGCACGGTGTGGGTGAGATGAGGGACGGAGGAGCACGGTGTGGGTGAGATGAGGGAAGGTGGAGCACGGTGTGGGTGAGATGTGTGAAGGGGGAGCACGGTGTGGGTGAGATGAGGGACGGGGGAGCATGGTGTGGGTGAGACGAGGGACAGAGGAGCAGTGTGGGTGGGATGAGGGAAGGGGGAGCGCGGTGTGGGTGAGATGAGGGAAGGGGGAGCACGGTGTGGGTAGGATGAGGGAAGGGGAGCACGGTGTGTGTGAGATGAGGGAAGGTGGAGCACGGTGTGGGTGATATGAGGGACGGGGAGCACGGTGTGGGTGATATGAGGGACAGGGAGCACGGTGTGGGTGAGATGAGGGAAGGGAGAGCACGTTGTGAGTGAGATGAGGGATGGGGGAGCACGGTGTGGGTGAGATGAGGGACGGGGGAGCACGGTGTGGGTGAGATGAGGGATGGAGGAGCACGGTGTGGGTGAGATGAGGGATGGGGAGCACGGTGTGGGTGAGATGAGGGAAGGGGGAGCAGGGTGTGGGTGAGATGAGGGAAGGGAGAGCACGGTGTGGGTGAGATGAGGGATGGGGGAGCACGGTGTGGGTGAGATGAGGGAAGGGGGAGCATGGTGTGGGTGAGATGAGGGATGGAGGAGCATGGTGTGGGTGAGATGAGGGAAGGGGGAGCACGGTGTGTGTGAGATGAGGGAAGGGGGAGCACGGTGTGGGTAGGATGAGGGAAGGGGAGCACGGTGTGGGTGAGATGAGGGAAGGGGAGCACGGTGTTGGTGAGATGAGGGACAGGGAGCACAGAGTGGGTCGGATAAGGGAAGGAGGAGCACGGTGTGGGTGAGATGAGGGACAGGGAGCACGTTGTGGGTGAGATGAGGGACAGGGAGCACGGTGTGGGTGAGATGAGGGACGGGGGAGCACGGTGTGGATGAGATGAGGGACGGGGGAGCATGGTGTTGCTGAGATGAGGGATGGAGGAGCACGGTGTGGGTGAGATGAGGGAAGGGGGAGCACGATGTGGGTGAGATGAGGGAAGGGGGAGCATGGTGTGGGTGAGATGAGGGACAGGGGAGCACGGTGTGGGTGAGATGAGGGACGGAGGAGCACGGTGTGGGTGAAATGAGGGAAGGGGGGAGCACAGTATGGGTGGGATGAGGGAAGAGGGGCACGGTGTGGGTGAGATGAGGGAAGGGGGAGCACAATATGGGTGGGAGGAGGGAAGAGGGGCATGGTGTGCTTGAGATGAGGGAAGGGGGAAGCACAGTATGGGTGGGATGAGGGAAGAGGGGCACGGTGTGGGTGAGATGAGGGAAGGGGGAGCACAATATGGGTGGGATGAGGGAAGAGGGGCATGGTGTGTTTGAGATGAGGGACGGAGGAGCACGGTGTGGGTGAGATGAGGGATGGGGAGCACGGTGTGGGTGAGATGAGGGACGGGAGCACGGTGTGGGTGAGATGAGGGACGGAGGAGCACGGTGTGGGTGAGATGAGGGAAGGTGAGCACGGTGTGGGTGAGATGAGGGTTGGGGAGCACAGTGTCGGTGAGATGAGGGATGGGGAGCACGGTGTGGGTGAGATGAGGGAAGGGAGAGCACGGTGTGGGTGAGATGAGGGACGGGAGCACGGTGTGGGTGAGATGAGGGACGGAGGAGCACGGTGTGGGTGAGATGAAGGAAGGTGGAGCATGGTGTGGGTGAGATGTGCGAAGGGGGAGCACGGTGTGGGTGAGATGAGGGACGGGGGAGCATGGTGTGGGTGAGACGAGGGACAGAGGAGCAGTGTGGGTGGGATGAGGGAAGGGGGAGCGCGGTGTGGGTGAGATGAGGGAAGGGGGAGCACGGTGTGGGTAGGATGAGGGAAGGTGGAGCACGGTGTGGGTGATATGAGGAACGGGGAGCACGGTGTGGGTGATATGAGGGACAGGGAGCACGGTGTGGGTGAGATGAGGGAAGGGAGAGCACGGTGTGAGTGAGATGAGGGATGGGGGAGCACGGTGTGGGTGAGATGAGGGACGGGGGAGCACGGTGTGGGTGAGATGAGGGATGGAGGAGCACGGTGTGGGTGAGATGAGGGATGGGGAGCACGGTGTGGGTGAGATGAGGGAAGGGGGAGCACGGTGTGGGTGATATGAGGGACAGGGAGCACGGTGTGGGTGATATGAGGGACAGGTGTGTTTGAGATGAGGGAAGGGGGAAGCACAGTATGGGTGGTATGAGGGAAGAGGGGCATGGTGTGTTTGAGATGAGGGACGGAGGAGCACGGTGTGGGTGAGATGAGGGACGGGGAGCACGGTGTGGGTGAGATGAGGGACGGGAGAGCACGGTGTGGGTGAGATGAGAGACGGGGAGCACGGTGTGGGTGAGATGAGGGACGGGAGCACTGTGTGGGTGAGATGAGGGACGGAGGAGCACGGTGTGGGTGAGATGAGGGAAGGTGGAGCACGGTGTGGGTGGGATGAGGGAAGGGGGAGCACGGTGTGGGTGATATGAAGGACGGGGAGCACGGTGTGGGTGAGATAAGGGAAGGGAGAGCACGGTGTGGGCCGGATAAGGGAAGGAGGAGCGCGGTGTGGGTGAGATGAGGGAAGGGGAGCACGGTGTGGGTGAGATGAGGGACAGGGAGCACGGAGTGGGTCGGATAAGGGAAGGAGGAGCACGGTGTGGGTGAGATGAGGGACAGGGAGCACGGTGTGGGTGAGATGAGGGACAGGGAGCACGGTGTGGGTGAGATGAGGGACGGGGGAGCACGGTGTGGATGAGATGAGGGACGGAGGAGCATGGTGTTGGTGAGATGAGGGATGGAGGAGCACAGTGTGGGTGAGATGAGGGAAGGGGGAGCACGATGTGGGTGAGATGAGGGAAGGGGGAGCATGGTGTGGGTGAGAGGAGGGGACAGGGGAGCACGGTGTGGGTGAGATGAGGGACGGAGGAGCACGGTGTGGTTGGAATGAGGGAAGGGGGAGCACAGTATGGGTGGGATGAGGGAAGAGGGGCACGGTGTGGGTGAGATGAGGGAAGGGGGAGCACAATATGGGTGGGAGGAGGGAAGAGGGGCATGGTGTGTTTGAGATGAGGGAAGGGGGACGCACAGTATGGGTGGGATGAGGGAAGAGGGGCATGGTGTGTTTGAGATGAGGGACGGAGGAGCACTGTGTGGGTGAGATGAGGGATGGGGAGCACGGTGTGGGTGAGATGAGGGACGGGAGCACGGTGTGGGTGAGATGAGGGACGGAGGAGCACGGTGTGGGTGAGATGAGGGAAGGTGAGCACGGTGTGGGTGAGATGAGGGATGGGGAGCACGGTGTCGGTGAGATGAGGGATGGGGAGCACGGTGAGGGTGATATGAGGGACAGGGAGCACGGTGTGGGTGAGATGAGGGACGGGAGCACGGTGTGGGTGAGATGAGGGACGGAGGGGCACGGTGTGGGTGAGATGAGGGAAGGTGGAGCACGGTGTGGGTGAGATGTGCGAAGGGGGAGCACGGTGTGGGTGAGATGAGGGACGGGGGAGCATGGTGTGGGTGAGATGAGGGACAGAGGAGCAGTGTGGGTGGGATGAGGGAAGGGGGAGCGCGGTGTGGGTGAGATGAGGGAAGGGGGAGCACGGTGTGGGTAGGATGAGGGAAGGGGAGCACGGTGTGGGTGAGATGAGGGAAGGGGAGCACGGTGTCGGTGAGATGAGGGACAGGGAGCACGGAGTGGGTCGTATAAGGGAAGGAGGAGCACGGTGTGAGTGAGATGAGGGACAGGGAGCACGGTGTGGGTGAGATGAGGGACAGGGAGCACGGTGTGGGTGAGATGAGGGACGGGGGAGCACGGTGTGGATGAGATGAGGGAAGGAGGAGCATGGTGTTGCTGAGATGAGGGATGGAGGAGCACGGTGTGGGTGAGATGAGGGATGGAGGAGCGCGGTGTGGGTGAGATGAGGGAAGGGGGAGCACGATGTGGGTGAGATGAGGGAAGGGGGAGCATGGTGTAGGTGAGATGAGGGACAGGGGAGCACGGTGTGGGTGAGATGAGGGACGGAGGAGCACGGTGTGGGTGAAATGAGGGAAGGGGGGAGCACAGTATGGGTGGGATGAGGGAAGAGGGGCACGGTGTGGGTGAGATGAGGGAAGGGGGAGCACAATATGGGTGGGAGGAGGGAAGAGGGGCATGGTGTGCTTGAGATGAGGGAAGGGGGAAGCACAGTATGGGTGGGATGAGGGAAGCGGGGCACGGTGTGGGTGAGATGAGGGAAGGGGGAGCACAATATGGGTGGGATGAGGGAAGAGGGGCATGGTGTGTTTGAGATGAGGGACGGAGGAGCACGGTGTGGGTGAGATGAGGGATGGGGAGCACGGTGTGGGTGAGATGAGGGACGGGAGCACGGTGTGGGTGAGATGAGGGACGGAGGAGCACGGTGTGGGTGAGATGAGGGAAGGTGAGCACGGTGTGGGTGAGATGAGGGATGGGGAGCACGGTGTCGGTGAGATGAGGGATGGGGAGCACGGTGTGGGTGAGATGAGGGAAGGGAGAGCACGGTGTGGGTGAGATGAGGGACGGGAGCACGGTGTGGGTGAGATGAGGGACAGGGGAGCACGGTGTGGGTGAGATGAGGGACGGAGGAGCACGGTGTGGGTGAAATGAGGGAAGGGGGGAGCACAGTATGGGTGGGATGAGGGAAGAGGGGCACGGTGTGGGTGAGATGAGGGAAGGGGGAGCACAATATGGGTGGGAGGAGGGAAGATGGGCATGGTGTGTTTGAGATGAGGGAAGGGGGAAGCACAGTATGGGTGGGATGAGGGAAGAGGGGCATGGTGTGTTTGAGAAGAGGGACGGAGGAGCACGGTGTGGGTGAGATGAGGGATGGGGAGCACGGTGTGGGTGAGATGAGGGATGGGAGCACGGTGTGGGTGAGATGAGGGACGGAGGAGCACGGTGTGGGTGAAATGAGGGAAGGTGAGCACGGTGTGGGTGAGATGAGGGATGGGGAGCACGGTGTCGGTGAGATGAGGGATGGGGAGCACGGTGTGGGTGAGATGAGGGAAGGGAGAGCACGGTGTGGGTGAGATGAGGGATGGGAGCACGGTGTGGGTGAGATGAGGGACGGAGGAGCACGGTGTGGGTGAGATGAGGGAAGGTGGAGCACGGTGTGGGTGAGATGTGCGAAGGGGGAGCACGGTGTGGGTGAGATGTGCGAAGGGGGAGCACGGTGTGGGTGAGATGAGGGACGGGGGAGCATGGTGTGGGTGAGACGAGGGACAGAGGAGCAGTGTGGGTGGGATGAGGGAAGGGGGAGCGCGGTGTGGGTGAGATGAGGGAAGGGGGAGCACGGTGTGGGTAGGATGAGGGAAGGGGAGCACGGTGTGGGTGAGATGAGGGAAGGTGGAGCACGGTGTGGGTGATATGAGGGACGGGGAGCACAGTGTGGGTGATATGAGGGACGGGGAGCACGGTGTGGGTGAGATGAGGGAAGGGAGAGCACGGTGTGAGTGAGATGAGGGACGGGGGAGCACGGTGTGGGTGAGATGAGGGACGGGGGAGCACGATGTGGGTGAGATGAGGGATGGAGGAGCACGGTGTGGGTGAGATGAGGGATGGGGAGCACGGTGTGGGTGAGATGAGGGAAGGGGGAGCAGGGTGTGGGTGAGATGAGGGAAGGGAGAGCACGGTGTGAGTGAGATGAGGGATGGGGGAGCACGGTGTGGGTGAGATGAGGGAAGGGGGAGCACGGTGTGGGTGAGATGTGGGAAGGGGGAGCACGGTGTTGGTGAGATGAGGGACGGGGGAGCACGGTGTGGGTGAGATGAGGGACGGGGGAGCACGGTGTGGGTGAGATGAGGGACGGGGGAGCACGGTGTGGGTGGGATGAGGGAAGGGGGAGCACGGTGTGTGTGAGATTAGGGAAGGGGGAGCACGGTGTGGGTGAGATGAGGGAAGGAGGAGCACGGTGTGGGTGAGATGAGGGAAGGGGGAGCACGGTGTGGGTGAGATGAGGGACAGGGAGCACGGTGTGGGTGAAATGAGGGAAGGGGGAGCACAGTATTGGTGGGATGAGGGAAGAGGGGCACGGTGTGAGTGAGATGAGGGAAGAGGGGCACGGTGTGTTTGAGATGAGGGACGGAAGAGCACGTGTGGGTGAGATGAGGGATGGAGGAGCACGGTGTGGGTGAGATGAGCGACGGGGAGGACGGGGTGGGTGAGATGAGGGAAGGGGGAGCACGGTGTGGGTGAGATGAGGGACGGGGAGCACGGTGTGGGTGAGATGAGGGACGGGAGCACGGTGTGGGTGAGATGAGGGACGGGAGCACGGTGTGGGTGAGATGAGGGACGGAGGAGCACGGTGTGGGTGAGATGAGGGAAGGTGGAGCACGGTGTGGGTGAGATGAGGGAAGGAGGAGCACGGTGTGGGTGAGATGTGGGAAGGGGGAGCACGGTGTGGGTGAGATGAGGGACGGTGGAGCACGGTGTAGGTGGGATGAGGGAAGGGGGAGCACGGTGTGGGTGATATGAAGGACGGGGAGCACGGTGTGGGTGAGATGAGTGAAGGGAGAGCACGGTGTGGGTCGGATAAGGGAAGGAGAAGCGCGGTGTGGGTGATATGAGGGACAGGGAGCACGGTGTGGGTGAGATGAGGGACGGGAGCACGGTGTGGGTGAGATGAGGGACGGAGGGGCACGGTGTGGGTGAGATGAGGGAAGGTGGATCACGGTGTGGGTGAGATGTGCGAAGGGGGAGCACGGTGTGGGTGAGATGAGGGACGGGGGAGCATGGTGTGGGTGAGATGAGGGACAGAGGAGCAGTGTGGGTGGGATGAGGGAAGGGGGAGCGCGGTGTGGGTGAGATGAGGGAAGGGGGAGCACGGTGTGGGTAGGAAGAGGGAAGGGGAGCACGGTGTGGGTGAGATGAGGGAAGGGGAGCACGGTGTCGGTGAGATGAGGGACAGGGAGCACGGAGTGGGTCGGATAAGGGAATGATGAGCACGGTGTGGGTGAGATGAGGGACAGGGAGCACGGTGTGGGTGAGATGAGGGACAGGGAGCACGGTGTGGGTGAGATGAGGGACGGGGGAGCATGGTGTGGATGAGATGAGGGACGGAGGAGCATGGTGTTGCTGAGATGAGGGATGGAGGAGCACGGTGTGGGTGAGATGAGGGAAGGGGGAGCACGATGTGGGTGAGATGAGGGAAGGGGGAGCATGGTGTGGGTGAGATGAGTGACAGGGGAGCACGGTGTGGGTGAGATGAGGGACGGAGGAGCACGGTGTGGGTGAAATGAGGGAAGGGGGGAGCACAGTATGGGTGGGATGAGGGAAGAGGGGCACGGTGTGGGTGAGATGAGGGAAGGGGGAGCACAATATGGGTGGGAGGAGGGAAGAGGGGCATGGTGTGCTTGAGATGAGGGAAGGGGGAAGCACAGTATGGGTGGGATGAGGGAAGAGGGGCACGGTGTGGGTGAGATGAGGGAAGGGGGAGCACAATATGGGTGGGATGAGGGAAGAGGGGCATGGTGTGTTTGAGATGAGGGACGGAGGAGCACGGTGTGGGTGAGATGAGGGATGGGGAGCACGGTGTGGGTGAGATGAGGGACGGGAGCACGGTGTGGGTGAGATGAGGGACGGAGGAGCACGGTGTGGGTGAGATGAGGGAAGGTGAGCACGGTGTGGGTGAGATGAGGGATGGGGAGCACGGTGTCGGTGAGATGAGGGATGGGGAGCACGGTGTGGGTGAGATGAGGGAAGGGAGAGCACGGTGTGGGTGAGATGAGGGACAGGAGCACGGTGTGGGTGAGATGAGGGACGGAGGAGCACGGTGTGGGTGAGATGAGGGAAGGTGGAGCACGGTGTGGGTGAGATGTGTGAAGGGGGAGCACGGTGTGGGTGAGATGAGGGACGGGGGAGCATGGTGTGGGTGAGACGAGGGACAGAGGAGCAGTGTGGGTGGGATGAGGGAAGGGGGAGCGCGGTGTGGGTGAGATGAGGGAAGGGGGAGCACGGTGTGGGTAGGATGAGGGAAGGGGAGCACGGTGTGGGTGAGATGAGGGAAGGTGGAGCACGGTGTGGGTGATATGAGGGACGGGGAGCACGGTGTGGGTGATATGAGGGACGGGGAGCACGGTGTGGGTGAGATGAGGGAAGGGAGAGCACGTTGTGAGTGAGATGAGGGATGGGGGAGCACGGTGTGGGTGAGATGAGGGACGGGGGAGCACGGTGTGGGTGAGATGAGGGATGGAGGAGCACGGTGTGGGTGAGATGAGGGATGGGGAGCACGGTGTGGGTGAGATGAGGGAAGGGGGAGCAGGGTGTGGGTGAGATGAGGGAAGGGAGAGCACGGTGTGGGTGAGATGAGGGATGGGGGAGCACGGTGTGGGTGAGATGAGGGAAGGGGGAGCATGGTGTGGGTGAGATGAGGGATGGAGGAGCATGGTGTGGGTGAGATGAGGGAAGGGGGAGCACGGTGTGTGTGAGATGAGGGAAGGGGGAGCACGGTGTGGGTAGGATGAGGGAAGGGGAGCACGGTGTGGGTGAGATGAGGGAAGGGGAGCACGGTGTTGGTGAGATGAGGGACAGGGAGCACAGAGTGGGTCGGATAAGGGAAGGAGGAGCACGGTGTGGGTGAGATGAGGGACAGGGAGCACGGTGTGGGTGAGATGAGGGACAGGGAGCACGGTGTGGGTGAGATGAGGGACGGGGGAGCACGGTGTGGATGAGATGAGTGACGGGGGAGCATGGTGTTGCTGAGATGAGGGATGGAGGAGCACGGTGTGGGTGAGATGAGGGAAGGGGGAGCACGATGTGGGTGAGATGAGGGAAGGGGGAGCATGGTGTGGGTGAGATGAGGGACAGGGGAGCACGGTGTGGGTGAGATGAGGGACGGAGGAGCACGGTGTGGGTGAAATGAGGGAAGGGGGGAGCACAGTATGGGTGGGATGAGGGAAGAGGGGCACGGTGTGGGTGAGATGAGGGAAGGGGGAGCACAATATGGGTGGGAGGAGGGAAGAGGGGCATGGTGTGCTTGAGATGAGGGAAGGGGGAAGCACAGTATGGGTGGGATGAGGGAAGAGGGGCACGGTGTGGGTGAGATGAGGGAAGGGGGAGCACAATATGGGTGGGATGAGGGAAGAGGGGCATGGTGTGTTTGAGATGAGGGACGGAGGAGCACGGTGTGGGTGAGATGAGGGATGGGGAGCACGGTGTGGGTGAGATGAGGGACGGGAGCACGGTGTGGGTGAGATGAGGGACGGAGGAGCACGGTGTGGGTGAGATGAGGGAAGGTGAGCACGGTGTGGGTGAGATGAGGGTTGGGGAGCACGGTGTCGGTGAGATGAGGGATGGGGAGCACGGTGTGGGTGAGATGAGGGAAGGGAGAGCACGGTGTGGGTGAGATGAGGGACGCGAGCACGGTGTGGGTGAGATGAGGGACGGAGGAGCACGGTGTGGGTGAGATGAAGGAAGGTGGAGCATGGTGTGGGTGAGATGTGCGAAGGGGGAGCACGGTGTGGGTGAGATGAGGGACGGGGGAGCATGGTGTGGGTGAGACGAGGGACAGAGGAGCAGTGTGGGTGGGATGAGGGAAGGGGGAGCGCGGTGTGGGTGAGATGAGGGAAGGGGGAGCACGGTGTGGGTAGGATGAGGGAAGGTGGAGCACGGTGTGGGTGATATGAGGAACGGGGAGCACGGTGTGGGTGATATGAGGGACAGGGAGCACGGTGTGGGTGAGATGAGGGAAGGGAGAGCACGGTGTGAGTGAGATGAGGGATGGGGGAGCACGGTGTGGGTGAGATGAGGGACGGGGGAGCACGGTGTGGGTGAGATGAGGGATGGAGGAGCACGGTGTGGGTGAGATGAGGGATGGGGAGCACGGTGTGGGTGAGATGAGGGAAGGGGGAGCACGGTGTGGGTGATATGAGGGACAGGGAGCACGGTGTGGGTGATATGAGGGACAGGTGTGTTTGAGATGAGGGAAGGGGGAAGCACAGTATGGGTGGTATGAGGGAAGAGGGGCATGGTGTGTTTGAGATGAGGGACGGAGGAGCACGGTGTGGGTGAGATGAGGGACGGGGAGCACGGTGTGGGTGAGATGAGGGACGGGAGAGCACGGTGTGGGTGAGATGAGAGACGGGGAGCACGGTGTGGGTGACATGAGGGACGGGAGCACTGTGTGGGTGAGATGAGGGACGGAGGAGCACGGTGTGGGTGAGATGAGGGAAGGTGGAGCACGGTGTGGCTGAGATGTGCGATGGGGGAGCACGGTGTGGGTGAGATGAGGGACGGGGGAGCACGGTGTGGGTGAGATGAGGGACAGAGGAGCAGTGTGGGTGAGATGAGGGAAGGAGGAGCACGGTGTGGGTGAGATGAGGGAAGGGGGAGCACGGTGTGGGTAGGATGAGGGAAGGGGAGCACGGTGTAGGTGAAATGAGGAAAGGTGGAGCACGGTGTGGGTGAGATGAGGGAAGGTGGAGCACGGTGTGGGTTATATGAGGGACGGGGAGCACGGTGTGGGTGATATGAGGGACAGGGAGCACGGTGTGGGTGAGATGAGGGAAGGGAGAGCACGGTGTGGGTGAGATGAGGGACAGGGAGCACGTTGTGGGTGAGATGAGGGACGGGGGAGCACGGTGTGGGTGAGATGAGGGACGGGGGAGCACGGTGTGGGTGAGATGAGGGACGGAGGAGAACGGTGTGGGTGAAATGAGGGAAGGGGGAGCACAGTATGGGTGGGATGAGGGAAGATGGGTATGGTGTGGGTGAGATGAGGGACAGAGGAGCACGGTGTGGGTGAGATGAGGGAAGGTGGATCACGGTGTGGGTGAGATGAGGGATGGGGAGCACGGTGTGGGTGAGATGAGGGAAGGGGAGCACGGTGTGGGTGAGATGAGGGATGGGGAGCACGGTGTGGGTGAGATTAGGGAAGGGAGAGCACGGTGTGGGTGAGATGAGGGACGGGAGCACGGTGTGGGTGTGATGAGGGACGGAGGAGTATGGTGTGGGTGAGATGAGGGAAGGTGGAGCACGGTGTGGGTGAGATGTGCGAAGAGGAGCACGGTGTGGGTGAGATGAAAGATGGGGAGCACGGTGTGGGTGAGATGAGGGATGGGGAGCACGGTGTGGGTGAGATGAGGGATGGGGAGCACGGTGTGGGTGAGATTAGGGAAGGGAGAGCACGGTGTGGGTGAGATGAGGGACGGGAGCACGGTGTGGGTGTGATGAGGGACGGAGGAGCATGGTGTGGGTGAGATGAGGGAAGGTGGAGCACGGTGTGGGTGAGATGAGGGATGGGAGCACGGTATGGGTGTGATGAGGGACGGAGGAGCATGGTGTGGGTGAGATGAGGGAAGGTGGAGCACGGTGTGGGTGAGATGTGCGAAGGGGAGCACGGTGTGGGTGAGATGAGGGACAGGGGAGCACGGTGTGAGTGAGATGAGGGACAGAGGAGCAGTGTGGGTGGGATGAGAGGAGGGGGAGCCCGGTGTGGGTGAGATGATGGAAGGAGGAGCACGGTGTGGGTGAGATGAGGAAAGGGGCAGCACGGTGTGGGTAGGATGAGGGACAGGGAGCACGGTGTGGGTGATATGAGGGACGGGGAGCACGGTGTGGGTGAGATGAGGGAAGGGAGAGCACGGTGTGGGTGAGATGAGGGACAGGGAGCACGGTGTGGGTGAAATGAGGGACGGGGGAGCACGGTGTGGGTGAGATGAGGGACGGGGGAGCACGGTGTGGGTGAGATGAGGGACGGAGGAGAACGGTGTGGGTGAAATGAGGGAAGGGGGGAGCACAGTATGGGTGGGATGAGGGAAGAGGGGCACGGTGTGGGTGAGATGAGGGAAGGGGGAGCACAATATGGGTGGGATGAGGGAAGAGGGGCATGGTGTGTTTGAGATGAGGGAAGGGGGAAGCACAGTATGGGTGGGATGAGGGAAGAGGGGCATGGTGTGTTTGAGATGAGGGACGGAGGAGCACGGTGTGGGTGAGATGAGGGACGGGGAGCACGGTGTGGGTGAGATGAGGGACGGGAGAGCACGGTGTGGGTGAGATGAGGGACGGGGAGCACGGTGTGGGTGAGATGAGGGACGGGAGCACGGTGTGGGTGAGATGAGGGACGGAGGAGCACGGTGTGGGTGAGATGAGGGAAGGTGGAGCACGGTGTGGGTGAGATGAGGGAAGGGGGAGCACTGTATGGGTGGGATAAGGGAAGAAGGGCATGGTGTGTTTGAGATGAGGGACGGAGGAGCAAAGTGTGGGTGAGATGAGGGACGGGAGAGCACGGTGTGGGTGAGATGAGGGACGGGGAGCACGGTGCGGGTGAGATGAGGGACGGAAGCACGGTGTGGGTGAGATGAGGGACGGAGGAGCACGGTGTGGGTGAGATGAGGGAAGGTGGAGCACGGTGTGGGTGAGATGAGGGATGGGGAGCACGGTGTGGGTGAGATGAGGGATGGGGAGCACGGTGTGGGTGAGATGAGGGATGGGGAGCACGGTGTGGGTGAGATGAGGGAAGGGAGAGCACGGTGTGGGTGAGATGAGGGACGGGGAGCATGGTGTGGGTGAGATGAGGGACGGGAGCACGGTGTGGGTGAGATGAGGGACGGGGAGCATGATGTGGGTGAGATGAGGGAAGGAGGAGAGCGGTGTGGGTGAGATGAGGGAAGGAGGAGCGCGGTGTGGGTGAGATGAGGGAAGGGGAGCGCGGTGTGGGTGAGATGAGGGAAGGAGGAGCACGGTGTGGGTGAGATGAGGGAAGGCGGAGCACAGTGTGGGTGAGATGAGGGAAGGTGGAGCACGGTGTGTGTGATATGAGGGACGGGGAGCACGGTGTGGGTGATATGAGGGACGGGGAGCATGGTGTGGGTGAGATGAGGGAAGGAGGAGAGCGGTGTGGGTGAGATGAGGGAAGGAGGAGCGCGGTGTGGGTGAGATGAGGGAAGGGGAGCGCGGTGTGGGTGAGATGAGGGAAGGGAGAGCACGGTGTGGGTGAGATGAGGGACAGGGAGCACGGTGTGGGTGAGATGAGGGACGGTGGAGCACGGTGTGGGTGAGATGAGGGATGGAGGACCACGGTGTGGGTGAGATGAGGGATGGAGGAGCACGGTGTGGGTGAGATGAGGGAAGGGGGAGCACGTTGTGGGTGAGATGAGGGACGGTGGAGCACGGTGTGGTGGGAGATGAGGGATGAGGAGCACGGTGTGGGTGAAATGAGGGAAGAGGGGAGCACAGTATGGGTGGGATGAGGGAAGAGGGGCTTGGTATGTTTGAGATGAGGGAAGTGGGGAGCACAGTATGGGTGGGATGAGGGAAGAGGGGCTTGGTGTGTTTGAGATGAGGGAAGGGGGAGCACTGTATGGGTGGGATAAGGGAAGAAGGGCATGGTGTGTTTGAGATGAGGGATGGAGTAGCACGGTGTGGGTGAGATGAGGGACGGGGAGCACGGTGTGGGTGAGATGAGGGACGGGAGCACGGTGTTGGTGAGATGAGGGACGGAGGAGCACGGTGTGGGTGAGATGAGGGATGGGGAGCACGGTGTGGGTGAGATGAGGGAAGGGGGAGCACGGTGTGGGTGAGATGAGGGAAGGGAGAGCACGGTGTGGGTGAGATGAGGGACAGGGAGCACGTCTGGGTGAGATGAGGGACGGGGGAGCACGGTGTGGGTGAGATGAGGAACGGAGGAGCACGGTGAGGGTGAGATGAGGGACGGAGGAGCACGGTGTGGGTGAGATGAGGGAAGGGGAGCACGGTGTGGGTGAGATGTGGGAAGGGGGAGCACGGTGTGGGTGAGATAAGGGGACAGGGGAGCACAGTGTGGATGAGATGAAGGAAGGGGGAGCACGGTGTGGGTGAGATGAGGGACAGGGAGCACGGTGTGGGTGAGATGAGGGACGGAGGAGCACGGTGTGGGTGAGATGAAGGACGGGGGAGCACGGTGTGGGTGATATGAGGGACAGGGAGTACGGTGTGGGTGAGATGAGGGACGGAGGAGCACAGCGTGGGTGAGATGAGGGAAGGGAGATCACGGTGTGGGTGAGATGAGGGACAGAGCACGGTGTGGGTGAGATGTGGGAAGGGGGAGCACGGTGTGGGTGAGATGAGGGACGGAGGAGCAAAGTGTGGGTGAGATGAGGGAAGGGAGAGCACGGTGTGGGTGAGATGAGGGACAGAGCACGGTGTGGGTGAGATGAGGGAAGGGGGAGCACGGTGTTGGTGAGATGAGGGATGGAGGAGCACAGTGTGGGTGAAATGTGGGAAGGGGGAGCACAGTGTGGGTGAGATGAAGGAAGGGGGAGCACGGTGTGGCTGAGATGAGGGACAGGGAGCACGGTGTGGGTGAGATGAGGGACAGAGGAGCACGGTGTGGGTGAGATGAGGGACGGGGGAGCACGGTGTGGGTGATATGAGGGACAGGGAGTATGGTGTGGGTGAGATGAGGGACGGAGGAGCACGGTGTGGGTGAGATGAGGGAAGGGAGAGCATGGAGTGGGTGAGATGAGGGAAGGGAGAGCACGGAGTGGGTGAGATGTGGGAAGGGGGAGCACGGTGTGGGTGAGATGAGGGATGGAGGAGCACGGTGTGGGTGAAATGTGGGAAGGGGGAGCACAGTGTGGGTGAGATGAGGGACGGGGGAGCACGGTGTGGGTGAGATGAAGGAAGGGGGAGCACGATGTGGCTGAGATGAGGGACGGGGGAGCACGGTGTGGGTGAGATGAGGGATGGGGGAGCACGGTGTGGGTGAGATGAGGGATGGGAGAGCACGGTGTGGGTGAGATGAGGGACAGGGGAGCACGGTGTGGGTGAGATGAGGAACAGGGGAGCGCAGTGTGGGTGAGATGAGGGAAGGAGGGCACGGTGTGGGTGAGATGAGGGAAGGGGGAGCACGGTGTGGGCGAGATGAGGGACGGGAGCACGGTGTGGGTGAGATAAAGGAAGTGGGATCATGGTGTGGGTGAGATGAGGGAAGGAGGGCACGGTGTGGGTGAGATGAGGGAAGGGGGAGCATGGTGTGGGTGAGATGAGGGAAGGGGGAGCACAGTGTGGGTGAGATGAGGGAAGGGGGAGCACAGTGTTGGTGAGATGAGGGAAGGAGAGTACGGTGTTGGTGAGATGAGGGAAGGAGAGTACGGTGTGGGTGAGATGAGGGAAGGAGGGCACAGTCTGGGTGAGATGAGGGAAGGAGAGCACGGTCTGGGTGATATGAGGGATGGGGGAGCACGGTGTGGGTGAGATGAGGGACGGGGGACCACGGTGTGGGTGAGATGAGGGACGGGGGAGCGCAGTGTGGGTGAGATGAGGGAAGGGGGAGCACGGTGTGGGTGAGATGAGGGAAGGGGGAGCACGGTGTGGGTGAGATGAGGGAAGGGGGAGCACAGTGTGGGTGAGATGAGGGACGGGGGAGCACGGTGTGGGTGAGATGAGGGAAGGGGGAGCGCAGTGTGGGTGAGATGAGGGAAGGAGAGTACGGTGTGGGTGAGATGAGGGAAGGAGAGCACGGTCTGGGTGAGATGAGGGATGGGGGAGCACGGTGTGGGTGAGATGAGGGACGGGGGACCACGGTGTGGGTGAGATGAGGGACGGGGGAGCGCGTTGTGGGCGAGATGAGGGAAGGGGGAGCACGGTGTGGGTGAGATGAGGGATGGGGGAGCACGGTGTGGGTGAGATGAGGGACGGGGGACCACGGTGTGGGTGAGATGAGGGACGGGGGAGCGCGTTGTGGGCGAGATGAGGGAAGGGGGAGCACGGTGTGGGTGAGATGAGGGAAGGGGGAGCACGGTGTGGGTGAGATGAGGGAAGGGGGAGCACAGTGTGGGTGAGATGAGGGACGGGGGAGCACGGTGTGGGTGAGATGAGGGAAGGGGGAGCGCAGTGTGGGTGAGATGAGGGAAGGAGGACACAGTGTGGGTGAGATGAGGGAAGGAGAGCACAGTCTTGGTGAGATGAGGGATGGGGGAGCACGCTGTGGGTGAGATGAAGGACGGGGGAGCACGGTGTGGGTGAGATGAGGGACGGGGGAGCGCGGTGTGGGTGAGATGAGGGAAGGAGGGCACGGTGTGGGTGATATGAGGGACGGGGAGCACGGTGTGGGTGAGATGAGGGAAGGGAGAGCACGGTGTGGGTCAGATGAGGGGCAGGGAGCACGGTGTGGGTGAGATGAGGGACGGGGGAGCATGGTGTTGGTGAGATGAGGGATGGAGGAGCACGGTGTGGGTGAGATGAGGGAAGGGGGAGCACGTTGTGGGTGAGATGAGGGACGGTGGAGCACGGTGTGGTGGGAGATGAGGGACGGAGGAGCACGGTGTGGGTGAAATGAGGGAAGGGGGGAGCACAGTATGGGTGGGATGAGGGATGGGGGAGCACGCTGTGGGTGAGATGAAGGACGGGGGAGCACGGTGTGGGTGAGATGAGGGACGGGGGAGCGCAGTGTGGGTGAGATGAGGGAAGGAGGGCACGGTGTGGGTGATATGAGGGACGGGGCGCACGGTGTGGGTGAGATGAGGGAAGGGAGAGCACGGTGTGGGTGAGATGAGGGACAGGGAGCACGGTGTGGGTGACATGAGGGACGGGGGAGCATGGTGTTGGTGAGATGAGGGATGGAGGAGCACGGTGTGGGTGAGATGAGGGAAGGGGGAGCACGTTGTGGGTGAGATGAGGGACGGTGGTGCACGGTGTGGTGGGAGATGAGGGACGGAGGAGCACGGTGTGGGTGAAATGAGGGAAGGGGGGAGCACAGTATGGGTGGGATGAGGGAAGAGGGGCACGGTGTGGGTGAGATGAGGGAAGGGGGGAGCTCAGTATGGGTGGGATGACGGAAGAGGAGCATGGTGTGTTTGAGATGAGGGAAGGTGGGAGCACAGTATGGGTGGGATAAGGGAAGAGGGGCATGGTGTGTTTGAGATGAGGGACGGAGGAGCACGGTGTCGGTGGGATGAGGGACGGAGGAGCACGGTGTGGAGGAGATGAGGGACGGGGAGCACGGTGTGGGTGAGATGATGGAAGGGGGAGCACGGTGTGGGTGATATGAGAGAAGGGAGAGCACGGTGTGGGTGAGATGAGGGACAGGGAGCACGGTGTGGGTGAGATGAGGGACGGGGAACACAGTGTGGGTGAGATAAGGGACGGAGCACGGTGTGGGTGAGATGTGGGAAGGGGGAGCACGGTGTCAGTGGGATGAGGGATGGAGTAGCACGGTGTGGGTGAGATGAGGGACAGGGAGCACGGTGTGGGTGAGATGAGGGACGGGAGCACGGTGTGGGTGAGATGAGGGACGGAGGAGCACGGTGTGGGTGAGATGAGGGACGGGAGCACGGTGTGGGTGAGATGAGGGACGGAGGAGCACGGTGTGGGTGAGATGAGGGACGGGGAGCACGGTGTGGGTGAGATGAGGGAAGGGGGTGCACGGTGTGGGTGAGATGAGAGAAGGGAGAGCACGATGTGGCTGAGATGAGGGACGGGGGAGCACGGTGTGGGTGAGATGAGGGACGGGGGAGCACGGTGTGGGTGAGATGAGGGATGGGAGAGCACGGTGTGGGTGAGATGAGGGACAGGGGAGCACGGTGTGGGTGAGATGAGGAACAGGGGAGCGCAGTGTGGGTGAGATGAGGGAAGGAGGGCACGGTGTGGGTGAGATGAGGGAAGGGGGAGCACGGTGTGGGCGAGATGAGGGACGGGAGCACGGTGTGGGTGAGATAAAGGAAGTGGGATCATGGTGTGGGTGAGATGAGGGAAGGAGGGCACGGTGTGGGTGAGATGAGGGAAGGGGGAGCATGGTGTGGGTGAGATGAGGGAAGGGGGAGCACAGTGTGGGTGAGATGAGGGAAGGGGGAGCACAGTGTTGGTGAGATGAGGGAAGGAGAGTACGGTGTTGGTGAGATGAGGGAAGGAGAGTACGGTGTGGGTGAGATGAGGGAAGGAGGGCACAGTCTGGGTGAGATGAGGGAAGGAGAGCACGGTCTGGGTGATATGAGGGATGGGGGAGCACGGTGTGGGTGAGATGAGGGACGGGGGACCACGGTGTGGGTGAGATGAGGGACGGGGGAGCGCAGTGTGGGTGAGATGAGGGAAGGGGGAGCACGGTGTGGGTGAGATGAGGGAAGGGGGAGCACGGTGTGGGTGAGATGAGGGAAGGGGGAGCACAGTGTGGGTGAGATGAGGGACGGGGGAGCACGGTGTGGGTGAGATGAGGGAAGGGGGAGCGCAGTGTGGGTGAGATGAGGGAAGGAGAGTACGGTGTGGGTGAGATGAGGGAAGGAGAGCACGGTCTGGGTGAGATGAGGGATGGGGGAGCACGGTGTGGGTGAGATGAGGGACGGGGGACCACGGTGTGGGTGAGATGAGGGACGGGGGAGCGCGTTGTGGGCGAGATGAGGGAAGGGGGAGCACGGTGTGGGTGAGATGAGGGATGGGGGAGCACGGTGTGGGTGAGATGAGGGACGGGGGACCACGGTGTGGGTGAGATGAGGGACGGGGGAGCGCGTTGTGGGCGAGATGAGGGAAGGGGGAGCACGGTGTGGGTGAGATGAGGGAAGGGGGAGCACGGTGTGGGTGAGATGAGGGAAGGGGGAGCACAGTGTGGGTGAGATGAGGGACGGGGGAGCACGGTGTGGGTGAGATGAGGGAAGGGGGAGCGCAGTGTGGGTGAGATGAGGGAAGGAGGACACAGTGTGGGTGAGATGAGGGAAGGAGAGCACAGTCTTGGTGAGATGAGGGATGGGGGAGCACGCTGTGGGTGAGATGAAGGACGGGGGAGCACGGTGTGGGTGAGATGAGGGACGGGGGAGCGCGGTGTGGGTGAGATGAGGGAAGGAGGGCACGGTGTGGGTGATATGAGGGACGGGGAGCACGGTGTGGGTGAGATGAGGGAAGGGAGAGCACGGTGTGGGTCAGATGAGGGGCAGGGAGCACGGTGTGGGTGAGATGAGGGACGGGGGAGCATGGTGTTGGTGAGATGAGGGATGGAGGAGCACGGTGTGGGTGAGATGAGGGAAGGGGGAGCACGTTGTGGGTGAGATGAGGGACGGTGGAGCACGGTGTGGTGGGAGATGAGGGACGGAGGAGCACGGTGTGGGTGAAATGAGGGAAGGGGGGAGCACAGTATGGGTGGGATGAGGGATGGGGGAGCACGCTGTGGGTGAGATGAAGGACGGGGGAGCACGGTGTGGGTGAGATGAGGGACGGGGGAGCGCAGTGTGGGTGAGATGAGGGAAGGAGGGCACGGTGTGGGTGATATGAGGGACGGGGCGCACGGTGTGGGTGAGATGAGGGAAGGGAGAGCACGGTGTGGGTGAGATGAGGGACAGGGAGCACGGTGTGGGTGACATGAGGGACGGGGGAGCATGGTGTTGGTGAGATGAGGGATGGAGGAGCACGGTGTGGGTGAGATGAGGGAAGGGGGAGCACGTTGTGGGTGAGATGAGGGACGGTGGTGCACGGTGTGGTGGGAGATGAGGGACGGAGGAGCACGGTGTGGGTGAAATGAGGGAAGGGGGGAGCACAGTATGGGTGGGATGAGGGAAGAGGGGCACGGTGTGGGTGAGATGAGGGAAGGGGGGAGCTCAGTATGGGTGGGATGACGGAAGAGGAGCATGGTGTGTTTGAGATGAGGGAAGGTGGGAGCACAGTATGGGTGGGATAAGGGAAGAGGGGCATGGTGTGTTTGAGATGAGGGACGGAGGAGCACGGTGTCGGTGGGATGAGGGACGGAGGAGCACGGTGTGGAGGAGATGAGGGACGGGGAGCACGGTGTGGGTGAGATGATGGAAGGGGGAGCACGGTGTGGGTGATATGAGAGAAGGGAGAGCACGGTGTGGGTGAGATGAGGGACAGGGAGCACGGTGTGGGTGAGATGAGGGACGGGGAACACAGTGTGGGTGAGATAAGGGACGGAGCACGGTGTGGGTGAGATGTGGGAAGGGGGAGCACGGTGTCAGTGGGATGAGGGATGGAGTAGCACGGTGTGGGTGAGATGAGGGACAGGGAGCACGGTGTGGGTGAGATGAGGGACGGGAGCACGGTGTGGGTGAGATGAGGGACGGAGGAGCACGGTGTGGGTGAGATGAGGGACGGGAGCACGGTGTGGGTGAGATGAGGGACGGAGGAGCACGGTGTGGGTGAGATGAGGGACGGGGAGCACGGTGTGGGTGAGATGAGGGAAGGGGGTGCACGGTGTGGGTGAGATGAGAGAAGGGAGAGCACGATGTGGGTGAGATGAGGGACGGGGGAGCACGGTGTGGGTGAGATGAGGGACGGGGGAGCACGGTGTGGGTGAGATGAGGGATGGAGGAGCACGGTGTGGGTGAGATGAGGGACGGAGGAGCACGGTGTGGGTGAGATGAGGGACGGAGGAGCACGGTGTGGGTGAGATGAGGGAAGGGGAGCACGGTGTGGGTGAGATGTGGGAAGGGGGAGCACGGTGTGGGGGAGATGAGAGACGGAGGAGCACAGTGTGGGTGAGATGAGGGACGGGGGAGCACGGTGTGGGTGATATGAGGGACGGGGGAGCACGGTGTGGGTGAGATGAGGGATGGAGGAGCACGGTGTGGGTGAGATGAGGGACGGAGGAGCACGGTGTGGGTGAGATGAGGGACGGAGGAGCACGGTGTGGGTGAGATGAGGGAAGGGGAGCACGGTGTGGGTGAGATGTGGGAAGGGGGAGCACGGTGTGGGGGAGATGAGAGACGGAGGAGCACAGTGTGGGTGAGATGAGGGACGGGGGAGCACGGTGTGGGTGATATGAAGGAAGGGGGAGCACGGTGTGGGTGAGCTGAGGGACAGGGAACACGGTGTGGGTGATATGAGGGACAGGGAGTACGGTGTGGGTGAGATGAGGGACGGAGGAGCACCGTGTGGGTGAGATGAGGGAAGGGAGAGCACGGTGTGGGTGAGATGAGGGACGGAGCACGGTGTGGGTGAGATGTGGGAAGGGTGAGCACGGTGTGGGTGAGATGAGGGACGGAGGAGCACAGTGTGGTTGAAATGTGGGAATGGGGAGCACAGTGTGGGTGAGATGAGGGACGGGGGAGCACGGTGTGGGTGAGATGAAGGAAGGGGGAGCACGGTGTGGGTGAGATGAGGGATGGGGAACATGGTGTGGGTGAGATGAGGGACGGGGGAGCACGGTGTGGGTGAGATGAAGGAAGGGGGAGCACGGTGTGGGTGAGATGAGGGATGGGGGAGCAAGGTGTGGGTGAGATGAGGGACGGGGGAGCACGGTGTGGGTGAGATGAGGGACGGGGAGCGCAGTGTGGGTGAGATGAGGGAAGGAGGGCACGGTGTGGGTGAGATGAGGGAAGGGGGGGCACGGTGTGGGTGAGATGATGGACGGGGAGCGCGGTCTGGGCGAGATGAAGGAAGTGGGAGCACGGTGTGGGTGAGATGAGTGAAGGAGGGCACGGTGTGGGTGAGATGAGGGAAGGGGGATCATGGTGTGGGTGAGATGAGGGAAGGGGGAGCACGGTGTGGGTGAGATGAGGGAAGGGGGAGCACAGTGTTGGTGAGATGAGGGACGGGGGAGCGCACTGTGGGTGAGATGAGGGAAGGAGGGCACGGTGTGAGTGAGATGAGGGAAGGAGGGCACAGTCTGGGTGAGATGAGGGAAGGAGGACACAGTGTGGGTGAGATGAGGGAAGGAGGGCACGGTGTGGGTGAGATGAGGGAAGGAGAGCACAGTGCGGGATAGGGAATGGGCAGCACAGTGAGGGATGTGGAGCACAGTGGGATACAGCGAAGGGGGGCACAATACAGAAATATATAGGGGGAGGCATACACATGCAGGTATATGAAAGGACAAGACAAGGAAAAACAAATGGAAAGCATAATGTAAAAATAATATATTTTTTGATGGCAATAGTAATGTTAGTATAAAGCCTATATATAAACCTCAAAATATTTGAGTAGGTGTGTGTGTGTGTGTGTGTCTCTAAGTCCGTCAGGAGTCAAGTAGCCAGAGAAGTCAAGCTACCGCCCAGAGGCAAGTGAGGATCCAGCACTTGGCAAGCTGAGGAGCTGCACTGACCCCCACGTGGAAGGGGTGGCGCAGAGAGTACCCCTCTGTGCCCTCCATGGTCGGTAGAGCAGGTGAGGTCTCAGTGGGACAACTATTCCTGAAATGTATACTATATATATGACTATTCCTCCCCACACCCGCTGCATAACAATAGAGCCGCCCAAGGTATTTACAACTAAATTGCAGTTTGCAGTATGCTATATTTTAAATATTATTTTCACCTAAGAAAACATTTGATTTGTTTTAACTCAACAGCTAATTGTGATTGGCAGGAGGGCGAATCTGGGTGTAGTTTCTATAGAAGCGATCTAAACACCCATCAGTGGTCCTGCTCCGCCCGGTAACTGACCCAGTGGGCCAGTCTGCCCCTGGAACAGAATCAGTCCTAATTTTCCACATCTAACTTACTTTCTAAGGAAAAATAGATCATAGGGGAATCACAGTGGCTATAAAATGCATTCACCCTTTTTTATTTTCTTACCATAGATCATGGAATTTACTGTACCTGGAGACGCTATATTGCTGCATTCCCAATGTGCCAGAAGTGTTTATAAATTAATTTATATTAGATAACAGGTGAATATTCTCATTCAAACTATTACATGATAATCCCAACCAGTGTAGTTGTTACATATTATCTATTTGGCAGCAATAAAACACTTTAACACTTCAATTTACATGGAAGAAAGGAGAACAAGCATAATTAGCAGCTCAGATTACACAAAAAATGATTAAATGAAAAGAGAGAGGTCCACACCTTGCACTTAGGCACGTCCCGTCATTTACCTGGGTGTTTAACAAACATGTCTAGCTGCGAACACAACCTTGATGCATCACCGAGAGACTTCTGCTTCACAACCTGCATGATTTACATACAACACAAAGAAATGTATTTGCAGTGGGTGATCTGCGGGGTATGTAGTTATGAAGCCCGACAAGGGATTTAAGATAGGCGTCAAAATACCGACGTCTATCGTAATCCCGACGTCGGAACACAGAAGGACGCCTGCCTGAGAGGTAAGTCCGGGGCGTCCTTAGTGTTAGCCGCAGGGGGGGGAGGGTTAGGTTTAGGTTACATAGCGGGGTTAGTGTTAGGTTTTGGAGGGGGGAGGTTAGGGTTAGGCACCTCTGGGGGGGTTAGGGTTAGGTTTATGCACGAAGGGAGGAGACTTAGGTTTATGCACTAATGGGGCAGGTTAGGGTGCGGGGTGAGAAGGGTTAGGGTCCAGGGAGGCACACACTGCACCCATATTATGTAAAACTTACCTCTCCGAGGTCCCGTGTCGGGTGACCCAGCGCTGCTCAAACGCCGGAAAATGGCCTCCGCGGCCATTCTTCCGGTGTTTTGCGCATGCACTGTGAGGAAATCGCTGGGAAAATGGTGCCCAGAGTCTATTGATTCTGTGGTGGCCGGCCAGCCACATCAGTCGGCTGCTGGCCGCCGGAATGAGAGGAGGGGGCCCGTGATGGGAGATGCATACAGGCCCCCTCCTCTCTAAAAACGCCCCTGCTTAGTATATAAGCATTGGTGATAAACACCTAGGGGTAAATTTACTAACAATCGTGCTGTTCCGAATTTGCAGTCACGGGCATATTTTTTTTTTCAAACACGGAGATTTACTATGGCAAAAACGGACGTATTTTCTGTATTTTCAGAGGTGAACATGCTCGAATCCGAAGTTAAAATGCACCCGTAAACACAAATAGAAAAGAATACATCATCGTCTAATTTACCAAGAATCGTGATTATAATCACAGGTGTAATTTAAGAAAATTTGGTTAAAAAAAGCAGAAGCATACACT
Organism: Taudactylus pleione; assembly: GCA_031769625.1. Lineage (NCBI taxonomy): Eukaryota > Metazoa > Chordata > Amphibia > Anura > Myobatrachidae > Taudactylus > Taudactylus pleione. The sequence goes on along the minus strand of JAUIMM010000146.1, from coordinate 3,796,047 downwards.
GATCTGTGTGATCCGTGTATTTGTTTGCTTCTAATGAATCAAATAAAGTATAAAATTAAGAAAAAAAAATTATGCGGGGCTCCCCCCAAAAGCATAACTATCCCCCCAGGCTCCGTGAGCCAGTCCTGGTTCTAAAAATATGGGGTACAAAATTGTGTGTGTGTAGCTGCAAGTTCCGAACTGTGTGATTGCAGGCAGTGGCGGTTCTAGGGGCGGGCTAACAGGGCAGTCGCCCGGAGCGCCGGCCCCTAGAGGGCGCCACTGAGTCCCCAGGAGGAAGAGGGAAAAAAATCCAAGAAAAAAAAAACGCGCCGGTTCCTCCACCCCGCTAGCCACCGCAGGGAGGCTTCATTTGCTGGACGCCCGCTGATATTTGGTATCAGCAGGCACACGGCTCCCTCCCTGCAGCGGCAGCCGAAAGACGGAGCTCACTCCTGAGCTCCGGCTTCCGGCAGAGAGCACTATGGGAGGGACGTCGTGATGTCATGACGTCCCTCCCATAGATCCGTGGTGGAGCCGCGGTCAGACCGGGCGGCAGCGGACAGAGGAGCGGGGCTTAAGGTAAGTATTGTGTTTGTCTATTAATTGTTTTTAATTTTTTTTCAGGATCACCAGCACTGGGGGCATGGCTATAGGGGGGCATTACTACTAGGGGCACGACTATAGGGAGGCATTACTAATGGGGGCATTACAACAGTGGCCACTACAAATGGGGGCATTAATATAGGGGGCATTACTACTGGAGGCACTGCAATAGGGGGCATTACTACAGTGGACACTACTAATGGGGGCATTCATATAGGCGGCATTACTACTGGAGGCAATACAATATGGGGCATTACTACAGTGGACACTACTAAAGGGGGCATTCATATAGGGGGCATTACTACTTGAGGCACTACAATAGGGGGCATTACTACAGTGGACACTACTAATGGGGGCATTCATATAGGGGGCATTACTACTGGAGGCAATACAATATGGGGCATTACTACAGTGGACACTACTAATGGGGGCATTACTACTGGAGCCACTACTATAGGGGTCATTACTACAGTGGACACTACTAATGGGGGCATTACAACTGTGGGCACTATTATAGAGGCATTACTACTGTGGGCACTACTATAGGGGGCACTACTAATGTGAGCACTATTATAGAGGCATTACTACTGTGGGCACTACTATTGGGGGCATTACCAATGGGGGCACTTACTATAGGGGACATTACCAATGGGAACACTACTACTTGGGGCCTTAACACTGTGGACATTACCACTGCGGGCACTACTAATGAGGGCACTGCATGTGGGTCACCACTTGGGGGGCCATTGTGTAAGGGGCACCTCTGCTGTGGGCATTGAATAAGGGGTACTACTACTGTGGGCATTGTATTAGAGGCACTACTACTGTGGGCCTTGTGTATAAGGGGCACTAATTTGGGCATTGTGTAAAAGGGGCACCACTGTGTGTCATAACATGAATAAGGGACTACTGTGTAGCATAACTTGAATTGAGGATAATGTTTTATAAAGGGAATTACTGTGTGTGGCACAATGTATTATACAGGGCATTACTGCATGTGGCATAATGTGTTATAAAGGCCATTACTGTGTGTGGCATAATGTTTTATAAAGGGCATTACTGCGTGTGGCATAATGTGTTATACAGGGCATTACTGCGTGTGGCATAATGTGTTATAAAGGGCATTATTGCATGTGGCATAATGTATTAGAAAGGGCATTACTGCGTGTGGCGTAATGTGTTATAAAGGGCATTACAGCATGTGGCATAATGTGTTATACAGGGCATTACTGTGTAAGGAGCATCACTGCTCATGGCAATTATTCGCCATGAGGGGAGAGCTTGGGGGAAGCCCAGCACCTTCGTAAGTGCTGGGCACGCCCCACAGTGTGATGAATTGGGAATGTTCCATAAGGACACGCCCCCTTCCCGGAAGTGCGCGCACAGAGGAACGCCATCTACATTTTTTTTGGGGGGGGTGCGGGGCGCCACTGGGAACTTTCGCCCTGAGCTCCGCAATGTCTAGAACCGGCCCTGATTGCAGGTTACATTAACACACACTTTGAGCTCTATTTACTACAATCCGCATGTGTAATGCAGACTGTAGTGTGATATTACTATAATATCAATATCACAGGGCAATATCACAGGGATTTACTACAAATCCCTTGCAGGGACAGAGCTTGCGATAAAGCTCTGTCCCTGCGAATCCCCTCTGGAGCCTTATCACAGTATTTTTGCAAAAAATATGCGCCGACTGGCTGCCACTGCTACCTCCCCTGTCGCCAAGCCCCGCCACCATCGCCCCCGCCCCCGTGATTGTGGACCCCTTGCGACTCCCCCTCCCTTAATTACACTTACTTGCAGTTATCGGGCCTCCGGTGATGGTTATGACTAGAATAGAGGGCTGCAGGGACCTGTGACATCACACCCACGTGACCCGGCATGAAAGGGGGAGGGGCGGGGATGCTAACGGGGGACCAAAAGTGTCCCCTCGCTGGCTTGCTGCGCTCGCCACCACGCTTTGGGCACGGTGGCTCGCTACGCTCGCCACAAATATTTATTCTCCCTCTATGCCCTCGTGGATGGTAACACAGGAGCGGTCCAGCCTCCTGCACCGGTCACGTGATTGATACGTCACAGAGATCCTTTCTGCACATAGGATCTAGCATCAACCCTCTGGTGATGTCCGGTAATGTCCTCTGTTGCTCCGGTCAGGTGACATCCCTTACTGCACTGGTACCCTGTCAGGTGATGACCGGGCCTCAGTGCACCATAGGAGACCAGCTGACTGGAGGGAGGACATCACCGGAGTCCCTAACTCCGGCCCCTGGACTCAGGTAAGTTGGGGGGGTTTACTTTTTTTTTTACAGTAAACCAGCGTGTGGTCTGTTTAGACCACACAGCTGATCACTGAGGCCACCTCTGGGCTCAGCTCTTCCCGTTATAGCGGAGCAGGAGTCCAGTAGCCGGGGGAGACCAGGTGGCGTTATTATCACAGGGCTTTCCCCGGTATTTTTTCACAATTTATTTTTAGTAACTTTGGTCGGATCACTTTTCCCATTACAATTATGGGAAATGTGATCTGCTTATTAAAAATAAGTGATACTTAGGGGTTGGAGTAGAATTTTACGAATTCTACTCCAATTACCCTTTAGTAACTGTAGGTGATACTAAAATAATGTGAAAAGGGTGTGTTTTAGTAAAAATAATGTTAATAAATAGAGCCCTTAGTATGATGTTTAATGAAAAGCACTTCTGAAACCCATGCAATATAACTAGAAATTACAATTTGCAATCACGGCGCAAATGTTGCACGTTAATTGTGCATTGCCCAACCTACGTGAGGTGCATTAAAGAGTAGGAAATGATAAGCTGCTGGTGGGAGAGGAGACAGGGGCAGGGAGCTGCTGGAAGGACACAAAGGGGTAAGCTGGAGACACACAGGGGATGGTGTTGGAGTGAAGACTAGGGAATGGTGATGGTGAGATGCAGGTGAAGCTGGTGCTTGTGAAACACAGGAAAATTGTCCTGAAGAGACTGGGCCTGATTCAGAGCCGCTCGTAAGCGGCCGCTCGTTCGCTCCGAGCGATGTTCGCACAACTGTGCATGCGTATGGGTCGTAATGCGCATGCGCCAACCAGTCAGTGCGGTCGGAAATCGAGCGCTCGCAAAATAGCGAGTGCCTGCTAATTTGAGTGACAGGATGAGGCGTTTGTAGGTGGTAACAGGGGAAGGTGCTTGAAAACGGAGGAGTGGTGATCCGAACGCAGGCGTGCCAAACGGACAAAACGGGCATTTTAAGGGTGTGCATAATTAATACAGCAGCGTCATCGGCCACGTCACTTGGTTGTCTCTTAGCCTGAACTGCGAGCAGTTCAGACGCCTTTCGATGTACTCGATTAATCTAATAAATAGCGGAGATGACGTAGGATGCGAGCGGCCAGGGGGCGTCTTTACAAAATAGCGAGCGCATGTTTCGTTCGCTCGCTCAGACATAGAGGTGTCAACAGACCGCAAAGAGCAAGCGCTCAATTTAAATATCCGGCCCCTTTTTCTGAACGAGCGAGCGCAAATAGCGTCCGGCTCTGAATCAGGCCCACTGTGAGATAGAGATTTTTTTTTTCTTTTCAAGTGACCTAACATTGTAGACTCAGCTGATAGCAGGAGTGCTAAAAAACATTTAAAGTGTGTGTGTGTGTGTGTGTGTGTGTGTGTGTGTCTGTCTGTCTGTCTGTCTGTCTGTCTCCAGGACCACTTTAAGCCCTGATACTCACATATACTTACCTGTTGCCAGGTGATCAGTCCACTTCTCCGGTAGAATTCCAATGAGTACCTGTGAACAAAGAACCTATACTCACCTCCGCTGGTCTCCGTAGCATCCCCGGTAAGTCCCGAGCACAGCAGACTGGTCAAACAGAACCCTGGGCAGTGTATAGTGGCCATAACCAAAGTATTAGACACAGTTAAATGCTGACAAATAGTTGACTTTTGCACATTTTTGTAAATGATGGTCAGCAAGTGTACATATTTCAGCAATCAAAGGTGTCTAGTCAGTGGCGTCCCTCCCCGCAGTGACATCCGGTGCAGGGAAGGGCGCGCTGGCAAAAAAATAAGGGGTGTGGCCTTGCTGGCAGGGGGCGTGGCCTCGCAGGTAGTGAGCAAGCCTGAACCCCCATTTTAGTTACTCTGGGGGTCCCGTGGTGCGCACTGCTCCCGGGGACCACTCTTTGTGCACTGCCGGCTCCCTCATTGTGTCAGGAGCCGAGTGCTGCATGTAATGTTGCAGCACCTGGCTCCTGTCACTGAGGAGGAGTCTGCACTTTGGTGTCACCCCTTGGCGGGTGACACCCGGGTGCGGCCTGCACCTCCCGTACATCTCTTGTAACGCCAAGCTCCAGAATGCCTCGCATTCCAGAGCTAGGTAAGTTCAACAGCACTGCAGTTCCTATAGAAACCTATAGGGGTCTGCATTTGCGGACAAAAATGCACTGTATTCATTGGAGATATAGGGGTTTATTTACTAAAGTGCTGGTTTTTAGAAGTGGAGATGTTGCCCATGGCAACCAATCAGATTCTACTTATTATCTTCTAGAAGGTGCTAGATAAATGATAAGCAGAATCTGATTGGTTGCTATGGGCAACAACTCCACTTCTGAAAACCCGCACTTTAGTAAATATACCCCATAGTATATCTGGGGGATTCTTAATGTTTGCAGGTAGCCCCCCCGAAAATGGCTGTTTTTGGGGAATATTCTGCAAATATTTAATGATAAATAGGCTCTAGTATAGGCCTTAGGGCCCTATTCACTACAATCCACATTTAAAATGCGACTGTAGTGTGATATTTTCGCCTAAATTCGCATTGCAAATTAAGGAAATATCACAGGGATTTATCAAAAATAAAGCTCTGTCCCTGCGACTTCCATCCACAGTCTGCTCAAAGAATACAGTGAGAATGTGACCACGCATGTGCCGACCGGCTTACCAGACCTAGCGACTGCCCCACCCACTTTCACTTACCTCCGGTGATCGGTGCTTCGCCAATCAGCTGTTGTACCCAGTAACTGTGTGTAGCCCAGTGACGTATTTCAAGCCCAGGGCAAGTTAAAAAACAGAGCTCCCCCCCTCCAAGCACGTGTGCGCGTCGATTGTGGTCACAAGGGGCGTGGCCATTGGAGAAAATGGGGGCGTTGTTTCTCGTCATTATGCCCATTATGCAGTGCCCCTTATGCAATGTCCCTAATAGTGCCCCTTATGCAATGCCCCTTATAGTGCCCCCAGCAGTGCCCCCTTATACAGTGCCCCCCAGTAATGTACCCTTATACAGTGTCTCCAGTAGTGCCCCTTACATAGTGCCCCTGATACAGTGTTCCCTATGCAGTCCCCCCTATTCAGTGCCCCCAGTAGTGCCCATTATGCAGTGCCCCCAGTAGTGCACCCTCATACAGTGCCCCTTATGCAGATCCTCTTATACAGTGCCCCCAGAAGTGCACCCTTATGCAGTGCCCCAGTAGTGCCCATTATGCCGTGCCCCTTATACAGTGCCCCCAGTAGTGCACCCTTATATAGTGCCCTCAGTAGTGCACCCTTATACAGTGCCCCTTATGCAGTGCCCCCAGTAGTGCCCCTAATGCAATGCCCCTTATAGTGCCCCCAGTAGTGCACCCTTATACAGTGCCCCCAGTAGTGCCCCTTATTCAGTGCCCCCAATAGTGCCCCCTATGCAGTCCACCTATGCAGTGCCCACAGTAGTGCCCCTTATAAAGTGCCCCCAGTAGTAGTCCCCCTATACAGTGCCACCAGTAGTGGTCCCCCGTCTGCTGTGCCCCTAGTAGTGCCTCTTATACAGTGACCCAGTAGTGGTCCCTCTATGCAGTGCCCCTTATACAGTGACCCCCAGTAGTGCTCCCCCTATGCAGTGCCCCCAGTAGTGCCTCTTATACAGTGCCCCCAGTAGTGGTCCCCCCTATGCAGTGCCCCCAGTAGTGGTCCCACCTACGCAGTGCAGAATGGGATTGAAATGCCGGCGGCTGGTTCAAATCCCTACAGCGGCTGCCGAGAGGATTAAGATCCCGACAGAGGCAGGTGAGTACCCTAACCTCCCCTGTCCCCCCCTAACCCTCCCTTAGTGATGCCTAACCCTAACCTCTCCCCTAGTGCCTAACCCTAACCTACCCCCGGGGGTGCCTAACCCTAACCCCCCCTTACTGCTCCCTAAACCTAACCCTCCCGGGGGAGTGCCTGACCCTAACCTTTCCCTGGGGGTGCCTAACCCTCCCCCCTAGGGGTGCCTAACCCTAATCTCCCCCCCAAACCTAACCCTAAACCCACTAGACTCCCTAATCCTAACCCTAAACGGCTAATGCTAAGCACGCTCCGGAAATACCTTCGTTCGGGATGTCGTCCTCGGCATTCTGGCTTCGGGATTATGATAGATGTCGGTATTTCAACGCCTATCATAACTCCATAGCCGGCATTCCACTGTCGGGATTGTGACCGGCGGTCGTACATGACTACATCCCTGCAGTGCCCCTTACATATATGATACAAAGATACACAGAAAGTAAAAAAATAAAAACACTTAACTGAATCCCCGCTCCTGCACCCACCTCCGTCTGCTCCTCCACCCTCCTGCTCGGCACTATGGGAGAGACGTCATGACGTCTCTCCCATCACCCACTGCGGGAGACGGAAGGCGGAGCTCATGAGTGCGCTCCAGCCCGGCTCCGGCCGTGGGTGCAATAGCCAATGAGAGTCTGTCTGACTCTCATTGGCTGCTAAAACAAACACACCGCTGGCGACGAGTGTACTACACACACACCCCGCGCCGCAGATCCGATGGCGCCCAGGGCACATGCCCTGCTCGACCCCCCCCATGTTACTGGTGTAGCCACACGCTGACTGGAGACTGGTAGCTGAGGAGGAGGCAGAGTGCAGCAGAGGATGCTGCCCCAACACTCTAAGGGGTATATTTACTAAAGTGCTGGTTTATAGAAGTGGAGATGTTGCCCATAGCAACCAATCAGATTGCATTTAACATTTACTTAGCACCTTCTGGAATATAGTAGCTAGAATCTGATTGGTTGCTATGAGCAACATCTCCATTTCTAAAGACCCGCAATTTAGTATATATACCCCAATTGTGTTAGTACATGTGTTAGGGAGCATCCATGATCCTTAGATATCTTCTCAGCCACCAGCCAGACCCAAGCCACAATGAAGCTGCAGCCTGCCGCCGGAAAATTGGACCAGCCTGGCCTGTAGATGTCTTCATATCATAGCCCCTTGGTCCAGTCTACCCGTTTACTAATACTGCTTTTATACCTAAATTCCGGGTCTGACCAGGAGGTTGGTACAGAGTTCCAAACCGGATCAGACCCGGAATTTAGCCGGCGCCGACCCAGGAAACTCTCGAGTCAGCGTCGTTCACACCGGAGCCAGGTCTGCAGTGACCCAGTTCTTCCGGCATGGAAGTGGACACTTGGAGATGACGTCATCTCCAAGCGCCACTGAAACCAGCCAATTTGCCGACATGCGGCACGCTCCAGGTCATTGTAACCCGGATTGTGCCGTTTACACTGCAGGGTTTCACGGGTCGTTCCTGTGTTAAACCCTGCAAGTTACCTGGGTTGGATTGCCGGGTCACTCGACCCAAGAATCCAACCCTGTCCCCTTTGACACCAAGGAGCTACACGGATTAACCATACCTCCCAACATGACCCTCTCCAGGAGGGACACATTGCTCTGGTCCTGGACTTCCCTGGTAATTTATGATTGGTGGCGGTTCCAGAGGTGGGGATGCAGCACAGTCCAAAGTTCAAATAGGGGAGTCACACCAACTGCCAGTGAGTCCCAGCCAGTGATGTTTGGCAGCGTGTGAAATGACAGTTGGTGTAACTCCCCTATTTAAATTTTGAACTGCGCTGCACCGGTCGTAGCGCCGGTCGTAGCGGGTCTCTTTCCAAAGGGGGCGAGCTGTCGATGTTGATTGACAGCTCGCCCCGTTTGTAAGGCGGGCCGGGGGGGTGGCAGCCCAAATGGAGGCGTTCCCATGGGAACGCCGCCCGTTTGGGGGAGGCCCCACTGACATCACTAGTGATGTCAGTGGAGAGCTACCGGCTCTGACAGAGCCAGAAGCTCTCTGGGGCTTACGACAAGTGAGACCCTACCCTAGGGTCTCGTCGTAAGCCCCGATGGTCGCGATGGTCTCTGACCATCGTGACCATCACCCGAGCGGTCGTTAGAGCTGTGGGTGTAAACCCACAGCCTAACGAGCGAAACAGAGGCGGCCGGTCAGAATGCAAGCGGCCGCCCAGTTTCTGAGCGACTGCTTGCATCCTCCGACCGCCTCTGAATGAGGGCCAGGGTCCCTCCTGGAGAGAGTCATGTTGGGAGGTATGGGTTAACCCTGCAATAACCCGGTATAAATAAGTGATTTCAGCTGTCATCTGGCTTTGGACCAGTGATTTAGCAAATTTGTATTTGTCAGCCAAGGAGGACTCACTACAGTTAACCCTTTACTACACCAGATAAGCAACTAAACTTAATTGCTCTTTAAATGTTGGAAAGAAATCAGTATGACTAAAATACCAAATGACATTGAGGCGGAAACCCAGGTCTGGCATATGGCTGTAAACACAATCCTGTGAATAACAAGTGCTACAGCAGCCCAGACAGGGTGTCAATTAATTTGAATTCTGCATAATTAATCCCTGCTCCTCCCGGCGGTAGCGCTGTACTGTTCTCGAATAAATGAGACAATAAGCAATTGCAGTCATAGAGACATTTGCATTCTACAGAAATCTTCTAGATGCTACTTTCAGTTGTAAGTCATAATAATATTTTAATACCATCATTACATGAACGTAAAGTGCAGGCGCCATAGGTCATAATTACATATAAATATGAATCGCTGCAAGCATTAACAGTTGTTAGACATTAGCGTTCTCCACTTCGCATTAGTCTGTAACATTTCTCTGCTCAATTAGGGCTTGGTGCAGAAGGTGGCCACAAAACTGGCGTCATTTCCACTAAAGAATGTGCGCAAAAATAAAGTACTTCCGCCGATCTGCTGAGACGGACGCTTCATTGGCTTATTGCATTTGGTTTTAGTGTGGTACTATGGGCCTGATTCAGAAGCCGCTCGTAAGCGGCCGCTCGTTCGTTCCGAGCGATGTTTGCCCAACTGCGCATGCGTACGGATCGTAATACGCATGCGCGAACCAGTCAGTGCGGCCGAAAATCGTTTGTTCGCTAAATAGCGAATGCCTGCTAACATGAGTGACAGGAGGAGGCGTATGTGGGTGGTAACGGGGGAAGGTGCTTGAAAACGGGGGGTGGAGATCAGAACGCAGGCGTGCTTAAAGGTCAAAACGGGCGTTTTAAGGGTGTGCATAATTAATACAGCAGCGTCATTGACCACGTCACTGGGTTATTTTATAGTCAGAACTGCTCGCAAGATTGTGGTAGGAAAAACCAACCACAAGAATAGCGAGCAATTCATACGCTGGTCGATGTACTCGATTAATCTAATAAATAGCGGACATGACGTAGGATGCGAGCGGCCAGGGGGCTTAGTTTTCAAAAAAAACGACCGCATGTTTTGTTCGCTCGTTCAGATCTAGAGGGGTGAACAGACCGCAAAGACAAACGGTTCATTTGAATAGCCACCCCTATTTTCTGAACGAGCGAGCGTAAATAGCGTCCGGCTCTGAATCAGGCCCAATGGTCACACTTGCCTACTTTTGAATACTAGTTTCAGGGAGATTGTAGGTGGTAACAGTTGTGCAGCACGAAGCCGCTGAAGAGGCGTGTCATGTTTTGCTTAAATGGGCGTGTCTAGCTGCACCTGTGGGTGTGTCTATTGTCACTCAGACGCTCTGCAAAATAAATATACTGTCCTCTGAAGTAAATATATGGCTGCTTTGCATGTATTGTGCTGTTTGTTGTTATGTTACTAATGAGGGACATTGCAAGACATTGTATAGGAATAACAGCTAGTTCCTCACTAAGGGCCTGATTCAGAGGCGCACGCTATTTGCGTGCGCTCGCTCTGAATCGGGCGTCCCTTTTTTTAAAAATCCGGCCTCCAGGCCGCTCGCACAGCTGTGGGTGACCACCCACAGCTTGTGCGAGCGGCCTGGCGATGGTCGCGATTATCGCGAACATCGGCATTGCGAGGAGACCCTTGTGGTAGGGTCTCAGCACTCGCAATGCCAAGTGGACTTCCTGCTCTAATAGAGCAGGAGGTCCACTACTGACATCACGAGTGATGTCAGTAGGGACGCCCACAAATGGCAGGCCTTCCATCAGGAACGCCTCTCTTTGTACAGCCACCCCCCCCTCCTCACCTACAAAACGGGCGAGCTGTCGATCAACATCGACAGCCGCCCCATTTTGTTGCAAGCCCCGGAGCGAGTGATTTCTCACTCGCTACAGGGCTTGTGCACGCCGTACGTGCGCATTGGCCCACCATCGACCCGCTTGCGAGTGCAATGCGCTCGCAAGCGGGTCTGAATCAGGCCCTAAATTCAGAGATGGACGGAAATAGACGATCGCAGCTGCGATTTTGCACAGAACACAGCTTGCTAAAATATGCTAATAGTTCCATAGCTTAATACAGCATAGAGATGCCCACCGCTGCCTTCTCATATGCATACAAATATCGGTAACATCCACGCACATAGAGCGGACATCTTGCCATTGCGGCAGGTCTGACCAGCCGCACACTCGGAAGCTCTCCTGACACGCAGAGGGCTCTCGTGCTGCGTAGGAGATTGCAATGGCTGATTTATGCACGGCCATGTAACGCCGTTTAAACGGTCAGACACGCCTGCGTTTTACTGCCCACATCCCTGTTACCTCCCCCAAACACTGACAACCTGTCACTCACTTTGTGAGTGGATTTTCTGTGCATGCGGAATCACAATATAATTGCAGCAGATGGGCAGTGCAGCTTATACGCATGCGCAATTGCAAATCGATTTATCTGCGTCAATATAGCCATTGCGTCCATTCCTGAATCAGGCCCAATGTTGCTAGCCGGTGTATTTACAGAAGAGGACCAGCAGAGGTAATCATCCCACGAGCTGCTGGATTCAGTATCCGTGGGGTTCCCAGTGCAGGGAGTACCAGCAATATGTAAGGTTGTGGGCGAAAGTGAGGTAAAATTTATTTAAAACTCATATTGGACTGTTTGCTCTCACCTAATCTAAATTTATACACATGATTTATTCCTTTTATGTGAGCTTGTAAGGCCACTGTAGGAGAGACACTATTAAATTGTCAAAGACAGACAGAGCAGACCCAAGTAAGTGCTGACAGGAGAAAGGGAAGACACTGGGTGCTGAGTGTCACATGCATTACCTGCCCCCAGAGAGGGCACTCACTGACAGCCATGGAATGGATGGCTGTCACTGAGTGCAGGGGCGTAGTTATAATGGGTGCAGGGTGTGTGGTGCACACGGGCCCCTGGGTCCAGGGGGGGCCCGCACCGCACACCCTGCACCCATAGTATACTCACCTCTCCAAAGTCCCATGTCGGCGCTGGTGTCTGCTCTGTACAAACATCTGGAAAATGGCCACCACAGCCATTTTCCCGACGTTTGCGCATGCGCAGTACAGGGGAAATAGTCACCGCGGCCATTTTCCCGAAGACCTGCGCATGCGCTATAGACTCTGGGCACACTCTAGTGCCTAGAGTCTATAAGTGGCCGCGCAGCCACCAGACTGAGAGAAGGGGGCTCGTGACGGAGACTGCACACGGGCCCCCTCCTCCTCTATAGAAACGCCTCTGACTGAGTGCCCTTTCAGAGTGCAGTTAATGCCTGTGAGAGGTCTATTTACTAAACTTTGTTAGGAGATAAAATGAACGGAAAAAAGGTACCAGCCAATCAGCTCCTAACTGCCATGTCACAGGCTGTGTTTGAAAAATGGCAGTTAGGATCTGATTGGCTGGTACCTTATCACCATTCACTTTATCTCCTAACAAAGCTTAGTAAATAGACCCCTTAGCACCCAGCCACCATGAACCCCATGACGCAGTTCTGTTCTGGTGGTTTACATATTAAATTGATCAATTTTAACAGGACCACCATGCATGGGGGGAGAAGAGGCCACCACTGCTGCTGACGCCACGTCTGCCGCTGCGGCTAATTCTTCCACTGAAGCCGCCTCCATCGCCGCCAGAGGCACAAACCAAACAGGCGATGGTAGGCGGCCACCGCTACCCATAACCCTGCGGTGGCCGGCCTTTAAGTAACATCACGTCATGCGTCGTGACGTCTCCCGTGCAGGCCCCGACCACCTGCATCTCCGGTCTCACGCATGCGCAGTCTATATTTTAATGGTGGGCAGTAGAAATCCAGGAGTAGCGCTAAAATTTGTGGGGCAGCGGGAGCCTGAGTTAGAAATCGGGAGGCTCCCTCTAAAAGCGGGAGAGTAGGCGTGTATGGATATGTTAGGTCGACATTTATCATGTCTATATGCATCAGGTCGACTTTTCGAGATGATCGAAACTTCAGCATGCATACTATGTTGACAGTGACCATGTCCTCATGTCTACACTGATATCATGTCGACATGGTTGAATGTTGACCTAAATCCCTAGTGTCCCTTCAGTCACTTACCTGGTCCTGTCGGCTACAGAGCAGCTTCCAAGTCCCGGTTGCCATGTGGCCGTCACTTCTGGCGGAGGCCTCTGACGGAGCGGTGGTTTAGGTGAGTATTTTAACACTATTCCTAATCTCTGCCCCTAACCCTCCCCCTAGTGGCTAACCCTATTATACTATTCCACATCATGTGTGAGCTGCCCCAGAAAGTGTCTGACTGTAGGTTTGGCTGAATATACCACAAATGTTTATAAAAACCTCAGGTAACCTGTGTACTTTCACAGAGGGGGAGAGGGGAAGAGGACGGACACGTCTGGCTGCCTGCCTACCTGCAATGCTGAACCAGCCAGGCATGTTATACATGGATAAAAGAGCAGGGAAGAAGTACGGGTGCAGCAGCTGTCTGCTTCTGCTGTCAGTACTGACAGCAGAAGGGGATTATATAGACAGCTGCTGCACCTGTACTTTTCCCCTGCTCTTCTATTCTCCGGAGGGGCTTCGTTGAGGTGACTGAGTTCGCCAGCACTAATAGAAGTCTATGAAGGAGACATCCTTTTGCTACTTAGTACTTCTATAATTTGGGGGCTGGCGACCTCGGTCACCTCAATGACGCTACCTAAAGCTGCCTAATGGTATCACCGGCCCTGGGCTTTCTCAGATGTATATGCACCTGGTTGCTGTTCTGAATGTGTTAGTAATTGCGCAAATGCGTCCATACTGTACTCGTTCTCCATTGGAAAGCCCCTTCTGGCTCCCGTCACATCTCTTCAGGGTCTGGGGGACGTATACATGCCAGAATTACACAAGTCTGCAGAGTGCACCTGTGTCCATGTGTTTTGTGTATCCGCACAAAGCTATTTTGTGCAAGCAGCGTTACACAGACTGGCATAGTGCCAGCCCCCTTAGTCTTTAACAATATTACGTATTTTTCTATTGTTGCTATACCGTATTTTTTTTTACTTCAGGTTAATTATGGTCACTTCACCATTTATCTCTGTTTTCCCCAGAGGTGTTTTACTCCTTTGAAATTAAATATTGTGATTTATTGCACTATAATGATGGTAAAAATATGTAGATGTTATGAATCGTGCCCAATGAGTTACACAACTTGGCTTGGTTTTGTGCCGGAGCACCAGCATGTTCTGCCCAGTGCACATAAAAAGTATTTTAGTACAACATAAATTTATTAAAGGGCAATTGGAGTAGTATTCATGAAAAACTACTCCAATCCCTTCAATTTGCCTATTTTTAGTATGCAGATCGCATTTCCCATGCGGCAAGCAGGGAGTCCAGGTCAGTCTCAGCAGGAGCACGGGGAGGCAGGGAGCCGGGCTGCAGAACCAGAGAGCCGGCAAAGACAGGTAGCAGCAGGGGGTGCATGCGCGGACATATTCTCCTTGTATTTTTTTATTTTCAGAGGGGATTTGCAGATACAGGGGGTCTAGTTACTAAGCAGTGTTAGGAGACAGAGTGAAAAGTGATAAGGTGCCAGCCAATCAGCTCCCAACTGTCATTTTTCAAACACAGCCTGTGAGATGACAGTTAGGAGCTGATTGGCCGGCATCTTATCACTTTTCACTCTGTCTTCTAACACTGCTTAGTACATAGGGCCTGATTCAGAGCCGCTCGTAAGCGGCCGCTCGTTCGCTCCGAGCGATGTTTGCCCAACTGCGCATGCGTACGGATCATTATACGCATGCGCGAACCAGTCAGTGCGGCCGAAAATCGTTTGTTAGCTAAACAGCGAATGCCTGCTATTTTGAGTGACAGGAGGAGGAGTATGTGGGTGGTAACAGGGGAAGGTGCTTGAAAACGGGGAGTGGAGATCCGAACGCAGGCGTGCTTAAAGGTCAAAACGGGCGTTTTAAGGGTGTGCATAATTAATACAGGAGCGTCATTGACCACGTCACTGGGTTATTTTATAGCCAGAACTGCTCGCAAGATTGTGGTAGCAAAAACCAACCACAAGAATAGCGAGCAGTTCATACGCTGGTCGATGTACTCGATTAATCTAATAAATAGCGGACGTGACGTAGGATGCGAGCGGCCAGGGGGCGTATTTTTCCAAAAAACGACCGCAAGTTTTGTTCGCTCGTTCAGACCTAGAGGCGTGAACAGACCGCAAAGAGCGAATGGTTCATTTGAATAGCCACCCCTATTTTCTGGACGAGCGAGTGCTAATTGCTCTGAATCAGGCCCATAGACCCCACAGATCTTTATCGCAAGCTCTGTCCCTGCAAAGGATTCTTGATACATCCCTGTGATTTTTCCTAAATTTCCAATGTGAATTTAAGTGAAAATATCACACTACAACCACATTTGAAATGCAAATTATAGTAAATAGCATAGTAAATCATGGCCTATGTATTACTGTTATGACTAATACATGCTTCCCCGCAGGGCCGGCTCTAGGGGTGTTCGACCAGTGCGGTCGCACAGGGGTGCCACCCATAGAGGGCGCACCCCTCCCCATCATCCCGATTTCAGTAGGACAGTACTGTCCCGCTGTTCCACCCATGGGCCGAAGTCGCCCCCGGGTGGTTAAATCGGGAGGTTGGGGACCCCCACCGCCGCAGCTGTGCGGCAGTGCCAGAGTGGGCCCGGAGTCTGAATGGATGCTACGCGCATGCGTGCGGCATCCATTCAGTGATGGGAGAGGGCTGGGGGAAGCCCAGCTAGTTAGGCTCCCCCCAGCCTGACGTTATTTGTAGACGTGCCATGTGTGCACGCCTCCAAATAACGTCACGTAGGGGGTGTGGTCTATGGTAATTAGGCCACACACCCATTTTCGGTTGCACGATGTAAGGGCGCCCTCTGAAGAGACCAGGGACCAGAAGTATTTTGGATATTGGATTTTTCCGTATTTTGGAACAATTGCATATTTTAATGCGATATATTGGGAATGGGGCCAAAAACTAAAGACAGAATGCATTTATGTTTCATATACACCTTATACACACAGCCTGAAGTCATTTTATATAACATTTTTAATAATTTAGTTCATCACACAAAGGCCCGTATTAAATTAGTTTTGCACCCGCGATAAAGTTTCGCATGCCGCACTTTTCGTGTATTTGAGCTGCAGAAACTTATCGTGCGCGCCCCCACTATTCGCAGTATTCATTTCCAAAGGATGCGAAAACGGAGACACGCAAAGTCAGAACAGACGAAAAATGGTGTCAGAATCGGGGACATCAGCCTGAGCCCCCCCAATAATCTGCAGAAACATTGGGGATCAATGTAGTAGTACCCGATTAGCCCTAATAAAACTGTTTGGGGTACTTAAGTTCACACAATTGCCTCTAATTAGCGTCTTTGCACAAGTGGTGAAGAATGGCATAAAGCAGATTTTTTTGGTGAAAATAAGTAGTCCTGGCAAATTTGGGGTACCTAAAAATGGGGGTAAGCATGTTTTAATGTCTCTAAAGTGAACTTTTAAATAAAATCTAATTTCACCCCCAAAAATGCACTTGCAATCCCCAAAACACTTGACCCCTTCTTAGTGCACCCCCAGAACCTTATTTCGCTAGTTTGCGAAGTTGTCCCCCCACTTTGCACTTTTTCATCCCCAAATTCAGTAAGTAATTATTTTGGGGTGTTCTTAATTTTTATTTTTTTGATGCAGTTGTCCTTTGGGGGCTGTCCCTAGGGTTCTGAGTGGTTTCCCCACCTTTGCATTTGCACCCCAAAACAAAAATGTTTTCAGAGGTGAATCTTTTTTGCCTATTACATTGCATTGACTTTCCACATACGTGAAAAAGCGGATGGAATTGAATACGGCGATACTTTTCCGTGGCAATCGGCGATATTTTTTCGCAGATCTCTGCTTTTTCGCGGCTAAAAGAATACGGGCCAAACTTTGTGTACATGCACAAAATGCATGTATGTTTCACATACACCTTAATACAGTGTATTCCAAAATGGAATACATTTTTTTTGCAAAAATCTAAAAAAAACTTTTTACACGTTGTCATTATGTGTAGATTTTGGAGGATAAAAATGAATTGATCCCATTTTGGAATAAGGCTGTAACATAGCAAAATGTGGAAAAAGTGAAGCGCTGTGAATACTTTCTGGAAGCACTGTACACAGCCTGTAGGTAATTTTATATAATATTTTTAGTAATTTTGTGCCTTAAACAAAGTTTGTGTACATTGAACCATCAGAAAGCAAAGGTCTCACTATCTGAGTCATGCTAAAAAAATTCTGTTAATTAGAATATTCCGTATTTTGGAATATTTGGATATGGGAGACTCAGCGTGTCTGACACGGGTGCGGTCTGTATCAAACCCTTGTAAAGAGGACAGAGGGCCTGATTCAGCGTGGATCGCAACTGCAACAGCATACGCGGGCAACCGATTGTTGCGTACTGCTTATGCACTGTAGTGTGCGTACATGATGGCAACATTGCGATCACACCATACGGAAAGCGCAGAGTGAGTGACAGGTAGTCAGCGTTTGGGTGTGGTGACGGTGGGGGATCAGAGAAACAATGGCGTGCCTGTCCATTTAAACGCTGTTACATGGGCGTGCATAAATTAGACACTGCGACGGCATACACAGCTTGAGCACAGACTGCGTGCAACGAGACTTGCAATTTCTGAGTATGGTCAAACCTGCTGTAATTATGTGCGAGGGGCCGATGTTACTCGATGTTTCCGATGTATACGCAGCACTGCAAGGTATTGCGGACGTGAGATAAGGGAAGTGGGCATCTCTAATCTGGCCGTGCGACGGCATTGCGATTGCAAACAGTAGCATATTTTCGAAGCAGATCTGCGCACGTAATCGCAGCCATATTGAAAGAGTCCCAGTGTTCCCCTTAACAATCAGCTAAATAAATAAAATTGTGCCTCACAAACACTGGAACAATGTAGATATATAAATAAATGAATCAATCAATCAATGACACTGATTCATCTGGTGGATTGTACACATATTATTATCCCCCATGTCAGTGAACCAGCTGTGCATTACCGGTATTCAGTACAAATCCATATATATATAATATGTCTGTGTGAAAACAGGTACACGGAGGACACATACAGTGTGGTTACATCACAATTATTATGTTGGGTGCTTGATAAATGACCCCCAGGTGATATTTTACCTCATCTCAGAGCTGCTCACACACAGTCTAACACTAGAGGGACACTTCTAGCCGCTGATCTGGGTCTCACACTATTACGTACTGTACTTTATACATGATCCACCTCAGTGATGACATTGCAAATACAGCAGACAGAATTCTGTACAGAATGTCTACAATATTGGTGGAGATGTACTAAGTCTTGGAGAGTGACAAAGTGCATGGAGATAAAGTACCAACCAATCAGCTCCTGTCACTTTACAGGCTGTGTTTGAAAAATCACAGTTAGGAGCTGAATGGTTGGTACTTTGGTAATGATGGTATTCATCATTACTAAAAAAAAATCGATGGAGGTAATTAGGTTTAGAACTGGCATGGAGCTCTACCTAATTACCGGAGGAATTCATCATTCCTCCTCCCCATAACTATCTATTCTGAAAAGCTGTCATTTTTGCGATGACAGCTTTTTAGAAATAGATACTTTTCCCTGCCTAGTCCTACCTTACCGCAGCTGTAATCAGTGCTGCGCATACGCCGTTACGTTCACAAAAGCGGCGCATGCGCAGCACTGCCTAGAGCTGCGGTAATTCATTGCTATCCACAACCAGCTCAATGTGTAGCGGACAGCATTCCCAGTATCTCCCTCGGTAAATAAATCAGCAGGAAGCACGCCCCCTTGTGGTCGCAAAACACAATCGCAATGACCTTCTTTGCTGATGGAGTAGTTTTGAATTTCCTTGATGGTGGGGACGATACGTGTGTTTTCCATGTCATGGATGCTGGCTTCATCTCCGGTGTCACATGATTCACCCACGTTTTGTCACCTGTAACTATACTCTGAAGGAACCGCACTCCCTCCTCATGGTACAGCGTCACGTGCATGGGAGGCGATCCCATCCTATTGGTTTTGCGTGAACACTTTTTTTCCTGTACCCCAGTTGCTCATGAACGATGTTGTGCACAGCCCCACTGAGACGTTCTGTTCGTCAGCAATATCACTAACTCAAATGCGCCTATCCTCCTGAATCAGACCCTCAATGCGGCACCAATATCAATCTGCAGTGGACGTGCTTGGCAGGCCAGATCGATGCTCATCTTGAATGTCTGTCCTGCCATTATCAAAGGCCATGCACCAAATCCAAACCTGCTTCCGTGACACGACGTTATCGCTGTACACCTTGACAAGTTGGCGATGAATCTCAGCTGCTGATGTGCCTTTAAATCTGATCACACTACGCACCTCAATGTGTGACCGTGTTCCCACCAGCCCCAACAACTTACACCTGATGTTAGGACAGTATGACTGATATGAGGCACACTGTAATGGCCGTGAGGGGGGTATGCAGTCGGGAAGCCGGCAGACCTAATCCCGACAGCCAGCTTCCCGACTGCTTAATCCCGGCAAAGGGACGCCGAGCGCGGATAGCCGTGTGTGGGGGGGGGGGTTAGGTTTAGGGTTCCTGGGGGGGACTTAGGGTTAGGCACCCCCCCTGGGAGGGTAGGTTTAGGCTAGGGGAAGGGGGGGTTAGGGTTAGGCACCCCTGGGGGGAGGTTAGAGTTAGGCACCCCCCCAGGGGGACTTAGGTGTAGGCGGAGGGGAACGGGGGGCTAGGTTTAGGCACTTAGAGGGGGGATTAGGGTTAGGCACTGGGGGGGAAGGTTAGGGTTAGGCACCCCTAAGGGAGGGTTAGGGAGTAGAATTAGGTTAGAGAATACTTACCTTGGACGATCGGGATTTCCTCCTCTGCCGGGATGCCGTTTTCGGGATTCCAACCGCCGGGCATGGGTCCGGTGGTAAATCATACCGATTCCGTGAGGGGAAGCAGGGGTCTACCTGCTCTGGCCTGGCAGGAAATTAGAATGAAATAGAGAACATTACACACATCAGAGGTCTTGTTACCTTACTTATTGAACCACCCTCTTACTAAACATTTTCCTCAGGGTACATTGAGACGTTGGTAAAACAGGGGGTCCTGTCGTTGGAATGGGTATGAAATGGCCGGCGGTTCGATTCCCGTCAGCGGCAGCCCGACAGGAGCAGAGTGCGATGCAGCGGAAGCCCGACAGTGCTGGAAATCCCGATCGTGGATAGGTAAGTATTCACTAACCTAACCTCCCTAACCCTAACCCTCCTTAGGGGTGCCTAACCCTAACTTCCCCCCAAGTGCCTAACCCTAATCCCCCCTCTAAGTGCCTAACCCTAACCACCCCCTTCCCCGCTACCTAAACCTAAGTCCCCCGGGGGGGTGCCTAACCCTAAGTCCCCCCCGGGGGTGCCTAACCCTAACCCTCCCTAGCCTAACCCTAACCCTCCCGGGGGATGCCTAACCCTAAGTCCCCCCCGGGAGCCCTAAACCTAACCCTCCCCCAGCGGCAGTCCGCTCGCGGCGCCCGGCATCACTACGATCATCACTACGATCGTGATGCCGGGCGCCGGTCTCCCGGTGTCAGGGTACATCTAGACGCCCGGAATTTCACCCTTGCCGGGATAAGACAGTCGGGAAGCCGGCTGCCAGTATATAGGCAGTCGGCTTCCTGATTGCTTCCCCTGTCGTTTAGTCTCTAAATTCCTGATTATAGTTACTGCATTCTGATAACTAATACAATTCTTTATCTTGATAATAAATCAGCATCACTGAATGCTTAAAAATATATCATTGCATGACTGGTATAGTGTGTGTATAGCTGGTATTAATGTTTCTCTATGCAGAGCCTAAGCACAATGCTGATGTACTGTATGGAGGCAGAGCCTAAGCACAATGCTGATGTACTGTATGGAGGCAGAGCCTATGCACAATGCTGATGTACTGTATGGAGGCAGAGCCTAAGCACAATGCTGATGTACTGTATGGAGGCAGAGCCTATGCACAATGCTGATGTGCTGTATGGAGGCAGAGCCTAAGCACAATGCTGATGTACTGTATGGAGGCAGAGCCTAAGCACAATGCTGATGTACTGTATGGAGGCAGAGCCTAAGCACAATGCTGATGTACTGTATGGAGGCAGAGCCTAAGCACAATGCTGATGTACTGTATGGAGGCAGAGCCTAAGCACAATGCTGATGTACTGTATGGAGGCAGAGCCTAAGCACAATGCTGATGTACTGTATGGAGGCAGAGCCTAAGCGCAATGCTGATGTACTGTATGGAGGCAGAGCCTGAGCGCAATGCTGATGTACTGTATGGAGGCAGAGCCTGAGCGCAATGCTGATGTACTGTATGGAGGCAGAGCCTGAGCGCAATGCTGATGTACTGTATGGAGGCAGAGCCTAAGCGCAATGCTGATGTACTGTATGGAGGCAGAGCCTAAGCGCAATGCTGATGTACTGTATGGAGGCAGAGCCTAAGCGCAATGCTGATGTACTGTATGGAGGCAGAGCCTAAGCGCAATGCTGATGTACTGTATGGAGGCAGAGCCTAAGCGCAATGCTGATGTACTGTATGGAGGCAGAGCATAAGCGCAATGCTGATGTACTGTATGGAGGCAGAGCCTAAGCGCAATGCTGATGTACTGTATGGAGGCAGAGCCTAAGCACAATGCTGATGTACTGTATGGAGGCAGAGCCTAAGCGCAATGCTGATGTACTGTATGGAGGCAGAGCCTAAGCGCAATGCTGATGTACTGTATGGAGGCAGAGCCTAAGCGCAATGCTGATGTACTGTATGGAGGCAGAGCCTAAGCGCAATGCTGATGTACTGTATGGAGGCAGAGCCTAAGCGCAATGCTGATGTACTGTATGGAGGCAGAGCCTAAGCGCAATGCTGATGTACTGTATGGATGCAGAGCCTAAGCGCAATGCTGATGTACTGTATGGAGGCAGAGCCTAAGCGCAATGCTGATGTACTGTATGGAGGCAGAGCCTAAGCGCAATGCTGATGTACTGTATGGAGGCAGAGCCTAAGCGCAATGCTGATGTACTGTATGGAGGCAGAGCCTAAGCGCAATGCTGATGTACTGTATGGAGGCAGAGCCTAAGCGCAATGCTGATGTACTGTATGGAGGCAGAGCCTAAGCGCAATGCTGATGTACTGTATGGAGGCAGAGCCTAAGCGCAATGCTGATGTACTGTATGGAGGCAGAGCCTGAGCACAATGCTGATGTACTGTATGGAGGCAGAGCCTGAGCACAATGCTGATGTACTGTATGGAGGCAGAGCCTAAGCACAATGCTGATGTACTGTATGGAGGCAGAGCCTAAGCGCAATGCTGATGTGCTGTATGGAGGCAGAGCCTAAGCGCAATGCTGATGTACTGTATGGAGGCAGAGCCTAAGCACAATGTTGATGTACTGTATGGAGGCAGAGCCTGAGCACAATGCTGATGTACTGTATGGAGGCAGAGCCTAAGCACAATGCTGATGTACTGTATGGAGGCAGAGCCTGAGCACAATGCTGATGTACTGTATGGAGGCAGTGCCTAAGCACAATGCTGATGTACTGTATGGAGGCAGAGCCTAAGCGCAATGCTGATGTGCTGTATGGAGGCAGAGCCTAAGCACAA
The DNA here is from genome assembly GCA_031769625.1 of Taudactylus pleione. Classification (NCBI taxonomy): domain Eukaryota; kingdom Metazoa; phylum Chordata; class Amphibia; order Anura; family Myobatrachidae; genus Taudactylus; species Taudactylus pleione. The sequence goes on along the minus strand of JAUIMM010000146.1, from coordinate 3,773,323 downwards.
TGCTGATGTGCTGTATGGAGGCAGAGACTATGCACAATGCTGATGTGCTGTATGGAGGCAGAGCCTGAGCACAATGCTGATGTACTGTATGGAGGCAGAGCCTAAGCACAATGCTGATGTACTGTATGGAGGCAGAGCTGAGTTAGCACAGACTGTGACACAATTGGGAGTGGGCGACTGTGAATGTAGAGATCAGGGCAATGAGGTGGGGGGGGGGGGCTGACATAACAATGGGGAATGTATGGGGAGCCGGGGAGGATATGAAGCAAACAGGGTGAAGGGGAGCATGGATCACGCTCATGATACAGCAGAGACCAACCAGACTGACCCCCACCTGGTTAGCAATCTAACATCAGTCATTTATAGTATTCTCATAGCATAGAGAGGTGTATAAAGTGTATGCTCTGTGTGTGTCTAATGCATAAGGTGCAGAAATGCCAGTGATGACCCTATAGTGCTTGGTATTCATAGAAGGAGAATCACATCCTTGGGCACTTGCGCAGTCTACAAGTTGCTATAGAAACAAACGGTGTCACAGCTGAGCGGAGAACAAACGAATGAACGAGTCTGTGTGTGTGTCTGACAAATAATATCAGTATGGATCCAGCGGGATTTGCTGCTGCTGCGGGAGATCCAGCTGGTTCTTTACCTTCTCACAAACAGTCAGATCGTTCTGAGCTTTCCTTCCCCAAACCAGCCACAAAGTATGTACTGTACATAAGCCAGAGCACAATATGTAATGGTCAGGGAGACACCTGCATTGGGAAAATCCATTCACAGTATTTTATTTACATTATTATAGATTTGCAAATTATCAGTGTAAATCAATAGTGGATTGTCTCAACAGTTCCCCTCACTACGTCATAGTGTGATGGAGTCGGATTGTGCATTGTCAGAAATATCTAATGTCACTGGCAGAAATTGCTGGTATAATTGCTAGTATATTGTGGGGTCTATTTACTAAGCAGTGTTTGGAGACAGAGGCCCTGATTCAGAGCCGGACGCTCTGACCAGAGCACTCGCTCTGAATCAGGGCTGTCCTATTTAAATTTGGAGCGGCCTTTTGGACGCTCGCATAGCTGTGGGTTACCACCCACAGCTTATACGAGCGTCCATGATGATGGTCGCGATGGTCAAGACCATCGCGACCATCGTGCTTGCGACGAGACCCTGTGGTAGGGTCTCGCTGCCGCAAGCCCTGGAGTGATTTTGACTCTATCAGAGCCAAAAGCACTCCCACTGACATCACTAGTGATGTCAGTGGGGCCGGCCCCAGACAGTAGGCGTTCCCATGGGAACGCCTCCGTCTGGCAGCCACGCCCCCGGCACACCCACCAAAGGGGACGTGCTATCAATCACCATCGACAGCACGCCCCCTTTGGTGCGAGACCCGAAGCGACAGCTTGGCCGGGTCTCGCGCATGCGCACGATGGAGCTCCTTCCGTCATGCGCATGTGCATTTGGGTACCATCGACCCGCTTGTGAACGTCCTGCACTCGCGAGCGGGTCTGAATGAGACCCAGGGTGAAGAGTGATAAGAAAGTGATAAGGTGTCAGCCAATCAGCTCCCAACTGTCATCTCACAGGCTGTGTTTGAAAAATGACAGTTGGGAGCTGATTGGCTGACACCTTATCACTTTCTTATCACTTTTCACTCTGTCTCCTAACACTGCTTAGTAAATAGACCCCTAAACCACTGTTACTTCTAAACCTAATCTGCTCTTATAACCAGGAGTGCTGCAAGAGGGGTAGGGAGGATACTGAATGCCCAGGCCCGTCTAGGGGGTCTAGAGGGGGCCCAGGCCAACCATGAATGTAAAGGAATGATTTCGTCTAGGCGCACGCCACCAAAAGTACAGTATTTTGAGTTAAGGTTTTAAAAAGTTGCTGCGGCCACGCCCCCAGTGTTTGGCCACGCCTCCTCTAGTGGCTGTGCCTGTCATTTGTCTCAGCGGCACTGCTTATAACCTAATATTAAATTCCTCTACCCCTTCCCAGCAGCTGTGGTAACCTCTAACCCTGTGGTAACCTCTAATCTATAATGGGTGCAGGACGTGCGGGGAACACGGGTCCCTGGGTCCAGGGGGGCCCCGCACCGCACACCCTGCACCCATAATATTACTTACCTCTCCGGAGTCCCACGTCGGCGCGGTGGTCCGGCACTGTAAAATGGCCGCAGTGGCCATTTTCCCATCATTTGCGCAAGCGCAGCACAGGGAAAATGGCCGACATGACCATTTTCCCGGTGACCTGTGCATTCATTATAGACTCTGGGCACACTCTAGTACCCAGAGTCTATAACTCCAGCGCTGGCCGCGCACAGCTCAGTGCGCTGACGGCTGCCAGGCGGAGAGGAGGGGGCCCGTATCGGAGACTGCACATGGGCCCCCTCCTCTCTAGAAACGCCCCTGCCTCAATCAAAAGCTTTTAACTCCATAGAAACAACAGTTTTTCCCATTTTTAGAAATGTTTTCATTCTCTGAGAACCAGAGCCTTGGGGACCCACACTTGGGTAGAAGTCATCTGCATGCCTATCCTGTAAGCCCTCCGCATGTGCGCCTGGTCTCCTACACGTCATCGTGGTCAGTGAAATGACAGTTAGAAGTTGATTGGTTGCTATGAGCAACTTCTGCACTTTATCTCTCTCCAAGCCTTGATTCATCTCCCCTTGTGTGAGAACACCCGCTACAAGCCAATTTCGCCTCTTCGTTCCTCATGTAGATGCCATAGAAATGCGCACACATCTCTGCATCGCCCGTACTTTCACGCATCCATTTTTGTAGCACGCACAGTGAAGTTCATACAAAGATACTCTCCGCAAATAGGCGTACCTTCAACTTTCCCATGTGCGGAAATGTATACAAGCACAGGGCAATGTTCAAACACCATGCAGGTCGCACTCTGGTCAGAATCAAACATAGGGCCCATGGCTGTGATGAAGTTATTCTGCCATATTGTTGTAGCCTTATTGAAGCTTGCACGCCATTTTGCCTACTGCATAATAATACAATTATAGGTATGACATCTTTAATCCAGAATGCTTGGGTCTTCTAGTATATGGGGGTGTTGCTCTAATTTGATACACCAAGCCTAAAACTTACCAAATGACTTTTAAACGTTAATTTGGGGCTGATCTACTGCACCAAAGGGAGTGATCTCTATGTCCTGTGAAAACACCATTCTCCCTATTCACCATTCCTTGCAGCCTGCGATGCCATCGCTATGTATAACCGAGGGTGGCCATCACCAAGGATCGGCTTTCAGTGCAGTGCACATGCGGAAGATGATGAGTCCCAGGTCATGTGGCCGGTGAAAAGGTAAGTCTAAGCTTTGCCCAGCTGCTCTGGCATCATCTGATCACTACGATGTTGTGATGCTCCAATAAATTTGTAAGATTTCTATCTACAAAACTGGGGAGTGGTGTCCCCGCTGAGACCTAGTGTGGCTTTGCTGTGCGCCGTTTAAAAGGGGGAGTGGCCTCATGAGCAGGGTGTGGCCTCACAAGCAGGGGGCATGGCCTCATAGGCAAACGCAGGAGGGGTTCCGTCTGCCTGGAAACCCCCCTCCCCAGCCCACACCATGACCACAATAGAAATAGTAATATAATAGATTGTTACTAGTGCTGCATGTTCTTCTCAGTATCACAAATGAAATAATTAGCACCACCTGTGGATCTTTTAACATGTATCAGCCAGTAATAAATAACCTGTGCACCAACTAGTAGATCTGGAAAACATGCACTGTTATAGATGCGCTGCTATAGAGCCCAATAGGTGCATATATGTCTAGGGCAGTGCTAGGTTCTTCTGCTGCTCCTCCAGGCTCCCGGACTTGCTCCAATAGTCTGGAATGGTGCCTACATCTAATATAAATACATTCAGCTCAGGCAGGATGGCCCTACTGACGCATCTAATGGCTTACTGTGATCACTGGTCCTGTGTATGCTGGAATTAATACACACAATATACTTTGTATGACGCTTATTAAAGCTGGTCAAGTACTAATTCTGCCCTCTTCATGGACTGGCCACACTCGCTCTAAAATTAAGCATTTGGAAACCCCCCTCTGGAAATCCTGCGTTTGCTGTAATGTTACAGTGCAGCACCCGGCTCCTGTCACTGAGGAGGAATCGGCACTTTGGTGTCACCCAATGACGGGTGACACCCGGGTGCGGCAGCACCCCCCTTGTGACGCTACTGAGTGCACTCCTCTTTCTTTGCTTTCTTTCTTAAGCATCAGTGACATTTTAGCACACTACAATATTTAGGTAACTTAGGGGCCTATTCATCAACACTAACTTAACATTTTTATGGACATTTTCCTTAAATAACGTTATTTTAGTATTCATGAAGTATCTTAATGCAGGAGATATCACTGATATCTCCTAGCTAAGTCCCCCTGCGTTAATTTCCACACTCCCCATACATTAGTACATTAGTATGGGGATGTGGAAATTATGGTGTTCATCAAATTCCAAAAATTATGTATTTTCAGAATTTGATGGAGGTACTATCCGCTACTGTGAGGTGGCGAATAGCAGGTGATACTTACCTGCTTACAGCTAGACAGGTCCCCCGGCGTCTCCCTCCGGCGTTCTGGTGCGTCCTCTGACTCCGGAGGCTGCTCGCACACTGTGTTCTCCCAGCAGAACGCAATAAAAGATTAGAAAAAAAAAAAAAAACTTTTTATTTTTTTTCTAATCTGTACTGTGTGCTGCTGGGAGACCATGTGACAGACCAGCAGGACGGAGCCGGAGGCTGCTGCCCGGACAGGTCAGTGCAGGACGGGGGGGAGGTGAGCGGAGGGGGGAGGGGGGGTACACAAAATTACCGCAGCTGTAAGTAGTGCTGCGCATGCACTGGGTTTACGAATGTAACAGCGCATGCGCAGCACTGATTACAGCTGCGGTAAGGTAGGACTAGGCAGGGAAAACTATCTATTTCCCGAAACGCTGTCATCGCAAAAATGACAGCTTTTCGGAATAGATAGTTATGGGGAGGAGGAATGATGAATTCCTCCGGTAATTAGGTACAACTCCATGCCAGTTCTAAACCTAATTACCTCCATCGAATTTTATGTGTTAATGAATAGGCCTCTGAGCCACCACTATAAGGCACCTCACGGCCCAGGGCCCATACGGTGCAGATACAAAGATATAAATTCTGACAACAGCAGTGTTTGTATCAGTGTATAGCCATATGATATGGTAACTGTCTCCCAGTTGCTGCACAACATGTTCGCACTTCATAAATAGATAATGACTATATTAATCATGGTGCATGCATAATATATTAGATCTGAAATGTTCATAAATCCTTTTGGCATTGTGAATTCTGCCCATTATCTATTGGATTCAATGAATTGCACCTTCTTATGTCTATGGGGTATATTTACTAAAGTGCCGGTTTTTAGAAGTGAAGATGTTGCCCATAGCAACCAATCAGATTCTAGCTATTATCTTCTAAATGGTGCTAGTTAAATGTTAAGTAGAATCTGATTGGTTGCTATGGACAACATCTCCACTTCTACAAACTCTCACTTTAGTAAATATACCCCCTATGAGTTGCCTGTTAAATATCACTGGGTCCGAAGCTACAGATGTATTATAAGGGGCATCCGTATTTCTCCTGAATGGAAAGTCATGTCCTGATGTATCGGCCTAATTCATATGTACAGACGTACAGCTCTTAGGAACACTTCAGCTCCTGTGTTTCCATGGTAACAAAGCTTGGTAAATACACTGACGTTACCTGAATAAAGACATGCATGGAATCAGAAGGTGATGGTTTAATTCTTCAGCGGAGAATCAGCCAATAGGGTCTTATTTCTGACACTCATCAGCTGATGACGCACGTCATATAACAATATAGCTTGACAGGCTTATATTAATTTAGTCATAAATATTGGTTGATGACTTGTAAATAGGCATTCAATAACATTATGAAAATGACTGGAAGTCCATCTTACAGCTGTCTATAATAGAGCATTTGAAGAAACATTACATTGTTACAGTATTATGCTAAGAGCCAAGAGCATTCTTTCGGTGTTATAGGGAAATAAATAAATACATGAATAAATGAAATAATTGAATTTATTAAAACATAATGAATAATCTGCAAGAAATTAATATTGTACAAGTGTAAAGCTGGGTACACGCTGCAATGATATATCTGATGATGTATGATGGTCATTCATACACACTGACCGACCATCAACAGCTTGTCGGGGGGCGTCTCCCTCCCTGAGGCCTCTGCTGCATGTGTACGGGCAGTCGGCTGATCGCCCGTATGCACCGGCCGATGAGCAGATATATCTGCAGACATATCGTTGGTACACACTGGCCGACGGGCAACAGATATATTGGCCGATCAGTTGATTGGCCAATATATCTGTCAGTGTGTACCCAGCATAAGAGAGGTGAGGGCGGTGCCTGCCGCCGTGCAGGTTTACTCTTGTAGCCTTCAGGCCGTATAGGTAACAGACGGTCCTGGAATACAAACTGGACAAGGACACGATGATCTAGAAGGAAGGGAGCGAGGTGAGAGCCAACCTTCCCCAAAGCAGACCGTCGCACCCTACTGAGCCAAGAACCACTCCCAATTAAATTAAATTCGGGTTTAAGTGAAGATCATCACTGTCACTTTTGGCCTCAGATACCATAGTGCAAGACCCACTGTCCACCCAGAAGGAAAGACAGACAGGTAGAGAGAAACAGACACCGATGTTTCTCACGGTGACCACTCTTCTTTTTCGTCTGCTCATCTCGCCTACAGGTCCCTCTTAGGAGACAACAAAACACTGCAGTTGTGCAGGGCAGGGGAGTAGCGAGGGTGGTTCCAGAGGAGCATGAGCTTCGGGCACCAAAATGGACAGGGGGTGCCATCCAGGGTTCCCGAATTCATGGGGTGCTGCACAGTATGACGCCTGTTAGTTTTATCTTGTTTTGTTTTCTCTATATCCTAAAAAAGTTACAGATCTGAGATCCATTTCTACATTTCATGCTCCCTCAAGCTGCCCAGATTGTCTTGCCTCCGGCCCTCCCTCCTCTGTGATCATCTTCTGTCACCGGCCCTCCCTCCTCTGTGATCATCTTCTGTCACTTCCCCTCCGGCCCTCCCTCCTCTGTGATCATCTTCTGTCACCTCCCCTCCGGCCCTCCCTCCTCTGTGATCATCTTCTGTCACCTCCCCTCCGGCCCACCCTCCTCCGTGATCATCTTCTGTCACCTCTCCTCCGGCCCTCCCTCCTCCATGATCATCTTCTGTCACCTCCCCTCCGGCCCTCCCTCCTCCGTGATCATCTTCTGTCACCTCCCCTCCGGCCCTCCCTCCTCCATGATCATCTTCTGTAACCTCCCCTCCGGCCCTCCCTCCTCCGTGATCATCTTCTGTCACCTCCCCTCTGGCCCTCCTTACTCTGTGATCATCTTCTGTCACCTCCCCTCTGGCCCACCCTCCTCTGTGATCATCTTCTGTCACCTCCCCTCCGGCCCCCCCGGCCCTCCCTCCTCTGTGATCATCTTCTGTCACCTCCCCCCTTGGCCCACCCTCCACTGTGATCATCTTCTGTCACCTCCCCTCCGGCTCTCCCTCCTCCGTGATCATCTTCTGTCACCTCCCCTCCGGCCCTCCCTCCTCCGTGATCATCTTCTGTCACCTCCCCCCGGCCCTCCCTCCTCCGTGATCATCTTCTGTCACCTCCCCTCTGGCCCTCCCTCCTCCGTGATCATCTTCTGTCACCTCCCCTCCAGTCCTCCCTCCTCCGTGATCATCTTCTGTCACCTCCCCTCCGTCCCTCCCTCCTCCGTGATCATCTTCTGTCACCTCCCCTCCGGCCCTCCCTCCTCTGTGATCATCTTCTGTCACCTCCCCTCCGGCCCTCCCTCCACTGTGATCATCTTCTGTCACCTCCCCTCCGGCCCTCCCTCCTCTGTGATCATCTTCTGTCACCTCCCCTCCGGCCCTCCCTCCTCTGTGATCATCTTCTGTCACCTCCCCCCCGGCCCTCCCTCCTCCGTGATCATCTTCTGTCACCTCCCCTCCGGCCCTCCCTCCTCCGTGATCATCTTCTGTCACCTCCCCTCCGGCCCTCCCTCCTCCGTAATCATCTTCTGTCACCTCCCCTCCGGCCCTCCCTCCACTGTGATCATCTTCTGTCACCTCCCCTCCGGCCCTCCCTCCTATGTGATCATCTTCTGTCACCTCCCCTCCGGCCCTCCCTCCTATGTGATCATCTTCTGTCACCTCCCCTCCGGCCCTCCCTCCTCTGTGATCATCTTCTGTCACCTCCCCTCCGGCTCTCCCTCCTCTGTGATCATTTTCTGTCACTTCCCCTTTCCTGTCAGATTCATTACATTCACTTCTCACCTCTTTAATTCCCATCCCTATCTACCATGGGATTGGCTCTTTGTCCCTCCCCTCTCCTTTCTTATTGGCTTCTGTCACCACCCCTCTCTGATCAACTCTTTGTCCCTCCCCTCTCCTTTCTTATTGGCTTCTGTCACCACCCCTTTCCTCTCCTTTTCTTATTGGGTTCTGTCACTGCTCCTCTCTGATTGACTTTGCACTTCCCTCTCCTTTCTTATTGGCTTCTGTCACCACCCCTCTCCTTTTCTTTTTGGCTTCTGTCACCTCCCCTATCTGATCGGCACTTACCTCGCCCCTTTCCTCTTTGATCCCCTCCCTCTGTCTCTCCTCATTCATTCATGGATTTCAATGGACTTAAAAGTGACACATCTGAGGTAAAATCCTAAACTGCAATTATAAGGTATGAGTTTAAAAAAAGTCACTGCTTTGCTATTTAAAATTATGGAGGTGCTCCCAGGCATGACCAGACAGTGGTATTTGAAAGGTCTTTTAAAAAATATTAGGAGACCTGAAATAATAATGGTTGTTGACAGAACATGATTAGTAGTACTCACGTTAATATAGGTGCAATGTATATTTGCTAAGTAAGAGCATAGCTGAGAAGGGAGCTTCCCATAGGTGTCCCCACTCCAGTGACAGCTGCTTGGGGCAGTGATTGCAGTAATAAGCTGTGCACCCTGTGGAATCTCACTCTAGCACATGTACTCTGTCAATTTAAGTTAAATGCTCAGAATGTATAATACAATCTCCTCTATTCACTAATAACAATAATTCAAATGAGATAAAAGTCAGATCCTAGGTGCTATACATAAATTAAGCAGTGCCAGAAAACTCCCCCTTAATGTCAGATAGTGCATCACTGAAGCATTCTATTCCCCCAATGGGACCTCAATGCACAGCGTGATATTGCCACTGTTTGCTGTTTTTCTCTTCACTTCAGTATTCCCCTGCAGGCTGGCCATACCCCACTGGCACAGTTGAGTACAGGGAGGGGGGCGCTACGACATACACTTTCTCCAGGTGCCATGGTTCCACGTTACTCCTCTGGTGCAGTGCATAACCTAATATAAGTGTGTCATACCACTACACTAACTACAACATCATCCTCACTTATTGTGTGTGTAGAGCAGCACAACATTTAACCTGTTAACAGTCCTCACGGAACAACAACCACCACAATGACATTCAGATGGTAATTACACAACACAAGAGTAAATCACGGTACTGTCCCTTTAGGTGTTATATACCTGCCTAACCAGAGCTGACGGGGAAACAAACTAAGTGGGAGCCTGGCAGCTGTCCACGTAAGAAATATAACAAAACACACAAATAATTAACAGGGCGCTTGCAAATTACAATAGGAGGTACCAATATGTAAAAATAAATATAATAAAGAGAATTCCCATTCGCTGCAGGTCCAAAATAACCGTCTGTGAGGGTTCTAAGGCAATTGAAGACAACAGAAGGAAACATAAGGAAATTCACATAAACAGAAGTGTCTCATAAATATATTAATTTAATAAACAGAAAAAAAGAAAAGTTCTCAAATAAATTACATACAATCTAAAATAAAATTATATAGACATCTCAAGAAAGTATGAAAAAATAAAAATAAATAAAAAAGTTAAAAAATACCAGCGGTCTGCTAAACCAGGGATATCCTGAAGAAAAAAAAAAGGTTAAAGTGCTCATGAGTCAAAAAATTAGCAGGGTGTCATGGCCCTATCAGCGGCATTGATATAAATATATTCCAATGTATCTGGACTGAGGTATAACTGGATTAAGACTGTGGGTATGTGTAAGAAAGTCTCTCTATTAGCAGCAAATGGCAATAGGTCTATAGTTCCTCCGTAAAGATCCAAGGTTCCAATGTTAATAGGCAGACTTGTTAAATAAGTAATTAGAGACTCACAGTTTTTATCCCCTCCGTCTGTCTCCGGAGTCCCGCTCACGGAATTGAACAATCCAGCGCTTGTTGTAGCGGGGAGGGAGAACCCATTAACGTGAGCACAGATGTGTAGCAAGTCTGACCGAGCATCCTCGAAGACTGTGTTGGGCAATACCTCCACCAGCAGCTGTAGTGCAGTTAGCGGGATCGGGCAATAGATGAAAGAATAGTTCCGTCCTCCAGTATGTGTAGTAATCAGGTGGTGGCGCCCTTAACGTGTTTCGTGAAGTTTTTTCGTACTTCCGGTTCCTGTCTCCTGCATGTCAGTCGAGTTCCTGAGTCAGTCCTGCTGTGTTTCGTGTGTGCCGTTAACTCCATCCAGGCGGCTCCACCTGCATCCCATCCACATGTGCTGCTTTTACCATATGGGCAGCACGGAGCGCTTCCTATCCCAGAAGTGCCTGTCACCACTCGGTGGCCGGTGTCATCCTGGCGGCACTGGTAGCATCTCTGTGTTCTAGGTGCGCAACCTCGCAAACCGTCGCCAGTGTCATCCCGGCGGCACTGGTAGCAGCTCTGCGTTCCAGGTGCGCAACTTAGCACACAGTCGCCAGTGTCATCCTGGCGGCATTAGCAACTCTGTGTACCAGGTGCGCAAACTAGCACACCGTCGCCAGTGTCATCCCGGCGACACTGGTAGTCACTCTGCATTCCAGGTGCGCAAATTAGCACACCGTCGTCAGTGTCATCCTGGCGGCATTGGTAGCAACTCTGCGTTCCAGGTGCGCAAATTAGCACACCGTCGCCAGGGTAATCCCGGCAGCCCAAAGGCTGCTTCACACCATTAGTCCCTTGGCCACAACTATAAAGGCCACAATCAACCCCAAGGCTGCAACCAAATACTTAACCCTTGGCCACGACTAGTACAATACATTCCAGCCCTCAAGGCTGTCATCAGTTGGCTCTACATTAATACCATTGATTCCCTCCAGGAATCATAACATTTCCATAGAAACAAACCAAGAAATGATGTTTATCAGCGGTTCTGCTCCACAAGGTAACTGACCCTCTAATATAGTAACAATGTACAATTCAGTGCAATTCAGTCTAGAGGAGGGGGTGGGCCCCCAGGCAGTGGGGCCCACCGGGTATTTCCCCTGTACCCCTGTGGGCCAGTCCAACCATGTGGGAGAGGCAGACAGACAGACATTTAACGAAGTGGCATCTCCAGAGGTGGGGTTGCAGCGCAGTCCAAAATTCAAACAGGGGAGCCACACCACGTGCCCTTCCAAACATTGCTGGCATGGACTCTTGGTGTGGCTCCCCTATTTGAATTTTAAACTGCGCTGCCGCCCCACATCTGGAGCCGCCACTGGTTAAAAAGGTAGCGTCTGCTAGCACTCACTCGGGTTCCCGCTGCTCAGCAAAATAAAACAAGAGGTTCTGACATTAATGTAAGGTAAAGAATACACATTAAAACTCTCTACAAAATATTGAAAGATATACAGTATATTATTGAGACGTATATTCATCATCACATAATTATCAATAGTGATAATTATGTTTTGATGTCACTGCGAGTTCAGAGGCATTCATCAGGCCTCATTAACTAAAGTATCAATTTAAAAAAATTGCTACTTTTGCGTAGTCGGTTTTTCGGAATTGTGATACTTTTCCCTGAAATCTTTACTGTCTCCGCAACCTGTCCTCGCTGTCTCTTCTCCCTCCACTACTCTGCCCGCAGCCTGTCCCCAGTTTCTCCCCTCTCCCAGCCCAAACCTTCTCCCTATGTCTCCACTCTCCCTGACCGCTCCTGCTCCTGGTCTCTCCCTGACCACACCTGCAACCCGTCTCTACCCCTCTCCCTGGCCGCTCCTGCTCCTGGTCTCTCCCTGGCCGCACCTGCAACCCGCCTCTACCCCACTCCCTGGCCGCACCTGCAACCCGTCTCTCCCCTCTCCCTGGCTACACCTGCAACCCGTCTCTCCCCTCTCCCTGGCCGCACCTGCTCCCCGTCTCTCCCCTCTCCCTGGCTACACCTGCAACCCGTCTCTCCCCTCTCCCTGGCCGCACCTGCTCCTGGTCTCTCCCTGGCCGCACCTGCTCCCCGTCTCTCCCCTCTCCCTGGCCACACCTGCAACCCGTCTCTCCCCTCTCCCTGGCCGCACCTGCAACCTGTCTCTCCCCTATCCCTGGCCGCACTAGGCTCCCCGTGTCTCCCCTCTCCTTGTCCGCACCTGCTGCCCGTGTCTCCCTTATCCCTGGCCGCACTAGGCTCCCCGTGTCTCCCCTCTCCTTGTCCGCACCTGCTGCCCGTCTCTCCCCTCTCCATGGCCGCACTAGGCTCCCCGTCTCTCTCCTCTCCGTGGCCGCACTAGGCTCCCCATCTCTCCCCTCTCCCTGGCCGCACCTGCAACCCATCTCTCCCCGGCTGCACCTGCAACCCGTCTCTCCCCTATCCCTGGCCGCACTAGGCTCCCAGTGTCTCCCCTCTCCTTGGCCGCATCTGCTCCCCGTGCCTCCCCTCTCCCTGGCCGCACTAGGCTCCCCGTCTCTCTCTTCTCCGTGGCCGCACTAGGCTCCCCACCTCTCCCCTATCCTTGGTCACACCAGCTCCCGTTCTCTCCCCTCTCCCTGGCCGTACCTGCAGCCCATGTCTCCCGTCTCCCTGGCTGCACCTGCTCACCGTCACTCCCCTCTCCCCCGGTGTCCCTGTGGTGTCTCCTCTGCCTTCTAGTGCAGTGCCTCCCCCTTCCGCAGCGAGCTGCACCCCCCCTCCACAGCGAGCCACCGGTGCTACTTCTGAATGAGCCAGGGGGCAGTAACAGAGAGCCCCGGAGGCAGGTAAGATAGCCTGCAGGTGGTGTGAAGGGGAGGAGGGAGGGAGATGTAAAAGACAGCCGCTGAAACATACTTGCCGACATTCTAAATCCCCTCCCCGGGAGAAGCCCCGGAGAGGAGATTCTGTGACATCTTCGGGGGGAAGGTCCGGACTGTATACATCATTAGGCCCCGCCCCACCACCAGAAAAAGGCTGCGACTCACGGGTCCGTGAGCAGGGGTCAGGGCAAAAAGATGTGATTCGCTTCATTTTAGCCCCGTCCCCACTCGCGGACCTGAAAATTCCCCATAAAATCTCCCCATCCTGCCCACTTTTACTAGGAACTGGACGGGATGCGGGAGATATGCCTAGTCTTCCGGGGGTGCGAGGGCTTACCTGAAAAATCGTGAGCCTTCGGCGACTTCCGCCGGGAGAGTAGGCATGTATGCGCTGAAGGCAGTAGGGATAGAGCAGGGAAGGATCTGGAAAGGCTTGTGAAGGCTTTCGGGGGCCTGTACACCATCTCAGGGTGGCGTACAGTTACACACTCAAATTCTTGATGAATTCCATAATTTCCACATACCCATGCTACAGTATTGGGACTGTGGAAATTATCAGGGCAGAATTGTAACCAGGAAATATCTGTTATATCTCCTGCATTACAGGAATGATGAATTACCCTGACACTCCATTTCTACAAAAGTAGGTGAGAATGTTACTTTTCATCAGCTTTTGTATAAATGAAGTGATGATGATGAATAGACCCCATAAACACTATCGGGGAGATGTATTTCTTGGAGAATGATGAAATTGACAAGTTGCCCAAAACAACCAATCAGCTTCTGTCATTTTTCTAGCACAACATAAAAGCTAGAAGCTGATTGGCTGGTTGCTATGGTCAACTTCTCCATTTTCTCCATTTTATTTCTCTCAAAGGCTTGATACATGTCCCCCTATACATCTGTGACTAATATCTCACAGAAACACATATGTATTAAATCTCATAGATTGCAACTAATAGGCTAATACAGCAGGAGGCCTCTGCATCGCAGATCCAAGTGCTGCGTCCTACGATCAGGCCCTGCCGGATTGCAGCGTTTGTCGGATTGGCACGCCCTATCTGATAGTGTGTATCCAGCTTTATATTTTGTGGGACAACCACAATATTATCTCTTTATTGTTATTGTAGCTCCACTTATTTTGGCAGATTAAAAACCAACTATTGCAAATTGTGTAATCAATACAATGTCATTTATACCATGTTTATGCTTCCCATAAAATAATATTTATTTTCTGAAGGCGGAGCAAAATCATTATTCATTTTAAAAAGTTAAAGGCCCGTATTCAGTTTGAGACGAAAACCCATTATCGGCGATAATTTTCGCCTGTTTCATTTATCCCCGTATTCAATTTCAAAGACTTTTTGCAGGTGCGAAAAGTCTTTGTAAAAAATCGGGGATAAGTTTTCTCTACAGAATAGGTGGCGAAAAAAAGTGCAGAATTGGTGTTTATGGGTGCATACTTAAAAAAAATAGTCTGCACCCCTGGGAATGTCCCCTAAAAGTAATGTGTGTCAAAAAAAGTTTTTAAAAAAAATCAGGACACCCCAAAATATTTATCTTTAATTTTGGGGGTGAAAATAATCTTTAAAAATCATTTTAGGGACTTAAAAATATGCTTGCACCCATTTTCATGTGCCCCAAATTTGATGGGCATAGTTATTTGCCCCCCCCCCCAAAATTGCTAAATGCTATTCTTCATCACCTTCTTCAAAGCCGCATTTATGCACCTGCCGCGGCTATTTAAAAACCCGACTTCACTTCAGCAGGCAAAAACGGGGGTACCTATAGTGATCCCCCATGTCAGGACATCTTTAGGGGGGTGTCAGGATGATTTCCCAAAAATTGTCAGGACTTTTCGCCTTTTCCCGTTTTCGCGTCCTTAGAAATTGAATACGGGGATAAGCGGGCATGCGCGTGATACTTTCCGCCTGCAGAACAGGCGAAGGAGGCGAAAAGTCTGGCAGGCGAAAAGTCCGGCCTCAAATTGAATACGGGCCTTAGTTTGAAAAAAATAAAAATAAAAATTTGCATCCATAAATTTGTGTCTCACCATTTTATCGATATCATCTCTGTGTAAATGGTTCCTCTACCATTTCTCCTGCTGTCACACCTTGGTACTCTTTATCTCTTCTTCTAATGAAGGCATATCTTATAGAACGCTTTTGATCTATGACTCTCATCTCTCTATGGGGCCTGTTCATTATCTGGCCTCCCTGACTCCCACCTCTCTCCACTCCAATCTGTCCTCAATGCTGCTACTCGTCTCATCTTCCTCTCGAAACGCTCTACATCTGCCTCCCCTCTCCTTCAAGCCCTCCACTGGCTCACCTTCCCCTTCAGATCCAAATTCAAGGTTCTTACAAAGCCCTCACCCAATCCTCTCCCATTTACATTTCTGAACTCATCTCCCTTCACTCTCCAGCCCGTCCACTGTGCTCAACAGATTCGCTTCTCCTGCCAACTGATTACTTCCACCCCCTCCCGCCTCCAAGATTTTGCCCGTGTTGTGCCCAGGACACAGACGCACATACTGTACGTATAAGCGAGCCATATTGTTTATGGGTTTTCAAGGGTGGGGGCAAAAAGTGGGCGATGATGATGGTCTGATTACAGTTGCACTAATGACGCTGACCGGTGCGCTATTCGTTGCCCGGGCATATAGTAGGTTTCTGTGTGTGTATTGATGCAATGTTTTCTCGTACACAAGACGTGGAGCGGTCTCTCATGTGTGAGAGAAGTATTTGAAGTTTTTTTTTTTATTCCTAAAAGTCAATTTGTATGTTACAAACAAAACAAATGGCTTAAAACATGGGCATAAAGGTTTTTGGTGAATAACTGGTCTTACCCTGGGGCCTAGGCCACTGGTGTAGCCCTTCCTGTATTTTGCGATAGTTGAAGCTTGAGATATACGCACAATGGCAACTTTTTTGTAGTAAATACAAATTGCGCCTGCGTTTATGATGCAATCGCTGCCAACTCTGCAACGTGGTTCGAATTATGAGTCGGATGTGAAGTGGCTGTTTTTGCGTGATGCCGTGGAAGCCAGACTTACTCATTTACTAGCTAATGAGCGTTTCTGTAGGGCTAGTGCGACTATTCGTACAGCTTCAAGTGGTGAGCGGCTCCGCCCACTGTTTTGCATGCGCAGTTTGCTAACACTCGCTACTTGCGCCCATCTAAGGAGCTGCGTCCGACTCAGAATCAGCTCAGATATCTTTATAAATCACTTTATCTCTTGTCTCCACATATTTGATGAGGGTTATTTACTAACTAGGTCAGAGTTTCCCAAACACGGTCCTCGAGGCACCTCAACAGCTCAGGTTTTAGAGATATCCATGGTTGAGCACAGGTGGTTAGATCAAATTGACTGTTGTACTAATTAAGCCACCTGTGCTCAGCCATGGATATCTCTAAAACCTGAACTGATGGGGAGCCTTGAGGACCGCGTTTGGGAACCTCTAAACTAGGTGCAAATTGGCAGTAACCTGTAGCACCAGATATTTGCTTTTAGGGCTCAAGTTATCACCCTTTTTGCTGAAAATGGATGATCAGTGCTGCTCGCTATCACTATTTATGAAGCGAGAAACCACATATGTCACTGGTCATATCCAGATTGGACTACTGTAACCTCCTCCTATCTGGCCTCCCCAAATCCCATCTCTCTCCTCTCCAGTCTGTCCTCAATGCTGCTGCTCGACTCATCTTCCTCTCCAAATGCTCTACATCTGCCTCCCCTCTCCTACAAGCCCTCCACTGGCTCCCCTTCCCTTTCAGAACCCAATTCAAGGTACTCATGCTTGCTTACAAAGCCCTCACCCAATCTTCTCCCATTTACATCTCTGACCTCATCTCCCTCCACTCTCCTGTCCGCCCTCTTTGCTCAACAAATGCATGCCGCCTCTCATGCCAACTGATTACTTCCTCCCACTCCCGCCTCCAAGATTTTGCCCATGCTGCTCCCGACCTTTGGAACTCTCTCCCTCTCCCCATCAGACTCTCCACCTCTTTGCAATCCTTCAAACGGGCTCTTAAGACCCCGCTACTTCATCAAAGCCTTCCAGCTCCCATCCCAACTTGCTGCAACATGCTCCTTCCTCCGTTTACCCCATCTGTGTCACTCCTGTTTGTCTGCCCCTCCCCTTTAGAATGTAAGCTCCTACAAGCAGGGCCCTCTACCCTCTTGTGCTTCTCCTTACTTTACTTTCATCTACATTTTACCCCCTACCAGGGCACCTAACACTTGGTTGCTTATGCTCTGTTGCATATCTAGGCGTTATGGTCACTAATGTAGCAATGTATATTATCCATGTCCTTGTCCTATATTGTACTGTAAGTCACTTGTCAAATTGTTTATGTACTTTGTAAGGCGCTGCGGAACACTTGTGGCGCCATTTAAATAAAGGATAATAATAATAATAATGATAATAATATGTCTCCCGCGGGCTGCGGTTCCTCTATTTGCACATTGCATCGCAGCCCCATAGCCTACTTTGAGGACTGCATTGTGGAATCAGTTTATTAAACTACAATAAGCTAATATTATCACAATTTGAGGCATAAATATAACGCCATTGTAGGTGGCATTATGTAAATGGAAAACTGGCGTGCTCAAAGGGGCCTATTCATTAAAATTAAGTATCCAACACTGTTGTGAGCAGCAGCGGTGCATATTGCAACACTGGAACATTCGAAGTTCCGCTGTCCCCACGATTCCTATCACTGCTACTTTAGTAGCAGTGAAACATAGCACTGCCGAGTAAGACTCAGCAGTGCTAGTGCGCATGCCTGAAATGGGCTTCACACAGGTGCACAGGGCCGGATTAAGGGGGGACGAAAGGGGTGGTTTTCTCGGGGCCCCCACATAAAAAGGACCCCCACATGTACACCATTCCGCTGGGAGGCTCCATTTGCCATGCACCCGCTGAGATTTTCTTACCACGGGGCTCCCTCCCCGCAGCGACAGACAGAGGCCGGAGCTCACTCCTGAGCTCCAGCTTCCAGCAGTGTGCAGTGCACTATGGGAGAGACCCCTACTACAGGGGGCTCTACTACAGGGGGCACTACACAGGGGGCAATACTACAAGGGGCATTACTACAGTGGGCTCTACTACAGGGGGTATTATTACAGGGGGCACTACTACAGGGAGCATTACTCCTGGGGGTATTGCTACAGGGGGCATTACTACAGGGAGCATTACTACAGGGGGCATTACTACAGAGAGCATTGCATAAAGGGCACTAATACTGTGGGCTCTGCATAAGGGACACTACCACTGTGGGCACTGCTACTACTGAGGGCACTGCATAAGGGGCACCACTGTGCATCCCCATTTTGTCCATTGAGTGTATGTGTGTGTGTATATATATATATATATATATATATATATATACAGTATATATATATATATATATATATTAGGGACCCCACATGTTTGTTGCCCAGGGGCCCCCACAGATCTTAATCCGGCCCTGCAGGCACACAAAGCCCCAGCATCCGGCAGAAGGAGCTGAACAGGGGCAATCTGATCCCTCTTCGCAACACCAGATCTCCTTCCCATAGGAATGAGCGGGAGTGCAGGAACAAACAGATTCCTGCTGTCAAGCTCCGAAAAATAAGTATTTTCAGAGCTTGATGAATTTTGGTCTCCATATAGAGGGCCTGGTTCATTACGAGTTGGTATTGCTATAGCGTACGCAGATGTCCGATTGTTGCGTACTGTGAATGCGTATGCAACGCAGTGCGCTGCGCGAAGGCACCACTGCGATTGCACTGTGATCGCAGAGACCACGCAGACCAATCGCAGAGTGAATGACAGGAAGTGAGCGTTTTTGGTGGTAGGTGAAACAGGTGTGTCAGTGCATTTAAACACCGTTACAGGGGCGTGCATAAATTATCCACTGCGATGGCATACGCAGCTTGAGCTCTCACTGCGTACAGGAAGATCAGCAATTTCTGAGTAAGGACTGACCTTGTGTAATTGTGCGTGAGGTTCCGATGTTACTTGATGGGACCGATGTTTTCACAGACTTGCAAGGTATTATGGATGTAAGGGGAAGTGGCCATCTTTATGTTGGCCTGCGACGGCATTGTGATTGCAATCATTAGCATATTTTCGCAGCAGGTCTGCATGCGTAATCTCAGCTGCGATCGCAATAGCGATCCCTAATGAATCAGGCCCAACATGCGAACCGCAGACCAGATTGTGACTGAAAGGTAAGCAGGAGATATCCGTGGTATTAATGTTCATTTTCACCTACTGTAGAAGTTAAGTGATGAAGAATAACATGGGGGGGGGGGGGGGGGGGGGTAGGGGAAGGTAGCGGAAATGGAGGTGACAGGAGCAAGCCATTTCTAAGCACTTTACCTGTTGGATGTTTGGAAGAATCTCAGATAAGACAATTCAACAACAACAAAAACAACATAGCAATAGCTTATCGCTTCATAAACAACAGACCCCTATATGTTCTATACCGTAACCTCTCACTCCCAATTCTGCATCTCTCATTTGTATATAGAATTGTCATTCCTCTCCTATCCTCTGGGTCAGCTACACTACACGCAGCAGCGTCTGCAACAATGTAACAGGGAGGAGATCCGTGCTCCGGGGGCAAAGCTGCTATTAGTATGCGCTGTATCCACCGAATAGGCGTGGTTATGCTAATATCGGGGCGGGGGCGGGGCCATCCCCAGCTCCTTCCAAGCCGCAGCTGATCACAGGCGATCTGAGCATCTCCCAGTGCTGCAGCTGGAGACACAACCACCCGGTGAGTACTGTCTGCTGCTATTACCGGGTATTACAGGCCATGATGGAACGTTATTATACTGCTGCTAATGGGTACTGCCAGCTTCCAACCTCTCATTCAGCCACACTCTCATACCCACCTGTGGGTAACCCATAGCCAGTAACCAGGTATCACATCTGCTGACCATCCCATCGTCTGCAGCTCCACCTGTATCCTTCTGTCATCTGTTATGGTCTTCCCCTGCATTTTCCGTCAACCTCCCTATATTAAATGTTGCAGCTGTCTGTCTGCACAGTTGTATGAAGCCAGCAGCCTATTTGTTGCATGTAGTGTGTATAATAGTCTATCTAATCCCTGCACTCTCCCATCTAATTGCACCCAACAGCTCAGCTCTTTGTTACCTGCACCTGCCTGCACATTGCTGCAGATCACTGCTGCTGCTGGCTCACCTGCCTGTTCTTACCACAGGCATTGGTACCTCATAGTATCCCAAATGCAAAGAACAACAGAATATGTTCTCTCTCTCTCTCTCTCTCTCTCTCTCTCTCTCTCTCTCTCTCTCTCTCTCTCTCTCTCTCTCGTTATAATAGTAATAATTTGCCACAAATCCCTCATATTCTTTCACTTTCTCCTGGCACTAGCACCTTGCTCAGTGCTTTGTGGTGACAGGTGGGCACAGGACAGGATTGGTGACAGGTAGTGGCCCTGCCATGGTTCTCTGAGCTCCTCATCTACCTCAGTCCCTGGGCACTGGATACCTGCATTGCAGTGCCTCACAATCCATGGACATCATCATTCCTACAGAGCACCAGCAAAACGATTGTCCGTATAAGGATTTATGGGCATTATTTACTGTTATATCGCACATACTATGTGCCCGCCGCCACCCCTGCAGTGCATCTTCCTATCCATCCCAGCCTGGGGCGCATGATGCCTGCAGTGCACCAGTGCTACACACTGACAGACCTGAGAAATAGTCACACAACACTGTGCAGGGATAGGTAGTCAGGCATACATTAGAGGAGACCGCAGGGAAATTACTTCTAGTCACTGGCAGAAGATGGCACCTGTGACTGAGGGCTCAGCAGGCTGGTAGAAGGGAGTGACAGAGAGGTAGGATAAAGCATGGGCAGGAGCTGTGTAGGTGGCAGGAGGCATTTTTGATCACATCCACCTGCAGATTGTACAGAAGAAGAACGTACTAGTGTCTATTGCTTCCTATGACGGCATTCTGCAGGCCCCTATTGCAGTGTTCTGGCATTTAATCTCCATTTAATTTAAAGCTGTACCGTGGATTCTGCTGGCCATCAGCTGTACTGTGCGAAGGTGCCAGGGCGCAGATGGATGTTTCTCCAGGGTACTTTAAAAAAAAAAAAGATTTATCGCTATTCGTACATAGAGCCAGAGGTTATTTTTAAAACAGATCTCTTTCCATTATGGCCTCTGAATATAAAAGCTGGCGAACCGTGTAACGTCCCTTGTCCGATATTACAGTGCAGAACAGATGCTGTGAGAATATATAGCTATAGATGTACTGCAGGTGCTGGTAATGCTCGCGCTATATGTGCCAGGTGTTCTGCAGGTTACACATGTAATTATATAATATTGCGTGCCAGGTATCGTGCAGGTTACACATGTAGTATATAATAATGTGTGCCAGGTATCGTGCAGGGTACACATATAGTTATATAATAATGTGTACCAGGTATCGTGCAGGGTACACATGTAGTTATATAATAATGTGTGCCAGGTATCGTGCAGGGTACACATGTAGTTATATAATAATGTGTGCCAGGTATCGTGCAGGTTACACATGTAGTTATATAATAATGTGTGCCAGGTATCGTGCAGGTTACACATGTAGTATATAATAATGTGTGCCAGGTATCGTGCAGGGTACACATGTATATAATAATGTGTGCCAGGCATCGTGCAGGTTACACATGTAGTATATAATAATGTGTGCCAGGTATGGTGCAGGTTACACATATAGCATATAATAATGTGTGCCAGGTATGGTGCGTGTTACACATGTAGTTATATAATAATGTGTGCCAGGTATGGTGCAGGTTACACATGTAGCATATAATAATGTGTGCCAGGTATGGTGCAGGTTACACATGTAGCATATAATAATGTGTGCCAGGTATGGTGCAGGTTACACATGTAGCATATAATAATGTGTGCCAGGTATGGTGCAGGTTACACATGTAGTATATAATAATGTGTGCCAGGTATGGTGCAGGTTACACATGTAGTTATATAATAATGTGTGCCAGGTATGGTGCAGGTTACACATGTAGTTATATAATAATGTGTGCCAGGTATGGTGCAGGTTACACATGTAGTATATAATAATGTGTGCCAGGTATGGTGCAGGTTACACATGTAGTTATATAATAATGTGTGCCAGGTATGGTGCAGGTTACACATGTAGCATATAATAATGTGTGCCAGGTATGGTGCAGGTTACACATGTAGCATATAATAATGTGTGCCAGGTATTGTGCAGGTTACACATGTAGCATATAATAATGTGTGCCAGGTATTGTGCAGGTTACACATGTAGTTATATAATAATGTGTGCCAGGTATCGTGCAGGTTAATATAATAATATGTGCCAGGTATGGTGCAGGTTACATATGTAGTTATATAATAATGTGTGCCAGGTATGGTGCAGGTTATACATGTAGTTATATAATAATGTGTGCCAGGTATGGTGCAGGTTACACATGTAGCATATAATAATGTGTGCCAGGTATGGTGCAGGTTACACATGTAGTTATATAATAATGTGTGCCAGGTATCGTGCAGGTTACACATGTAGTATATAATGTGTGCCAGGTATGGTGCAGGTTACACATGTAGTATATAATAATGTGTGCCAGGTATCGTGCAGGGTACACATGTAGTATATAATAATGTGTGCCAGGTATCGTGCAGGGTACACATGTAGTATATAATAATGTGTGCCAGGTATGGTGCAGGTTACACATGTAGTTATATAATAATGTGTGCCAGGTATTGTGCAGGTTACACATGTAGTATATAATAATGTGTGCCAGGTATTGTGCAGGTTACACATGTAGTATATAATAATGTGTGCCACGTATGGTGCAGGTTACACATGTAGTATATAATAATGTGTGCCAGGTATTGTGCAGGTTACACATGTAGCATATAATAATGTGTGCCAGGCATGGTGCAGGTTACACATGTAGCATATAATAATGTGTGCCAGGTATGGTGCAGGTTACACATGTAGTTATATAATAATGTGTGTCAGGTATGGTGCAGGTTACACATGTAGTATATAATAATGTGTGCCAGGTATGGTGCAGGTTACACATGTAGTTATATAATAATGTGTGCCAGGTATGGTGCAGGTTACACATATAGTATATAATAATGTGTGCCAGGTATGGTGCAGGTTACACATGTA